>CM043316.1:54458750-55141250 GCA_023736055.1 Quercus glauca
AAACAATACTAACAACTATTTTGATCATGGTTTGCCAACATTATACATTAGGGTTCTAAATACATTAGTTCCTAAGTCTTTAGTGTTGGGATTTATGCCCTAAAATCCAATTTATTGGCATGTCATAAATAATTAAATTGTTAAATTATATGAGACTATTTATAAATGAACCAACGTGACATTATCTTAGTCCATAAGATGCATAGTATGTGATTTATGTGAAAAGTCACAGAAAGATATAAATCACAAGTTCTTTGTAAACTCAAAATTTTAGTTCGTAGTCGGTGATGAAATTGGGCGTTTCATCTGCGAAGACTATAACATATCAACTACGATGATTTGTCTTGATCATGGAAGTGGAGACTTCTAGTTGGTATGTTGATATGTTTTAAGAATTAATACATATTGAATTGGACCGCTGTGAGATTTATTATTCTCCTAAAGACTGTCAAATGAATAATAAATCTCACAACTTCTATTTACATCAACTCTAAATTCTGAGAGAATAATGGACCTGATCATGAGATGTAGGTTGCTTTGATATATCAGGAGTGAGATCTATTAGTTACGGTCAAAACCTCAGTATGTTGGGCAGCCGCATTTAATGTTGATGGAACATATATTCTCAAGATGGAATTCATAATCTCTTAAGGGAGATATAAAATATTCCCTTGAGATAAGTTTAATGGGTTTGGTTATTCAGAGTGTTGGGCCCAACCACTTTAGTAAAGAGTTACTAAAGTATATATATTTGTGAAATTGGATTTCATAAATATATATTGAATAACATAGAGGATTAAACCGGGTACTCAAGGATTAAGACGTAGTAATCTACAAAATGGCAGTCAACATTTCATGACTTTGTATTACTACGAATATTTTAATGAAGGGGTTGCATGTACAGTAAAGTCTTGGGATATAATTTATTGATAAGGCATAAAGTTCAACTATATTTATATAGTGGTATTAAATATAGTTAATGGTAACTTTGGACTTGTCAAGAGTTGACAGAAAAGCCCAAGGCCCATTGGAGCTAGTGTCTTATTGGTCCCTTTTGGTCCCACTCCAAGCCACACACTTAAGCCCAATTAGAAAGGCCCAAAAGGCCAGCCCAATTAGATAATTGGTTAGATACAAAAGGGAAAAACGTTCAGAATATTTGAAGAGAGAAACATCATTGTGAAATGGTGTGTATGTGAGTTTTTGTCACTCTATAATCACCCTTTTGTTACCGATTGAGAGACCACACATCTTGGGCATCAAATGGAATTGGAGTGAAGATTAAAAGTCTTCCCAAGAACATTTGATCTTCGATTCTGAATTTCATCACACCAAGGTACGCTTTCTTGTTCTCAAATTCTGAAACTTACATAATGCATGTTATCAATTGCGAATGAAGTAGATCCGTTAATTTTTCCGCTGCGTACATCTATTTTTCCAACAAATGGTATCAGAGCCAGGTTTTCAATTTCGAATTGTATAACATGTTTTGTGAGTTTTAGAATTAGAGATGATAGTTTCATATTGTTAGAAGATTATATTTTTAATTTTCTGCATGTTGTTGAAACTATGATTTGATGAAAACTGAAATTGGTGATATGATGTTGTTTAAATTTAAATTTAAGTACGTTAATTTGAATCTTAAGGCTATAGCATCAATAGATTTCAGTTTTGACATCAATCTTTATCTGTAATGTTCATATGATGCATGTTTGTTCTAGAAAAATCGTAGAAAACTACCTTGGAAAATTTCTGGAAATTCGTGTTTCACGAGTTTCGATCGATCGAAAATCACTTTCAATCGATCGAGTGAAACAGTGATCAGACCTTCTAAATAGATTGATTTTCGATTGATAGTCGATCGATCGAATTTGTTTTTCGATCGATCGAGAGGCGATCGAGTATCAATCGAAGGAGTCAGGTGGTCAAGTTTGAATTTTTTAATTTTTTCGATCGATCGAGGGACACATTCGATCGATCGAAAGAAGAAAAATCAGAATTTTTTCTAAGTGTTTTCAAGTTTTTTTTTTAAGAGCAAGGTTATGTGTGATTAGATTACACATGGTTCTAACTAAAAGACCTAATGAGATCAAAGGTATTAGTTAAACAGAACTCTTAGTCCTAAATAGTTTAGGACTTGTCTTTTAAGAAACATTCTAATGAGATTAGAATTGTTGTATGATTAAAAGTCTTTAACTTAATTTATTTTAATTAGAAGTTTTAATGAGATTAAAGCTTAATTAAAAGGTATCTAGTTTCTAATGAGACTAGAATGCTTAATCAAATAAGTTAATAATAGAGTTTTATATAACTAATTTTTGATTCATTAGTGTTTAAGGAATCCTAAATAGTTTAGGACTTCCATTTTAGTTAGTGATTCTAATAAGATTAGAGTTTTCAACAAGTGCAAGGTTATTAGTTGTGATGGGATCACAATTATTTAAGAAAAACCCAAATAATAAGTGGGAGTTCTTGAAATAACCCTTTTGTTAAGTTTATTGTAATGTGAGTAGATACCTCGTCTTAACTTCGAGTCTTGCATTCCATGTGGAGTGTATTTACATCACGGATTACAAGGTTAAACTTCTTTGTGATTGCGCGAATGTTCGTTACGCTATTGTGAAGTGACTTAGTTACATCACATTGAATTTAAACAATTAAACACATTTAATGTGTAAAGTTAAAATTGTGATTAGATCACAATGATTTCATGACAATCCACTTGTTTTAAAATTTCTAGTGGGAGAGAGATTCAAGGGTTGATTCTCACGGCCTCCATTGTTGGTTTATAGTAGTGTGATTAGGCATCTCGCCTTGGCGTATATGCCTTGCTCCCTTCGGAGGGTGTTTAATTCATGGTACTATAGATTAAACTTCTTAATGATAGATGAAGTGTGTTTTTACATTGAGAATGACCACGCTTCCTTGGAGTTACTTGGTGACTCACATTGATTCTAAGCAATGGTGTACATTAGACTAATTGTAATGTTAACCTCCCTTCGGACCTATGTCATTATTACTTAGAGGCTAAAGGAAAAGCGGCAAATTATTTTTGTTTGGTAAGAGTTACCATGATAGCATTAATAATGAGAATAATTCTCGCTTGATCATAGTGATTAGTATGACCTCGCTTCTGAGTAATATTAATTGCGGGATTAGGTTGTCGTTGCACCTAGTATAGTATGGTTTTCGGGTTCCATGTTATATGGTTATGGATGCAAAATGATAATGTCCTAGTATTAAGTTCATGGTCTCAATATAAAGTTGTCATAAATTTTGTCCTCTAACTACTATTTTAGTTGAATCACATTAACTAAGAAATAATTTTGGACATGATACTTAAAGGAGCTGAAGTACATTTTCATGTTTCGATTCAGCATTGTCATAATTTCCTATACATGATGCATTTATGGAAGATAGCTTATGATATGATCATAGTCTCCATTGAAATGTTAGTATGTTATATTGGCTTCTATCTTAATTGTGCTACAGCATGAGATGCAAGAGTTAGTACTAGACTTAGACTTTATATCAAGTCTAAATGAGATGTTTGGTATGAATCATATTGAGTGCTAAAAAAAGCTTAAGGAGTTCCAATTCTATATCATTTTATGAAAATATTTTATTTTTAAAATGAATTGGAATTCTTAGATGTTGAGATTAAATGTTAATCTCATGTGAATATGATCCACAAGTCCTTATTAGATTTATTTGATCAATTCAGATTGTTTTGAAAATAAATTCTTTTTATATTATCTGAATTCATGAGTGAGTTCTACGCAACGGAAGACATCCTAAAAGCTAAGGCTAGGATTAATATGATTTAATTCAAATTCTTAGCTTGAACCGAAAGGTAAGGGTGATAAGAAGAAGAATTATAATACCAAACAGTTTGGCAAGCAAGTTGCCCTAGTAGTTGCCAAAAGGAAATTAGACTCAAAAGCATGACCAAAAGGAAAGTGTTTCTGATTTTGGTAAAGCTAAGCATTATTCATAATTATCTTCTAGATGGAAATTTACATGTTTTATTTTTTAAAGAGAAAGTTTCCATCCTTTGGTATTGTATGTTTTGGCACTTATGTCTAGATCTTATTAATCTAAATGGTATTCAAGATTGGTGAAAGATGGGCTTTTAGAACCATTATTTTGTAATATTCCCAATCTATGAATTCTATTTAGAGGATAATATGATCTAGGACTCCTTTATTGTAAAGGAATATAGTATTAATGACTTCTTTAAGTCAGTGCATACATAAAGGATGAATAAGACTCTTTTAGAAATAGTAAAGTACATGATAAGTATTTCCATTTGCTTATTTCTTTTGGAGATATACTCTAATAATTACTATACATTTTCTAAAATTGATTTCAAAAGTTTGTTCCTATGACATTTGTCAAATTGTGGATTGGATGAAAACCTAGTATATGATACTTCCACTTTTAGAGATGTCTGGCACTTGTGCTAGAAAGGAAGTCTGACAAATTGAAATCAAAAGGTAGAAAAATGTGTGATTATAATAAGTATCCAAAAGGATTTGTAGAAGATTATTTTGGTAGTCATAAAGATTACAAGATGTTTGTAATGTACAAATACAAAGTTCTTAATGATGGCTATGTGAATAATCTTAAAGAATTGTTCTAGAAGAGAAGTCAGAATTTTTTGTAAGACAAGTATTAGATACACCACAAGGCATTATTCTATATATATAGCTAGTACACCGGTACAATATCGTAGTGGGAGGATTGTAAATTCATACTTTTGGGATAAACTTTTGAAGTTATTTTACGAGGATATGAATTTGATCCTTAGTCCTACGTAGAGGTAATTGATTATATGAATATGAATTATTGGATCAAGGTTATGTGAATAGAATTAGATTCTATTTAAAGTCTAGAACTTGTAGAGGCGCCTATTGGCATTGAGCCTATTATTCTCAAATAGGTCTACAAGAAATTGAGATTGATAGATTTGAAGGTGCAAACCTTCAAAGTCAAGACTAGTAGCGAAAAGATTTATTCAGAAAGAAATGGTTCGATTATGAAAAGATTTTTTCACCTGTAGTCAAGTTTGACTCTATCTAGATTCTCTTATCCATTATATTTTATTTGGATGAAATATGGCAATGGATATCAAGAAAGCTTCTTTTAGTAGCAATCTTGAGGAAGACATCTATATGATGTTCCTAGACTTGTACATAGCAAAGAACCAATATTGTTTAGTATGCAAGTTACTTAAATTCCATTTATGAACTAAAGCAAGCATATGAATCATAAAATATCATCTTTGATCAAGAAATCAAATTGTTTGATTTTGATCAAGTATTAGAAGACCTTATGTGTGTAAAGCTATATAGAATAATAAATCTCATTATGTATATTGATGACATTCTAATCATTTAGGATGATGTAGAGTTATTGTCATCTATAGAGTTTTGGTTGTCTAATCCAGTTTGATATAAAGTACTTGGGAAAGACTAGTCACATCCTAAGAATTATAACTTTGTAAAAATTCAAAAATTAGGATGTTGGGTCTATCTCAAACTGCTTAAATAGATTAGATTCTAGCCAAGTATAGCATGTAATACTTCAAGAAAGGATTCTTTCCTTTTAAGTTTGAAGTTCCTTTATATAGGACTACGGTCCTTAGACACATAAAAGGAAGAGTATATCAAGATGGTTCCTCATATCAAATCGATAGGAAGTCTTTATACTATGCTAAATACTAGGCTAAATATCTATTTTGTGGTGGGCATGGTAAGCAAATATCAATTAAATCAAAGACCACTTAATTTAGTGGGAGTAAAGCATATACTCATATATCTTAGGACAATGAGGGATTATATGTTTGTCCACAAAAGTGAAGTTTTGATAGTTACTGGATGTACAAATGCTAACTTGTAGCTTGATTGTGATTCATGAAGTTGGACTTCAAGATATGTGTTCATCCTAGGTGGTGAAGATACACATTAAGCTTGATGATGTGTGAAATCAGTTGGTTGAACACTTCGGCTTCGGTCGACTACGGCGGTAGCGAAGGCCTAAAAAGAAGAAACACTGAAGGAAGTGACCGGGGTGGACCAGTCAAATACTCTCCGATGATAAAGTTAGTCTTCTCAACAAGGAAATGAAGTTCCAACTTTATTGGGAGTAAAATCTCAGAATTTTCATCATACCTTTGCATGTTTCAGACCGGTCCTTTATATAGGGGATCTTGGGACGGTTACTCGGTTTAGTAACCTCCCCAAGATTTGTGGAATAACTGGTTTCACGGAGATAACTTCCCCAACGGCTATAGAAGCAATAACCGCTGATGGAAGTTACATACTTAGAAGAAATTGTTGGCGATGAACACAAGTTGGTTACTTGCTCAAGAATTGGTTAAGTGTTGTATGGTCGTCCATGTACAATGTCTATGGACGACCCTTCGTCATGCCGTTGTTTGGTCGTCCATCTGCTTCGCATATGGACGACTCTTTCACCTTGATTATGAGATTTATTCAATTGGGTCAACTTCTCATGGACGAGATCTCTGGACGAATAAGATTGTCTTGGATGCTTGGCTAACCATTGGTGATGGACGACCCATCTGGACGAGCCATAGATGTAATTTTTTTGTTACCCCATCAGTTGCCCCCTAGTCCAGGGTGTCGTCCAGGGACATTATAGGGATTTTATCCCGTTCATACATCCACGTGTCGTGGTTTAATATGTTGAGCAGTTAAATCGATTTGCATTTCCCTATGCAATTGCCACGTGTCATTTTCTTAGTGGAGGATGTCGCTTCGCTGACCCTACTCCTGGGCCCTATAAATAAGCACATTCTCTTTCTTGCCCTTCACCTCATCATAAACTTCCTTTTGCTCTCTCGTCCAAGACCCTCGTCTAGCATTCGTCCTAGTTCTCAGGTACTTACTCTTCCCTTTAGGTTTTCGTTTTCATCTTTCCTTTAGTTATGTCTTCGTCTAGTAGTATAGAGAGAGAAATAGACGAGTATCAGGACGTCTCATCTGGGAGTTATGAAAGTGATGAGGGTAGTACTAGTTTTAGTAGTAGTTCCTCGGACGAGCAGTACTCGTCCGGAGTTCCTGGCATTTCTTTAGAAGAATTTCAAGAAATGCAACGTAGGACGGCCTCTGGAACAGGAGCTAGTTCGTCCAGAGCGCCACCTAGCCCTTCTCAAGACGAGGAGGAGGAAGAGGAGGAAAATGTTATTTATAGCTGTGCACCTGAGGTAGCTTCCACCTTAGACGTTCCTAAGTTAAAAACCTTAGTAGATAGATATCAAATTCCTAAGGAATTTAATCCTCGTCTACCCAGGGAAGGAGAGTGGTGTTGTTCACCTTCTTCTGGTTTGGGAGTATATTCGTCCTATCTTTTAGCTGGTCTTAGGTTCCCCCTTAATTCGTTTTGTAGAGGTCTCCTTCATAGATTAGGTATTGGTCCCAACCAGCTTAATCCCAATGGTTGGAGGACGATAGTTGCCATGCAAGTGTTATGGCGTGAGGCATTAGAAGGGAACTGTCCTTTAACGGTGGACGAGTTCCTTTACTGTTATAAGCCCTCAGAGATAAAGAAATCTGCTGGGTTCTATCAATTCTCGTCCAGAGGCCCACATTATAGTTTAATAACGGGCCGTAGCTCGTCCGATAGGCTCTGGAAACAAGAATTTTTTATCATTTCTGGAAGCTGGGCTGGGGACCCAACTGATGTTAGTAATGCCCCCTTCCCTCCTTTTACCAGCCCCATAGGTCGCCTTCGTCCTGAGGGTATGTTCTCCTTCCATGTTATTCATTTTGTTCCTTACAATTTTTCTAACTTTCCATCGTCTAACCATCTTTCTTTTATTGGTGCAGCTGTTGTTCGTCCACGTTTAGACAGATTTTATTTAGATCAAATAGATAAAGTTCGTGCCTTCCCTAGAAGGAGCTTTCACGAGCTAGTGACCTTCAGCAGCTTAGCTACTTGGGGGCTTGGTCCAGAACCCACTGCTGAGAACCTGAGTCACGAAGAAACCACTAGACGAAGTGAGTGTCGTCCATCCTTTTTTACTTCTGTCCTTCCTTTTGTCTCTTCTTCTTTTTTTTTTAACTGGTTTTCCTTGTCACAGGAATAATCACAATGAGAGAAAATAAAGATAAGACAATACTTAGTGGGGACGAGGGAGCTTCCGCGCCCCCAGTCGTCCAGAAAGAGGCCGTCCAGGCTGGGAAGAGGAAATCTAAGAAGATTTCAAGTGGAGTGGACCTGGAGGACCTCCCCAGTCGTCGAGGTCCTAAAAAGCCAAAGACCACTCAAACTTCCCTTCCCAAGGTTCCCAAGTTCACTCCTACGGTAAACCTGGACGACCCTCCTGTCATTGTGGAGCCCGTCCAAATGGTCCGTCCTGTTCAGACTGATCCTACTCCCCCTCCAACTAAGACTCCAAGGAAGCCTTCTTCGTCAGAGCCGTCCGATCGTCCTTCCAACCTAGTGCTGGACGAGGGTTATGCATGGAGGACGTTCAAAGGGATCGTCACTGACAATGAAGTTAATGAATGCTACAATATGTCAGTGAAAGAATTTGAACGCTCAGGTGTCCATGACCTCTTCAAGGTAAAGTTTCATTCGTCTCGAAATGCTTTTAAAGAATTTTTTAAGAGTTGAATTTTCTGACTTTCCTTCGTCCATGTACAGGCTATGTCAAAGTTCTATACAGCTACATGCCAAGCAAAGGAGCTCGCCGAGGAGGCTAAGACGGCGAAGGGGAAGACTGAAGAGCTAAACAAGGAAGTCTTGTTGAAGAAGGGGGAAGTGATCAGGCTGAAGGACGAGGTCAACCGTCTGCTGGGGATTGAGACGAAGCTGAGGGACGAAGTTGAGGAACTTAAGGCGGATGCTATTGAGAAAGATACCCGCATCACTTACTTGGAAGGACAAGTTTCAGGGCATGCTTCGTCCTTGGAAAAGGCACGTGAAGAAGCCATATCAGCCTTCAAGAAGTCTGACGAGTATAAGAATCGTCTAGACAGTCATTATGCTGCTGGATATGAGGACTTCCGCGCTGATGCCAAAGATGCCTTCCCTGACCTCAACTTCGATTCTTTCAAGCTTCCTCTTGCAACGGAGAGCTCAGTGCTAGGGACGAGTTCTAAGGACGTCAATGTGGTGGACGACGCCAATAACGAAGTGACACAAGACGATCCAAAGAATGCTCCTAGTGATCAATGATAACTTTTTCTGAAAAGCTTTGTATTTTATGTAGTGATGCCCAATGTCTTGGGTTTTTCTCTTCTCTTTTTTTTTTTTGAAATTTATTTGAGTACAATTTCCTCGTCCAAGTTTATGGACAAGTTTTATGAACAAGCAATACATAAGGGTTTTTGGACGATGGTCGTCTACCCTTTAAGTTTTATAAATGTATGAATGCTTTTCCTTTTCACTATTCATTGTGTTTGAATATTCTTTAAGTTTTTGTGAACAAGCTTCATCCATGTCGTCCATACCACTTTTATAGTTGTGGGATTTTCCCTCTTACTAAGGCTTTACCTCGTCTTGAACATATGGACGAGCTCCTTCATGTATAACATCATGAGTTGTAATGTTCGTCCATGAATGAGGTCTTTTCACCAAATTCAATTGTTGCTCATTGGACGACTGTTTATAATAATTTCCCAACTAATGCTCGTCCATGGGCTGGATTGTTAAAGTTGGTTAAATTTGTCTACAGAGCTGTTTCTTTTTTTTTAAATGCACATTGCTCGTCCATGGGCTGGACGATTGCACTTCAGGTTTGTCTCGTCTTGAGCTTAGACGGACATTCCTTGTCTATTTTTCTTGCTTTATCCTTATCTAAAGGAAAACTTTTGGACGATACTCCCTTGCGTCCAGGGATTTTACTCGTCCTTAACTTTTATTTTTCTTGCTTTATCCTTTTTTAAAGGAAAGCTTTTGGACGATATCCCCTTGCGTCCAGGGATTTTACTCGTCCTTAACTTTTATTTTTCTTGCTTTATCCTTTTTTAAAGGAAAGCTTTTGGACGATATCCCCTTGCGTCCAAGGATTTTACTCGTCCTTGGCTTTTCCGCCTTCCGTGGATCATTTTGAATCATAGAAAATGAAGGATTCCCATACATATTTAAAACACATCATATGTATATTTAGAAATCCATACTATGTAATCATTCGTCCACAATCATGACACATGCTTAAGAGCTTGTGCTTAAAAATACATAATACAACATAACTTCGTCCATGAGTAGCATAGCATACACACTTAAAACACAATAGTAATAAGCAAATACTGGAAAATAATAATATTAAGCATTACTTCAAACGTCCAAGGTTCTCGTCCATGTCAGGGCTCGTCCATGACCACCCTTCATTGATAGTATCTCCTTAGATGTTCAACATTCCACGGGTGCTCTAACTTTCGTCCATCCAGGGCTTCCAAATAGTAGGATCCTTGTCTCTTGGAGTTGATAACTCTGTAAGGTCCTTCCCAGTTTGGTCCCAGCTTCCCATGGGCCGGGTTTTTAGTTGCCAAAGAGACCCTTTTAAGGACGAGATCTCCAATGCTGAAGCGCCTGGGTTTTACCATAGTATCGTGTTGTCTTGCCATGAGATTTTTGTACCTTGCTGTTCTTTGCTCCGCGTCCATCCTTACCTCGTCTATAAGATCAAGGTTAAGACGAAGCTGCTCATTGTTTTCGTCATCTTGGTACTTCATCACCCTATGGCTGGCCATATGTACTTCTGCTGGTATGACCGCTTCACTCCCATAAGCCAGTTTGAAAGGAGTTTCTCCTGTGGGAGTTCTTGCTGTTGTTCTGTAAGCCCATAAAACACCTGGTAATTCATCTGGCCATATTCCCTTTGCCCCTTCAAGCCGAGTCTTGATGATTTTCAACAAGGATCGGTTTGCTACTTCTGCTTGTCCGTTAGCTTGTGGGTGGGAGGGTGAGGAATAGTGATTCTTGATTCCAAGCTGATCACAAAATTCTCTGAAGGGGGTGTTGTCAAACTGCCGTCCATTGTCAGATACTAGTACTCTTGGTACGCCAAATCTGCATATAATGTCCTTCCAGACGAAGTTTTTGACATTTTGTTGTGTAATTTTCACTAAGGGTTCAGCTTCCACCCATTTAGTGAAATAGTCTATGCCAACTACCAAGAACTTCATCTGTCTGGTTCCAGTTGGGAAGGGGCCTAAAATATCCAAACCCCACTGTGCAAAAGGCCAGGGGGCCATCATTGTGGTGAGGTATTCTGAAGGCTGTCTAGGAATGTTACTGAAACGCTGACATTGGTCACATACCTTAACATATGCTTTAGCATCAGCTTGGACGGTCGGCCAGTAGTACCCTGCACGAATGACCTTGTGGACGAGTGATCTAGCTCCTGAATGGTTTCCACATGCTCCTTCATGAACTTCTCTCAGCATGTAATTCGCTTCGTCTGGAGCTAAACACCTCAGGTATGGTTGTGAAAAACCTCTTTTGTACAACACTTCGTCCATAAGGATGTATCTGGCCGATTTAACTCTGAGCTTCCTGGCTTCGTCCTTCCCTTCTGGAAGCCTTCCGTCCTTCAGGTATGAGACTATCGGGGTCATCCAATTTTCCTCTCCTTCTATCTGCAACATTTCTGGAAGGTCTATGCTGGGCATGTATCGTATTTCATCTAACTCGTTCATGGCTTCATTAGCGGAGGCTTCCTTCGCTAGAGTGTCTGCTTCCGTGTTCTCTTCCCTCGGGATTTGAACGAAATTAGCTTCCCTGAATTTCTTCACAAGGCGTAACACCTTCCTCAAATATTTCTTCATTCTATCTTCCTTTGCTTCACATGTTCCATTTACTTGGCCTATGACCAACTGTGAGTCTCCCAGGATGAGTACTGAGCTTGCTTCTACAGATTTGGCCAACTCTAACCCTTTAAGAAGGGCTTCATACTCCACTTCATTGTTAGTTGTCTGATACTGTAGGCGAGCTTTGTACTTCAATTTATCTCCTTCTGGTGACTGCAAAACAACTCCTATACCTCCTGTATGCAGTGTAGATGATCCATCTACATGGACGACCCATTTTTTACTGTCTTCTTTCTCATCTAAGTCCTCATAGCTTGGAGTGAATTCTGCAATGAAATCTGCTAGGGCTTGAGCTTTTATTGCATTCCTCGGTTGATACCGAATATCAAATTCACTGAGCTCAACTGCCCATTGGATTAGTCGTCCTGCAGCTTCAAGTTTGTTCATTGCCTTCTTGAGCGGATGATCAGTCATGACTATGACGACGTGACCTTGGAAGTAGTGTCTTAACTTCCTGGAAGCTGTTATTAGCGCAAAGGCTAACTTCTCTATTAATGGGTACCTTCCTTCCGCTCCTCTCAATGCCCGGCTGGTATAATACACAGGCTTCTGCACCTTTTCTTCCTCCCGGATCAACGCTGAGCTCACGGCATGTGGGGACACTACTAAGTACAGATATAATTCTTCTCCTAGCACGGACGGACTTAGCAATGGAGCCGTAGTGAGATAGTGCTTTAGGTCCTGGAAGGCCCTTTGGCACTCGTCCGTCCATTCAAACGCCTTCCTGAGAATCTTAAAAAAGGGTAAACACTTATCAGTGGCTTTTGAGACAAACCTGTTCAGTGCTGCCACTCGTCCAGTTAGTGACTGGACTTCCTTGATGTTCTTCGGTGGTTCCATGTTCAGTATGGCTTGGATCTTGTCTGGATTTGCCTCAATTCCTCTCTCTGATACCATGAATCCTAGAAACTTTCCTGACGATACTCCGAATGCGCATTTACTTGGGTTTAGCTTCATCTTGTATCGCCTAAGTGTTTCAAAAGTTTCTTGAAGATCATCTAAGTGGCTTCCCTCATCTAAGCTCTTCACAAGCATGTCATCCACATATACCTCTACATTCCGTCCTATCTGTGGACGAAACATATGATTCACCAACCTTTGGTAAGTTGCCCCTGCATTCTTCAAACCGAAGGGCATCACCTTGTAGCAAAACAAACCTTGACTTGTAATAAAAGATGTCTTTTCCTGATCTGCCTCGTCCATCTTTATCTGATTATATCCAGAGAAGGCGTCCATGAAGCTCAACAGTTGATGGCCAACCGTAGAATCAACCAGTTGGTCAATACGAGGTAAAGGATAACTATCCTTAGGGCAAGCTTTGTTCAAGTCGGTGAAGTCGACGCACATCCTCCACTTGCCATTTGCCTTCTTTACCATTACTACATTTGCCAACCAATCCGGGTAATAGACTTCCCGGATAAACTGTGTTGTGGTTAGTTTCTGAACCTCTTCCTTGATAGCCTTCTCTCGCTCAGGGGCGAACACCCTCTTCTTTTGACGAATAGACTTAGAAGAGGGGGACACATTCAGTCGATGAGTGATTACGCTTGGATCAATGCCAGGCATGTCGTCATGACTCCATGCAAAAACATCGGCATTCTTTTTGAGAAACTGAACGAGGTCTTCTTTCGCCTTTTCCTTCATACTTGTTCCAATTCTAGTGAATTTCTCAGGATCATCTTCTTGCAACAAAACATTCTCTAATACTTCGGTAGGTTCCGCAACAACTCTTTTCTCTTCTATATTCATAGTCTGCATCTGCTCGTCCATAGCCAACATGGCTAGATAACACTCTCTGGCTGTCAATTGATCTCCTTGTGCTTGCCCAATCCCACACTCCGTAGGGAATTTAACTGATAGATGGTAGGTGGATGTTACCGCCTTCCAACTGTTCAAAGTTGGTCTTCCAATGATGGCATTGTATGAGGATGAACAATCCACCACAAGGAAATTTACTTCCTTAGTTATCTGCTGCGGGTATGATCCTACCACTACAGGCAAGGTAATGGTACCTACAGGCTGCACTTTCATTCCTCCGAATCCGATCAGTGGCGAACAAGCTGGACGAAGCTGATCTCGTCCAAGCCTCATCTGCTGGAAGGCAGGATAATACAATATATCTGCTGAGCTTCCATTGTCCACCAACACCTTCCTGGTTCTGTAATCTGCTATGAGTAGGGTAATGACGATTGCATCGTCGTGTGGATGATGGATTCTCTCAGCTTCCTCGTCCGTGAATGAAATGGTTGGCTCGTCCGTCCCCCTCGTCCTTGGGGATCGTCCAGAGAGTTGGACATTTTGCACTACTTTGAGATACGTCTTCTTTGCCTTGGAAGATTGTCCTGTCGATGTCCCACCAATGATAACCCTTATTTCTCCTAGTGGGGGTCGTGACGACTCTTCCATCTTTGCCTTCAACTTTTCATCTTTATGATCCCTTCCAACGAAATGCCTCAACTTTCCTTGTCTTATGAGATTCTCAATCTGCTGCTTCAAGTCGTAACACTCGTCCGTGTCATGCCCATGATCCCTATGGAAGCGACAATATTTATTCTTATTGCGCTTGTTAGGATCTCCCTTCATCTTCTCTGGCCACTTCAAGGAAGGATCATCCTTGATCTGCATGAGCACTTGGTCGAGTGGGGCATTCAAGGGTGTGTAACTTTGACTTCTTGCTGATGGGCCTGCCTTCCTGTTATCCCTGTCTCGGTCCTTCCTATCTTCCGTTCGTCCCTTCTTTGGACGAGGGCCTTGATCAGAGTGACGCGGGGGATGGACTTCCATTCTTTCAGCTCTCTTCCTCTTCTTGGCTATGATGGCGTCTTCTGCGTTCATAAAGTTCTGGGCTGAATGGACGAGTTCAGCCATGGATTGGGGCTCTTTTTCATACAGCTTGTGAATGAACAAGTCCGAGTTCACCCCGTTGTGGAAGGCTGCCAAAAGTAGTTTGTCGTCCACCTCGTCTACTGTCAAGGCTTCCCTGTTGAAGCGTGTGATGAAAGAACGCAGGCTTTCATTCTCCCCTTGCTCTATGGTCAGCAAACTGGACGAAGAACGTTTGCGTCTCTGTCCTCCAATGAAATTATTGACAAATAATTTGCTTAACTCCTCGAAAGAACTTACGGAATTCGGAGGTATTTTGCTGAACCACACTCGCGCTGGTCCCTTGAGGGTGGTAGGGAAGGCTCTGCACATAATCTCGTCTGGTACTCCTTGGAGATGCATTGTTGTTTTGAAAGTAGCGATATGATCAAAAGGATCACGTGCTCCATCATATGAATCTAGGGAAGGCATTTTGAACTTCGGAGGCAAGGGATGCCCATTGATGGAAGCCGTGAAAGGGGAATCTGTTCGGTGAACCAAATCCTCGACGGGATTTGCCCTTCTCATATTTTCCTTCATCTCGTCCATGACCTTCCTCATCTGGTCCATTTCTTTCTCCAAATGTGGCACCCTTCGCGAAGTGGTGCCTCTTGACTGAGCCTCAGGCTCAGCATTTCCTCCTCTGTCTTCCTGACTTTGGGATTGTCTCTCAGCATGTCCTTCACGGCGTTGCCTCTCCATCTCCCTGGTCAATTCTTGATTCTGGCGAGTTAACTCCGCCATTGCGGCCGCCATGGATTGCATGTGTTGGATGGAAGGCGACGGCATGACAGGCGCTGATTGGCGATCGCGAAGGGGGTTACTTGAGGCGTCTCTGCTTCCCTGATGGCCTGGGCTTGTAGCCCTCGACCTAGTCCGAACCATTCAACCTTTTGTTGCAGAAAATCAAGTCGCAAAACAACTTACGATTCCCACAGACGGCGCCAACTGATGATGTGTGAAATCAGTTGGTTGAACACTTCGGCTTCGGTCGACTACGGCGGTAGCGAAGGCGGTAGCGAAGGCCTGAAAAGAAGAAACACTGAAGGAAGTGACCGGGGTGGACCGGTCAAATACTCTCCGATGATAAAGTTAGTCTTCTCAACAAGGAAATGAAGTTCCAACTTTATTGGGAGTAAAATCTCAGAATTTTCATCATACCTTTGCATGTTTCAGACCGGTCCTTTATATAGGGGATCTTGGGACGGTTACTCGGTTTAGTAACCTCCCCAAGATTTGTGGAATAACTGATTTCACGGAGATAACTTCCCCAACGGCTATAGAAGCAATAACCGCTGATGGAAGTTACATACTTAGAAGAAATTGTTGGCGATGAACACAAGTTGGTTACCTGCTCAAGAATTGGTTAAGTGTTGTATGGTCGTCCATGTACAATGTCTATGGACGACCCTGTGGACGACCCTTCGTCATGCCGTTGTTTGGTCGTCCATCTGCTTCGCATATGGACGACTCTTTCGCCTTGATTATGAGATTTATTCAATTGGGTCAACTTCTCATGGACGAGATCTCTGGACGAATAAGATTGTCTTGGATGCTTGGCTAACCATTGGTGATGGACGACCCATCTGGACGAGCCATAGATGTAATTTTTTGGTTACCCCATCAAAGCTTAAATATTATCTCATTAGAGAGATATGAGTACTTAAGAAGTAGTAGTCGAAAAGATAATTTATGCAATAATTCTGGCTGAAACTTGTTTCCAAACCTTGCCTTAAAGTGATTATAAATTACTCTAAAGGGAGATAAGTGTCGGATATGTGGTAAATTGTCTTTGAGGGCAAGTGGGAGATTGTTGGGATTTATGCCCTAAAATCCAATTTATTGGCATGTCATAAATAATTAAATTGTTTAGTTATATGAGACTATTTATAAATGAACCAATGTGACATTATCTTAGTTCATGAGATGCATAGTATGTGATTTATGTGAAAAGTCACAGAAAGATATAAATCACAAGTTCTTTGTAAATTCAGAATTTTAGTTCGTAATCGGTAATGAAATTGGGCGTTTCATCTGCGAAGACTATAACATATCAACTACGATGATTTGTCTTAATCATGGAAGTGGAGACTTCTAGTTAGTATGTTGATATGTTTTAAGAGTTAATACATATTGAACTGGACCGCTGTGAGATTTATTATTCTCCTAAAAACTGTCAAATAAATAATAAATCTCACGACTTCTATTTACATCAACTCTAAATCCTGAGAGAATAATGGACCTGATCATGAGACGTAGGTTGCTTTGATATATCAGGAGTGAGATCTATTAGTTACGGTCAAAACCTCAGTATGTTGGGCAACCGCATTTAATGTTGATGGAACATATATTCTCAAGATGGAATTCATAATCTCTTAACAGAGATATAAAATATTCCCTTGAGATAAGTTTAATGGGTTTGGTTATTTAGAGTGTTGGGCCCAACCACTTTAGTAAAGAGTTACTAAAGTATATATATTTGTGAAATTGGATTTCATAAATATATATTGAATAACATAAATGATTAAACCGGGTACTCAAGGATTAAGATGTAGTAATCTACAAAGTGGCAGTCAACATTTCATGACTTTGTATTACTACGAATATTTTAATGAAGGGGTTGCATGTACAATAAAGTCTTGGGATATAATTTATTGATAAGACCTAAAGTGCAACTATATTTATATAGTGGTATTAAATATAATTAATGGTAACTTTGGACTTGTCAAGAGTTGACAGAAAAGCCCAAGGCCCATTGGAGCTAGTGTCTTATTGGTCCCTTTTGGTCCCACTCCAAGCCACACACTTAAGCCCAATTGGAAAGGCCCAAAAGGCCAGCCCAATTAGATAATTGGTTAGATACAAAAGGGAAAAACGTTCAAAATATTTGAAGAGAGAAACATCATTGTGAAATGATGTGTATGTGAGTTTTTGTCACTCTCTAATCACCCTTTTGTTACCAATTGAGAGACCACACATCTTGGGCATCAAGTGGAATTGGAGTGAAGATTAAAAGTCTTCCCAAGAACGTTTGATCTTCGATTCTGAATTTCATCACACCAAGGTACGCTTTCTTGTTCTCAAATTCTGAAACTTATATAGTGCATGTTATCAATTGCGAATGAAGTAGATCCGTTAATTTTTCCGCTGCATACATCTATTTTTCCAACATTTAGAACCTAACAAAAAGATAAAGGGATTGTAAAACTGATTTTAGAACCTGTGCTCTGATACCAAATGATGCAAACCTCAATTGACACGCTTTGAGACCCAACAAATAATATTGGAATATTTTCCCAAGAAAACTAAAATTCAGATTTTGATAGAACCCTGACACAACGTTTATAAGTGAAACGCGAACCAAAAGTATAAGTAACAAACCTTGACCCAAATATTATAATTGAATCACGAACCAAAAGTATAAAGTTTGAACGCTACAAGGAATAATCATTGATAAGTTCACAATTCTTAAAGAACCAAAAGAAGAGCAAAGCCTCACCTTTGTCTGATTTTTATTCAATAATCCTCTATTACAATGAGTGCACGCTATTTATAAGACATGACTGAAAATAGAAAATATAAAAAATGTACAAAATAATAAAACCCTAAATAAAAGTTGTTTTGGTCTGAAATTAGTAGATCAAAGATAGGAAAATAGCTAAAAAAAACGTTCTAAATAAAAAAAGCCTAAAATTAAGGTAGATTTGGTCTGAAATTAGAAGCTCCAAAATAGAAAAAATGTCTATTAACTGATATGGAGCTGGAAAGTCAATCAGCCATTAATCCAGCCATAAATCACGCCCAATTAAGCCTGATCGGCCCTTAATAGCTTGGATTAAATTTATTACACCTTCATCTTCCTTTGGGCCATGCTTGGAATGTCCTGCATTAGAATCAACCAAAATCTCTTAAATCAGCCCATTAAGTACTTTTTTGATCTTCTTGGATCTTGCTCTAGTAATAGGCCCAACTAGAACATGCAATGGATCCTTGAATGCTTATTGATTCTCATCAGTAGCTCTCCACTCTCTAAACTTGGTAGAAGACCACTCATAATCATCCACTAGACAAATGGGATAATCAATAGTCGACCTGCACTCTTTCCAAAAATCAAAAGCGCATAATCACAAGTGATGACAAAAAGATCACTAAGTCAAAGGACTTGCTAATTACCCCTGAACTGTCTTATGACCATACCTGGAAAGTACCTTGTGCAACCCTAGATGCCCACTAGAGGGATGCCAAGCAAAACAACACAATGGATCCAACCCTGCCACCTAGTAACTACCTACTTGACTCTCCACGTCCAGTCAGTGCGACCCAAGCCAAACAAATACCGCAACTAACCAGCGGTGTCCCTAGTAAAAGGAAGATCAAGGGCCACAATGATCCTAACTCTATTCTTCCTCAAGAACCCCACGAGCTGTGCCCTAGATATTACACTCAGATGACTATAGAACCACAACTACAGCAGATGCACACAACAACCAAGTTTACCACAACCCATCTCAAGACACAGAGAAAAAGACCAAATGGTCTAGGAGAATAGAGATAGAATAAAAGAAGTGCTATGAGATAAAGTACTCACTAGGGGTAGAACTATAAAGCTAATGGAACCCGAATAAGAAGGGAATAGCACTGTGCCGAAGAAGGCCACCATGAAGGCCTAGCACTTATAGAACACCCAATGCTCCTCCAAGTCCACAAAATCCTCTCGGTAAGTGACAGGGCACTCAACTATTCCGAATTGGTCGAGCAAAAAATTGAAAGGCATGCTACCTTCTAGCTCGCTCCCATATCAATTCAACACATCAACAACGAGCCTCTTTATACCCAACAACTCCGCCAACCTACTGTGAAACCAAGATCGAACCGGTGGCCAATAAACCCAACTCACAGGGATAGGAAGAGAAAGAAAACGATCGTACTCCTCCAAAGTAGGGACCAAGTCCACATCCCCAATGGTGATGTACCTTAAAGCAAGATCCTAACAAGTAACTATGGCCTCTAGTAAGTGCCAATCCAGAGGAGTACAAAAAAGTGAAGTGGCATCTCCGAGGAACTGCTGGATGTAAGCCTAATCCTTGGAAGAGAATGAAGTCCACCATCTCTTGAGCTCCCACTTATAAAAAGTGTCCCGCTCAAGCTCTACTACAATATCATAAGTCTTAAGGCCAAGAACATCCATGCTCAGATTTGAAAGAATCTGGTGTTCTTGAAGGAATTAAAGATGAACGCAGCAGAAAAATAACGGATATACTTCAATCACAATTTATAACATGCACTATGTAAATTTCAGAATTCAAGTATAAGAGAGCATACCTTGAAGCGGTGAATTTCAAAACAAAGATCAAAGCACTTGGGAATACTTTTAATCTTCACTCCAATTCCACTAACACCCAAGAAGTGTGGACTCTCAATCGGTTACAAAAGGATAATTAGAGAGTGACATACACACCATTTCATAATTATGTTACTCACTAATAATATTCTGTATATTTTTCCCTTTGTATCTAACCAATTATCTAATTGGGCTAGCCTTTTGGGCCTTTCCAATTGAGCTTAAGTGTGTAGCTTGGAGTGGGACCAATAAGACACTAGCTTTAATGGGCCTTGAGCTTTTCTGTCAACTCTTGACAAGTCCAAAGTTACCATTAACTATATTTAATACTACTATATAAATAAAGTTGCACTCTAGGCCTTATCTATAAATTATATCCCAAGACTTTATTATACATGCAACCCCTTCATAAAATATTCGTAGTAATACAAAGTTATTAATGTAGACTGTCACTTTGTAGATTACTACATCTTAATCCTTGAGTACCCGGTTTCATCCTTTAAGTTATTCATCATATAATTATGAAATCTAATTTCATAAATATATACTTTAGGAACTACTTACTAAAGTGGTTAGGCCTAACTCTAAATAACAAACCCATTAAACTTATCTCAAGGGAATATTTTGTATCTCCGTTAAGAAACTATGAATTCCATCTTGAGGATATATGTTCCATCAACACTAAATGTGGCTGCCCAACATACCGAGGTTTTGACCGTTACTTTAGATCTCACTCCTGATATATCAAAGCAACCTACACCTTATGATCATGTCCATTATTCTCTCAGGATTAAGAGTTTATGCAAATATAAGTTATGAGATTTATTATTCATTTGACAGTTTTTAGGAGAATAATAAATCTCACAGCGATCCAGTTCAATATGTCTTAACTCTTAAAACATATCAACATACCAACTAGAAATCTCCATTTTCATGATCAAGACAAATCATATTAGTTGATATGTTATAGTCTTTGCATATGAAATGCCCAATTTCATCTCGAACTACGAACTATAATTCTGAGTTTACAAAGAACCTGTAATTTATATCTTCTGTGACTAAATCACATACTAAGCATCTCATGGACTAAACGATAATGTCTCATATTCATGTTACCATTATTTTAGATAATAATAAAACAACTTTATTAATCACAATATTAAGTCATACATCATGTCATTCATAATATCATACATAGCATCTTACAATAAGATTTAAGGACACCAATCCTAACAGTTCTAATGTAGATCCGTGCGGAAAAGTGTATAAAAATGGTGTTTCTAAGAGTTTTCAGTGAAGAAAAAATGTAGAAGAAGAACCCAAAAATTGTAGACCAGAATATGAAAGGTCTAAGGGGCGCCCAACCCTTAATGCACGCTTCCCGTAGCCGGCACACATTGTGTGGCCGCTGCACCTCGGGACACGTGCCAGGGTTTTTCAACCCCTCTTGCACAAACCCACACATATTCTGAGCTTAAATCTAAAGGATAGAGGGTTTTGGACAGCTTTGGAGTGAAGATTCCCTCGGTTTTTGCACTAACAGTGATGCGCGGCAGGTTCAGCAACAAACTGATCCCTCAAGAGATTTTTTTTTTTTTTTCCTTTCACACAACCGAGATAGCACAAAGCCTACATTGGGATAGTTTATCTTTGCGCATCTCGTCCAACATCCTAGAATATCTTGATCCTTATATATTTCCTCAAAGGAACCTTCCTCGAAGCACCGGTCGGTTCAGTTGATAACCGAATCAATTAATGCATTCTGCCCCACACAAGTCCAAAATCCTACTGGGGAAATCCATGATCATCATCAAGGTTGTCAAGAAACCCATATCATCTAGTGCGATTCTAATCCCGCTTCAAGTCAATTGATCATTTTAGAACCATACAAAACCCTACACTGGGGCAGTTTATTTTGCGTGGTTCAATTCATTTTCTGCTAAAAAACGGGTCCAACCCACCAAGAATGTCCAATCATCTAAGGGGACACATCCCCAACTACCGGTTGGCCCCAGAGGAACAGGCATATACTTTAACTCATGTCATCGAATATAAGGATCTCTACCAAGAATATAAGTGCAAGAGGTACAGGCATCCTATGCCCCCTTATCTCGCTGATCAAAACGCCTATATACCCATGGAGCATGCCTATTTCAACCAGGAGCTGGCTCATTTCTCTCTCTCTCTCTCTCTCTCTCTCTTTATGGCAATAGCATGGGCCTCCCTCTCTCTCTGTCTGCCATTGATCCCTCTCTTAAGCTAAAGACCTAGCGATCTCCTCCTACACATACCCATCTCTAGCGGTAACCGCGCCTTCAAGCTCTCTCACCCTAGCCTATAGGGTATCTACATGTAACCTTAAGTGGGCCTCTAAAGCCTAGCGAGCGCCTGCTATGCCACCAAGCACTCTGCCACCACTCACAGGGCAATCATCGATGATAGGTCCAACTGAGGACTGTAGAAACCAAGTGACATAATCAGTATCCTCCGTAATGAAACCCTCGAAGGAACCTGTCCCATAGTCGGGATCATCCAAAATCAACACAGAATAAGAAAGCTTAAGAGGTGGGTCCTTGGGTACTTTAAAATTCGGCATGACCTGATGAAAGGACCTCTTAGCTAAGAAGAACTCCCATCTTAATAAAGCCCAGAACCAATGCAGTACACGCGACTCAGCCATAGTAGGGGTGACCTCATGCCTAACTAACAACTTCCCATCATAGGGTTTGTTAAGTATCTAACCCTAGGTAACATAATCCAACACAGCGCCGATGGTGAACGACTGTGTCAAAACAACTCTGGTGATCGCGCAAAGGACTTGGCATATGCCTTAGGACATATTGTCTATAACAAGCCAGAATATTGTGGATGCAAGGTAGGGATGTGCTCATAAGCCCACCATGTTAAAATCTGCCAATAACACTTTATGCTCCTGAAGCCCTATCGTGAAGCCTACATCAGGTAAGCGATGAAGAATCTGTAAGAAATGGACCCCCAATCATAGGCCCTTATATCTAACACTACTCTTATAGCCGACAAGACAGCACCGACCGGTTGTTGCCAAATAGGCAACTACCGATGAAATAGAAAAAGAACCACCTGAGAGAAATGTCATCCAGCTCCACCCCCCAAGGTATGTTTATCCTCAGCCACTCCATGTGGATCTGAGGCTTATTGGTAGGCCCAAAGTATCGTTTTGTCGCCAGGATAAGGGGATAGCTGAGGCCCAAAAGCTCGCTCGCAATGTCGAAGTACACAAACTCAATCGAGACCAGATGCCTACCGAATCTAAGGTCCAAGATGGTCGTCCAATTAAGGGGAAGGATTGCATACTCACAGCTCAAATGAAAGGTGCTAGTCTCCGCGTAGAACTGCTACACCAAAGTCTCCTCTATCGCATGCCTCATGGGATAGGCTAGAATCCTCAGGAAGTCCTTGAATCCCTGCTCAGTCAAAAATGCACAGTAGCGTGCATTAGTCCTAGAGTCAAATAGGCAAATAAGGAATGAAGACTTGGCTCCCTAACTGCGAGTCTTGTCGGCAGCCTGCACTCAAAATTAGAAAAGCTACTAGTTAGCATGCATATCTATATATCTATTATTAATAAGTGGAAAAGAAAAAGGAAAAAACCTGACCCTTCCGAGCTTGAGCAAAAGGATGCCTCTTCAGATCGTACTGAAGATGGGTATCATCTATGCTATCATTAATTTCTTCTGTATATGCCTCGAACTTGGCCTGATAAGGTAAAAATCTCGGCTTACGACTACGGCGCTGTTGAGAAAACTGGTTTTGCATCTCATACAAAACACACAGCAGAAGCAACAAACATGGATCTATTTCATTCATGATTGATAACATGCACTATGTAAATTTCAGAATTTAAGAACAAGATAGCATACCTTGGTGTGATGAAATTCAAAACAAAAGATTATAAGTACTTAGGAACACTTTTAATCTTCACTCCAATTCCATTTTACGCCCCAGAAGTGTGGTCTCTCAATCAGTTTATAAGGGAGAATAACGAGTGGTTTTACTCACACATACACACCATTTCACAATGATGTCTCTCTTTTTTTTCTCTAATAAAAAATTCTGTATGTTTCTCCCTTTATAACTAGCTGATTATCTAATTGGGCTGGCCTATTGGGTCTTTCCAATTGGGCTTTAGTGTGTGGCTTGGAATGGGACCAAAATGGACCAATAAGACACTAACTCCAATGGGCCTTAGGTTTTTCTGTCAACTCTTGACAAGTCCAAAGTTACCATTAATTATATTTAATACCACTATATAAATATAATTGCACTCTAGGCCTTATTAATAAATTATATCCCAAGACTTCATTATACATGCAACTCCTTTATAAAATATTCGTAGTAATTCAAAGTCATGAATATAGACTACCACTTTGAGGATTACTACATCTTAATCCTTGAGTACCCAATTTAATCCTTTTAAGTTATCCATTATATATTTATGAAATCCAATTTCATAAATATATACTTTAGTAATTTCTTACCAAAGTGATTAGGCCTAACTCTCTGAATAATAAACCCATTAAACTTATCTCAAGAGATATTTTGTATCTCCGTTAAGAGATTATGAATTCCATCTTGAAAATATATGTTCCATCAACACTAAATGTGATTGCCCAACATACTGAGGTTTTGACCGTTACTTTAGATCTCACTCATAATATATCAAAGTAACCTACATTTCATGATCAAGTCCATTATTCTCTCAGGATTAAGAGTTCATGCAAATATAAGTCGTGAGATTTATTATTCAATTGACAGTCGTTAGGAGAATAATAAATCTCACAGTGGTCCAGTTCAATATGTTTTAACTCTTAAAACATATCAACATATCAACTAGAAGTCTCCACTTCCATAATCAAGACAAATCATCTTAGTTGATATGTTATAGTCATCGCAAATGAAATGCCCAATTTCATTACCGACTACGAACTAAAATTCTGAATTTACAAAGAACTTGTGACTTATATCTTCTGTGACTAAATCACATAAATCACATACTATGCATCTCATGGACTATATGATAATGTCCAAATATTCATGTTACCATTATTTCAGATAATAATAAAACAACTTTATTAATTACAATATTAAGTCATACATCATGTCATACATAATGTCATATATAATATAATACATAGCATCATACAATAGGATTCTAGGGCATAAATCCCAACAATCTCCCACTTGCCCTAAAGACTATTGTGCATTAATCTAACTCCCATTCCTTCTAAATGTGACTCGAAGGTCCTTTGAGGCAA
This sequence comes from Quercus glauca, assembly GCA_023736055.1. Taxonomy (NCBI): domain Eukaryota; kingdom Viridiplantae; phylum Streptophyta; class Magnoliopsida; order Fagales; family Fagaceae; genus Quercus; species Quercus glauca. The sequence continues at coordinate 54,484,091 of CM043316.1, forward strand.
GGCTTTGGTAAAGGGATCTGCTACATTATTTGCACTTTCAATCTTTGCTACCACCACATCTCCACGAGCAATAATATCTCTAATGATGTGATACTTTCTCTCGATGTGCTTTCCTTTCTTGTGGTTCCTTGGATCTTTTAATTGTGTAACTGCACCACTATTGTCGCAAAACAATGTGATGGGAACTTGTTCCATTCTCATTACACCAAGGTTAGAAAGGAATTTCTTGAGCCATACAGCTTCCTTTGCTGCTTCACAAGCAGCAACGTATTTTGCTTCTATGGTGGAGTCCATAATACAAGATTGTTTGACACTCCTCCAAGTTATGGCTCCACCTTCCAAGGTGAAAACACATCCTGATGTGAATTTTCTGAAATCTTGATCCGATTGAAAGTCTGAATCTGTATAGCCACTAGGTATCAAATCCTCACTTCGGTAAATAAGCATATAATCTCTCGTTCTCCGTAGATACTTGAGAATATGCTTTACAGTTTGCCAATGTTTTAGTCTTGGATTTGATTGATATCGGCTGACCATGCCAACTAAATAATAGATATCTGGTCTAGCACAAAGCATGGCATACATAAGACCAAAGCATGGCATACATAAGACTTTCTACTGCAGAAGCATAAGGAATTTGTCTCATCATATTTTCTTCCTCTTGAGCCTTAGGCCTTTGGTCATCAGACAAAGGAACTCTATGTCTGAAAGGAAGTAATCCTTTCTTGGAGTTTTGCATGCTAAACCATTCTAGAACCTTATCTATATACCCAGTTTGTGATAAACCTAACATCTTATTCTTGCGATCTCGCCAAAGCTTGATCCCTAGAATAAAGTTAGCTTCACCTAAGTCCTTCATATCAAATTGGCTTGACAACTAAACTTTTACTAATGACATTACCCTTACATCATTTCCAATGAGTAGAATGTCATCAACATAAAGCACTAGGAACATTACTACTTTATCTCGGTGTCTTTTGTACACACATGGTTCATCAAGATTTTGTTCAAAACCAAATGACTTGATTGCTTGATCAAATCTGATGTTCCATGACCTAGATGCTTGCTTAAGTCCATAAATGAACTTTTTCAACTTGCATACCATATGCTTTTAGTTCTTTGCTATGAAACCTTCCGATTGCAACATATAGATTTCTTCTTCAAGATTGCCATTAAGAAATGCAGTCTTGACATCCATTTGCCAAATCTCATAATCATAATGAGCAGCAATGGATAAGAGAATTCTAATAGATTTAAGTATGGCTACTGGCGAAAAAGTTTCATCATAGTCAATACCTTCTTTTTGTGTATACCCTTTCGCCACTAGTCTTACTTTAAAGGTTTCAACATTTCCATTTATCCCTCTCTTTCTCTTGTAAACCCATTTGCAACCAACAGGTTTAATGCCGTTAGGCACCTTTATAAGATCCCAAACTTGATTGGAATACATAGAATCTAATTCAGATTTCATAACTTTGACTCAATGATGTGCATCTATATCATTCATTGCCTCTTCATAAGTGCAAGGATCCGATTCAGCCTTTTCTGAGATAGCTTCATAAGTTTCTCCTAAACCTATAAATCTTATAGGAGGCCGAATAATTCTCCCACTATGATGAGGCACCTGTGTACCAGTCATCTCATGAGTAATATCTTGCGGTGTATCTAATCCAGCCACATCATCCCTAGTTTCATCCATTGGTTGTTCATTTACAGGTTCATTCATTTCAGCCAAAACAATTTTATTACTTGGATCAAAATTATTCATATAATCATCTTCCAAAAATTTGGCATGTGTGCTAACAAATACTTTGTTATCTTTATGATTATAGAATAAATAACCTTCTGTTTCCTTTGAATACCCTAAAAACATGCATACATCGGTTTTAGCTTCCAACTTATTAGACTTTCTTTTCAACACATGTGTTGGACATCCCCAAATGTGGAGATATTTCATACTAGGCTTACGCCCACTCTACAATTCCTTATGTGTGTTGGGAATAGATTTTGATGGAACTAAATTCAAAATATGCATAGCAGTTTTTAGTGCATATCCCTAAAAAGAAACTGGTAAAGTTGAGTAACTCATCATGGACCTAACCATTTCCAAAAGAGTCCTATTCCTTCTTTCTGCTACACTAATCTGTTAGGGAGTTCTAGGTGCAGTCAATTGGGATACAATCCCATTTTGAATTAAGTAATCCTTGAAATCCCCAAGAAGGTATTCACCACCACGATCAGATCGAATGGCCTTTATACGTTTACCTAATTGATTCTCAACTTCAACCCTAAACTCTTTGAACTTTTCAAAGGTTTCGGACTTCCATCTCATTAGGTATACATAACCATATCTTGAGTAATCATCGGTAAAAGTGATGAAATACTCATAACCTCCTTTTGCTTGGGTTGACATAGGACCACATACATCTGTATGAACTAATTCAAGCAACTCTTGGGCTCTTCTACCTTTTGCATTAAAAGGTCGTTTGGTCATTTTGCATTCCAAACAAGATTCACAAACTGGAAATTCATCAAAGTCCAATGACTCTAAAAGTCCATCTTTGATTAGTCTTTGAATTCTGTTTGGATTAATATGACCTAAACGCAAGTGCCAAAGATATGCTTCATTAGTAGAAGGAAACTTTCTCTTTAATGATTTTACATGAGAGTTATGATCTAATTCAAAATTATATAATTCATGCTTATCAGGAGTTGAAATATAAAGACCATCCATAATATTGCCAGAACAGATAAACACTTTATCCTTCTTTATTACAACATTATCTTTTAGGATAACATAATATCCATGTTTTCCTAAATAAGTTGCAGAAATTAAATTCCTACGAACATTAGGTACATACAAATAGTCTTCTAATATTAAAACTCTAGATTCAAAACATAAATTAAACACTCCAATAGCTACAACTGGAATCCTGCTCCCATCAACCAAGGTAAGAAACAATTTCCCTTCATTCAGCTTTCTGGTCTACTAAAACCCCTGCAAGGATTTGCAGATATGATTAGTACAACCTGAATCCATACACCAAGAATCTGTGGGATTCTGTACCAAACATGTTTCAAGAAAGAATGTACTTTTCATACCTTTATTCTTGGCAGCCTTAAATATTGGACAATTCCTCTTCCAGTGTCCTTTCTCACCACAATGAAAACACTTTCCTTTGGTTTTCTTTCCTTTGTTGGCAATGATGGAATTAAATGTGAGTGCAGCGGAAAATAAGTTTTGAACGGATCTACTTCATTCAATATTGATAACATGTGTAAAGTAAATTTCAGAATTATGAGAACAAGAGATCGTACCTTGAAGCGACGAGTTTCAAAACCGAAGATTGAAGCACTTGGGAATACTCTTAATTTTCACTCCAATTCCACTAATCGCCCAAGATGTGTGGTCTCTCAAATTGGTAACAAAGGGATAACTAGTGAGTACCAAAAACTCACTTCCACACCACTACAATGATGTTTTTTTACCAAAAGTTTTCTGTACGTTTTTCCCTTTGTTTCTAACCAATATATCTAATTAGGCTAGCCTTTTGGGCCTTACCAATTGGGCTTAAGTGTGTGGCTTGGAGTGGGACCAAAAGGGACCAATAAGACACTAGCTCCAATGGGCCTTGGGCTTTTCTGTCAACTCTTGACAAGTCCAAAGTTACCATTAACTATATTTAATACCACTATATAAATATAGTTGCACTCTAGGTCTTATCTATATATTATATCCCAAGACTTTATTATACATGCAACCCCTTCATAAAATATTCGTAGTAATACAAAGTCATTAATATAGACTGCCACTTTGTAATTTACTACATCTTGATCCTTGAGTACCCGGTTTAATCCTTAATGTTATTCATTATATATTTATGAAATCCAATTCCATAAATATATACTTTAGTCTTACTAAAGTGGTTAGGCCTAACTCTCTGAATAACAAACCCATTAAACTTATCTCAAGGGAATACTTTATACCTCCGTTAAGAGATTATGAATTCCATCTTGAGAATACATGTTCCATCAACACTTAATGCGGCTGCCCAACATACTGAGGTTTTGACCATTAATATAGATCTCACTCCTGATATATCAAAGCAACCTACATCTTATGATCAGGTCCATTATTCTCTCAGGATTAAGAGTTCATGCAAATACAAGTCATGAGATTTATTATTTATTTGACAGTCCTTAGGCAAATAATAAATCTCATGGCGGTCCAGTTCAATATGTCTTAACTCTTAAAACATATTAACACATCAACTAAAAGTCACCACTTCCATGATCAAGACAAATCATCGTAGTTGATATGTTATAGTCTTCGCAGATGAAATGCCCAATTTCATCACCAACTACGAACTATAATTCTGAGTTTACAAAGAACTTGTGATTTATATCTTCTGTGACTCTTCACATAAATCACATACTATGCATCTCATGGACTATATGATAATGTCCGAATATTCATGTTACCATTATTTCAGATAATAATAAAACAAATTTATTAAACATAATATTAAGTCATACATAATGTCAAACACAATGTCACACTTAATATCATACATAGCATCTTACAATAGGATTTAAGGGCACCAATCCTAACAGGCAACTCCTAAGGCAACTTGTTTACCATCTTTCTTGGAGAAGTCTTTCTTCTTCTTCTTCTTACCCTTACCTTTCGACTTAGGTTGAGAAGTAAAAGCTTCAGCCACATTAGCATCAACACTAGAAGTACCAAGGTTGTCTTCCGCCGCTACCAACTCATTCATCAATTCAGACAATGTATAAATCTTTTTGTTCATATTATAGTTAAGTCTTAATTTCTTGAATGATTCTGATAGTGACTGGAGTATCATATCCACTTGGGATTCTCCATCAATATTGGCACCTAAAACTTCCAATGTATTTAGATTAGAGATCATCCTAAGACAATGCTCCCTTACTGAAGTACCTTCAGCCATTTTGGTATTATAAATCTACCTCATAGTTTCTTGCCTTGTAGAACGGCCTTGCTCACCAAACATCTCCTTCAGATTTAGCATAATGTCCGAAGCTAGTTCTACATCCTGCATTTGATGCTGTAGAACATTTGAAATAGATGCTAAGATATAGCACTTAGCCATCTCATTAGATTTCTGCCAACGATAATATCACTGTTTTTCTTCAAGAGGAGCATCTAATGATGGAAAGCTAGGACATGGTTGAGTAAGCACATGTTTGTGCTCTTCAGCAGAAAGAACAATGTCCAAATTTCTTTTCCAGTCAACATAGTTGGATCCAGTCAGTTTGTTTTGATAAAGAATACTAACAAGTGGGCTAAATGATGCCATGTTCAAATCTAAAAATAATAAATATGAATATAATAAGTAAACTAGACATTATCAATTTAGCATATAAGTATATAATATGGAACCTTATAAAACCATAAAATCATATATGCAACGACAAACCAATCCATGTCTATAATTCCTTGGTAGCAAGTTTATTATAAACACATTAATTGATTGAGAACTATTCTCATTATTAGTGCTATCATGATAACTCTTATCATACACTAATAATATGCCGTATTAGCTTTAGCCTCTAAATGATAATGACATAGCTCCTTTGGGAGGTTAACATTACATTTAGTCTAGTGTACACCATTATCTAGAATCATGTGTAGCCACATTTCATCTCCCTTATAATGTTTAAACTTGTAGTATCATGGAACTAAACACCCTCCTTTGGGATCGCGAGGCATATACGCCAAGACGAGGTGCTTGTCCATACTACTTTAAACAGGTTAGTTCAATCTTGTAGTACTTGAAGTAAACACCCTCCTTTGGGATCGCAAGGCATATACGCCAAGACGAGGTGCTTACCCACACTACTATGAACCGATAATGGAGGCCGTGAGATGCAACCCTTGTATCTCTCTCCCACTAGATATTTTAAATTAAAGGTTTTTAAGATCAAAAATCATAATAATGCTAGAAACCCTTGAAAACATAATCCTAATCTCATTAAGAATAAATTTCATTAAATGAATAATTTTAATCCTAGCATTAATATATATAAATATATATAATGTAATAATTAATTCATGAAGTAATATAACATACGGATTATTACATTACATATAACTTACATGAAAACCTATATGATTTCAAGATGGCAATCAAGGCAATAACTATTAAATTGTCTTTTATAGCCAAGCAGTGCAAGAAAGTCCAACTAGTGCAATCAATTGGTTCATGCACATAACAGTTATTTGAACTACATTCAATAACTATATCCTTGGCAATTACTAAGACACGGCACCATCCAATAAGTAAACATTAAGCCAAGATGTCCATTTCGAACAAACCAATGTAATACAATGGTTATCATCATGAATGGTTATCCTTGGCAATGAAATTCTTTAAAAAGAATTTCTCTTAGACAATAACTACTTTCTTTGAATGGATCCGTATCTTAATTGTGTGGCCAAGAGAATTTCTTTTGAAGATGGAATTCCATATTAATAGAAATTCTCTTCACATCAACGCAAAGTCAATCACCTTCTCTTAAAACAAATTATGAAATCAAAAATCCTACACGTGATTATATAGAACAATCACTGCAGATTCAAGAATCCCATAACACCAAGAAAATGATTTTCTTTGATTCTAAAACTCAATCACATGTTATACAAGCATGATATGAAAACCTGGGTCTGATACCAATTGTTGGAAAAACTGGTTTTGTATCTCATACAAAACACACAGCGGAAGCAACAAACATGGATCTATTTCATTCATGATTGATAACATGCACTGTGTAAATTTCAGAATTTAAGAACAAGATAGCGTACCTTGGTGCAGTGAAATTCAAAACAAAAGATTAGAAATACTTGGGAACACTTTTAATCTTCACTCTAATTCCACTTTACGCCCCAGAAGAGTGGTCTCTCAATCAGTTTCTAAGGGAGAATAACGAGTGGCTTCACTCACACATACACACCATTTCACAATGGTGTCTCTCTTTTTTTTCTCTAATAAAAAATTCTGTATGTTTCTCCCTTTATAACTAACTGATTATCTAATTGGGCTGGCCTATTGGGCATTTCCAATTGGACTTTAATGTGTGGCTTGGAATGGGACCAAAAGGGACCAATAAGATACTAGTTCCAATGGGTCTTGGGCTTTTCTGTCAACTCTTGACAAGTTCAAAGTTACCATTAATTATATTTAATACCACTATATAAATATAATTGCACTCTAGGCCTTATTAATAAATTATATCCCAAGACTTTATTATACATGCAACTCCTTCATAAAATATTCGTAGTAATTCAAAGTCATAAATATAGACTGCCATTTTGAAGATTACTACATTTTAATCATTGAGTACCCGGTTTAATCATTTTAAGTTATTCATCATATATTTATGAAATCCAATTTCATAAATATATACTTTAGTAATTTCTTACCAAAGTGATTAGGCCTAACTCTCTGAATAACAAACCCATTAAACTTATTTCAAGGGAATATTTTGTATCTTCGTTAAGAGACTATGAATTCCATCTTGAAAATATATGTTCCATCAACACTAAATGTGGTTGCCTAACATACTGAGGTTTTGACCGTTACTTTAGATCTCACTCCTGATATATCAAAGCAATCTACATTTCATGATCAAGTCCATTATTCTCTTAGGATTAAGAGTTCATGCAAATATAAGTCGTGAGATTTATTATTCAATTGACAGTCGTTAGGAGAATAATAAATCTCACAGCGGTCTAGTTCAATATGTCTTAACTCTTAAATATATCAACATATCAACTAGAAGTCTCCACTTCCATGATCAAGACAAATCATCTTAGTTGATATGTTATAGTCTTCGCAGATGAAATGCCCAATTTCATCACCGACTACGAACTAAAATTCTGAGTTTACAAAGAACTTGTGACTTATATCTTCTGTGACTAAATCATATAAATCATATACTATGCATCTCATGGACTATATGAGAATGTTCAAATATTCATATTACCATTATTTTAGATAATAATAAAACAACTTTATTAATTACAATATTAAGTTATACACCATGTCATACATAATGTCATACATAATGTCATACATAATATAATACATAGCATCATACAATAGGATTATAAGGCATAAATCCCAACAGGCACCTCGGAGTGCCTGGACCCCGCCTGGCCATGTCTTCAGCATCCAAATCTGCATCTAGATCAAATATAAGCTCATCCTCTAGCTCCACGCCCCCTGGGCCTCCTCCCTCTTCAGTCCAAGGGAACTGTGAAGAAACGCCTCCTAAACTAGTGCAGGACTGAGATGAGGCATTGGTTGTCTCCACTGAATGTCGATTCCTAGTGTGATATGCTATGTATGCCCCTAGGGGATGCGATGTCATCACCTCCTCGATCAAAGTGCCTCTAAAGGGTCTGCGCAACCTATTCGCTAATGGAAATAATGTCATCATAACTGCTAGACGATTCTACTTGAGATGGAACAATAACGAGAGCCTTCCTGCGATACTTGCTAGATCTTGCCCATCGAGACATGATCTACAAATGCAAATTCAGATTTGATTAGTAAGCCCAAAACATATGGTAATGCAAATAGAGCTGTAAGTATGTCTAACCCTATTGCCTAACATATATCATGCATGTTCATACCAAAATGACATTTTTTTCTCAAAATATCAAAGTTTTCAAAATGCCTTTCTTAGGATTTATATTCAATGACGATCGTTTAATCCTGTCTCTTTTGCCTAAAAATTATTCAAGTTTTCAAAATGTCTCTCTCAGGATTTATATTCGGCAGCGGTCATTTAATCCTATCTCTTTTTGCCTCAAATATATCAAAATTTTCAAAATGCCTCTCTTAAGATTTATATTCGACGGCAGTCATTTAATCCTATCTCTTTTGCCTTAAAAGTATTCAAGTTTTCAAAATGCCTCTCTTAGGATTTATATTTGGCGGCGGTCATTTAATCCTATCTCTTTTGCCTCAAAAGTATTCAAGTTTTCAAAATTCCTCTCTAAGGATTTATATTCAGTGGTGGTCCTTTAATTTTGTCTCTTTTGCCTAAAAAATATCAAAGTTTTCAAAATACCTCTCTCCCAAGATTTATATTCAATGGTGGTCATTTAATCCTGTCTCTTTTGCCTAAAAAATATTCAAGTTTTCAAAATACCTCTTTCAGGGTTTAATCCTATCCATCTATTCGAGATTTATATTCAGCGGCAATTGTTTAATCCTATTTATCTATTCGAGATTTATATTTGATGGCAATTGTTTAATCTCTTTTAGGGTTTATATTAGGCGGCGGTCATGTAATCCTATCCATCTATTCGAGTTTTATATTCAATGGTGATCGTTTAATCTCTTTCAGGATTTATATTTGGCGGCGGTCATTTAATCCTATCCATATATTTGAGATTTATATTCAACGGTGATCGTTTAATCTCTTTCAGGGTTTATATTCAACAGCGGTTGTTTAATCCTATCCATCTATTCAAGAGTTATATTCGGCGGTGATCGTTTAATCTCTTTTAGGGTTTATATTCGACGATGATCATTTAATCCTCTTCCCTTTTTCTAAGATACCACTCAGGATATTCGATGGCGACCGTTTAATCCTATATTTTCCAAAACTACCCTCACTTAAAATCACATTGTTTTCACATTTTCAATTCTCTCAAAATTTTCCATCTTTATCATGCACATTCTCTCATATTTACCTAGATTTTCTTTTAGTTTTCATAGTGTTTCATGTGTTTCCATAGCACCCAACATATGCAAGTTCGCTTATGCTACTTAAACATGTGAACAGATATATTCTCCAACATCATCATGGCACAAATGCTAAAAAAAGAAAAAAAAAAAACCAAATATGCCAAAATACCAAAAAAATAAAATAAATCCTAGCATGCTTGCCTAGTTGCTTTGCTACTAACATATTTGCAGAAAAAATAATAATAAAAGAAAATAGACATTGACTTAAGTGTAGAAAGGAGGTTGAAGCAGTAGACTGAAGCTAAAAACTGGACCCACTAGACCTTGAATCGCCTCAAAGAAATTTTTATAAGTGACAATTTAGAGAAATGGAGTATAAATGGTCGAAATGAAGCCTCAGGACCTATTTATAGGCCCTTGTATGGCCTAGGCAACCCAGTGCACCTTGTGTGATCGCTGGGTCTGCCCAACGCACATTGTATGGCTGCCGGTTAGCGTTGATCTAGTCAACATTGACTGATTGAACTTTGACAAAAAAAAAAACCACAGATTCTTACCTAGTTCCAAGGATCAAGTCAAAAAATTTCTCTGGACCATCCACAGTAGCTTAACCTTGTCAGGTAAAACCAGTCTCAATCCATGAACGACGCAATTTCTGCATGCAATTTTGGGGCAACAAAATGCAGAATTTCATTCTTTATCTAACACCTCTCATTGCACTTGAGATATCAGATAAAAAAAGGGCAGCTATATATACCGTATTTTGTCCGCCCTTGATTTGAGTGCCAGACCCTAGAAATTCCAAAAATATTATCTTTTTTCCATAGGGCCGTGAAAACATCTAGATTGACGTGGCGCAATCCGTTCGGTCATCGAAGCACTTGCATTGTCTTTTCTGGTCAAATTGACCAAAATGCCCCTAGTCAACCCTGGGTTGACCAAAAGTAAAACGAGGTCAAAATCCACCCGAAACAACATTTTTCATGTTTCTACATCAAACCTGAGCTATTCAGTGATTTTCGTCAACTTTGACCAAGTTTGACCCGAAGTTGACTCTTAGGGGCACCTGAAACCCTAATTTTGATCTGACCATCAGAATGGGTTAAGACTAGCACCATTACAAAGATTATTAAATTCCCTTTCCAACGACTATTCATGGGTCAAAATCGGAGTTAAAACGGTTGAGATATCCAGAAAACCGTGCAAAGCGTGTCAGCATTCTTCCCGAAGCCATAACTTTTGATCCAACCATCAGATTTGCAATATCTTTAGTGTTCCAGAAACTAGACATCCAAAGATTTCTAGGGAAACCAAGATTAGCTCAATCTAAGTTTGGGAAGACCTTTGAATATGCATTCAAATATGAACCAGAAAAAGCCAGAACTACTAATGTCAGTAGAGGTGGCCGACGGCCTTTGTGTGGCCGCCAATGGTGACCGCCGACCACTCAAGGGCTGCCGAAAGCTAAAGGGTCAGATTTTAGCTATAAATTCTTCTAAACCCCTCATTTTGCAACCAAAAAAAAATATTTTTGGCAGTTTTCTAGGCAGATCCTCTCTTTCTTCTCTTTAATTTCTCTTCCAAACACATCCAAACACCTTTGATTCTTCTATTTTCTCTGCAATCACAAGGTAGTGTTCTTGCACTCAATCTTCCTCTCTTTGGTTCCATAACTTGGATTTGAGGTTTAGGGGTGTGGATGTAGCATTTTAGCTACAATCCACACCATTTTCTTTTCATTGTTTTTCCTTGCTCAATAGTATGCTTTATTGCTTTTCCTAGCATGTTCTTGCTTTATTTTGCTTCCTAGTATGTTTTATGGTTTTTCTAGCATGTTTCCTTCCTTTTTGCCATGATTTATCACTTTGATGTTGTTGGCCTAGCCTTCTTGGGCTAGGATATGTCTAAATTCCATGCTTATGCTTAGATCCCCATGCATTTAGGCTCCTTGCCATGTTTATGCTTAGATCTACATGTCTATGTGTTCTTTGCCATGTTCATGCTTAGATCTACATGTTTATGCTTAGATCTACGTGCCTATGCTTAGATCTATGTATTTATGTGCTCCATGGCATGCTTGTGTGCTTAGATGTACATGTTGGTTACTATGCCATGTGCTTTTTAAAGCCTTTCTCTCTCTTGTTATCTCCTTTTTCTTGTGTTTTGGCCCTTTTGGTAGGGTGTTGATCTAGATCCTGTGGTCTAGGCCTACATCCATACACCTAGGCCTATATCAAAGGGTTTGGATCATTTCCTCTATGCGTGTCTATGTTTGCTTACTTGCTTCCGTGCCTTATAACCATGTTGGCCTGTCTAGATCTAGGGTTTGCTATACTTTGTGCGGTTGCATTCGTCCCTCCTAGGGCTTATTTGGATGTAACCACTTGTGAGATGCACCTCCGTGGTGTTGGTGTGCTTGATACACACCTTTATCCGCTCCATGCGATGTTGACATGCTTGCCTTGCTTGCTTTGTGCCACCCATTTGGCTTTCTTCGTATCTTTGCACGCTTACTTACATGTTCATGCATGAGTCTGTGTGTCGTCCGTACTCTAATCCAATGGAACTATGGACACTTGATCCAAACCTACATTTTTCCTCTTAGGACACCCTCTTTTGTTTGATAATATACTTATTTGCCCTTTCATATGCTTAGCATCCTTTGTTTGCCCTCGTTTGGCTCTCTTTGTTAGTGTGTTCTTTGCATGCACTCCTTATTTCCCCTATTTATTTCTTTGCTTATCTGCTGGCTTGTTTATTTTGTCTTTGCATGTACACACATGGAGCATGGACACTTGGACCAAGGTTGTGACCTCCTAGGCACAAGCAAAAAGGGCAAGGATGCAAGTAAGAAGATGCAAGCCCACAAAGGGCAATGTTTAGTAGATTAGAGGGCCAGCATCTCTTAAGTGATTTTCTGTTTCTCTCCCTCTCTAAGCCTATTCTCTAGAGCATGTATTAGGGTTCCCCCTCTCCTTGTACCCTTTCCTTTTCCTATTCTTTGCTTGGGCTGTGTTCCCTGGTGTTAAGTTCATGTTTTTATGTAATTGGCGTATGCTATGACAAAACGCAATTTACTTATTTATTATCTGTCATTATTTTCCATAAGGTGTGCATAACATGTTTGTTAAGTGCTTTTAGGAAAAACAGGTATGAAGCCAATCAAAATAATCAATCCTCGTTCATGTTATGGTTTCTCAGGACTGGTTGTTTTTAGATAGGCTAGTGTATTTGAATATGGGTTCATTCATTATATTCGGGTTATTATTGTATTAGGCTTACTTTTGACCTTAAGGTTTTGTCATGAATTGACAAAAGGGGAGATTGTTAGGGTCATGTGTTTTGGTATTGTCAACCATGCCAAATTATGTGTCTTTTATTGAATTTTGATGTGTCTTAAAGTCGTAATTGAAGACTAAGTTGAAGACACAAAGTTTGCTCAAGAAAAACACATTTTCAGCACTTTTTTAGCATGTACCTCGATAGAAGTCTCGATACCTCTAAATAGAAGCTAAAATTTACTGTCTCCTCGATAGCATCTCGATAGATCAAGATTTTGTTCTCGATAGCAACTCGATAGATTGAGCTTCGCAGATTAGCAAAAATCAGTAACGCGAAAAAGTCCATAACTTATTCGTTTGAATCCCGAATTGAGATCCGTTTGAACCAGTAATTAAAGGACATCATAAGCCATCTATTAGTAGGTTTTTTAAAGATAGAAAAACTTTGTTTATGCAGCTAGGTTTTTGTAACCAAGTTTTCTCTATTTCACCCAATCCTAAAAAGCTTCATAAGGTTTTTTTTTTTTTTTTTAAACCCTAGCCTCCTCCTACAGAAGAAAGAGTTCTTGCTGCGTTTCTCGTATGCTTTTGGGTTCTGTAACCAAGCAAATTCTTTAGCACCAACATTGAAGATCTTATTGGTGTTTCTATGTGAAATTGTTGCAAATCAACTACAACAATAAAAAGGTTGCTGTGGACTTAGTCACGTGCTGGGATCCGTACAAAGAAGTTAGTCATATACTGGGATCCGTGCAAAGGGTTAGTCACAAATTAGAGGTTTGTGCATCAAAGGAAAAAAGGCTACTACAAAATCAAGTCCAATTGGGTATTGGAGTAAAGGTTCAATTGTAGGTTGGTATTTCGGGATAGGTTACAGTAGTTGGTAAGATTCCTTATACTTGTAACCGCTTGATTGTTGATTAGTAGATTCTTAGGAGTGGTAACCTTAAAATCACCCGATAGGGTTTTTACCTTGCGAGGTTTCCCCATTTGTCAACAAATCACCATGTCAAATTTATTTTCTACTGCATTTAGTATTTTTGGTGGTTTGTTGGTGCCTTCATGATTTGCATGCAGTTGAACCTAATTAATCAACTTGGGTAATTGAATCAATTAACCGGGTTCAAGCTATCTTAACCCAACACCTGGGTATGGCAATGCCTGTTTTAAATTTCCTGTACCATGTTAGGCCATACCCTTGGAGCGTTGGCAATGTTTGGTTTACTTACTTACTCTGTGTGATAGCATTGTGCATGATGTATGTGTGTGTGCGTGCGCGCGCTTATGCCTACATTTGTGTGGGTGATCATGCACTTTGTATGATGGACTCTCATGGTTACATGAGTGCCCTTTTCTAGCCATGAGTGCTCTTGACCTTGTGGCATGAGTATGTGCTAAGGTGATCGTTGTAGGTGCATATTCGTGTTATGCTACATGCATAGTCGCCGTGGTGCTATCGTCTTGATCCATGTCACCAAGTGACATCAGTTTCCCTATGTATGCGTCACGTATCGACGTGTTTAAATGCTTTGAAGGGATCCGACTCATCCTAGCATGAGCACGTTGGCATGTGCCGTATACACAGGCACGAAACCCTGTTAGTACGCCATAGCGCACCAGACATGAAAATTTGCCGGATTTTCATTGTGAAAATGGGGCATCCCCATTGCCGTATACTCAAGGCGAAAGCTTGGTGAGAATAGTGTTTTGTGTGCTATGACGCACCTGAGGCGAAGTGCTACTAGATCTCCACCACGAAAATAAAACGAAATGCTGTTGGATTTTTGCCATGGAAATTTGGCAATGATTCCAAACACATTTGGGCAGCATCGATCGAGACCACACCCATTCTGAAACCAAACCTCAAAGCCCAATTCTTTTAAAGTCCCAAAAGCTAATGCCAATACCTTGTGTTTAATTGCTAATGTCCAAAAATTAAGGTTTTACCAAAACAAAAAACTGTCCTTTGACAAGCATTGTAGGGTGTCTAACACATTCCCCACACGTAACCAGGCTTCCGAACTTAAGAATCAAGATTTTTTATCCATCCATATTAGATTAATAAAAACAAAATTTTTCTTAGCTTAGGATTGGTAATAAAATCAAATAGATTTAGGTAACCAATCACACCTTAGAAAAAAAAAAAAAAAAAAAAAAAACTACTCAATGATTAGTGGCAACTTCACTTACCCTTGGTAATTTCCTTAGAATTGACTCATATTCCAGTCACACATCTGAGGTACAATCCACCTCCATATCATCATTTCTCGCATCAAGACAGAGAGAGAGGTGCGTGAGCGTCACTGCGATAGGTGGTCGAGCAGCTGCGATAGGTGGTCGAGCACCCGCGAGGCGTCAACATACTGCAGATAAAATAACTAATACAACAGAAAGAGTAAAAGATATCACAGTAGGATGGTCATTAACATAAAACATTGCAACACAAAAAGAAAAGAAACACAACGGAGTTTCAAAGAAGCTAAAGATTGCTCAGCAGGAATAGGTCCAAAAAGGGAACCAAACTCCAATACGGATCACCTCGTTACAGTCTTCTACCATTGAAGTTACAAATGCTAGAGAAAAGGCCTAAATAGTTTTGGATTCCGATTTCACAAAGTTTTAGAAAGTGGGAATGTCATGACGGAGAGAAAAGGTGGTCTATTGATGCATGCCCCTATTTCTACCATGTTTTCTCTCTCCCTTCTCTCTTTTTACGACTTAGTTTTCTTTTAATTCTTTGGTTCTCAATTTTCTTTTAATTCTTTGGTTCTCAATTTCTCTCTTACTCTTTTCTTAATCCCCTTCCCTCTCCTCCTATTGTTCCTTCCTAGCTACCTTTCATCCTTTTTACACTTTTTAATTCTATGGGATTTTTCCCTTTTGTCCCTAGGACTTCACCAACCATTTTCGGTTCCTTGTGTGCATCTTTCCAAGCTTGCCCACTAACCCACTAGTTGTTCGGCCACTACCTTTGCTTAGAGTATGCTTGCTGCACCACTCCCTATTCTTAGACAAAATTCCTTGTTTTGTTTCTCCTCTCTCCTTCATTTCTACCTTACCTATGGATAAGGAATGGGGGCTCTCTCTACACTTACCCTTATAGCATGAACCAAGTGACCCCGACCATGCTTACCTTTTTTGGGCGAAATGCCATCCCAACAAGGCATTTCTCTCGAAAGAAGCCTCGACAAGAACCTCAAAATAGACTTCTTTTCTCCCCACCGCCAAACCATATCATCTGTATCTCTTAACCAAGGGCCCACCTCCCCTGTATTGGTTAGGTACAAGTAGTTGGCGTCCTAGCCTTTATGTGCGTTCCACTATCCTCTGGTTTGTCTTCTTTTACTCCTACGCCATTCCTATTGTTCTTGTATTGTCTTGTTCTACTGCGTGTACTAGGTTCGTGTCTATCTTCCCCGGCATAGAGGATGTGTGGGCTTTTGGGCTTGCATTGCCTTCCTTCGTACCCCCATGGGCTGGGCACTACATAGGTAGAAGCTCCTACCCATCTAGCCCATTGGACTTCTATTTATGTTATTCCTCTTCTTGCAATGCCTATGGGTCTGCTGGCTGTCATTCTTGTCATGTTGGCCTATTGGGTTTACTACCTCTATCCTTGGGTTTCCTAGGTCCATTTACTTTGCATTTACCTTCTCATGGGCCTATTGGTTGCTATTTCTGCCACGTTGGCCCATTGGGTTTATTATCTCTTTTCTTGGGCTTCTCCAGCCCATTTACTTTGCCTTTACCTTTTATTGATCTCATATGCTTGTTGGCTGCCATTCCTGTCACATTGGCCCATTGAGTTTACAACCTCTATTTTTAAGTTTTTCCGGCCCATTTACTTTGCTTTTACATCTTATTGATCCCACTTTCCCTTATTGTTGAGCTTCATCTGCCATTAGGCCTTTTGTAAAAAATGGGCCTCAACAATCTTTTTATATCTATTTTCATTCGGTTTTAGCTATTGTATTGTATATAATATAACCCAAAAATGAAACGAAACACAGAAACTTATTGATACAGTAGTCAATAATAGAGAAGAAGGAGGTGATGGAAATGGAATCATCAAAAAGTGGAAATTGGAAGCACAGTTTGGTGTACTTGGCATTTATTACCTTAATCATACACCTTCTTCTTCATAAACACAAATTATCCGGAAACGTCACTGTTCGCGTCAAAAGAAACCCAGATCTCCCACTCCGGTTCCGCTACGACGGTACCTTCAAAATCCTTCAGGTAGATCCATTCATTCTCTTTCTCTATCTCTTTCTCTCTATTTCCTCAAAATAAATAAATAAATTAAAATTAAATAGGTGGCTGATATGCATTATGGTAATGGAATAATGAGTCGATGCCGAGACGTGTTAGATGAGGAGTTCCCCTACTGTTCCGATCTCAACACCACTCACTTTCTCAACACTTTGATTCTTTCCGAAAATCCTGATTTCGTTGCTTTCACTGGTATGTATATCTCTCTTTATCCATCTTTGTCTAATTCTTGTGCCAAATGTGGTTTATATTAAACTATTACCTAATCTGCACTTGCTATCTAATTAAACTACTTGCTATCTAAATTAAACTATGTGTTGGATTCTCACTCATTAATAATAAATATAAATAACATTGCATAAACTCCAAATTGGTTTGGGCTTTTATTGCTCCATGATATGTAGTTTTCTCTTAATGAGTCATGTGACTTTTTTAAATACTTTGATACTAATATACATACATGAATAATCTTACAACTCAGTTCCAATCACTAGTTTTGAGCTGAACTTTGTCCTATTGGAAGTTGGGTATTTTTAATTTTTTTTTAAAAAAGAGTGTATTTAGTTTATTTATGTTATGATCTTAGTGTCCCACGTGGATTAAGTATAAGCTTATTCACGTGTTTTATAAGCTCTTGGGCATCCTCTCCTTGTAAACCTGATTTCAAGGGTGAGTTCTACCCATGGGTTTGTAACAATTTTAAACCAATCTAATAACTAGAATGACCTTGATTTAATAAGAATTTTCTTACATATTAAGAAAATTAAGTTAAATCATATGATACAATTACTGGCTGAACAACGCAATTCGTGTTGGGATTTTTTTTTTTCTTCTTATTATTTATACATCGTAAGAGTTGGTGACAATAAAAGTGATCTAGTAAATTACTTCATAGTAATTCTTGAAGGCAATAATCATATAAAACTACTATCATGATCTCCCACAAGCTAATGAGTTGAAGACCACACCCGCCTAGATCGAAATCTACAGCATAATGGAAGTAGGGAAACCTTTGGTGAAAATGTTTGTTATCTGATTGGAGAAGTGAACATAATGAATGTCAAGGTAGCTCTTGCAAACCAGGTCTTGAACAAAATGATAAGAGATCTCAATATGCTTTGTGTGAGAATGAGAAAAGAATTAACAAGAGCAAGTTGAGTAGCAAACAATTCATGAAAATAAAAAAGGGCTTGGGACTTAGAGAAGATTTAAGGTAGCAAGAGAAATTTCCTATAAATAAATAATAGTTTTTTTTTTCATGGTAGACCAAGAAATGGGGTTGCCGCCAAAAAAGATACAGCAACCCATTCTAGAATCCCAGTATAAGGGCACCCAACCCATTTTGCATCTACATAACGAGATAAACCCATTGTGTATAAAAGAGAAATGTATAATCCAAAACCAACATTGCTAGTTGCCCTTAAGATAACGAAGAAGACATTTGGCAGCTTGGACATGAATGTCATGAGGAGCATGCATAAATTCACAAACTTGTTAGACTATATAAGTGATGTTTGGATAAGTGAGAGTTAGATGCTAAAGAGAGCCTACAAGTTGCCGATATTTAGTAGGATCATTACGAAGATTTCCATCATTCAAGGGAGCTTGACACCATAAGCAATTGGGGTAGAAATAGGTTTGTAGCTAGGTTTTGTAAGCTAGGGGTGGCAAAATTGGACACAACCCGTGAACCTGACATAACATGAAATTAGCAGGTAATGAGTTGAGGCTTAATGGGTTAATTTCATATTCGGGTTGATACGACTGAACCGTTTAATAAACAGGTTGGGTTAGTGTCCAATCTATGGAACCCATTTTACCTGTTTAATCCGTTTAATTAAATAACATTTTACTAATATACCCTTCAAACCCTAAGTATATAAACTTATTAATTATTGTGGTTTTTTTTCTTGACATATTATGATTGATTATTTGTGATATTGAGATATGCTTTAGTTTTGAATGATTATTTGTGATGCAGTTACTCATTAATTCTAAATTTTATATTAAAAATATTTACGTTTTTTGGTTTTTCATAAATTATATCAATTTGGTTAAAACTATATATATATATATATATATATATTTTTTTTTTTTTGGATAAAATCTAATAAACAGGTCAACACGACTGACCCGTTTAATAATGGGTTGTGTTAGGATTGAGGAATCTTGACTCATTTAATAAACATGTCAGGTTAGTGTTGACTCATATAATCGGATACTCATAAATCGACACGACACGAACCTGATATGCAAACCCAAATTGCCACTCCTATCGTAAGCTGCTGAAGATAGTGAGAAGATACTTGGTTTGAGCGAGTGTAAGTGAGCTAGCATTATGGATAGCTCAAGTCTCTAAAAATGATACAAAGTCTTGGGTTCCTTCATGACAAAACAGGTGTGAAGGTGGAAGGCTTTCAAACATATAGACAATACGGGCATCCTGCCATATTTTCTAGAGGAATAAAAGGGAACAAGAGTCCCAACTATTATGTTGCATGAAGGCATTGTATTTATTAGTCATAGCATTGACCCAATCAAGATGCTTGTTTGAAGGTGGAAGGCATTCAACAAATGGAGGAGAGAGCAAGGCAGCATTGGCTTAGAGGAAGAGAATGTTTGTTTGTAAATAGTTGAGGACCTCGAGTGCCATCTTTCAAATGTGTGATCATAGAATAAGATTGAGTTGGAGGAGGTAAAAAGGTAGCTGATCAGGCTTGTGTAGGACCAAATGAAGTGGAAATAAACATTGTAGGCACACGTGGCAGGACATCCTTTATTTAATATGGTTGTGATGAGGTGAATGGAGATATAGACATCATAGTTTAAGATGTAGGAGTTGAAGGAAGGGTATGGAAGGAAGATTAATAGGCAGGAGAGGTAGAGGAGGACACAGAACCATGAGGCGTAAAACATGCAATCTGAAAAAAAGAAAATTTTCATGAAAATGACATGTAAAGAAGTGCACGCGCTACTAGCTTGTGGATCCATGCATTGATCGCCTAATATTACTATAGCCCAAAGAAACCACACCAGATTTTGGATCTAATTTGTCATGACGATAAGATCCCAAATAGATAAGAAGCGTAATAAATGAATAATCTAGAGAGGAACCAAATAAAAATTTATGTTGAGAAACATTACCAAGCAACTTGAAAATTTTCAACTTTTGGAGATGAAAGAAAAAGATTAATAGCCACCTTAGCCCAAGACTTTGATGGGTCTAAAGCATGCTCTACGACTCACCATGAGAGCTCTGTCTCTTTGATAGCGTTAAATTGACCCGCGATATCTCAAAAGGAAGTTGTTCGCATCATCTTAGACGATATTCGCTCTTCTGGTTTCACGTCGGTGCCAAGTAGGCCAGTCACGGTGGTTCTGTGGTCGATGATTCTTCGATCTGTGCCGTGGTTGTTTGGCCTCTCCTTTTTCAATCTTTTTCTGGGTTTGATGAGAGTTAGATTTGTGGGCTTGGGCAAAACGGGTGGGGAGTCTTGCGATGGCTATAGTTGGATGTGAGAGCTATGCGAGTTTGTCTCAGGAGGTGGAAGTTACTCTGATCAAGCTGAGTTATGATTTTGAGCTTGATCAATCCAATCTCACGGTGATACCTTTTGAGGATGTTTGTGGTTTTTCTGAGGAGTGTGACTCGATGGAGGGAGAAGTTGTTTTCTTATTGTTGGGATTAGGCAAGGGGGACAATTTTTCCAAATGTGCTCCTTTGATGACTATAGCTTCTCCATGGTTGGCTATGTCGGCATAGCTGGATGTTGATTTCGACATATTGTGTCTTGATGCTAAGTTGGATATTTCTAAATGGTTGAAACATAGAATTCCTGGTTTCAGTAAACTGGTTGGGCTTCCTTTGAGTTGATATGAGAAGTTGTGTATTGCTTTTTTACAAAGGCTAGAAAATGAGATGGAGGCAGCCAACTTGTTGCACAAAGAAGTCACTAGTAGTTGAAAACTTGCAAAATCTAAGAGTAAGGGAAGGAGAGAGCTGAGGAATTTGTTTTCTTCGATGAATTATGATGGGATATAGAGATTTGGTTATGTAACTATGACAGTAGTTGGGAAGAAATTGTCTTTATGAAGCTAAAAATGATTTTGTGGAATGTTAGAGGATTGAACGATCCTCAGAAACATCTTGTGGTAAAAAATTTTTTACATGAGTGGAAGAGTGATGTAGTTTGTTTACAAGTAACTAAGTTTGTTGGCATGGATAGACAAATGGTTTGTAGTTTGTGGAGTTGTCCTTATGTGGATTGGGTTACATTAGATGCAAATCAAATTGCAAGTAGGGTCTTGATTATGTGGGATAGGAGGGTTCAAGAAAAGTTGGAAGATATGGTGGGAACTTTTTTTGTATTGGTTTGGTGGCAAGGAATGGTGGATGGTTTTATATGGGCGTGCTTAGGGGTTTATGGCCCAAATGAAAATAGTGAAAGGGGGGTCATATGGGATGAGTTGGTATTCAGCAATATTGGAATTTACTGTAGTGTTGCATTGGGGATTCCAATATTGTACGTTTTCCAAGTGAGTGGATGGCAGGTTCACGACTGATCTTGGCTATGGAAAATTTTTCTATGATTATTGACGATCTTAATTTAATTGATTTTCCTTTATACTTGGTCTAGTGGTACAAATCAACCTTCAATATCTAGGATAATAGAGCTTTGATTTCTCATAATTGGGAGGAACACAATCCAAATGTGATTCAACAAATATTACCTTGTCCTATTTCATTCCATTGTCCAATTCTTTTAGAGGCAGGGGGAATAGCGAGGGGGAAAAGTCCTTTCAGATTTGAGAACATGTAATTGAAGATGGATGGGTTTTTGGATAGAGTTCATTCATGGTGGAATTGGCATTCTTTCTCTGGTACACCTAGTTTTTTGCTTGCCAAAAAGTTGAAGGCTTTGAAAGAAGACATTATTCAGTGGAACCGCGGAGAGTTTGGTAATGTAGGTCATCATAAGAAAAAATTACTAGGGTAATTGAAAATTTTAGATGCTAACAAAAGAGGAATTTGGACTCACTAATGTGGAGAAATGTGAGGGTTGAAGTGAGGTCCCAAGTAGAGCATCTCCTTTCCTTGGAAGAAATATCATAGAGATAGAAGTCCAAGATGTTATGTATCAAGGAAGGAGATAAAAATACTAAGTTCTTACATAAGGTGGCTAACTCCCATAGAAGGTATAATTATTTGAGTATTTTGGAGGTGGATGGGGTGATATATAAGGAGTTAGAGGTGGTTGCTCAGGTAGTATAGTTTTATAAAACTTTGTATCAAGAGATGGAGGAGTGGAGGCCTTTTGTGGAGGGTTTGGAGTTTGACCAAATTAGGGGGACAGAGTGGGGATGGCTTGAAAGTAAGTTTGAGAAGGAGGAGATCATTCAAGTTGTTAGAGATATGGAAGGGGATAAAGCTCTAGGTATGGATGGTTTCTCCATGGCTTTGCTTCATTATTATAGGAGAGTTGTGGAAAAAGACGTTTTTGCTATTTTTGAAGATTTTTATTTTTTTGATAAGTTGTCTTTGAAGAGTTTTATCAGCATTATAAGTTTGAAAAATCTCTCAATGCTACTTTCATTGCTTTAATCCCTAAAAAAAATGATGCCTCCGGCTTATAAGTTTGGTGGGGATTTTGAATAAAATCTTGGCTAAGGTATTGGAATACCACATGAGAGTTTGTATGTATGAATGTTGCTACTTTGTATTAAGGTTGTGACAGGCTTGAAGGTTAATATGCGTAAGAGTTAAATGGTTCCAATATGGGAGGTTAATAATATGCATGCTTTGGTAGAGATTTTGGGTTGTAGGGTTGGGACTTTGCCTATGTCTTATCATGCCATTGGGGTTTTCTCATAAGTCAACTTATATTTGGAATCCTATCTTGGAAAAAATTGAGGGAAAGTTGGCTGAGTGGAAGAAGCTCTATTTGTCAAAGGGTGTTAGATAAGATTGACATTGCTTAAGAGTGCGTTATCCAGTCTTCCTACTAATTTGTTATCGCTTTTTACCATCTCTACTCATGTGGCTAATAAAATCGAGAAAGTTGCAAAGGGACTTTCTGTGGGGTGATTCCAATTCACATTTGGTAAGATGGGATAAAGTATGTGCACCTATGGCCAATGGTGGATTAGGAATAAGGAAACTGACCACCTTCAATACAGCTTTACTAGGGAAATGGTTATGGTGTTTTGGGGTTGAGGAGACACGACTTTGGAGGAGGGTGGTAGCTTTAAAGTTTGGGGAGGAGTTGGGGGATGGACTTCTAAGTTGGGTAGGGGTGTACATAGGTGTGGTTAATGGAGAGGCATCCATATGGGTTGGGAGGCTTTTAGCAAAAATACTCAATTTGAGATTAGGGTGAGGAATAGAGTGAAATTCTGCCAACATTAGTGGTGTGGGATCAATCTCTTCAATTGACCTTCCTGGTTTTGTATGAGATTTCCATTAATAGAGAGGCCTAAGTGGACTTTTCCTTGGCAAGGCAGGGGTGGGGGAGAGGAGTTGGGATCTATGATTCACTTGGGATTTGAATGATTGGCAATTGGATTTAGTGGTGGATTTCCTTCATATTTTGGAATCCAAACACCTTCAACAGAAAATGGAGACCACATGAGATGGAAGTTGAAGAAAAAATAGGATTTTGACATCCATTCGTTTTATAATGAGCTGCAAGGTTACTTCTTTGTCTTCTTTCTTTAGAAAGGTATTTGGAAAGTTAAGGAGGAAATCAAAAGAGGTAGAGGGAATGACCTAAATATAACATTAGTAGAAGTAAAAAATTACATTATAATTAAGAAGGTGGTAGAGAGTGTGATTTGGATAGGAAAAAATGGCTGGAGAGAATACATGTGGCAAACTGCAATTAGTTTGTTGAGGGTTCATAGCTGATCTCAAAGTTTTGGGACTAAGGCTTGTTTTTGTTTCCAATCGAAGTCCCAACCATAGACACAAAATAATGAAGAAAAAAAAAATCGCACAATGAGATTTGCTTTTCACAGGATAGATCCAAGCATAGTTGTCAAATCACGAATCGTGTAGTGAATCGATTTTTAATTTTTTTTTTATCGTGTATTGTATCAAATTGTGAATCGTAAGATACACAAACATCTAATGAAATTATAAAATAATTATAGATAATACATATATAAAAGGTATATTTATTATAAATTCGAAATATATTCAAATAATGACCAATTTAATCATTACTTATGTAATAAAATTTATCAAAGCTAACTAAATAGGATTTTTTTGCAATTTAACACCAAAACGCTAACAATTTTGTTTGTTAGCACGTTTTCAAAACTATTTAGGAAGCTAATATCTCAAGTGTAATAAACTCGAGTTTGATGTGCTAAATTGAGTATTTTGAACACGATTTCAACATTGAGCCTTTGAGGCTCAAGTTCTATAAAGTGAAATGATAAACGCCGCAAGTCCACTACGAAGCAAGGAGATAAACACAAACCCAGAAAAAGAGATAAACAGAAACACAAACCCAGCAAAGAGATAAACAAAAACACAAACCCACCAAGAGATCAAAAACAAAACCACGAACACCCAGAGAGATCAAAAATGGAAACCATGAAGAAGGCTCCAAGTGGCTGCCTAGACTGAACCCAAGCGGTGGCTTGGACAAAACCCAGGCAGCGAAGGCTCGAACTGAACCCACAAACCCAGATCTCCCTAACCCAAACCCCTTGGCTTAGACTGAACTCAGTGACAAAGGCTCCTATAGTGTGGCGAAGGCTCAGGCAAAGGTTTTCCTATTCCTTCGTTTTCTTCTTCTTTTTTTTTTTTTTTTTTTTTTGGAATTGCATGAACAAATTTGTTTGTGTAGAGGTCGGTCAGTTTCATTTGATTTTTTTTATTTGGGTTTTTTTTTTTTTTTTAAGGAAATCGATTTCTAAAATTCCAACATAGAACTCGAGTCTCTTAGGCTCGAGTTGCTATAGTGAACTCGAGTCTAAAAAATTCGAGATGTTAGTTTTCTAAATAGTTTGAAAACGTTCCTAACTAATAAAATTGTTTGAAAAAGAGTGTTATTTTGCAAAAAAACCCCTTATATAAATCAAATCAACTTATGTTTATAACATGCATGTTCAAACTGATTAAACTTAGAAGTAATAATAAATGATATATGAACCAAAATAATAATTTCTTTTTATCATCTTGGCTAATCAACTCCATCTAAGTTAATGTTATCATCATGGTCAGCATTTTGCAAAATTATTTTTCATAGACATTTTCTTCATTATTATCAACATTTACTTTTTTTTTTATAATTCTAATAATTTTTTCTTTATATTTTTTCTGGGCGTTCTAGTTTTTTATACTCATAATAATAATAACAAAATAAAAAAAGAATTATATTTTCATTTAATACATTATTAGTAGCATAGAATATAAATTTGCACATAGTATAGTGTAAATTTTGTAGGAGAAAGAGAAGGGAGGGAAAAAAAACTCATGGACTCGCTATTTATTAGACTCAATTAAGTTTTCCAATAATTGGAAAAACTTAATTGAGTCTTTTTCCAATTATTGGAAAACTTATTAAGTTTGCTTCTCTCTCTCGTTCTCATCTTCTCCCTCTCAATTCTCACATGTCTATGTATCATACAATGCATACAATTCACCGAAACGATACGATTCATACGATATACACCTATGTATTGGACAACTCATAAACACTTACGATATGAAACTTTTTGTACATAATATGATACATATCGCATATTATACGATATTAACAACTGTGGATCCAAGTATACCAGCTGAAATCATTAATAAAACTAATAAAGTGATATTTACAGAGCTAGCGATCGGTGGTGGTCCTCTTATGTCACAGTGCACAAAATTAAAAAAATGGAGAAACTTTGTCTGGTAGGTAACGTTGGTGGCAAGTGTTTTCATAACAAGCATCACAAAGAAAACAATAGAGAAATTGACTCAAGATGGATATATTTTGCGGCTATGGCTGACGTAGTGAAAGAAAATTGGAAACTAGATTCAGTGTTATGACTTAAACTCTAATCTATGGGGCCATGATCAGGGAAGAAAACGAGATCAAAGAATTTTAGAGCATTATAATTAAAGACATTTTTAGAGCATTATAATCAAAGAAATATAACAATCGATGTATTTCTAATCCTCTCTTCCACCCATATTTATATTAGCATCTCACTCACCAAAGACTCCTAACAAAATTGGAAAGTATTAAGGTTAGAAACAAATTAGGAAAATAAAATCAAGGGTTAAATTACATCAATCTCCCTTGAGATTTTACAAAATGATACCCCTTTGAGGTTTATATAAATGTAACAATTTAGTTTTCACTAATTGAATATTCCATTTTTTGATCTCAAGGGAGGGGAGTGTCATTATATATATATATTTACAGTAGCCTAACTTCAGGTGGTGTAATTTACCCGGAAATCAATTAGAGATCCTAAATCAACTAGAAGACCAATAATAAGCAAAAATGATGCGTGTAATCAAATAAGGTTCCTTATTTGTAATATTCTTTAGCTTCCAGTTATTCTGCCAAGAATTTTGCTGTAATATATCATTTTTCATTTGCTGCTGCTGAACCCTAGGAGTATTACTATTGAATTTTCTGAATGGGAGATTTATCACTAATAGCAATACCATTGAACGTGTAATTGGTTCATGCCTTTATTGCTCCTGCATTAAGAGTAATTAGAGTTATCCATGTGTATAGATCCTTGATACAACATTCGAAAGGAAAACAAAGAAAAAAAATGTCACACTTGAGCTTGGAAATAGATTAAAGATCATCTTTAATCGCAAGAATATATGCAATAGAGTTCAAATATAAAAGAGAATTTGGAATTGGGAGCAAATCATTGTCAGCATGTAAAGGGTTGATTACCAGAGCATGATGGTTCAGATAACATATGGCTTGTTGCACTAAAATTAACCGACTGAAGTATCAATATAATCAGATTGAGTATCACCTGATGCAGGAAATGTGAGATGAAGGCCAGAAAAGCCTCAGAGAATCAACATCATGATCATATTATGACCATTTTGATTGGAATGTAAAATGCCAACCATCTCCATTTGCAGTGTGACCTGATTTTTTGTGAATTTGGCAAAGTTGTGAGTAATGATTGGCATTACAATTATCAGCCACTCCAACTATCGCAGGAAAAGTTGGGATCATGTCAGTGGCCATCACAGTTATAACCTTGGGATTTTGCCATAATGTGCCTTGTTTGAATAATGGCAATGGCCATTATGCGTTTGGTTTTGGTTAGGTGCTTGCTGGGCTGCTCCTTTGCCCATGGATAAGGAGGTGAGCTTTTGAATCATCGAATGGAATTTCTTAATTTTCTGTAGTAAAAAGTAAATGGTTGGTAATCAGTTTCATTTGGCAACCCAATTTGGGTGACCAATTCAGACTCATGAACAAAGTGATTAATGGGTGCCAAGTTGTCTACAATATGATTGTTATAAGTGAGATTCTTCTAGTTGATTTGGAGCTTTTCTCAGCATTTTGCATTCAGTCCCTTAGCAAGTTAAATTTGGCATGATATTGATGTTGGAAGAGTTTTTCAAGGTTCTCCCAACCTGTTTAAATGTTTGATGACTAAGCACTTGTGCATTTGAAGCAGGGGTAGGAGTTGCTTTAATACAACTAAGAAGGAATTGATCTTTCTTGAGCCATTCTGTATACTTTGAGTTCAAAACTTGTCAATAATTAATTTTAAGACGCTTTAGTATATCCATCATTAAAACCATGCATTTAACATAAATAATATAGGCATAAGTTGATCCCTGTGGTTTTCTGATGCAACCTTAATAATCAAAATGTGATTTGCAATATTTGTAATTGGAAAGAAAATAATTTTGGGGAATTGAAGAAGAGAAGTCATGTGTAGAGAATTGGTGTGAGGAACTTAGAGAGAGAGAGAGAGAGAGAGAGAGAGAGTTGCCGACAAAAGGTGATGAAAAGAATCAATAAAGAAAAAGGAGGAACTTCATAAGAGCCACTGGTGATGTGAGCCCATGAAGTTGATACCTTTTCATAAGATAAATGAACAATCCAATTAGGATTAGATTTTTGCTATTATTTATACATCATAAGAGTTGGTGAAACTACAAGCACACCAGTGTAAGCTATATGATCTACTAAATTACAGCAAAGCAATTCTTATATACAAATAATATTTTTCTCCTATTGTGTATGTGTGTGAGTGGAGAAATGAGGTGCTAATAGAAACCAGTTCTCAGATTGAAGGTTTTGTAAAATCACAGTACTAACCTGAAAGAAAAGAAGATACTTATCAGCAGGGAAAAAAAACGTAAAACAAGTTTGTAACTGGGTATAAACGGTAACGTAATCATAGAGAGCCTTCTTATTAAATCTTTAGGTTAGTGGCTTACAGTTACGTTGATTAATTTTGGTATAAGCTTTGTTGGACTCTCAGAATTGCAGTGTGGGTAAAAGACAAAACTATGTTGATAAATCTGATAACTAAGATTGAGCCCAAAATTTTTCTTACTTACGTAACTACCCTTATGTTTCTTTTCAAGTTAGATCTTATGATAAGATTGGCAATTATGAAAAGACATAGTGGTTTCATAAAATGCACCATTGCTTGCTGTGGATTCAAGTGAAAATTGTTGTCGGATTGCATTTTGTATAACCAGTTTCTGGGGATTAAACTTAACTGATCAGGTTAGATACTCTCTAGTTTGGGATGGTTCCTATATGTTTACTCAACTCCTTAAAATCTAAGCTGGCAATTTTGTTCATCTAGAACCTTATAACTTACGTTTAGTCAAGCTACTTAAAACACTTTCCTTCATTGGGACAAAAAATCTTTGGTGGAGAATGATGAATATTTGCTCTCTCTCTGTCTCTATAAAGGTTTAGTTTTTGTAATTAGGAGACAATATATTTGGGCCCAGCACTGCTGATGCAGCTGAATCCCTACTTGAAGCTTTTGGTCCTGCCATGGAATCTGGTCTTCCGTGGGCTGCAATCTTAGGAAACCACGACCAGGAATCTACAATGAATCGCGCAGAATTGATGTCCTTCATCTCCCTTATGGATTATTCTGTCTCGCAATCCAATCCATCAGCTGAAGGTCCCTCTAGTTCTCTTAAGGGAAGCATGATGACAGACATTGATGGTTTTGGCAATTATAACCTAAGAGTATATGGTGCCCCAGGTTCGCATTTGGCGAACAGCAGCATATTCAATCTTCTCTTTCTTGACAGTGGAGACAGGGCAGTTGTTCAAGGAGTTCGAACTTATGGATGGATTAAGGAATCCCAACTTCGTTGGGTCCGTGGCATTTCTCAGAGATTTCAGGTATACAAAACTAAACAGTGCCAATGCAGTTAAGACACACTTGGTCTACATTTTTTTCTCATTACATTGATCAATTTTATACTTATTTTATGCTTATAAAAATCAGGAAACAGCTAGGACTTGATTTCAGAAGAATTGAAAACTCTTTTAGACAACAAGTGATTTTGGTCTGCTAAGTTCTTATACTCCCATACTTTCTCAGAAACACAGTTAAACACATCTGAATATAGTATTTCTTCTACCTGTTCTTTTAATTCCCAGAAGGGAGGTCCCCTAGATTTAGATTTTAACATGTTGCAAGTCACACACCAACAGGGCCAAACGTTGGATACTGATCAATCTGCTGATGCTTTGCCCCCTACAATCCCAGCACTCGGATTTTTTCATATCCCAATTCCAGAAATTCGGCAGCTTTACTACAAAAAGATTGTGGGCCAATTTCAGGAGGCTGTAGCTTGCTCATCGGTGAACTCGGGAGTCTTAGAGACACTTGTCTCCATTGGAGATGTGAAGGCTGTGTTCATGGGCCATGATCATACTAATGACTTTTGTGGGAATCTAGATGGTATATGGTTTTGTTATGGTGGAGGCATTGGATATCACGGATATGGAAAGGCTGGGTGGCCAAGGAGAGCAAGGGTCATATTTGCTGAACTTGGGAAGGGGGACAAGGACTGGATGGGAGTGGAGAGGATTAAGACATGGAAGCGTCTTGATGACGAGAAGCTGAGCAAGGTTGATGAGCAAGTCCTGTGGGACCACCGGCCATCAAGATAACTCAATTACAGTTTACTGGCACTGGAGAAATGGCATTCAGCATTCCATAATGTTGTATATGTTGTGTTAAAATTATTTTGATAAGAAACCTCCTTGTGTGATTTTACTGCATTCTTTTGCAATTTAACATTGTAAATTCAACTTGATATAAGAGGAAAGAAGGTTTAAGTGGGTATTCAAAGCTTCAATTCTGTTCTTAGCGACTGCAGAATACTTTTTGTTTGATAGTTCAATTGATGTTTGCCAAGTTCAAGTAACTCAGGTGATTGCCTAAGGCAGATTTCCTCTTGGGTCGGTGTCATTGATATCTCAGAAAATATTGAAGTTTAATATAGACATTTTTTTTTTTTTTGAGAAGGATATAGAAATTAAGTTAACAGAATTCTATTTTTTAAAATAATAAATAGTCTTCTAGATGTTATGTTTGGTAATTAACATTTCCAAGTCCTATGTTTTAACTTCTCTTAAATCAATACATATGTTCCCACCGTCTAAGTCGTTTCTGTGATCAACCTGCACACTAGGCTTCAAGGCACTGAATGACATTGTTCTTGTTATCGTATTTCTGTCATTTTTTATAGAAATATTTTTGTCATTTGATCCTTCTGTTCATTGCAAAATCCGAGCACAATTATATGAAATGAATTTTTATTGATTTGTTGATCTATTGATAGTTGGTTAAAGTATAATTATAACTAAAAAAGTGAGACTTAAAAAACTGTAAACAAAAAAGTTGAAAAACTAAAAGAAAAGGTCGTACCCAAAAAGTATCACCAGGGAAGCTATACAGCTGTGGAATAAACGAATCTAATCCTTCAGGTTCACCCACAAGCAATGACTCTCAAACCGGTATTCTAGCCTAGCAATTTCTTGATAAGTGATAGCATAATCTATAACAATGGTATTTTTCTCACATGTGCCATTACTAGATGTAAATATTTGAATCTATACACTTTGTTAGGATTTTAGTAATGCAATCTTTGGCCTCAATTCCAGAATCTGAAGCAGACCCACATGAACAAACACAAAGGAAAAAGTATTAAAAATGTGAAATTGCTTCCGAAAACAAATAATAAAAAAAGGGAACCAAAAAATCACGGCAGTGAACCAACCCGCTTTCGTTTCTTGGGCTTGGCAATGAACGGAAATTTAATAAGTACATGCATTTTCAGGTTCTCGAGAAAAAATGGTACATATATTTTCAAAAAAAAATTGATGAAATTTTTACAAGATTAATAGGTATAAGCTTCATTTTTCTCACTCTATGCACCACCTTTGCAAACAAAATTCGGGGCTTGAAATTGAAGCCGTAAAGCAAGTCTGACTATTTGGTTTTATGAGCGAGCCAAACGTCTTTTGCTCCATCACCCCCAAAAGGGCAAACAAGTTTTCTTGCCTAGCCTAGCCTAGCCATTAGAGAGAGAATAGGGGTTTTGAGAATCAAAAACCCTAACAGAGGCACTCCATGGTTTTTGACTCGGTGAGCGAGAGAGAATGTGAGAGACTCAGTATAGTATTTACTATTTGAAAAATGTTAACGGATACTTTTAGGACAATGGTTAACAATCCATTTAAAGAAAGTTTTTATGGAAAAAATAATAATAATATTTTGACAGCTTTTTCTATTTCTCATAAAAATTGTGTCAAAACTTTCCTAAAATATATTGTTAACCATTGCTGTAAGGGCACCCGTTAGCATGATTCTTACTATTTAGAGAGAGTTTTTTTTTTTGGTAGACCTAAGAGAAGAGAAGAAAGTGATAATTAATTTAATTTAATAAGGGGTGTGGAGAGAGAGAGGTATTTTTTGGGAGTGTGGAGAGGTGTTTTTGGGAAAGAGAGCCATTGGAACTTGAAATGGCTGTGGGTACTATCTGTGATATCGGTGGCTTGATTAGGAGTGGCGTGCAAGACTTGAATTCTATTTCAAGTAGGATTCTATTTCCTATTTCAGCTATGGAAAAATTTAGTATTGTTATCCCCATGCTTGAGCCTCAACACCCGAGATCGTTGACACCACATACACACCTCCTTGTCCAATAGGATATTAATCTCCGACTTCAAACCTCTAACCCTCCAATTAGACCCAGAAATCATAGCTTTTCTTTTGGCTTGGGTCAACAATTTCTTTTTTTCCTCTAATTCTTTCCTCACATTGCCGAATACATTCAGGTTCCACCATGTTAGTTCTTTCCCACATTTCTCCACCTTTTCTAAAATAGCATCATCACTGAACTGATACAAACCCGATTGCCAAGAAGCTTCAATAATCTCGGCACATCTATTGTCAGCCAACCACATTTCTTCAAATCTAAAACTCTTTTTTCTAGGCACCTGATCCAAACCTGAGAGGTTGATTAAGAGTGGTGAGTGGTCTGAGGACGCACAATGCAAATGGTGAACTCTTGAACCTGAAAATTTCAGAAACCAACTATTGTAACCCCTGTCAAGCCTTTCCCAAATAGAATGACCATCCTCAAAATGCTTACTCCATGTACATTGAGACCCAGTAAATTCCAAATCCATAAACCCACATTCATCAATTATATCCCAAAATAGTTGCATCTGATTGTGATGCCTAATTGCTCCACCCAATTTTTCCTCTTGTTTGACAATCTCATTGAAATCTCCTGCACACAACCATGGTGAATTTGGGCTGTGATTTAATCTCCTAAGTGCATCCCATGCATCACAACGTCTTGAAGTAACTGATTCTCCATAAAAACCTGTAAAGCGCCATGCATTGTCAGTGTTTTTATCAATAATTGTATCAATAAAATATTTTGAAGAGTCCTCCACTGAGAGATTAATTGATGACTTCCAGAAAAGTGCAAGCCCTCCCCTTCTCCCTTCTCTAAGGACAATCCATTTGTGTTCGTAGTCAAAGTTCCACATCACAGAGATTAGCCTTGCTTCATTTGCCCATGTCTCAGTAAAAACACGACAGAGGGATCTTTTGCCTAGATCAAATCTCCACACTCCTTTCCTGTACGCAGGTTCCAAAGCCCAAAACAGTTCCATACTAAGTAATTCATGATTCCTGGCAGGGCTGTGCATCAGCCTCCACCATTGAATAACACTCGTCACTCTTCGAAACCTTTTGTCTTTTGCTTGGTAACTTAGAGTGAGTATCGGATTGTGTAAGTCTCCTCTTTCCTCCATCCTTCTTTTCTACAAGGGACTGAATCTTTTGTTCATTATCGGGTCTGTCCAAGCGGCTCCACTTCGTTAATTTTTGTCTTTGGTTGGAATGAGGGCTGCTACTTGGATTCTCGTGAGCCCTACGTGCATCATTAGGTTGAATTTCATGAGCATCATCATTACTTTTTGTCATAAATGGAGAATCAATAACCTTATTAGTGGGTTCCACAATTGCCTCAATTATGATAGATTTTCCATTCTCAGCTAAAGTGCTTGATTGTAATGTAATTGGAGAGGACACAATCCCTTGATTCACGAGCATTAATGGTGAGGATCCGTTTGAAGATTCCTGAGCATCAGATGGTAACGTATCCCAGGTTTTCTGCATGGTAATGAATGGTGGTACATCTTGTTGTCTAGGTTTCTGTTGTTAACCTTTCGGCGACCCTTCCTTCCCTGTATTGTCTTCTGCCGCCATGTGGGTGGGACCAGAGGCAGCCCTAGCCCCTAGTAGTGCTGTGACAATGCTTGGAAGACTGATTCCCCTTCTACTGTAAAAACCGAGCACCGATATCACACTCCTACGTGAAGGTACAAAGGGAGCTGCACGAAGATAAGAACCCCATTGTATGTTACCCTCCGTGAGACTTCCACCACTCTCCAACCAAAGTCCACAATCTTTATCATTATGGTCGAAATAGCCACACCAATAGCAGATACTTGGTAAACGTTCATACTTGAAAGAGATCCAAATTTTCTCCCCACTCCCCAAAGAGATCACACGCCCCGGCACAAAGGAAGAGAGATATCCATGCTTACTCTAATTCTCATGAAATTTCCACCATCAGTCTCGGCAGGGTCATTGGAGTGAATAACTTCTCCAAGCACTTCGCAAATCTTCTCAGCTACTTTCACATTCAAATACTTGTATGGGATACCATGGACTTGTACCCAGAACATTGTTCTGTCAAACTTCAATGTATCCACCAATTTACTAACTTCGTATCGCTTCATAACCACAAGATGTTTGTCAAAATTCCACAGTTCCCCACGGATGATGTTTTCCACTTCAGACTTGTCGTTGAAAACAAATAGTATCCTGTGGTCACCTATATTCCGTATCTTAAACCCATTACGCAATCGCCATAGTGGGTTAAAAGTGTTTGCTATTGCATCAATATTCAGAGCACGTTTAGTCATAAACTTTGCTGCCAATACAACCTCTTGAGAATTGAGATCGTTATCTAAACAGTAGCCCGGACCCTCTCCGTTAGATAGAGAGAGACGAGTCCAGTTGTTTGTCAGTTCATCCATGTTAGGCTGAGATGAAATGAGAGATGGAAAGGTAGGCAGTAAGAGGGTAGATTATTCTGTTTCCCACAACCCACGAAAGAAAAAACCACTAGCCAAAAAATAACACTGTTATTTTTTGGAACAAACAAAAGCAAACAGAACTCCTTCGTGAAGAAGGGACCTCTATTCTACTGCCTAAGAGAAGTCAGAGAGCTTCCTTAGAGTTCGAGAAACTTGTGATCAGATAAGTCCGCTGAATATTTAAACCTAGAAAATCAATGTTTAACAAATAAAACACCTTATATTACCATTCCAATTTTTTAAGTATCACTACTATCTAAAACTCAAAATACATAAAGAAAATTTTTGGGATATTAAAATTTAGTAGGAGTATTTTAGCCACCACACAATGGAATATTTTAAGAATTATAAGCTTTCATTAGAGTTTTATTGAGAGAATAAAAATATGACATATTTGCTTTTTTCCAAAATATTAATGAGGAAATTGTTTGATTTTAAAGTTTAAGAAGGAATTGTGAACTACCCCTAACATAAAGGATAAAAAATATTTTAATCCTAATTTTATGTGTTTTTACTTAAAATGGTACATAAAGAAAAAATAAATACAAAACAAAATATAGAAAAATTCAACCCAAGAAAATTGTACGTGAAACAGTGAATTTTGGCTCAACAAAAATTGACTAATAAAAAAATAATTCTAGAAACATAAAGAATGGCAAGTACTGTAGCATTGTGCCCGGTAGCAATATCTCATTGGCTCTTTTTATATATAGATAAGTATATCCCTGTTATGACATGAACAGAGCTAAATAATACAACTCTGATTGTTTTAGTTTTCTGTATCGATCTCTTTCCAAATTTGCTCATAAAAAAAAAAAAAAAAAAAAACACATTATTTCCCATCAACAATATTTAGCTACATAAAATTTGTTTACAAGTTTTGAAAATACATCAATTTTACGTATACTCATTTTCAGTGATTGTCCCGTTTAGTGCGCGAGTTTAAACGCATGTTTTTCACTCATACGTATATCTAGAAAAATTAAAAACTGTTATTTAAACATATGTACCAAACACGAGCCATAAAATTACATCACTTTTACATATATTAATTATTAATTCTATTTTTGTTAGCACCTATCACGATGTCACCTCGACAATTGTGAAAAAAAAAAAAAAAAAAAGATAAATTTGTTGTGTTTCTAACGCAACAATTGTAATGTTAATTTAATTTAGTTTAGTTCGGTTGCTTATGATCTAAGAGAGCCTTTTCCGCCAAATTAATGTCAAAGCAAATAGGAAAGACAACCAGCTGTATTGCACAATTGGCTTATGATTTAGGGCATGACGCTGCCTACTTGTAATATTAGAAGAAATCTCAGACGTGTGGTTGGTGGAACTAGTTACACAGAGAGAGAGCCAGCTTTTGCTACTTGGGTCAAAAAGACAAGATGGTAAAATTGACCAATATATATATATATATATATATATATATGTCTTCTTCTAGAATACTATTTTTTATTTATTTTTTTAACGTCACTGTCATTACTGTTTGTTGGGAGTGGGAGAATTTTCCCAGTCAAAAAAGGCACCTATACTGTGCAGTCATAATCAGCGGTCTGTGAAAGGTTTTATTGACTGATTACAATTTTTATTACAGTGGTAATTACTACAATTGGAGTCTCATTGAGCATGAGCATGAAAATTTTATATGAAATTCTTTACACAATGTTTATGAGTTTTTTTTTTTTTTATAAGAATGTTTATGAGTTTTTAAATGGATGTTTATTCATTGCACTTTCTCATGCATCAATGATTCTACTTAATTTAGCTAGTCTTATGTATTTATTCTGTCTTCACTCTTCACCTTTAACTCTCAATCAGCCTTTTGTGATAGATATCTCATCGCACATGCTTTACCCCAAACTTTCAACAAGGCTGAAGACTTTATATGATAACTGTCTATACTTTAAACAAATTTACGAATCAAATTAAAAATATTGGTACAATTAAACTTGCAAGTTGCTAGCGCTTTAGGGCTCGTGTAGTTTGAGCAATGTTGATTGTATTTTTTTGAAATACGTGTGGATGAAAAAATGTGTAAAAATGTGTGTAATGTTGTTTAAAAACTAAAAACATATTGCTAAAATAGTCTACTAAACGGGCCCTTAATATGTGAAAGCTTTGGCATGAGTATTTTTGGTATGAAGATGTGTACCATTATTTGTTTGTTTTTTTTTTTTTTTCTTTTAACATAAAGAAATATTGTACCAACCTTTTACTAAAATCTATCAATTTATCCAGTAAATTACTGGAAGCTCATGTAGTCCATGCCAGATTAATCATATTTTGTGCTGGAATTACAATGAACCTATTTAACTACTCCTTCCGTTCTAATTTGTTTGTCCTGTTTGAAAAATCAAAATTTTTAAGGAAACATCATTTATTGTCTTGTATGCCTTATAAAAATGTATAAGTTTACATAATTACCCTTAAATAAATTTGGGTTTGGCTTACCTCCAGTACTTTTTAACTGGAGGTGTCCTTTTATTTTAAATACACAATAGCAAGTGGTAGTGAGTTTTAATCTCTACATTCTATTTAGTTAGTGGATGATGTGATAATTTCTCATTAAAACAAAAGGATATTCCAATTAAAAAAGTACTGAAGGTAAGCTAAACCCAATAAATTTATCAGTTTTTTTTTTAAAAAAAAGAGTTCTTCTTAATGAGGCAACTAAAAAAGTGTCCCAATTAGATTGATTTTTTAAATATTTGTTAGTTTTCTTTTCAAATAGTTTTGAAAACAAAGTAGGGGTATAATAAGAATATTAGTTGTAAGGACTCAAATTGTAGTGAACCCTTAACAATAAAATTTGTAGAGTGCAGGCGTAAGAACTAGCTCCAGTCAATAGAAAAGGACGTCGATCTACCGCGGCCAAAGGAACTTCTTCGGTGTCCAGGGACGAATCTTCTCCCTTTCTTTTTCTCTTAGTCCTGCTTTTAGCGTCCTCTCTCTCTCTCCTCCTTTTTTCCAACCCCAAAAAAGAAGTCCTTTCCAAGTATTCCAACTTCTTCTTATATACTGCTTTCCCGGTGCGCCTTCACCGTACACGTGTAAGTTCCCTTTTGGGACCATCTTTCTGTCCCATCCGGCACGTCCCGGATCCTCCGCTTGGTGGTTGTAAGACTGCTTGACTGTTGCTCAGGTATCACCTCCACATTAATGCGGCCAGAGAGTTAGGTGGGATGCATTTAATGTGGAGGTAGCAGCTTTTTAGGAGATATTTGTTACCTTTTCCATTTCCTCATTTAATCAATATTTATTTAATCTAGCTTACATGTAATTCCGTGGAATTCCCTGGCAAATGAGATAGTTACACCTACTCCCAAAGTTGGTTTACGGAATGAACTCTATCCTCGGACGCCATCCTCGGACGAGGGAGCATCCTCGGACGGATGAGTATCCTAGGTTTGGGCCTGTGGGCCGCGAGCCCACTCTTACGGACCCTGTTAGTTTTTCGGGCAACTGGCCCCACAATAGCCCCTCAAAATCTCACTTTTCGTCATTTCAGAAAAAAGGGGGATTTTGACATTACCCCCTTAGCTCCTGTGTTGGGCTCTCTTAAATTCCGGACTGTCTTTTCACCTGCCCAAGACACGTCCCTGACGTTTCGGCTTCAAGAGCACGCCATCATTAAATGATGGCGGTTTCTCGATCCTCCACGTTTCAGTAGGATGCGGATCTAACGGTGAGGGGTTTCCGAAATTTATGAGCGGGACTTTTCCCGCTTACGATTTCTGTGCCCTTATTAAGAGCTTTTCAAATCAAATTTCTTTTCAGTTATACAAAAGATCTCTCGATCTTAACGAGCATTCGCTGATCTTATCCCTCCTTCCTTCTTCTTAACGCTCTCATATATACCTGGAGTTTGTCCGAGGAGTCTATTTCTCATAACTGTAAGTTTCTTTGCCCCTCTTCAGTTTTCCATTATTCTCTCTAATTTCTTTTCACAATTTTTATGAAATGGGTCGGTTTAAGAGTCTAGTCGAGTCCGAGGAACAAATAGAGACGTTTAGGGCTAAGTATAAAATTCCTCCGACGGTGGGCATGAGGTACGCTTCCGTGGAGGAATGGTACGATAAAAGAAAAACGGGGGAAGTAGTCATCCCAATGATCGCTTTCATAGAGGGGGGGAATGACTATTCCGATGGGCCATCTTACTAGTAGTTACCTTAGGTTCTTTAGATTGTCTCCCACACAATGTGCCCCCAACATGTTCAGGGTGCTAGGAAGCATAGAAGCCCTTAACACGAGATTAAACCTGGGCCTTACCCATCACGATGTGAACTGGGTATATAATCTCCAAAAATTACAGGATGCGGGGTATTACCTTAGGTCCAGGTTCCCCGAGATAAGGTTAATCCAGTGTCTCCCTTCGTCGAACAAGGGTTTGAAGGATGATTTTCTTATTTTCTCCGGTGCATGGCACGACGGTTTACCCTGTCCGACTCAGGAGGGCACACCAGGTGGGGATTCTTAGGCCGGATACCTTTACATTTCGGTTTGTGTTTTTCAGTTCCGGCCAGCTCTGTTCTTGACGGGAATTTCCTTGCTGTTTTGCTGTTCTTTGCAGATAAGCGCGCCACCAAGCCTCAACCCAGGCTTATTAATAGGGAGAGTTTGGATAAGATTCTAAGGTCTGAGATATACATAAATCCATCCGACGGCCAACTAAGGGCGGCGCACGTTATCCTCCGGTACAAACCGATTTCCACTTCCTTTGCTCAGCCCAAGTGCGTAATAAAAGCTAAAGATCCTCGGCTGCGCCGGATAAGCGTAGCCTACAAAAAGAGCAAGTTCATCGTTCCTGAGGGCGTTCCCATCCCTGAGGGCATCCCATTTTCTCAGCCTTTACCTGAAGCGGCTACTTCCGCCGGGGCATCCTCGTCACGTTTTGCTATTCGGGAAGTGGAGGAGGAGCAAGACAAAGAGGAAGAAGAAGAAGAAGAAGAAGAAGAGGAAGAAGAAGAGGAAGAAGAAGAAGAAGCTGAAGAGGTCTCGGATTCTGCGGACGGTTTCGAGGTGTTCAGCTAATCCCATTCTCCCGAGGTGATTATTGGTGACATGGGCATCCAGAGAAAGAGCCAAAGAAGCTTGTTCGACGTCATTGAAGGTTCACCGGGGAAAGGAACTCAAGGGAGGTCATCCCAGGCTAATCTCCCTCCCCCTCCTCCTCCTAAACCTCCTCAACCCCAAGGGGTTGAATCTGCTGATCCTAAGAGAAAAAGAGAGGAGAAGGGTAAGGAAGTGACTGGCACGGGGAGGTCTCCTCCGACCAAGGAGAGTGAAGACCAGCAACCCCTGAAACAGAGAAAAACAACTCGTGGGTCTGTAAGAACGGGTGCGAAGCAAATTGTTCAGCCTTCCGAGCCCGAAGCCTGGCTTCCTGCCCCTATGCTCGGTGGTGAACCTCTGAGGGCAGACGCGTCCCTCAGGGATTATAACGGTGGGATTGGATGCCATGTAGCCTCGGCCCTAGAGGAAACCCTCCTCCTTCCTCGGGACATGGCCGAACTTAAGCAGATGAAGAAAAATGAGCTCTTTATGAACATAAAGAGGCATCTGGGCATGGTACTGAATCCCTGCCATTTCACACTTTTCCTTCTGGTTTGCTTCGTTTTTGACTATCCCGTTTTGTGCATGCAGGTCGTTCAAAACACTTTCCAGCTAGAGGAGGTGCTCAATAGCCTTCATCTCCAATGGATCAAAGAGAGAGAGCTTAGAAGTGATGCTTCTAAGGCGCTCGCCAACAATGAGCAAAGCATAGAGGCGCTGAAGAAAAGGTTGGCGGACGAAGAGTCCGCTCGAAAGGTAGCTGATCTAGCCGTGTCCAGCTTTCAAAAGCAAGCTGAGGATCAAGGAAAGAAGCTTAAAGAAGCCATTGATCAACTGAAGGCGTCTAAGGAGAGCGCATCGCTGCTGATGAAGCAACTGGAAGAAGCTCAAAGTCTCAAGGCTCGAGCTGAGAAGGAGAGGGACGAAGCTGAACAGCGGGGGTACGACGAAGGCGTGGCCGAGACCGAAGAGAGGTTCGGAAAAGAGGTCCCAATTGTGTGCCGAGCATACTGTGCTCAGACTTGGGAAGAAGCTCTCAACCGCGCTGGGGTGGAGCCTTCATCAGTATTGAGAAGTCCTGGGAACATCTTTTTTCCCTCGGCCATACGAGCCTCAAGTGCTCTTTCTCAGCAACAAGACGTTTCCCCCAC
Source organism: Quercus glauca (assembly GCA_023736055.1). Lineage (NCBI taxonomy): Eukaryota > Viridiplantae > Streptophyta > Magnoliopsida > Fagales > Fagaceae > Quercus > Quercus glauca. Next base: position 54,525,244 of record CM043316.1, read on the forward strand.
TGTGGTTGACTCAGCAAAAGAGGCTCAGAGCCAGAATCCTCTCCCCACCAGTCAGCAGAAACAACCCGAAGCGTCTGATGCGGAAAAACGGACCTCTCCAACCAAAGTCGCGGAAGCCCCTAAGGGTGGGCAGGCTTCTCAAACCTTCAAGAAGGACTTAGCCTCCACCGTCTTACCTGCTGGGGAAGTTCCAAGGGAGAAGGAGAAGGATAAGGGTGCTCATCCTCAGGAAGCAGTCAACGTTCCCTCTCCCAAAACGCAGATAAAATTAAATAAATAGTTGATGTATTCAGGACAAAGTTCCCCATTTTTTGTGAATTGTATAAGATATTATGGTTCTATATTTTTCTCGTATAGTTCCTTGCATATTTTTACTTTCTCGCTTACATTGTCTTGAACAATAGAAGGGCAAAGTTCAATACTGCGAGAGAAAATTTGGTCTTATTTCTGCCAATTGAAAGTCAGGCGAAAATGGAGATCGTGTCTCGAATAGTTTGACCTTAATTGAGTGTCCTAGAGTGCTTTGAGACGACGCTAATGGAACTTGCCTTGGCATATAAGGATGATCGCACTGATATTCTTTAAGAAGTGCTAACACTTACGGCGTGTCTTATCTTCATCCAAGTCGTGGAATGAGGGCTTTTTGCGCCTTAATTTCTGTTTGATAATTTGTTTCATCATCCGAAGTACCTCTTTTTTTTATTCTAAGTGGTTAGTTTCCCCATAGGCTGGTGTCCGAGGACCATGCAATGCCTTGGTTCTGTCTAACACTTCACTTTTTCATCTGAAGTATCTGGTTTCCCCGGAGGCTTGGGTCCGAGGACCATGCAATGCCTTGGTTCTGTCCAGTACCTAGTTTTCTTATTTACAGTGGTTAGTTTCCCCATAGGCTGGTGTCCGAGGACCATACAATGCCTTGGTTCTGTCTAACGCTTCATTTTTTCGTCTGAAGTATCTGGTTTCCCCGGAGGCTTGGGTCCGAGGACCATGCAATGCCTTGGTTCTGTCCAGTACCTAGTTTTCTTATTTACAGTGGTTAGTTTCCCCATAGGCTGGTGTCCGAGGACCATACAATGCCTTGGTTCTGTCTAACGCTTCATTTTTTCGTCTGAAGTATCTGGTTTCCCCGGAGGCTTGGGTCCGAGGACCATGCAATGCCTTGGTTCTGTCCAGTACCTAGTTTTCTTATTTACAGTGGTTAGTTTCCCCATAGGCTGGTGTCCGAGGACCATACAATGCCTTGGTTCTGTCTAACGCTTCATTTTTTCGTCTGAAGTATCTGGTTTCCCCGGAGGCTTGGGTCCGAGGACCACGCAATGCCTTGGTTCTGTCCAGTACCTAGTTTTCTTATTTACAGTGGTTAGTTTCCCCATAGGCTGGTGTCCGAGGACCATACAATGCCTTGGTTCTGTCTAACGCTTCATTTTTTCGTCTGAAGTATCTGGTTTCCCCGGAGGCTTGGGTCCGAGGACCATGCAATGCCTTGGTTCTGTCCAGTACCTAGTTTTCCTATTTACAGTGGTTAGTTTCCCCATAGGCTGGTGTCCGAGGACCATACAATGCCTTGGTTCTGTCTAACGCTTCCTTTTTATTTAAGGAATACAAGTAATAGAACTCTAAGTATACCAGGAAAGAAACGTGTGGTAGAACTGTTCGTGTTAATAGTAATACCTTCTTAGGTTGCTTACATTCCAAGGGTGGAGTACCCTTTTTTCATCAAGATCTTCCAAATAGTAGGCTCCTACCCCTGCCACCGATGTGATGCGTATTGTCCTTCCCAATTGGGCCCTAGCTTTCCCCACGCTGGGTTTTTGGTATTCCCCACGACCTTTCTCAACACTAGGTCCCCTGGAGCTAACGGCCTTAGTCTTACATTCGCGTCGTAGCCTTGCTTCAGCTTATGTTGTAGTAGGCTAGCTGGACCATCGCTCTATCTCGTCGTTCGTCTATCAGATCTAGACTCTTTCCCAAAAGCTCGTCATTGCCCTCTGGGGTGAAAGTGCTGGTCCTTAGCGTGGGAACACCCATTTCTGTCGGAATCACGGCCTCAGCCCCGTATGTCATTGAGAATGGGGTTTCTCCCGTTGACCGTCGGGGTGTTGTTCGGTACGTCCACAGAACGTGCGGCAGCTCCTCCACCCATTTCCCTTTGGCCTCGTCTAACCTCTTCTTGAGCCCACTCACAATGACCTTATTAACGGCCTCGGCTTGTCCGTTTCCCTGTGGATAGGCTGGGGTGGAGTACCTGTTCTTAATTCCCAGGTCGGAACAGTACTCTCTAAAGGCATTGCTGTCAAACTGGAGGCCATTGTCCGAGATAAGGACCTGGGGGATCCCAAATCGGGTGACGATGTTCTTCCAAACAAACCTTTTGACGTACACGTCTCTGATATTGGCCAGGGGCTCGGCTTCCACCCACTTCGTGAAATAGTCTGTCCCCACGAGCAGAAATTTTTTGTTCCCGATTGCCTTAGGGAAGGGGCCAACGATGTCTAAGCCCCATTGGGCGAAAGGCCAGGGACTAGAAAGGGGGTTAAGGACTCCCCCGGACTGATGGATATTTGGAGCGAACCTCTGGCACTGATCGCATTTTCTAACGTACTCCTGTGCTTCCTTCTGCATGCCTGGCCACCAATACCCTTGGCTGATTGCTCGGTGAGACAGAGACCTCCCCCCAGTATGACTCCCACAAATCCCCTCATGTAGCTCTTCTAAGAGGGCTTCTGATGCTTCGGGGTGCACGCAGAGTAAATAAGGTCCGGAGAAAGAGCGCTTGTACAGCTTCTTGTCCCCAGACAACCAAAACCGTGGAGCTTTCCTTCTTATCTTGTCAGCTTCCAGCTTGTCCTCGGGCAGTATGTCCTTTTCAAGGTATAACGTTATGGGATCCATCCAACTTGGTGCTGAACTGATCAGGTTGATCTGAACGGGGCCCTCCACTGCTGGAGTGGGTGAAACTAAATCCTCAACCACGATTATTTGAGGTAGGCCCTGCGCCGAGGATGTGGCAAGTGTAGCCAGAGAGTCTGCATGCGCATTCCCGTTCCTAGGGACATGGGATAGTTCAAAATACTCGAAGTCTTTTTGCATACGCCTAACCCGGCTCAGGTAGCCCTGCATCCTGACGTCTCGAGCTTCCAGCTCTCCTCTAACTTGGCCTACGATTATGCTCGAATCCGAGAACACCTCTACTGCTTTTCCTCCGAGCTTCGTGACAGTCGCCATTCCTGCTATCAAGGCTTCATACTCCGCCTCATTGTTGGTGGCCGAGAACCCCAACCTCAAAGACTTCTCCACCACGGCCATCTCGGGAGATATTAGGACTAGCCCCACTCCCGACCCCCTTTGGTTTGCTGCTCCATCCACATATACCCTCCAAGAATGCGGACGTTGCGTGGATATGAGGCCCACCGATTTTTCCTCTATGCTGTGTGGGCCTGCGCTCATTTCCTCCGGGCCCTCAGCAAATTCGGCCACCAGGTCGGCAAGCACCTGGCCCTTTACAGAGGTGCGGGGCATATACTTTATGTCGAACGCCCCAAGTATCGTGCCCCATTTAGCAACCCTGCCAGTGTAGTCTGCACTCCGAAGTACGGCTTTGAGTGGGTATTGAGTCAAGATAACCACAGTGTGCGCCTGAAAATAGTGGGGAAGCTTCCTCGTAGCGTGCACTACTGCCAAAATGGCCTTTTCCAAGGGCAAATACCGCACCTCGGCCTCATGAAGGGACTTGCTCACGTAGTATACTGGCCGCTGTATGCCATTATCCACTCGTATCATCACAAAACTGATAGCATGAGTGGCTATTGCTAAGTAAGCGAAAAGAACTTCGTCTACTTCGGGGCTGGACAGGATAGGTGGCCGAGAAAGATACTCCTTGAGTTGCTGAAATGCTAAAGCGCACTCCTCGGTCCACTCGAACCCCTTCCACTTGTGAAGTAAGAGGAAGAAGGGCCTGCACCTGTCGGCTGATCTGGATATGAATCTGTTTAGTGCGGCGGTCATCCCAGTCAGTCTCTGGACTTCCTTAGGATTCCGAGGTGGCTGCAAGCTGTTTATGGCCTTAATCTGGTCCGGGTTCACCTCAATTCCCCGGTGGGTCACCATATAGCCCAAAAATTTCCCAGAGCTAACCCCGAAGGAACACTTGGAGGCGTTCAGCCGCAATTTATGCTTTCTCAAAACTTCAAAGGTGCCAATTAGGTCCGTCGTATGTACCGACGCCTCTTTGCTCTTTACCACCATGTCATCTATATAAATCTCTATGCTCTTGCCCAACTGTGGTTCGAACATCTTTGTCATCATCCGTTGGTACGTTGACCCTGCGTTTTTCAAGCCGAAAGGCATTACCTTGTAGTGGTAATTTCCGTTGGGAGTAAGGAACGCTGTCTTCTCTTGGTCATCTAATGCCAATGGGATTTGATGGTAGCCCTGGAAAGCATCTAGGAAGCTCATCCGAGGATGGCCTACTGTTGCGTCAACCAGCCGATCTATGCGGGGCATAGGGAAGGGATCCTTAGGACAGGCTCTATTGAGGTCTGTGAAATCGACGCATACCCGCCATTTTCCGCTCTTCTTCTTCACCACTACGGTGTTCGCTAACCACTGAGGGTAAAACACCTCTTTGATAGCCCCTGCCCGCTTGAGCTTGTCCACCTCGTCTTTAATGGCCTCGGCATGTAATTTCGACGGACGCCGAGGTGGCTGCTGCTTTGGAATCGCTGATGGATTGACATTCAAATGATGACAGATGAAGTCTGGATCGACCCCTGGCGCTTCATATGCGTTCCATGCAAACACGTCTATGTTCTTCCTAAGGACCTCAACCAGCTGCTCTTTCTCTGGCGAGGGTAATAGCGCCCCGACCTGAAAGTACCTTTCCGGGTCATTGCCGACGGTCACCCTCTCCAACTCCTCACACTCGGCTTCCCCTGCGGTATTGCTGGAGAAGGTTCCTCGGTCCCTTAATTGCTATAAATCATCCTCGGCCCTGACCGACGAACCTATCTCAGGCTTGTGCTGAATAGCCGCTACCATGCACTGCCTTGCCATGGCCTGGTTTCCCAATATTTCTGACACTTGACCACCCGACGGTTACTTCACCTTCTGGTGAAGGGTGGAGGATACAGCCCCTAGAGTATGCAACCAAGGTCTTCCCAAAATGGCTGTGTAGGGGGAAAAAACGTCAACCACGATGAAATCCACCTCCACCACCTCAGAACCTGCTTGCACAGGTAACCTAATCATACCCAACGGGATGACCGATCTGCCCTCGAAGCTTATCAGTGGGGAGCTGTAGGCCGTCAGATCTTGGGGCGTCAAACCCAACCCCTTGTATAGGTCCGGATACATCACCTCAGCTGCGCTCCCTTCATCGACCATCACCCTCTTTACGTCGTACCCCCCGATTCTCAGCGTAACCACCAAAGCATCGTCATACGGCTGTATAGTTCCTCTCTTGTCCTCCTCTGAGAAACCTAGTACCAGTGAAGCGTTCAGCTTTGCTTTCTTTGGCGCTGCATTCAAGCTCCCCTCTATGCAATGAGACACGGACAGTATTCTTGAGGGACAAGACCCTGTCCTTCCTGGGGCCGCAAATATGACGTTTATGGTTCCTAAGGGGGCTTCCGAAGGGGCATTTCCTCTAAACGTCTGCCCTGCCCGGCTTCCTCGGGCGCTGGTGTGGTGCAGAAGGTCGGTTAGCCTCCCTTGTCGGACTAGCTCTTCCAAGTAGTCCCACAAGTTTCTGCAGTCCTCAGTTGTATGTCCATGGTCCTGGTGGTACTAGCAATAGAGGTTTTGGTTGCGCTTCGCAGGATCCCCTGCCATCCTGTTGGGCGCTCTGAAGAAAGGTTCGTTTTGTATTTTTTCTAGAACCCGCTGGACTGGTTCTCGGAACACGACGTTGACCACCTGGGGATTTGCAGATCCCGACTGCCCCGCAAAATCTCTCCGAGGTCGATTGTTATTATTTCGATCCGACCTAAATTCCCTCCTCTCCTGGGGGATTGCCTTGGTCTTTCCTCTACCCCGTATCTGGTCTTCCTCTATTCTTCTAAACCTGTCAATCCTGTCCATGAGCTCTCGCATACTGGCAACAGGCTCACCAGTTAGGGAGCTCCTCAGCCCATGATCGATTTGAAGGCCCTCCTTGAAGGTGTTAATAGCCACCTTGTCGTTTGTCCCCTCTACCTCGTTATACATCTCCCAGTATCTGTCAGAGTATGCTTTTAGTGTTTCTCCCTCTCGCTGAGACATAGATAACAACGACCCTAAGGGCTGGACAACCCTTCTACAGGTGATAAAGCGAGCCCCAAAAGCTTGGATGAGCCTCTCAAAGGAATCAATAGTGTCCTCCTCCAGGCCGTTGAACCACCTCATCGCCGCCGGGCCTAGGCTTGAAGGGAAAACCTTACACATCAGAGCCTCATCTCTAGAGTGAATGGCCATCCTCTGGTTGTAATGGCTAACATGCTCCACCGGGTCCGTCTGACCATTATAAATGGTGAATGTAGGTTGATGGAACCTTTGAGGAAGGCTTGCGTCCTCTATACGTCGTGTGAACGGTGACCTGGAGACTTGACTTAGTGCCCTGTTTAAAGCCTCGTTCCCTAAGCCCCGTTGAGGTGGACTTTTGTGCGTCCATCGACGACTGTAGCGCTCTTTACCGAGGGAAACAAGTTCACTGGGCGGGGTTCTGGACCTTCGCCTATAACTTGTATCGTCTGACTCATCGGAGGCTGGCGTCGCTTCCTTATTCGTTTGCTTTCGTCGCTCATACCGCAGTTCCCTTCTTAACGCGTTAATCTCACGCTGCATGTCCTTGCCGTCCTTCGCATGGGAGACATGGCTCTTCCCCTGAGTTCGGCTCTTCTCCGTATGGGTTGTTCGCACACTTCCCTCGCGAGCTGCCCTTCATTCGCGGTTCATCAATGGCGTGTCATGCTGGGGTCCCCTAGACTCTGCCTGGTGTGGGCTAGTATCCATCTGCGGTGGTGGTCCTTCTGCCATCAGCTGTTACAACTGTCTTTTTCTACGGTCGGATCAAGCTCTTCCCACAGACGGCGCCAATTGTAAGGACTCAAATTGTAGTGAACCCTTAACAATAAAATTTGTAGAGTGCAGGCGTAAGAACTAGCTCCAGTCAATAGAAAAGGACGTCGATCTACCGCGGCCAAAGGAACTTCTTCGGTGTCCAGGGACGAATCTTCTCCCTTTCTTTTTCTCTTAGTCCTGCTTTTAGCGTCCTCTCTCTCTCTCCTCCTTTTTTCCAACCCCAAAAAAGAAGTCCTTTCCAAGTATTCCAACTTCTTCTTATATACTGCTTTCCCGGTGCGCCTTCACCGTACACGTGTAAGTTCCCTTTTGGGACCATCTTTCTGTCCCATCCGGCACGTCCCGGATCCTCCGCTTGGTGGTTGTAAGACTGCTTGACTGTTGCTCAGGTATCACCTCCACATTAATGCGGCCAGAGAGTTAGGTGGGATGCATTTAATGTGGAGGTAGCAGCTTTTTAGGAGATATTTGTTACCTTTTCCATTTCCTCCTTTAATCAATATTTATTTAATCTAGCTTACATGTAATTTCGTGGAATTCCCTGGCAACTGAGATAGTTACACCTACTCCCAAAGTTGGTTTACGGAATGAACTCTATCCTCGGACGCCATCCTCGGACGAGGGAGCATCCTCGGACGGATGAGTATCCTAGGTTTGGGCCTGTGGGCCGCGAGCCCACTCTTACGGACCCTGTTAGTTTTTCGGGCAACTGGCCCCATATTAGTAAATTAATAATTTCTATTTTTAGAAACAAGACAATATTTTGAGACATCCCAAAATGGAATATAGAACAAACAAACTGGGACGAAGAGAGTATATTGTATTCCATGTTCAAGAGAATTGAGAAACCTTTAGAAAACTCATGCATCAATTTGACACCAAACGGAGAATTATAAATAGCAGCTACAAACCATAGCCAGTTTCTGGCTGTCTCAGCCTCACGATTACATTAACATCACGTAGCAAACTTATTACCTAATTAGTCAACCAATTTTAGAGAAGAACAAAACACTGTTTATTTATTAAGCATGGTAATAAGTCCTTTTTGTTTGCAACTTAGATTTTGCTATTTAGTGTGTGGTTATATCTTGTTAATTAAGGTGATGGATACATATAACTCCTTCTGGAGTTCGTTATTTCATCTGTGATTTCAAAAATGAATTTTCAATGCTGCTGACTTCTCTGTCAACATACATACAGTAAATAATTTTTACAAGTTACATTGAGAGGTTAGCCTGGACAAACAATTGTTATATAAATTTGATTACCAAGCAAAATAATTACTTTCAAATTTTTATTCCTCAGACAGTGTCATAGACACACTATTGAATACTTCTGTTAAATCTTTTGAAAACAAGAATTAGGCTATAAACATTAAACAGTTAGGAGGAGTTCAGTTAAACCCTTAATTAAAGGATAAATCCATGTTTGGTATCTTCACAAAATAAAAAACTTAGGTATAGACGTATAGTTTTTTTAGGTGCAGTAGATTAAATTACTCAATTAAATTCAATCACATAATTTTAATGAATCTAATTGTTTTTGAAAAAAATTAACATTATTTTTGCTTTATTGGTCATTACAACTAGGTGTTTAAATTTAATTAAGGACCCTAATATACAACATAAAGAACCATAATTAAGTTTTACCTTCTAGAATGATCAAAACCCGTTCAAATTATTCTCCAAAAATCTCAAAGAAAATTATATTATTATCTTGTAGGGCTATTTCCTAAGACTTATAATAAGGGGGCTGTATGATCCCTCCACCCTCAATAACGCCCCAAAATCATTAGCAAATTCTACTCTTTTTTTCACTCCAAAAAAAAAAAAAAAATGTTGTTAGTCAGTTTCTAACGCAATAAACTAGTCATCTGATCTTCCACATGGACAAAAACAAAGCAAACTCTTTTTCTCTCTCAACACTAAAATCAAAATAAAGAAGTTAGATTGGAGTTTTCCTTCACCATGCGTTGCCTTACCCAAAATAAAATAAAACTCTTTTTTTTTTTAAATAATAATAAATCTTTATTTCTTTTTTTTTTTTGTATTTTTTTTTCACGGACCATAATACATGATTCTCTATATGAAATTAATCTTGGTTAGTTATTATTAATGAATCAATTTATATGTTGAATTTGAATCTATATTGGATAAAGTTTGGCTACTAACTTGGTTACTGTCAATAACTTATAACTCCCATTAAAACAATTAACATTGTTACATATTAAAATTTATTCATAAATGATAAAATAAAATTTAAAATCGGTAAAGTACATATTTAGTCCCTATCATTTACATCATATTTCAATTTGGTTCATAATTTTTCAATTGTGTCAATTTGGTTCCTAACTTTTCAGTATTATGTCAATTTAGTCCTGTCGTTATCTTTTGGATGGAAATTGCTGAGTGACAATAGGCCAAAATTTAAAAAAAAAAAAAAAAAAAAAGGGTTTATTACCATATCAACAGATACTAATTTTTTTTTAGTCATTTGCCACATCAACAATTTCTATCCAAGAAATAACGGTAGGGACAAATTAACACAATATTGAAAGTTTAGAGACCAAATTGACAATTAAAATGTTATAGACCAAATTAAAATATAGTATAAAAGATAAAGAACCAAATACAGAATTTACTTAGTATATAATACAACTAAAACTAACAAATTGATAAAATATATGGATCAAAGTTTCTCTCCAAACTAGTATGGAGAGAAACTCTTCAAACTTCTTATATATTTCTTTTTTGAGTGTGAATTTTGAAAATCTAACTGTTGAATTTCATGTTCCTTATTTTCTTAACATGCATATCAAATTTCGTTCAAATCGGATGTTATTTACTATTTGGCCAATTAACTTATTTTTTATATACAACTTTAGATAAAAAAAAATTGAAATTATAACATTTATTTGATGACATAGCAATTAATCTTTGATCTTCTTGAAATTTTGCAAGCATTAAGGATGTAATAAGAACATGCAATCTAACGGTTAGATTTTCAAAATTCACACTCAATATAAAATATATATGATGAGTTTATAGAGTTTCTCTCCAAACAAGTTTGGAGAGAAACTTTGTTGAAATATATGTACCCATGCACAATCCTAATTGACGGTGAGTGGATAATTGAAATAAATAGGTAAACATTTCCAGCTGTCTTTTTTGTCTCATTATCATCACGTTGATATTTCCAATTTAATCAAAACTGCAAACTTTCAATTGAACTTCAATATCCTTCGGTAACACGTGCAAGACTTTATAGCTTGTTTGGATGGATGAGAAGTAGAGGGGAGTAAAGTAGAGGGGGGGGGGGGGGGGAGAGTAAGTTAAATTACCCTGTTTGGATGTTTTTTAAGGGAGGACAGGGAGGGATTTGAAAGGGTTTGGAGGGGTTCTAACTACTTCTAACCCCTCATTTTTAATTCCCTAAAATCGGAGAGATTTGGAGGGAGGGTAGAGGGTAGAGTATAAAAATGTTTAACCAAATGAATTACCAAATTTACCCTCTCCATATTAACAAAATTACAAACTATGAAAAGACTAATTATTTTCCTCTCCCCTACTTAATTTTAAAAACATCCAAATATGGTGGAAAATAACCATTCTCCTTTATTCTCCTCTCCACTACTCTCCTCTCCTTTACTCCCCTCTACTCTCTTCTCTCTCAAAACTTCCAAACATAGCATTAAAGTCTTCTTCCTGTCCTAAGAAATTGGATTTCAGAAACATGTTTATTTATCATTATTTTAAATTTGCCACTTGGGTTACTAACATTTCATTGGCTAAACAAAAAATAAAATTACTTCACTTGTGGATGTGGCTAGGGCGGCGCAAGCTCACAAATTTTTTTAAGGCTGATTAAGAGAATTGAATTGATCACTTCATTGATAATGACAACAATGATATATAATGATCACAATTGAATTTGCACCTCCTTTGATAATTGAACAATTATAAGAATACTATGTTGTAATTGGTATTTATTAAACTGCTGTTTTGTAATAAGAATGTGATTTTACTTTAAGTGAGCGACGAGGTTATCTTGATTTTTATTAATGAGTTATTTGACATTAAAAAAAAAAAATCAAAATAGACACTTAGCACAAAAATTAAGATAATTGTTAATAAACTATTTTAAGAAAGTTTTGACATTATTATTATGGGAAATATAATTAGTCATCCATTGACTTTTCCTAAAATTAAATTTGAATTCTCATTGTGAAGGACTTTAATGTGGATATTGTACGACACTCCATCCCCAAACCTTTTTGGGCCTGAGGCTCTGATATGAAGGTGCGGCCCATGAACCTAACCCTTATCTACCCAAAGGCCCAGCTCGAACACACACAAACTACGGGCCCAAGTTGTACCACCTAATCCTTGCTCGGGAAACCTTTCCTAAGCAACAAAGAAAGAATGACTTTCAAACACGCCATCCTTTGCGTATTCGGCAGCGTCTTAGGAAACATCGCTGCCGAGCACATCTGAGGAGGTGGGAACCAAGTTCTAAAGCCATCCTAATCACATCCCACTCCCACCTAACCACCCACTTATGATTAATGATATTGGACCTCCCATTGCACTAACCATGGGAATGATCATGGTCTCTCCACTAATTTAGGACTATAAATATGAGACGTTGGAGGGGGAACAGGGTTGTTGAAAGGATTCTGAAGGAACATATAGTGTAGACAGAAAAGATTAACTGAGAGAAAAAGAGCTTCATTGAGTCTCAGTGCCGAGAGCAACCCATAATAGGAAATCTTAAACCCACTTCACAAATAAGTTATGAACCCAAGTAAGGTTGGGCCCAATAGCCTCATTTTAGGTGCGCACAATTGGCGTCATCTGTGGGGATCTCCTATAAAACTATGGTTCAACCAAGACTCACGCACGGGAAAATGTCTGGAAGACGTTCGGGGAGTGACACTGAAAGTAGTTCAATCAGATCATCTTGGGGATCCTCCTAGCAAGAGCAGAGGCAGAAGAGGCACGAGGATAGGGATTATGATGTGAGAGACCGCGCCCCAGGCCCCTGTTTTTTAGGATGTGTTGGGCCAAACCCATGTGAATGGGTGGAGTCGTGTTATTGTCTTTCAAAATGGAGGTTCGACTAGTTATATTTTCCCCTTTAGATTAAGGGTTTAACAATGGAGTCACCACTTATTTAATTATTGGAAAAATAAGAAAACCATAATTGAAAAAAAAAATTCCTCATTTTATTAATTTGAAATTTACATTGATCATAGGAAAATTACATGGCTTTGGTCCTCGATACAATTTAAGATAAAGTACATGGCTTTATTTTCTAGTTACAATCTAAAAATCGAAAATTACATGGATAAGCACTTGATCTACTAACCCTTGATCTAAGTTTGGAGGCTATGTTACAAAGTGGGAATGTGTTAGGCACCCACCTTACCCGGTAAAACAGGTCTTCTAGACTATGGTGGCCAACATTCATATCACTTCATCCAATATGTTTTCAATCAATTTACATGTTGAATTTAATGTGTGTGCATGTGATAAACTCTAATTCAATTTATTAAGCATTTCATTTGGACTGAAAAAAATAAATTCTAGTGAATGTGTGTGTATGATGATATCCTAAATTCAAAAATTTGAAAGAAATATGAAACAAACATGTTTTTCATATTTTTGATGTGGATTTAAGATCAAAACTAGTGTTTATGCATGAACATATGATAAACAATCAATAACATATAAGAACAATTAAAAACATTCAAACATATTCAAGGAAATTTAAGTGATTACTATCATGCTTTAATCTTAAACTCTCATCATGGCAACACAAAAAAACAATTAGGGAAAGGGATTATACCTTCATACAAGATCCATATGGTGGAGGAGGAGACTTTTGAGGGAGATCCTAAGGGTGGAGGAAAAGAAGAGTTAGGAGAGGGAGAGTGAGTCTCACTCAATACCTTGAGTCTCAAGAAGACCAAGATATGACAAGACCACTCAATTTCACTAGAACTTAAGAGAGGAGAAGAGAGGGGAGTTTTTGGTGCTTTGGAATGAAGGAGAGGGAGGGTTTATATAGTAGTGGTGAAGGAAATATGAATGGAAGGCCATTTAACGAGGGTTGAGAAAGAATCATGAACCTAGATCTCATTTTAGCCTTGGGGAAAATATGGTGCATGAAATGGAGAGATTGGTGGGAGTGAGGAGCAAGCCAAAATTTGGTTTTCCCGTAGCTGCCGTAACAGCTTGTAGAACCAATTTCGAAAAATCATATCTGACTCAATTCTAATCGGAATTACCTCGTTCTTGTGCTCAAATTAAAGCCCCGAATGTCTAGTTTTTGGGAAAATTAACCTCATTCACAAATTCAAAATATTCTAAGAGATATTGATGAAATTGTGAGCAGAGGTCATTTGTTAGAAAATGGTTTCAGCACAATTAATATTAATAGGTCCCAAATTAGCTCCCAATTAACATTAAATGGCTCCAATCACTCCCATTTCAGACTTAATTGGTTCCAAATTTACTCAAATGAAAAGATAATTACACAAATTACTCATTGAATAATTAATGTTTAATTATCTAATTAATTAGGTGTATGCAACCTCACCATAAAATGTAGTCCTAACCAATCAAATTATGACACATCATTAATCTCAAATTGATTATAATTATAACCAATTGGAATCAATTATTCATAATCACGTATAGTCGGACTCAATTTGTGATAGTGCATCTTAGCCATTAAAAATTGATTTGATGATAACTTTCAATCTGGTGGTCCGATTAGGGCTTATGACCAATCAATTTGATTGTTACAAAATCAAGATCATTTTGGTGAAATGAGATTAAGGATCTAATGGTCGGAATCAAGATGCATATTTCCAAGGTAAAAGTTCCATTTTACCCTCCATGTGAGGTTAAATGCGGGTTGCAAAACGAGAGGAAGAACGGTTTGGTCTGGGGGATGGGTCGTACCAAACACAACGAACTGTGTCTGGTGCTTCAGGGCGCAAGCAATTTAATGAAAGGGATGAAGAGCTTAAACGGTTGCGCAGGTTGGTGAGAAACTTGGAGTTAGAAGTAGAGAACAGGCACCATAGAAGGAACCGAGACGATCGGGAAAGAAGATCTAATAAGGGGGAAGATTCTCACGGGACGAGGTCCAATCAATCTGAATCCCGCCATCGAGAACGTTCGCATTCACACGAGTCCCGTCGACACAGATACCGTTCGCGTTCGCGGGAATATGCAGATTGGGGTTCGGACTCCCTAGAGGAGTGACGGCCCCATAATGCAGCCATGGATGCAATGAGCCGTGCACTATGTAGAGCTGCTCAGTCACCGTTTTCAGCCAACATTGAGCGAGCCCCGATGCCGAACAGATTTACACGCCCTCCATTCAATTCCTACAATGGGAAAACCGATCCGGTAGAACACATAAGCCACTACATCCAAATAATGTATTTGCATACTCATAATGATGCACTAATGTGCAAGGTATTTCCCTCGAGCCTCGGCCCCACCGCGTTAAGATGGTTTAATGGGTTGCGGAAGGGCTCCATCCATAATTTTGACGAGCTGATACAGGAGTTTGCTATTCGGTTTGTAACCTGCAGCCAGGTACCACAACTGGTAGATGCGTTACTGTCTATGAAAATAAGGGTAGGGGAAACCCTTTGCAGCTATACAGGTCAATACTAGGAGCTTTACAACGAGATCGGCGGGGGCAACGAGAAGATTGTGGCAAGCACTTTTAGGATGAGATTGCCCGAGGATTCTAGGCTATGGGAATCGTTAACTAAGAAGCCTCCCAAGGACATGAGGCAACTAAGAAGACGTATTGAATAGTACAAACGATTGGAAGATGATCAGTTGCAAAGCAAAGGTAAAGCACCAATCATAAATCGTCATCGGCAGAGTAATTTCCTACCTAGAACCCAGGGGGGGGGGGGAGGTGAGGATTCAGGAGCCAGAAGCACAGGTAGGGGAGGTAAATGTAATGTTCAAAGAGCCAGTGCATAGAATTGTAGACAAAAGTAAGCACAAACTGTACTTCAGATGGCCGAACAAGATGGGAGGCAACCCATCTAAGAGGAATCAAAACTTGTACTGTACTTACCACAAAGACAAAGGCCATACTACCGAGCAGTGTCAGGTATTAAGGGATCATCTCGAGCAGTTGGTGAAGGCTGGCTACCTGAAAGAATTCGTGATGGACGTAGGAAATCAAGGAACAGGGCAAGGCACCCCGGCAAGGGAGAACCCCCTCCCCCCTCCTATAGGGATTATTGAGGTCATCCATATCAACCGGGGGGGCCTCACCGCAATAGGGAGGAAAGGAGTATTGGCAGTAGTACTAGTAGAAGGCAGCTTAGGCACACAACCGTCCGGGAAAAAGATGAAATTTGCCCAGGAGCCTATCGCTTTCAATGATAACGATTTGGAGGGAACGGTTCAACTGCACGACGATGCGTTAGTGGTCACAGCCCGAATAAACGGTTTCTTGGTGAAGAGGGTGATGGTGGACCAGGGAAGCGGGGCCGACGTGATGTATCTAGACCTGTTCCAGGGGCTCGAGTTAAGGAACGGGGACCTTTCAAAGTATAATACACTCTTGGTCGGGTTTGATGGCAAAGTCGTAGTACCCAAGGGGCAAATCTCTCTGCCCATGAATATGGAGGGTAAGGAGGTGGTAGTAATGTTTATAGTGGTTGCTTCGTTCTCCCCGTACACTGTGATACTATGGAGGCCGTGGATCCATACAATGGGAGCTGTCTCGTCCACCCTGCATGTAAAAGTCAAGTTTCCTACCGAGCATGGTATTGTCGTGGTAAGGGGGAGCCACCAAACGGCAAGACAATGTTTAGTCACCATAGTTAATTGGAGGAAGGAGATAGCTAATCAGAAGGAGATAGCCAATCAGAAGGAAATATCCGATCAGAAGGAGCAAGCCGAGCAAAAAGACACGTCACAGAGGATCCCGTTATAGCAATTACAAGATCCCCGAGGAGAGAAGGGGGGTGGTTGTGCCAAGGAAATGATGAGAGTGAAGATTCTTCTAGATGTTGACAAGTGTTTCCATATAGGGAAAAGCATGAACGATCAAGATAAAGTAGAAATGTTGTTACTCTTGATACAGAATGTGGATGTGTTTGCATGGAGTCCATATGAAGTACCCAGAGTGGATCTCGAATTCATTGTCCATAGACTTAGAGTTGACCCCTCATTCCCTCCTAAGAAATAGAAGCTGAGGAGATTAGCTAGGGAGCACGTCAAGGCAGTGAAAGCGGAGGTCCAAAAGCTGAAAGAAGCTGGGGCAATAAGGGAGATCTTCTTCCCGGAGTAGTTAGCAAATACCGTGGTAGTGAAGAAGAAGAACGACAAGTGGAGGGTGTGCGTGGACTTCATGGATTTAAATTGAGCATGTCCGAACCCCATACCGAAGATCGATCAGTTAGTAGACGCCATGTATGGGTATCCGAGGATGAGCTTTCTAGATGCCTTTCAGGGGTATCATCAAATCGCCCTGGCACCTGAGGACCAAGAAAAGATGGCATTCATCTCCCTAGAAGCCAATTACCATTACACGGTGATGCCTTTTGGATTAAAGAATGCCGAGGCCACATTCCAATGAATGATGATGAGGATGTTTCGAGACAAGATAGGATGTACGGTCGAAGTCTACATTGATGACATGGTGGTGAAAAGTAAACAGGAAGTGCGGCATGTAGAGGATCTTCAGGGGGTGTTTGAGGTGCTTCGGCAACATAAGTTACATTTTAACGCCGAGAAGTGCGCATTTGGCGTAGGGGCTGGAAAATTCCTGGGGTATCTGATCACTAATCGGAGAATAAAGGTAAACTCTGACCAAATTGAGGCTGTGAAAAGGATGAAACCACCAAGCAACTTGAAAGAAGTACAGGTGTTGTCCGAGATGCTAGCCGCCCTTAATCAGTTCATCTCCAAATTCGCAGATCACTGCTGACCATTCTATCAACTTCTGAAAAAGTGGACAGGATTTCAATGGAACGAAGAATGTGACAGAGCTTTTCGGGATTTGAAAGATTATGTGGTACAAGTGCCCATGCTAACAGCCCCGAAACCTAATGAGGATTTATTCATGTACTTGTCAATGTCTGATCATGATGTAAGTGCCGTGCTATTAAGAGACCAAGGAGTGCAGCAACCCGTGTATTACATCAGCAAGACTCTAGTTGATACCGAGACTAGGTACTTACCTCTAGAGAATTTGGTGCTAGCCCTCATACATGCTACGAGGAAGCTACCGCATTACTTTCAAGCTCATACGGTATACGTCTTGACTGAGTATCCCTTACAGTCACTGTTGAAGAGATCAGACTTCACGGGCCGAATAGCTAAGTGGGGAACTCGGCTTGGTTCTTTTGACATACAGTATAGACCGCGAAGTTCGGTGAAGGGCCAGGTCCCCTTAGATTTTGTTGCCGAATATTCACCGAAGAACAATAGGGAGATAGTTTGTCATGTGGAGACTCGCCCGTGTAAGGTATTTGTGGACGGAGCGTCAAGTGCCCTAGAAGCTAGTGCCGGGATCGTTATTATCACTACTAAAGGAATTCAGTTAGAGAATTCTTTTAGGTTGGGATTTAGAGCCTCTAATAACGAAGCCGAGTACGGGGCCTTACTTGCCGAGTTGAGAGCGGTTTTGGAAATGGGAGCTCGGGACGTGGAGATGCATTCAGATTCTCGGTTGGTTGTCAACCAAATACAAGGCAGCTTTGAAGCTAGAGATCCTCAGATGAGAGCATACTTGCAGGCGGCAAAGCAAATTATGAGCAAGTTTGTTACGGCAAAAGTGTCCCAAGTGAGCCGGGCGCAGAACAGACATGCTGACTCCTTAGCTATGCTAGCATCATCGATGACCGAAGATGTTCCTTGGTTAATCAGAGTGGAGCTAATAGCAAAACTGACCATTTGTACGACAGACAGCGTCGGTGTTGCGAAAAATATAGTCGCCGTAGTCTCAGCGTCCGAGCCATGTTTGATGGACCCAATCATGGCCTTCTTAGCCAAGGATCTAGTCCCGGATGACGAAAAGGAGGCCAGCAAGATTCGCCGAACAGCTGCTCGGTGTTGGTTGCCGACAGATGGCAAGTTTTACCGGAGGTCTTTCGGAGGACCGTACCTTTTGTGCTTACACCCCGAGAAAGTAAGGGAACTTTTGGCTGAGTTGCATGATGGGGTGTGCGGAAGTCATGTAGAGGGACGCTCGTTGGCACATCGAGCAATGACCTAGAGGTTCTGGTGGCCACAAATGTAGAAGGATGCTGCCAAATATGCACGTAAATGTGAATGCCAAAAACATGCCCCCTTAATTCATTAGCCAGTCGGTCAGCTGAATCCGGTCAGCAGTCCTTGGCCCTTCGCGCAGTAGGGGCTGGATATTCTCGCCCCATTTCCCCGGGTAACCGAAAATCGCCGGTTCGTACTCGTGGCTGTTGATTACTTCACCAAGTGGGCGGAAGCTGAGGCTTTGGCCAATATCCGAGATGTAGACGTGAAGAAGTTCATGTGGAAGAATATAGTCACAAGGTTTGGGGTGCTAAACTCACTGATATTCGATAATGGGCTCCAATTTGACAGTAAAGCTTTTCGCACTTTTTATAGTGATCTCGGTATCAAAAACAGGTACTCCACTCCAGCATATCCGCAGAGCAATGGTCAAGCCGAAGCCACCAACAAGGTAATCTTGAACGGGTTGAAGAAAATGTTGGACGGTGCAAAGGGTAGATAGGCCGAAGAGCTACCAAACGTTTTGTGGGCATACCGAACAACCCAGGAGATCCACGGGAGAGAGCCCATTCTCTTTGACATACGGAGCGGAAGCTGTGATACCAGCTGAGGTGAATCTATACAGTGCATGAGTTGTAAGATTCGATCCTGCCCAAAACAATGAGATGATGGTAGGACACTTGGATAGGTTGGAAGAATGCCATGAAGTTGCAACTATACGGCTCGCAGAGTATCAGCAAAAACTTGCTCGGCGCTATAGCTGAGACGTAAAAACGAGGGAGTTTGGCGTTGGGGATTTGGTTCTGAGAAGGGTCGTGGGGAATATGCGAGATACAAATGCCAGGAAGTTAGCACAGACCACTGCCATCGCTGGTGCGGGAGCGTATTACTTGGAGGACCTCGGCGAGAGACCATTGCCTCGTCTGTGGAATGTTCATAATCTGAAGAGGTTTTATCATTGATCAGCTATACGCTGAATTGTAAGCTGAATGTAATATCGTGTATATGTTTTACTAATGAAAATGGTGATATTTACACATGCAGACTTACGTTATTCTATTATTTTTTCTCGAATATATCCACATCGCTGAGCATGTGGAAACCTTAAAATCATTTTAAGGACAGAAGCTTGACCCTCGGTTCGATCCCTATCACCAAGCAGGTGAAAACCTTAAAGATTATTCTAAGGACAGAAGCCTGACCCTCAGTTCTATCCCTATCACTAAGCAAGTTTTCCCTTAAAGATCATTCTAAGGACGGAAACCTGACCCTCGATTCGATCCCTATCACCGAGCAAGTGGAAACCTTAAAAATCCTTCTATGGAGAGAAGCCTAACCCTCGGTTTGATCCCTATTACTGAGCAGGTGGAAACCTTAAATATCACTCTAAGGACAGAATCCTGATCCTTGGCTCAATTAACCTCACAGAGTGGGCGAAAGCCTTGGACAACATTTAAAAGGGAATAAAACGCTTCCCGAATTGGCCAATTCACCAAACATGTTCAAACCTTACGCAAAAGCATATATATTCAGAGGACAGACAACAGTTGGTCTGTAGATCCACCCTCATCACTACTTTCATTATCACTACTATTACTACTACCATTACTATTACTATTGTCGTAGTACTCATCTATCTCCCTATCATCCCTATCACTAGACGAGGAAACTACAATCTCAGCCATTTATAAAAAAAAAATAATTAAAAAAAAAAAAAAAAAACTCTAAAGAAAAAACCTACAGATGAGAAGGAAATGATACCTATGTTGGAAAATTTGGTTTTGTATCTCATAGAAAACACACAGTGGAAGCAACAAACATGGAGCTATTTCATTCATGATTGATAACATACACTATGTAAATTTCAAAATTTAAGAACAAGATAGCGTACCTTGGTGCGGTGAAATTAAAAAAAAAATTTAGAAGTACTTGGGAACACTTTTAATCTTCACTCAAATTCCACTTTACGCCCAATAAGTGTGGTTTCTCAATCAGTTTCCAATGGAGAATAATCGAGTGGCTTCACTCACACATACACACCATTTCACAATAATGTCTCTCTTAAAATAAAATTATGTATGTTTCTCTCTTTGTAACTAACTAATTATCTAATTGAGCTAGCCTATTGGGCCTTTCTAATTGGGTTTTAATGAATGGCTTGGAGTGAGACAAAAAATGACCAATAAGACACTAGCTCCAATTGGGCCTTGGGCTTTTCTGTCAACTCTTGACAAGTCCAAAGTTACCATTAATTATATTTAATACTTCTATATAAATATAATTGCACTCTAGGCCTTATTAATAAATTATATCCTAAGACTTTATTATACATGTAACCCATTCATAAAATATTTGTAGTAATACAAAGTCATGAATGTAGACTGTTACTTTGAAGATTACTACATCTTAATTCTTGAGTTCCCGGTTTAATCCTTTAAGTTATTCATTATATATTTATGAAATCCAATTTCATAAATATATACTTTAGTAACTCCTTACTAAAGTGGTTAGGCCTAACACTCAGAATAACCAAACCCATTAAATTTATCTCAAGGGAATATATTATATCTATGTTAAGAGATTATAAATTCCATCTTGAGAATATATGTTCCATCAACACTAAATGTGGCTGCCTAACATACTAAGGTTTTGATTGTGACTTTAGATCTCACTCCTAATATATCAAAGCAACATACACCTCATGATTAGGTCCATTATTCTCTCAAAATTAAGAGTTCGTGCAAATAAAAGTCGTGAAATTTATTATTCATTTGACAGTCGTTAGGAGAATAATAAATCTCACAGCGGTCCAGTTTAATATGTCTTAACTCTTAAAACATATCAACATATCAATTAAAAGTCTCCACTTCCATGATCAAGACAAATCATCTTAGTTGATATGTTATAGTTTTCGCAGATGAAATGCCCAATTTCATCACCGACTACGAACTATAATTCTGAGTTTACAAAGAACTTGTGATTTATATCTTCTATGACTTTTCACATAAATCACATACTATGCATCTCATGGACTATATGATAATGTCCAAATATTCATGTTACCATTATTTTAGATAATAATAAAACAATTTTATTAATCATAACATTAAGTCATACATAATGTCATACATAGCATCATACAATAGATTTAAGGGCACTAATCCTAACAACTTGATGCTAGAAGAAAAGGACTAAGGACAGGAGAGGACTTCTAGATGAGATGTGAAGGATGAACAAAGGCGAGAGTGTCAGAAGGGAAAATTTGAGAAAACGAGGAGGGCACTGAAGCAACGTGGACCAACCTAAAGACACCACATGGCCACTTTTCGAGGAATGAAGCAACATGACCCCCAAATCGCTTAAGTCAAGCCACATGGCAACACCTACTCCAGTTGATTCCAACAAATCTCCAAATGCCACGAGTTTGATCCATCAACAAATCAAAGAGTGGTAAAAGAGTGCCACATGTAAAAAAAAAAATATAGAAAACATTCAACAGGAATATGGACGACTTATGGACAAGGGGGCAATTGATGGTGATTTATAACAAGTCTCATTCGTCCATAAGGGTCGTCCAAGCCTAATAACGTCCAAGATAATTTTTAAAAGGGAGAAAATAGAAAGATGCATCACAAACATGAAAATAGGTCATTCATGGAAGTGATAGCCATCCAAAGACATACTAGTTGTCCATATCATAAGAAGGTATAGACGACTAACTAACACTTAGTGAATTTCCGAGTATTTTCTACAAACACAAAACGATCGGACCACAATCCACTATTCCGGGACGTGGGGTGAATCCCTCGAAATTCACTTCATGCTCCCCACTAAGTCTACACATTGATGTTAATGGCACCTAACAAGTAGACTCACTCCAAACTCTCTATAAAAATGACCTACTCTCACCAGTCTAAGGTACATTCTAATATTTGTCCATTTACCATATTTGAGTCCTAGAGAGAAATCTGACTTAATCGTTGGAAGGTCCTTGGCTGGTTCACCTCAGTCTCCTTCGATAGTCTCTTTCTTTCTTTTCAAGTCATCCAACCGCCGTTGAAACCCGAAGCATTCAGCTTACTAATTTTCACACATCATCAATATCATTTTGGGAAAACAATATTTATCAATATACTATCATTGAAGGGTTTCATCTCTTACAAATTTAAAAAAAGTACATTAAATTTATTATCATAAATAAAATCATAAATTACAAAGAAAATAAAGAAGACTATTTTGAACAGTCATATCTTTTTCTTTTATTTTTATTTTTTGTGGAAAATTGCCAAGCTGTCATGTACTGATGAGAACTTAGGTTATTGCACCGTGCAATACCACTTTTTAGGGTTAAAATTAAAACTTGAAAACTTCACTTTTAATCTTACTCTTAGATCAAAAAAATTTATAACCTTTTAATTATTTACTTTTCACCTTGATATCTTTTCTCTCTCACAACAAAATAGTAATTGCACCCAAATCCGGTCATAGAACTTGCTGGCAATTCATACATCTCAAACTAGATGATATTTCTCTTTAGATATATATATATATATATATATATATATATATATAGAGAGAGAGAGAGAGAGAGAGAGAGAGAGAGAGAGAGAGAGAGAGAGAGAGAGAGAGTTGGGTTCAAGTTACACCTGGTGTAACTCTAAGTAATGTTACACCACCCAATAACTTGTTATTGAATTAATATTTTGAAAATCCAACCGTTGAATTACATGTTCTATATGTTCTTAACATGCATGCCAATTTTCATATCAATTGGATGCTATTTACTATTTGATCCATAAATTCATTTTTTATGCATTATTTTGAACTACAAAAATTTGAATTTTAACAATTGATTGATGACATGAATATTAATTTTTGATCACTTTGAAATTTTGCAAGCATAAAGAATATACAAAGATAATGTAATCTAACAATATATTTGTCAATATTCGTATCCAATTAAAAAATATTGAGTGGTGTAACATTACTTAGAGTTACACCAGGTGTAACTTAAACCCAACCCATATATATATATATATATATATATATAAAAGAAATACATCTATTTTCACTCTATTAATATTTTTTGAATTTTGAAGTTTGCTCTACTAATCAAAACAAATGCCACCGATGCATTAATTCTATTGTAAACTCTCCACGAATCATAATTTTAAAAATAATAATAACCTTGAAAGTTTCATTTCATTGGAGTTAATCGAAAATTTCAAGTATGCATACGGAAGGAAAGACAAACCTAAAGGAAATATACAAGGATTGGAAACAATAAAGAAACAAGGCACTAAAGTATGAAATCAATGATTTGGTAGAAGTAATTGATAGGTGGAGAAGTGATCTCAAAAAGTTAAATAAACTATGTATTTAAAAAAAAATTGTAAATTTGTAATTTACAACTATGTGTTTTGTTGGCTTTTATTCTGTGCCAAATTTAATTGTAATTCTGTTCAATCTTTTGTACCCTGTATTTAATGTGGGATTTCATTGTAAGGGTTGTGTGAGAGAGAGTGTGTGTGAAGACTCAAGGCATGAAGACTGAAGTGTTTTTGTGGGTAGCTCGCGACAAAGCATCCCACGAAATGATGCATGTGCCATGCACATGACTGGAATGTGAAGAGTCAGGATAGGATAGAGATAGTTGTGTTTCGCGAGTAGCTCGCAGGTAATGCCTTCCCGCAAGACACCAACAAAACATTCTATTTTGCCAGATTGTCATATTTGATATACACTTTCTGTACCTACACTATATATACCCTCGTTACCCACATATGTTGAGGAATGTTTCTGAGGGAAAACCCTAGCCACAATCCTTGAGAGTTAGAGATTATTATACCCACATTTCTCTACACAATTGCTTTACACAATTGAAATAGTTCCTGGGATTTTCCTTTTTGTTTGTAAGGATCTAATATATTGTTAAGGGGATTAAAGTTTACAGACAAAGTTTGGCTGCAAACTTAATTGTAACCTAAAATTACAACTCTTATTAAACAAATTAATATTGCTATATATTTTGAAAATTTAACCATTAAATTGCATGTTCTTTATGTTTTTAACACACGTGCCAAATTTCATTCTAATTGGATATTATTTACTATTTGATTCGTAAACTTATTTTTTATGTATAATTTTAAATTATAAAAACTCAAAATTTAAACGTTTGATTAATGACTTAACTATTAATCTTTGATCTTATTGAAATTTTACAAGTATGGAGAATATAAAAAGAAAATGTCACTTAATGGTGGATTTGTCAAAATCTACAACTAAGTTTATTGTCAAACTTTGTCCAAAATTTAATTATGTTGTGCTTAAAAAAAGTTTAAGGTGGTCGCAAATTTTTTAAAATGTAAAAAAAATCATAAAATTTTTATAAATTTATAGATAATATATATATATTTTTTTTTAGGTCAAGGTGATTCTATGACCATCCTGACTTCAATGTGTAGCCATCCTGACCACTTATAGTAACTGATGCATAAGCAAGAAAATCATGACACTTGAGATAAAAATTTAGGTAGAAAACCCTTTTGAAAAGAAAATTTGGAAAGAAGAAGTCAAAAGTTACAAGGAATCTTTTGAGTTAAAAGATAGAAGAATTTACAGGAATTAGATACTAGAATGAATGAATTATAGACTTTTAAGTTGTACATGTGTACTCTCATGTATTTAACACAAAAAGATGGCTTGTTTCAAATACAATTGTATAGTTTGGTGAAAGGTTGTAATATTTGAGGGAGAGAAAACCCTTTCTAAGGTTATGACTCTTCATAAATGTGTATAAACACTTCTATAAATAGGACTCCTTTTAGAACCTTCAGACCATTCTAATCCTCTTACTATCTTAGAAGTACTGTAAAGTTGTAATTTACAACTATGTGTTTTGTTGGCTTTTATTCCGTGCCAAATTTGATTGTAATTTTATTCAATCTTTTGTACCATGTACTTATTGTGGGATTTGATTGTAAAGGTTGTGTGATAGAGAGAGAGTGTGTGTGTAAAGACTCAAGCAATTAAAGACTGAAGAGTTTTCGCTGGTATCTCGCGACTAAGCATCCCGCGTAATGATCCATGTGACCTGCACATGCTGGAATGCGAAGAGTCAGGATAGGATGGAGACAGCTGTGTTTCGCGAGTAGCTCGCGGGTAAGGCCTTCACACGAGACACCTGTGAAACATTCTGTTTTGCCAAACTGTGCTATCTGATACACACTTTCTGTACCCACACTATATATACCCACATTACCCAAAAATGTTAAGGAGTGCTTCTAAGAGAAAACCCTAGCCACAAACCTTGAGAGTTAGAGATTGTTATCCCACAATTCTCTACACAATTGCTTGTGGATTTTCCTTAACTCCTACCTCTCCATTTCCATACCATTGAGAGGTTGATAGCTCAAACACTTACCACACCATTTCAGAGTGTCAAGTGAGGTTTTGGTGTTGCTGGAAAGTATTGGAAGAAGCCAAGGATGGCAGATGCAACATGGAGCTTGTTGCGGGATTCGAAAAGCTAGGCAAGACACTATTCCGAGAAGCCTTGTTGGAGTAGGAGCTTAGAGTGCTTAGGTACATTGGGTAGATTAGGTTTGGAGGGTCTCTTGCTAACCCATGTATCCCAACTAATTGTCTAGTGGATCGATTACCTCTTGAAGGGTGACGGAGAGGTTTTTTGTCGAGTTCATCAGTTTCTTCTTCGATAATACATCGGCGTGTTATCTTGTGTTTGCATGTTTCTTCCCTACTCTTTTACATTCCATATTACTGCTGTGTTGTCTTGATTATGGATTAGAGTAGCTTGTTTATTTATCCACTCGCATTTACACTATTCCGCACTTAGTATTAAGTTAGTGTAAAATCTATCGAGCCGTAACTTTAATTTGGGGATCTAAACAACTCTTGTGTTTTCAACACATTTTTGAGCTTTCAATTGGTATCAAAGTAGGTGCACTAGCTGTGGTTTAATTACCTTAATGCGATCCTTGACCCCGTTTGAGATGGACCGGTCTCAATCGTTAAATGTTCCATCATATTTTGATGGTAGCAACTATACTTTTTGGAAAGTCTAGATGAGAGCATTCTTGTGTTCAATAGATGATACTGTTTGGGATGCGGTAAAAGTAGGATGGACTAGGCTGGAGGCCGCTATATCCACTTGGGATAAGGCAGCACTTGCGGCAGCTAACGCTAATAGTAAAGCTTTGAATGCAATTTTCTGTGGTGTTTCTCTAGATGAGTTTCATAGGATTTCTCACATAACAGTTGCCAAGGAGTCATGGGAGATATTGGAGACCACGTATGAAGGTACGAAAAAGGTGAAAGGTACTAAGTTGCAAATGCTAACCACTCGGTTTGAAGAGCTGAAAATGAGTGAAGAAGAGTCATTTGACTCATTCTATAGCAAGCTGAACGAGGTGGTTACTGGCAAGTTCAACTTGGGTGAGAAAACGGAGGATTCAAAGATAGTGAGGAAAATCCTTCGATCACTGCTGGAGAGCTTCCGAGTAAAAGTCACAGCTATAGAGGAAAGTAAAGATTTGGATGAGATCAAAATCCAAGATCTCATTGGGTCTCTCTAAACATATGGGCTGGGATTACCTTCTCATAAGTCAAGTAAATCTCTTGCTCTTAAAACCATCACTAAAAGAATGGATGATTCCTCCAAAGAAGATGGTGTGGAGAACGAAGTAGC
This sequence comes from Quercus glauca, assembly GCA_023736055.1. NCBI lineage: Eukaryota > Viridiplantae > Streptophyta > Magnoliopsida > Fagales > Fagaceae > Quercus > Quercus glauca. The sequence goes on from CM043316.1 coordinate 54,552,271, forward strand.
ATTTCTTGCAAAGAACTTCCGAAAATTTCTGAAATTGTTCAACAGAGGGAAGTTTTCATTCTCCAAAGGTGATAGGAAGGAGTTTAAGAAGAAAGATGGGAAGGATTCTCAATCAAATGCAATGGCCATGGACATCTCAAGAAGGAGTGTCCCAACTATCTAAGAAGGAAGGGCAAGGTGTATGCCACAACACTTAGTGATTCAGATTCTTCCAATTCAAATTCAAAAAAGAACTGTGATGGAGAAGGGAATTACTCCGCTTTTATGACTATTGCTCATGTTGAGTCCTTGGAGGACTTGAGTTTTCTAGTGGAAGAACTTGGGGAACATAGTGAAGTGGAGTCAATGAGAGTAGGAGAAGAATCTAATGCTGAAGAAGATGAAAGTGCAGTGGGACTTCAAAGAAACTACAATTCCCACCTTGAGAAGTCAGGAGAATATACAAGGGTGGCCAAGGCAGCCGTTAAAAAGATGAAGAAGGTAGAAGAGGACTATAGAGGTCTCCTCGTGCGATATAAGGAGGCCAAATGTGAAATAGAGACGTTGAATGGAGAACTGACCGAAGCCTACTCAAAGATAAAATTCCTTGAGCTTGAGGTGGTTCAAGCCAATGCTAAAGTAGAGCGACTCTCCTCTTAGAAGCTAGATGAAGTCCTTTCTCATCAAAAACCTTTCTCCAACAAAACTGGATTGGGATATACTGTAGAAAGTAGTTCGGCTGTCAATGTCTCCAAGGAAATGAAGTTTGTAAATTCCAAAGAACCGATGGTAGCTACCACAAAGGCTGAGAAAGTGAAGGAGGAGAAGAATAAGAATGTAGTTGACCAACGGGTGTTAAGTAAGCCTTCTAACCAATCAGTGGTCAAGCCTAAGGTTCAAGGGAAAACACTCCCAAAGTCATAAAGAGGTCTGAGAATTTAGCATTTCTGCCATCACTGTGGACTTCAAGGACACACCAGACCAAATTGTCATAAGCTGAGTGTATTGAAGAATGCAAGTGATCAGAGGTCAAGAGGACCAAGAAATGACAAAAGGAATTGGACCGTTGAGCAATCAAGAGATCAAGATGATGATTCTGGAGTGAGGGATGTGATGAGAATGTTTGATGCATTCACCACCTGTTTGGCAAGTTTCTCCAGAAGGTTTGAAGGCCATAACACTCGTACCCAATCCTATAGGGATATCACCCCAAACGCACGTGACGTGTGGGTGAAGAAGGGTACTCATGCATGATTACCTCCTATGTCCATGCATTAATACTTCCAATGTTTAGGATCATAGGTTCATGCAACATATCATGCATCTTGTCATGCATAATTAAATTTGTGTAAATTGCATCAGGTTTATAGCATGTTTCTTTTACTTTTTTTGGTTTGTACCTATTTTTGTTGATCTTACTTGTCCTGTTCTGTTTTTAAGTGTGTTCAAAAAATTTAAAAATCCATAAAAATTGAAAAATTTTCAAAAAGTTTGATCGCTTGTGTTGTGTATATCACATGTGAGTTTGGCCTAGTACCTTCGTATTAATGGCGTAGTGCATTTTCGAGCTTAGGTTATACAGTATGCACATATATTTGTGTGGGAGAAATCTTGAAAACTATGTGTGATTGTTGTAAATAGATCTTCAAACTTGTCATGAATGATTGGTCAATAGTCTTGATGGTCTTGATACTTGCATAGACCTGTGTTTATATCTCTTCCCACCTTTATCTTTTATGTTTTTGCAATAGAGCTCACCAAATGTAAATCTCCAAATGAAAAGAGATATTGAGCTGCAAAAGCCTGTCGCACATACTAGTATTTGACTAGGAAAAAGGAAAAGCGACTTTTCTAATGAATTGTATGGTGCTCAAAAAGTCAAAGGCTAACTTTCAATGTAGAAATATAAAAAATTTCAAGCACCGATCTCAAAAAGAGATGTATTATCCAAAAAGGATCAAATGTTATGATTTACGCATAAGTAAAATAAAAAGCTTCTATGTCTTGTAATCAGTCTCTTGTGGGAGGTCATATATGCTCATTTTTATAATTGAGATAGTCCACTTGATTTTGTTCCAGTTGTGTATGACTTGATTGAATTGATCATTGAAGCTTCACTTTGGTCTAAGGACTATTCCACATTTGATACTCACACACAACACACAAGACTTTGTTCAAGTAATGCTTATCTCATTTGTATGATTGTACATGTTCAAATGTGATGTGTATGCTCAATTACTTGTCGATCAAACCCAAAAATATTTTTGAGTGTTTTATATGTTTTTACAAGTGATTTTATACTTTCGTGTCTTTAGTTTTTTATCATAATGCATTTTTGTGTTTTTCTTCAAAAACTGGTTCAGAGGTTGTTTCGCAAGAAGCTCGCGACTTAGAGCTTCCCGCGAAATGTACTTAAGGGAAATTACAAAGTCACATTTTCATACAGAAAGTCTCGCTACTACCTCGCGAGTATTTCGCGACTAAACTCTTCTCACAAAATGTTTTTAGGCAAAATCTGGAAATTTCTCAATTTCATACAGAGGCTATCGTGACTGTCTCGCGACTATCTCACGACTAAAAGCTTCTCGCAAAAGCTTTAGTGTGTCTCGCGACTAATTTTGCAACTGTCTAACCCGTGAAAAATGCGTGTTTCCAGTTTTTATGTAGCAGATGTGACAATTTTTCAAAACCTCTTTACTTTCCTTGCACTGCTTTCTTCAAACTCTTCTCAACCCAAATTTTTTTTTACTCAAACCTCATCATTTTCAAGCAAAAATCTCTGCAAAATCACGTCAAGGTATGTTTTCCTAAACATTATCTTCATTTTTGTCATAGATTATGTTGATTTTTGCTTAGGGTTTTAAAAATTAGGGATTTTCGAAAACTGGGTTGGGGTTCTTAATTTTGAGAAAATTTTTTCAAAATTTTGATTGGGCTGAGTCACATTTGATCTTTGTGCATTTGTTTTGGCCCCCTTGTGGCATTCTAAGCATGTATTAAGGCATATTTCATCATGTTCATGCATTTTTTATTAGTGTTGTGTTCTATTGCATGTTAGCTGTTTGATAAAAGGTCCTAGTGACGTTTTTGTGTTGAATTGGACTCAAATGAGTTCCAATACTTGGGTTTCCTTTTTATTGAACATGCTAGACATGTTTTGGTCATTGGATGTGTGTTTTACACATTGTGCCCATTGTGTGCCTCACATTGCCATGCCATGCATCACTAGGCACAACCAATGCACCTCATGCTGCACGCACATGCATCGGCTCAAGCACCCACATGCTCAGCACCTGCGCACACATGCACAGTCACTTAAATTCATGCATTGTGTTTATGCTTACATGTTTTATCTGTTATAGCATGTTGTTTTGAGTTGGTTATACTCTGTTTTAAGTGTTTTACTTATGTTTTGAACTAACATGTAACTAATCATGTGTTCTGTCTTGTGTCTGTGCACTTGTTTTTGTTCTTTATTCTCTGTGGAATTGTGCAGATGTCTCCTACCAAACATTCTGCGACCAAGAAATCCACAAAATGTTCTCGCACAGATTCTAACAATTTCAAGTCTGCTGAGGCAGATATAAAGTACAATGACTACTACAAAAGAGCAACAATTATCATGGAAAAGGTTGTTAAGTTGAATACCCTTGAGGACACCTTCATACCTGAGGTGTTCAAGGAAAGGACGTGGACAAAGCTGCTAAATCCGATTAGAGTTGTATACTTGGAGATCATAAGGGAATTTTTCTCAAATGCTAGTGTGGAAGAGGATCATATAGATTGCTAGGTGAGACATTAGGAGTTCGTGATTACTAGGGAAAGCATACAAGAATTTTTGGAAATTCGTCCTCCATCATAGCCAATCACGGTCCAGTATGAGGATCGATTGGACTCTATTGAGGAGATGGTGTTGACTCTAGGTGGTACTTTTAAAAAGACCTCTATGAACACAATTCTATTCAGTCCAAAGATGAGGACTCTAGCCTATGTGATGATCCATAATCTATATCCGGTCACCAACTTGAGTACGTTGTTTGCTCCAAGGACAAAATTTCTATACGATCTCTTTACTCACAAGGAGATTGATATATGTGGTCACATATTCCATCTGTTGAAGAAGAGCATTGAGAATTAGAATTCCAAAACAGTCATGCCATTCCTTTCACTCATAATGGGCCTCATTACAAAATCAAGGCTCAAACTTCCGAGTGGTCTCACTGTGGTTCAAAGGGACTATCCTATTGGTGCACACACAGTGACAAGGAGCACAGCTCACATCAAAGGCTCCAAAATAGATGTGCATACGATACCACAAGATCGAGTTGAGGAGGAGGGAGGAGATACAGAGAAGGAGATTAATAGATTCACTTCTGCCCTAGAGACTTCAGCACAGCCATCCTCTTCAACACCAGCACGAGGAACAGACAGACTTGATTGCCTCTTAGCTAGAGTGGATTAGATGTTTACCATGCTAGACTCCCTTGTGCAGCACACCGCAACCCAGTTTGCATATGTCCAGGGACAGATCACTGCATTGTCTTCACGGATCGAGGACTTGTCCATGGCACGGGGATCAGATTCAGAGTCTGATCAGTTCTAGCCTCTTTGGCCATTCCGATCAAAAAGGGGAAGAAAATTTTGAGTGGGAGCTTGCACATTTGAGGGGGAGCAGAGCATAGACATAACTTAGGCTTAGAAACTTTGGTTCATACAGGTGGTTTAGCTTTATTTATGTTTTGGTTTAAAATGTTTCAGCATTTATAACTCTTTGGTAGTTGTTTTTACTGTTTATGTTTATTGCTTTAATACTATGTTTTTAATTTCAGTTTATATTTAGTAGTTGTGTTTATCTCAATGTTTTGTAGCATTTTTCTGTACTTTTAAGATATTGCTAATATGTCTTAAGTACCTCACTCTTATGCCCTAGTAGGATCTTGTTTACTAGATGCGAATACTTCGTGTATTTTGCATCGGTTGAGTGCTGGACATGCAATTGATCATTGGGATTGTTCTTAATTGCATTGCATGTCCGGATGAGCATTTACTAGCTAAATGTTCATTGTAGTCATTTTTTAATGATTGTTCTTGTATGATCAAGATTTGCTTACATGTTTTATAGTATTTACAAACTTGATCGCATTTTACTTGCTTATGTACGTACCATGTATTCAACTTGTCATAAGCTTAATGAAAGTTTTGTTTGTGTGCAAGTGTTTCAGGTTACAGGTATATATGTGCAAGTGCTTCACAGCTTCTAGATTAGGTGTGAGTGAGTTTTACCACTGTTCCCAAACTCACATTTAAGTCTAGAGTCTGTTTTGGGGGTTTTGTCATGGAATAGCCAAAAAGGGAGATTGTAAAGTTGTAATTTACAACTATGTGTTTTGTTGGCTTTTATTCTGCCCCAAATTTGATTGTAATTTTATTCAATCTTTTGTACCATATATTTATTGTAGGATTTGATTGTAAGGATTATGTGATAGAGAGAGAGTGTGTGAAGACTCAAGCAATTGAAGACTGAAGAGTTTTCGCAGGTATCTCACGAAATGATCCATGTGACTTGCACATGCTGGAATGCGAAGAGTCAAGATAGGATGGAGATAGCTGTGTTTCATGAGTAGCTCGCAAGTAAGGCCTTCCCGCGAGACACCCGCGAAACATTCTGTTTTGCCAGACTGTGCTATCTTATACACACTTTCTGTACAAACACTATATATACCTATATTACTCACAAATGTTGAGGAGTGCTTCTGAGAGAAAACCCTAACCACAAACCTTGAGAGTTAAAGATTGTTATACCCACAATTCTCTACACAATTGCTTGTAGATTTTCCTCAACTCCTACCTCTCCATTTCTATACCATTAAGAGATTGATAGCCCAAACACTTACCACACCCTTTCAGAGTGTTAAGTGATGTTTTGGTGCTGCTGGAAAGCATTCAAAGAAGCCAAGGATGGCAGATGCAACATAGAGCTTGTTGCAGGATCTGGAGAGCTAGACAAGACACAGTTTCGAGAAGCCGTGTTGGAGTAGGACTTTGGAGGGCTTAGGTACATTGGGTAGATTAGGCTTGGAGGATCTCTTACTAACCCATGTATCCCAACTGATTGTCCAGTGGATCGATTATCGCTTGGAAGGCGGCGGAGAGGTTTTTCGCCGAGTTCTTCAGTTTCCTCTTCGGTAAAACATCGGCGTGTTATCTTGTGTTTGCATCTTTCTTCCCTACTCCTTTACATTCCATTTTACTACTGTGTTGTCTTGATTATGGATTAGAGTAGCTTGTTTGTTTATCCGCTCGCATTTACACTATTCTGCACTTAGTATTAAATTAGTGTAAAATCTATCGAGCCGTAACTTTAATTTGGAGGTCTAAACAACTCTTGTGTTTTCAACACATTTTCAAGCTTTCAAGTACAAACTACCAGGAAGCAAGAAGAAGCTTGGAATTTGTCAATTACACATTTTAAAATTTATGGATGAAATTTGGTGCTTCCATAAGACATATAGATCACAAAAGTTTCCTTGCAGGCATGGCATAGGCAATTTGGCATAACTAATTAGATTTTGTTAATAAATGCTTTAAGGGCAACGATTAAAATACATTTAATGTTTTATTAAATAATTTTTTATACATTTTTCAAAAATTAAAGTCAAACTGTATACATATATCCAAAAAAACACACACAACCACAATAAATTTGTGCATATAAACCAATACATCATTAACATATGGATTTTATCTTTAAAAAAATTGTGCATTATAACTCATAATTGAGCATTTATTAATTTTTGTGATCTCATTTTATATATGTGGGGGATTAGACCCAAGAGGCCTGTGCAAGCCCACAGAATCAAAACCCAAAATAGGGCTCAAGGCCCATTAAAGGAACTAAGTATGGTACGGGTGGAGGGAGTTAACTCCGAGCCTTATCACAATGAACCCAATCCTTAAGATCAGGATTACAGGTCAAAGGGACAGCTCCTCGAGTGGTCAGCTTAAACATTGACCAGCAACAAGGAAAGTCGGGATAAGACGCGTATATAGTGTGGTTGGTAACCGAGGGCTGGTAGTGTCATTGGGGAAATTTGTTGCCGAATGCTATTTGGCATCTGAAACAAGTTCCAAGGGAAGCCTCTAAAGTTGTGAGGATCCCTTGGGATTTTGACGAATGTGGGAATACATGTGAAGTGGGAGAATAATGATGATCATCCCACTAACAAGAGACTATAAAAGGGGAAAGAGGATGAGTAGAAAGGGGTTGGAAAATTTCTGGGGACTGAGATACAAAGAGAAAAACATAGGGGAAACACTGGGGGACTAAGGGAAACCAAAGTGAGGGTCTTGTGTTAAAGCTTGGAGAAGACTAACCAGGCGAAGTTTAGAGCCCAATTGGTAGGATTGTGAGATAGCCCACATAGAAATAAATTGGGGGCCCAAATACTATCACCTAAGCAGTATCTGGTGCTCACAATATATATATATATATATATATATATATATATAATTCAATGGTTATAATAAGGAATGAGATTTGAATCTTAATTGCATTAAGTGGTACTATAAGGTTCTTGAGCTTTTTTTTAAGTGTCATGTTAATGAGTGCCCTTAAGGCAATTGATAAGTAAACCATATTAGGAAATTTTTTACACCACTTTTATGGGAAATATAAAAAGTTGCTAGAAAAATTAATTACTTTACCATTTTCTCATAAAATATTTCTAAAAATAGTTCCTAGATCAAGACTAATGCCCTTGATACATTCATTAACATTTCCCTCCTTTTTAAGAATTTGTTGAGCCATTGTCAAGATTTAATTAATATTCCAAACGAATAAGTGCAGTCAATCTTCACATTTATTAGTTATTATGAGATTGAAGGGTGCACCCATAATTATTTTGGTAACTTTTGTTTAATGAACCCAAACAACACCTGTTAATTAGTATGAGACCTACGACTTTCGTTGGCATGCCCGACATATATAAAAATCATTCATTCGAATTTAACATCGACATTATTATTACAACGATATCACGATATCAATAGTACTCATTAGCGCAACAATAATTCTGAAAGTCAATATTATGTTTCAACTTTCAATCTCAAAAGGTGAATTTGGTCCAGAAACAACTTAAAATCCCTCCAAAAAAAACCATTTCAGAAAATAATCTTTACAAGGACACAAACATTAGCCAGTATATCTTCACATTTGTTTGATCAAAACCTTTTATTTCATTTTCTTAAACTTGGTTTCTTAATTGCCTTTTCCTGTTACTCGAGATGATTATTAGTTGATTGCTGTTACCTCGAGATGGTTCTTAAGATAATATATCTAGCTTGAAATGCTATTTGACTTCATAGACTAAAGTCTGGAGTTCGAAAACACCAAATTCAATCGGACTTTTGAAATATGCTTAAGTCAAAAATATGAGAATGACAAATCCTAAAAACGAGGCCATTTGATATAGGAGTTTAAATACATGTTTTCAGTTTTTAAACAACATTACACGTATTTTTACACATTTTTTTACTCACGTATTTGCAAAAAATACAAACAATGTTACTAGAACAACGTTACCAAACAGCCCAGTTTCTAAAATGACTAAATTAAGCTATTGGATCAAGCTAAAGTGACTATTAAATTCGAAGTAAACCAGATTGATGTAAATCATTTGTGAAATTCAAGAGTTCAAAGTTAATCATCTTGACTAAAGCTAAACTATGACAAATCATCTTTATTGAAGTCAAATCACAAGAAATTAAAGGATTCAAACCTACTAAAACACTAAATTGCTTCCAAATCAAAAGTAAATTAGATCAAACTAAGATTAACAGCTACTAATTGCATAAAACAACTGGATTCTTGATTGAAATCACAAAGACATGTACACAGAGGAACATAAACTTATAAGTATATGATGATAATCTCCTTATAGGCCTAAAAGACTACTTCCTAAGAATCTAAACTAATAAGTTTTGAAAGTACTCTATTTGTGCTCTTGATAAGTCCTCAAGGTATGGTATGTGCGTGTCCTTTGTTGCTAATAAAATGAGGCCCTGATCCTGATCTATTTATAGTTTGAGGACTTGACAGTTATATTTTTCCACCTTTGTGCCATGTGTCGCTCTCTAATGCTTCTTGATTGCCATGATCATTTAAGAATTGGTAACCTCTTTATAACTAACTGTTTGAGGTGTCCACATCTCTATATTTCATTGCTCTGCTCCACATCTCTTTGTAACTGTTCCAATAACTTCTGTCTTCACGAGATGCTCACGTGCTTCATTCAATCAAAGTTGAATGTTCAAAATGTATGTACAACACCCTTGAACGTTTAGACCCTCAAATTACAAATTACCAATTCAAGCTTAATATAAAACAATGTATGTGCGGAATATGAACATAAGCTAAAATAGAATTAATAAACCAATCTAAACCAAATAAAATCATAACCACAGCAGAAATTAAATGGCAAAGATTAAGGGAAGAGAGATGCAAATACAAAGACAACACATCGATGTGTTATAGAAGAGGAAACTGAAGTCCTTAGCATAAAACCTCTCCGCCGCCTCCCAAGCAGTCAATAATCCACTAAAGAATGAAGTTGGGATACATGAATAGCAGAAGGCCCTCCAAGCCTAATCTACCCAGTATACCTAAGCCCTCCAAACTTCTTGCTCCAACAAGGTTACACCGAACCTTTGTCTTCTTTAGTTTACCGGATTTCGCTATAGCTATAGCATCAACTAATATCCATTAGTCCCTTCCTAACTGCTTCCCAAGAACCAAATAACCTTCTCACTGATATGGGTATGGTGAGAAAAGGATTTGGGTAATGTACCTCTCAAGGATGTAACAATGGAGAGGGTGAGAGTAGAGGAATTTGGAGAATCAAATATGAAGATTGTGGATGAGTCAATCTTGTTTTTCTCTAGGGTTTCTCCCTCAAAATTCTCTCTGGAAGCTCTTTACATTTTGTGAGTATAAGAGGTATTTATACTGGAGTGAGAATAGAAAGCAAAGAGTTAGTTTTTCCAAAACAAAGTGGACTGGCAACTTGGCCTCGTGACTTAACTGAGTCGCGAGTTCAAGCCGTGAGCTAACTGAATGGCCAGTCTGGACTTTTTGTCCTGTAGTGCTCTAGCTGGCGTGATTGTTCAGCTTCTCTGCATACTTCACACGTGTGCCACTTTTGGCGACTTGCAAGCCGCAAGCAAGCCACGAGATCCAGTCGCGAGCCACCTGCTGAATGCACAAACTTGAGCTTTTCTTCACACTCTCTCACACACTACCCTTACATGATTCCCACCTAAATATAGGGTTTCTAAATGCTGAAATACAAGCAAATTTGGCACGGAATAAAGCCAACAGAATGGTTGATTAAATTCAATCTTACAATCTCCCCCTTTGGCTATTCCGTGACAAAAGCCTACAACAAACTCTAGACTTAACACGTGAGTTGGAAATAGTTGAACAAAACTCACTCACACCTAACTCTAGAATCTGTGAAGCTCTTGAACCATAAGAATAAGTATCTCCTAAAACACAATACAATATGATCATTGTATGCAGAAAACTTGTAATGCATATATAGTAAGCACAATGCGATCAAGCAAAATGGAATTAAGTAATAAACCATGGCTTGACCAAAAAAGAACAATCACTATAAATAGTGACCACAATGCTTATTCACACAAGGAATGAACATCCGAACATGCAAACTAATAAGCTCAATTGCAAAGTATCATTTGCATGTCCAACACTCAACCAATGCAACAACACAAGGTAATTGCATCAAGGATATTAAATCCAAAAAATGGCACAAGAGTGATGTACTTAAAGTAAATGCATAACATTCAACAACAAGTACTAAGCTACAAAGCATGGGTACAAAATAACATAATATAAAACTACACAAAATAAGTCCAGATATATGATTAAATAAAGCATAGTCCTGCTTTTCAGCATCAATGCAATGCTCCCCCTATCATCATCATCTCCCCCTTTTTGTCATGGAATAGCTAGTTCTCATTTTCTTCTAGCTTTCTTTGAATTTCATCCAATTGAGTTTGGAGAGAAGTTGAATGTTCAATATGGGTATAAACCACCCTTGAACGTTTAGACCCCAAATTACAAAATATCAATTCAAGCTTAATATCAAACGATTAACGTGTGGAACATGAATATAAGCCAAACACAGAATTGATAAACAATCTAAGCCAAATATAAACACATCCATAATAGAAAATAAATTGCAAAGATAAGGAGAAGGAAGATGCAAACACACGGACAACACACGATGTTTTATCGAAGAGGAAATCAAAGCCCTCGACGTAAAACCTCTCCGCCGCCCTCCAAGCGTTAAATAATCCACTAAAGAATGTAGTTGGGATACAAGAACAGCAGGAGACCCTCCAAGCCTAATCTACCTAATGTACCTAAGCCCTCCAAACTTCTTGCTCCAACGAGGTTGCACCGAACCTATTTCTTCTTTAGCTTACCGGATTCTGCTATCAACCATAGCATCAACCAATAGAGATTGGTTCCTTCCTAACTGCTTCCCAAAGCACCAAATTAGCCTTCTCACAGATATGGGTATGGTGAGAAAAAGATTTGGTAAAGAACCTCTCAAGAATGTATCAATGGAGAGGAAGAGAGTAGAGGAATTTGAAGAGTCACTAAGATAAAGATTGTGGATGAATCAATCTTGTTTTTCTCTAGAGTTTCTCTCACAAAATTCTCTCTAGAAACTCTCTACATTTCGTAGGTATAAGGGTCTATATATAGTGGTGAGTGTTTGGAATGCGAAGAGTCAGTTTTTCCTAAATAGGGTGTTCTGGCGGCTTGGCCTCGCGACTAGTCTAAGTCACGAGTTCCAGCTGCGAGTTAACGACCTGGCCAGCCTAGGACTTTTGTCCTGTAGTGCGACAGCTGGCATGACCCTTCACCTCTTCGCATGTTTCTCATGTGTGCTGCAGTTGGCGGCTTCCAGTCACGAGTCACCTGCGAGTCTTAGCCGCGAGACTTTGCCTCCTTGCACAAACTTGATTTTTTCTTCACATCTTTTTACACACTACCCTTACAAGAATCCCACCTAAATACAGGGTTGCTAATTGCTAAAATACAAGCAAATTTGGCACGGAATAAAGCCAACACGATGGTTGATTAAATTCAACCTTACAATCTCCCCCTTTGGCTATTCCGTGACAAAACCCTACAACAGACTCTAGACTTAACGCGTGAGTTGGGAACAGTTGAGCAAAACTCACTCACACCTAACTCTAGATTCTGATAAGCTCTTGAAACATATGAACAAGTATCTCCTGAAACACAACAACATAGCAATATTATTGTATGCAGAAAAACTTGAAATGCATATGGAGCAAGCATAATATGATCAAGCAAAAATGGATTTAAGCAATAAAGCAATAAATCATGGCTTGACCAAAAATAGGCAATCACTATACATAAGTGATCACAATGCTCATTCTCACATGGAATGAACATCCGGACATGCAAGCTGATAAGCTCATTTACAGAGTATCATTTGCATGTCTAACACTTAACCAATGCATAAAGCATATATGCATCTAGGAAAAATCCTACAAGAGCACAAGAGTGAAGTACTAAAGAAAAATGCATGACATTTAATATTAAGTACTTAAACCACAAAGCATAAAGGCTGCATAAGCATGGTATAAACCATAAAAGCCTACAAAAGCAACATGGGTACAAATGTACCATACAAAATATACTGAATAACATCATATATATAAATAAAAAATAAAATATTAGAACTGTATCCACACAAAATCATAAACTTGTTAGTCTATCCAAAAGTATGTAAAGTATGTAATGTATATCAACTTCTTCTTCTAGATCACATATCTCCCCCTTCCAGTATGCACACTTCTCCTTCCTGTGTCGCTCTCTCCCTAACATGTCACTCTCCCCCTTTTTGTCAGGAATAGCTAAAGGCTCTCTTCCAACTTCTGCTGAATAGCATCCAACTGTGCTTCAATGGCCGTGAGACGCATTTGAACTTGGTTGTTAGTTAAGTAGATAAGTCGTTGTACCCGGTGCTGGACAGAGGATATAAATTGTGGAACATGATTATGGTGAGCACCCTTAGTTCCGGAGACAGTGAAGAAACAATGATTGAGTTTCCATTTGGTGAGAATTCCCAATTTCTCCTAAGAGCATCCCGAAGTAAATCCTCATATGGATTCAAATCATCATATACCGGTGGACTAGTAAGCATCAGTCAGTTGATGTGTAGAATTTCTGCCAGATAAGTGGGAGTTACTGAGAAAATCTTTCCTCTAACCCAACATTTGAGCTCCTCTCCTTCAACAACGGCATTAACATAGAACTTTTTCACCAAATTCTCGTATGCATCATCAAGGTCGGAAAGAAGAAAATTCCAATCATTGGTGGCAAACCATATAGGGATTTTGGTGTCCAGGAGCGACGGCTGGTCAACGGCCCTTTCAACTAGCAATGATATGTCTCAAAAGTATTTATCATAGGTCTAAAAAGCCACATAAGATCTGAATTTGGTAGGGTCATATATTCCCGTTGATGAGCGAGTCTTCTTTGCGTAAGAAAGAGATCATCTACATCAATCACTGGCTCTTTCCCTTTGCTACTGCCTCCTTTCATAGCTAATCTTTTGAACGGAGACATTTTGAATCTGCACCATGTTACATCAATGAGCAGTAAAGTCCACACAAGACAACAAACTCTATTAGCACAGAGTTAGTCCTAAAATAGGAATATTGTGGAAAACCCTAATAACATGAGATTAGGGTCACAATCATGTCATCGAATATGTGTGTGCAATAGAAAAACACAAAGTGCAGCCAAAGACAGAGTGAAATAACATATATCCAACACCCACACAACAATCTTTCCAAAGATCAAATACCCATATTCAAACATTAAATCACAAAGATTATCATAAACATCCAATCCAAGAAATCTTATGTATGAAATGTGAAATACAGTGAGAAAGAAACGGAACCCATACCTTTTCTTGAATATTGGTGAACAAGGGAGGGAGAATATGCAGATATTGTGTGTAAACATAGTGATTTTGAAATAGGGGAAATCGGTGAAGAAGATGAATAGTCACTAGATGCGAGGGAAAAATGAAAAAATTTTGTGATTGAGTCAAGTCGCGTGCAAGTCGCCAGGGCAAGTCGCCAGAACACTTAAAACAAAAATTTTGAAAAAATTTCCAAGTGTTTTTCGCAATTGGAAGGTCCACCTGTGAGTCAGTCGCATGGGGAGCCGCGAAAACTTCTGAGTAACCTCGCCACTGGAGCTTTCATTCACAAACAAGTCGCCAACATGAGTCGCGAGAACTTTAAAAATCTAGATTTTTGAAAAATTTTCTAACTCTTTTTCGCGACTGAGACTTTTACCCACCAGTGAGTCACAAAGACCTTCTAAGTAATGCTCGTGACTGGAACATGCGACTAGCTTAACCCGCAACCAAGTCGCCAGAACAAGGCAACACATTTTTTGAAATTTTTGCAAAAAAAAAAAAAAAAAAAAAAATTCCAAAAAAAAATTAAAACACTCAAAAATCTTTTTGTATTTGATCAAAAAAAATTGAGTATGTGAAACACATTTAATCAAGTACAATCACACAAATGAATAAGGCATTCATTGAACATAGACATGTGTGATGTGTGTGGGTCTCAAAAATGAGATAGTCCTTAATCCAATTTGAAGCTTCAATGATCAATTCAACCAAGGCATATAAAATTATCACTAGAAAGAGTGACCTATCTCAATTATAGAAATATGCATATATGACCTCCCACAAAACTTGATAACTTGATAACATAACTTTAAAGCTTTTCATTTGGCTCCATATACAACATATCATTTGATCTTTTTGAATTATTACATCTCATTTTGAGATTGATACCTAAAATTTTTTATATTTAAATTAAAGAGTAAGCCTTTGGCTTTTTGGGCATCATACATTTTTCACAAAAGTCGCTTTCCCTTTTCCTAGTCAAATACTAGTATGTGTGAAGGCTTTTACAGCTCATTATCTCTTTTCATTTGGAGATTTACATTTGTTGAGCTCTTTAAACAAAAGAAAATAAGTATATAGGCACAAGTCTTTGCCTATCTCAAGATCAACAAAACCATTGACTAATCATTCATGATGAGTTTGAAGATCTATTAACAATAGTCACAAGGATTTCAAGATTTCTCCCACAATGATATGAGTGCATTGAGAACAAGCTACGCTCGTAAATGCACAAAGCCATTAGCATAAAGGTACAAGGCAAAACATGCTTGTGACAAAACACAATAATATTGATCAAACTTTTTCGATTTTCTACTTTTTATGTGTTTTTGGATTTTTGACACAAAAGCAAGAAAAGATTGATGAAAAACAGCAATGTAAAGACATCTAAAGCAAATAGCAAACAAACAGAGCATGCTACACAAATAGCCAACAAGGTAGTGTGTGCCCTACAAAAGATAAATTAAAGCGAGATAGAGCACACATCACAAATGAGATTCAAGGAATTGTACCAACACCAATGGTCTTACGGAGTGATTCAAACCATGGACCATCGAGAGGCTTGGTGAAGATGTCCATCTTTTGATTGTCTGTGTGTATGAATTCAAGACACACAACTCTATCTTCCACCAAATCCGAAATGAAGTGGTAACGTATCTCTATGTGTTTTGACTTTGAATGTTGAATTGGATTCTTAGAGAGATTTATAACATTGGTGTTATCACAGAAAACACACTTTGTATCTTGAGGAATCCTGTAGTCATGAAGTAGCTTCTTCATCCAAAGGAGTTGTGTGTAGCAACTTCCATCAGTTATGTACTCAGCTTCTGCCGTAGAGAGAGACACGAAGTTTTGTTTCTTGCTCATCCAAGAGACAAGATTGTTACCAAGGTAGAAGCAGCCTCCTGAAGTACTCTTTCGATCATCCACATTGCCAGCCCAGTCTGCATCTGAATAACCAGCAATGCAAGCATTCAAGTCCTTTGAATACCACAACCCATAATTTGGAGTTCCATTGATATATCGAATAATTCGCTTCATTATAGTCAAGTGGGATTCCTTTGGAGCAGCTTGATATCAAGCACAAATACCAACGCTAAATGCAATATCCGGTCTACTAGCTGTAAGATAGAGTAAACTCCCAATGATACTTTATACAAGGTTGGACTCACTTCTATTCCGGAAGAATCAACATTCAGCTTTGTAGACAAACTCATGGGAGTGGAGGCATGCTTTTTGGAGTCTAGTTCAAACTTCTTGACAACATTTCTAGCATACTTTTCTTGTGAAATGAATGTGCCTTCCTTCTTTTGTTTAACTTGAAGGCCTAAGAAAAATGTAAGCTCCCCCCACCATATGCATCTCAAATTCTTTCTTCATCTCTTCAGAGAACTTTATAGCCTGATCATCAATGGTAGCTCAAAATACTATGTCATCAACATATACTTGAGCCACGAGAAGATAATCTTCATCATTCTTGACAAATAAAGTCCGGTCGGCATACCCCCTTTTGAATCCTCTATCCAGGAGGTAATGGGTGAGCCGATCATACCAAGCTCTAAGAGCTTGTTTCAAGCCATAAAGGGCTTTCTTCAATCTCAGCACATGATCCGGGAAGTGAGGATCCTCAAAGCCTTTGGGTTGTTCAACAAACATTTCTTCATTCAAGTATCCATTTAGAAATGCACATTTGACATCCATTTGGTAGAGTTTGAAGTTCATAGTACATGCAATTGACATAAGAATTCGAATAAACTTAAGTCTTGCCACAGGAGCGAAGGATTCATCAAAATCTACTCCTTCTACTTGAGTGTATCCTTGGGCCACTAGCCGAGATTTATTTCGAATAATCTCTCCGTCTTCATCGGTCTTGTTTTTGAAGATCCATTTGGTGCCGATGACATGAAAACTTTCAGGCCTTGGGGCAAGTTCCCATACATCATTTCTCACAAATTGATTCAACTCTTCATGCATTGACTCAACCCAATTTTCATCTTGGAAAGCTTCTTCTACCATTTTTGGCTCAAATTGAGCAAGGTAGCAATGGTATGTTACATGATTGGCCAGAAGTATGTTTCCCTTTCTAAGGCGAAGACCTTCATCTAAAGACCTAAAGATGTTGCTATCTGGATGGTTCTTAATCACTCTTGATGATGGCTTCTTTGTTGTGGAGACTTCATTATTCCGGGAGATGGGAGGATGAACTTCCGAAGGAGTGAGAGGACTTAATGTTCTCGACATTGATATTGTTTCCATTCTTGAGTTCATGGGAGTTGATTCCTTTTTCGGTGTAGGTCCTTTAACTTCTATATTAAGAGCTTCAACCTCAACAGCGGGTTCTTTGGTGCTTGGTCCTTTTCCATCATCAACCATCTCTACCTTTGTTATGGCATCATCAATTTCTACATTGATGGATTCCATTACCGTCTTTGTTCTCTTATTGAAAACTCTATATGCCCAGCTAGTAGTAGAATACCCAAGGAAAATGCCTTCGTCACTTTTTGCATCAAATTTCCCAAGGTTCTCTTGATCATTTAGAATGTAGCACATGCTTCCAAACACTCAGAAGTACTTCACTCTTGACTTCTTTCCATTCCAAATTTCATAAGCGGTCTTCTTTGTTCCCACTCAGAAGAATATTCTATTACCAATGTGACATGAGGTGTTCACAGCTTCTCCCAAAAACTTTTGAGGAATTTACTTATTTAGTAACATAACTCTTGTCATTTCTTGAATCACCCGATTTTTCCTCTCAACCACCCCATTTTATTGAGGAGTTTTTGGGGCTAAAAATTCCTTTTCGATTCCATTCTTCTCACAAAATGACTCAAATCTTGCATTCTCAAACTCCTTGCCATGATCACTCCTTATCTTGACAATAGGAACCCCTTTCTCATTTTATAGTCTCTTGCAAAGAATTTCCAATTTCTCACAAGCTTCTGATTTTTCTCTAAGAAATTCAACCCAAGTGTATCTTGAAAAATCATCAACAATGACCATAATGTACCTCTTTCCTCCTAGACTTTCAGTTCTTGTAGGCCCCATTAGATCAACGTGGGGAAGCTCTAAACAACGTGAGGTAGCAATCATATTCACCTTGTTATGACTTGCCTTTGTTTGCTTTCCCATTTGGCATGCACCACAAATAGTCTTCTCCACCTTTCCAAACTTTAGTAGTCCCTCAACCGCTTCAAGTTTAGATACTTTAGCTACTTGTTTGAAATTTGCATGCCCAAATATGTAATGCCAAAGTTCCAACATGTTAACACGATCACTTCTACACGAAATAGGTTCCGTAGCAATTATCGGTAGTCCTATTTCCTTCCAAGACTTGAATTCCTTCTTCATCAATGATTATGCACCCCTTCTTTGAGAATTGAACAAGGAAGTCCTCATCACATATTTGAGTGATGCTTAAGAGATTAGCCTTCAGCCCTTTGATGTATAAGACATCTTTCAATAGAGGTAATCCCGGTATCTCAACAGTCCCTTTGCCAAGAACCTGAGCATGACTCCCATCACCAAATGTCACATAGTTACCAACCTTCTCTTTGAGTGACTTACACGGTGATTTATCTCCTGTCATATGACGAGAACAGCTGCTATCAAGATACCATAAAAATGAATTAAATACCTTCAATGAGGTGTGCACAAATAGGCAAGCATGGGACAAGCATTCTTGACCTTCAAACAGAAATTTATCTTCATTTTCCATGCTTTTGTTAGATTGAATTTTCTTTTTCAGATTATCAACCTTCTCACACAATATTCTATTTCTTCTTTTATACTTTTTAATCAAAGAGTTAGACTCACATAGACTATTTTGTAAGATGTGATTCTTATTTTCAAAATATTTCAGCATGTGAACAAACATCCTAGCATGTTTCTTTGTTTTTAATAACTCTAAGAGTTTATTATTAGGACACCCTTCAAACATACTCATAGAGTCATTATCACAAACATTTAAACCACTATTCAGCATAGCCTTTTCCATAGCTTCATCCATAGTTAAGGGGTCTAGGATCACACTTAGGTAATTAAACCACAGCAAGTGCACCAGCTCTGATACCAATTAAATGTTCAAAATGTGTGTAAAACACCCTTGAATGTTTAGACCCCCAAATTACAAATTACCAATTCAAGCTTAATATCAAACAATATATGTGCGGACTATGAACATAAGCTAAAACAGAATTGATAAACCAATCTGTAATGTTGTGATTTACAACTATATTTTATGTTGGTTTTATTCCATGAAAAAAAGTGTTGTATTTGCTTTAATTTATTTCCTTGTATTTTGTGGGATTTTATTGTATTGGGTTTAGTATGAAGTTTGTGAAGACTCAAGCTAAAATGAAGAATCAGTGGATTTCGCGAGAAGCTTGCGAGAAGCTAACCCGCAAAAGAGTCATGTGAGAAGCACATGCTGGAAGCTGAAGAGTCATGCCAGGCTGTCGTTTTCGTGTGACTTTTTAAGTGTGACTTTCTTACCCTTCACCCACGCTATATATACCCTCACAAATGTATAGGAGGCTATTCAAAGAGAAAAACCCTAAGAGAGGTTTCTACAACACACCCACCTTTTAGAGAGAGCTACCCATTCTTAGAGAAAAATCTTTGTAGTCTCTTCTCATTCCCTCTCCCATTGTTATACCTATTGAGAGAAAATTTCTACCCAAACACTACCCATACACATTCAAGGTGTTGAGAGTGATTTTGGTGCTGCTGGGAAGCATTGGAAGATGCCAAGGATGGTGGATGCAACATGGAGCTTGTTGCAGGATCCGGAGAGCTAGACAAGACACAGTTTCGAGAAGCCTTGTTGGAGTAGGAGCTTGGAGGACTTAGGTACATCGGGTAGATTAGGCTTAGAAGGTCTCTTGCTAACCCATGTATCCCAACTGATTGTCTAGTGGATCGATTACCGCTTGGAGGGCGACGGAGAGGTTTTTTGCCGAGTTCTTCAGTTTCCTCTTTGATAACACATCGCCATGTTATCTTGTGTTTGCATTCTTCTTCCCTACTCTTTTACCTTTCATTATACTGTTGTGTCATTATGATTATGGGTTGGAGTAGTTTGTTTGTTTATCCGCTCGCATTTACTCAATTCCGCACTTAGTATTAAGTTAAAGTAAAATCTATCGAGCTGTAACTTTAATTTGGGGGTCTAAACAACTCTTATGTTTTCAACAGATTTTCGAGCTTTCACAATCTAAACCAAATAAAATCACAACCACAGCAGAAATTAAATGGCAAAGATTAAAGGAAGAGAGATGCAAACACAAAGACAACAGAGCGATCTGTTATTGAAGAGGAAACCGAAGTCCTCGGTGTAAAACCTCTCCGTCGCCCTCCAAGCAATCAATAATCCACTAAAGAATGAAGTTGGGATACATGAATAGCAGAAGATCCTCCAAGCTTAATCTACCTAATGTACCTAAGCCCTCCAAGCTTCTTGCTCCAACAAGGTTACGCCGAATCTTTGTCTTCTTTAACTTACCGGATTCCGCTATAACCCATAGCATCAACCAATATCCATTGGTCCCTTCCTAACTACTTCCCAAGAACCAAATAACCTTCTCACTAATATGGGTATGGTGAGAAAAGGATTTGAGTAATGTACCTCTCAATGATGTAACAATGGAGAGGGTGAGAGTAGAGGAATTTGGAGAATCAAATATGAAAATTATGGATGAGTCAATCTTGTTTTTCTCTAGGGTTTCTCTCTCAAAATTCTCTCTGGAATCTCTCTACATTTCATGGGTATAAGGGGTATTTATACTAGAGTGAGAATGGAATGCGAAGAGTTAGTTTTTCCAAAACAGAGTGGACTGGCAACTTGGCCTCGCGACTTGATTGAGTCGCAAGTTCAAGTTCCCTGATAAGTTCACAGTCCTTGAAGAACCAAAAGAAGAAGACTCCCTAACGTTTTTCTGATTTTTTTCAATAATCCCTCCATTACAATGAGTGCATGCTGTTTATATGACATGACTGAGAATAGGAAAATATAAAATAAAATAAAAAATAAAAACGTACTAAATAATAAAAGCCTAAATTAAAATTGATTTTGTCTAAAATTAGCAGCTCCAAAATAGGAAAATAGCTAAAAAAAAACATTCTAAATAATAAAAGCCTAAAATTAAGGTGGATTTGATCTAAAATTAGCAACTCCAGAATAGGAAAATATCTATTAATTGGTATGGAGCTGAAAAATCAATCAGCCATTAATCTACACCATAAATCACGCCCAATTATGCCAAATCAGCCCTCAATAGCTTGGATTAAATTTATTATGCCTTCATCTTCCTTTAGACCAAGCTTGGAATGTCCTGTGTTAGAATCAGCCCAAATCTCTTGAATCAGCCCATTAAGTGCTTCTTTGATCTTCTTGGATCTTGCTCTTGTAATAGGCCTAACTAGAATAAGTAATGGATCCTTTAATGCTTGTTGATTCTCATCAACACATGAACCCTAATTTTAAAAATTTTCAAATTAAAGCATAGGAAACATGTATATATCATGCATAGACAAAAACCCATTGAACAAATCAACACAAAATCCTCAAAATTTCTAAGTCAAAAAATTTTAAGAAAACTTTTGATTTATGCATGAATGAATGTGATTTAATAAAAAAGAAGGGGTAAAAGAGTCATACCTAATGTTGTAGAAGAAAACCCTTGAAAGCTTTTACCTAGAAAAGAAAAATTTTTTTTTTTTTTTTTTTTTTTAGTTTGAAGAAAGGATCGAGCCAAATTGAAGAGAAAGAGTGAAAAGGGACAAAATTGATCTATCAAACCTTAAGAATTCAAAATTTTCGAATTTCGATCAGTCGAAAGGAATCGAGCAGTGATTGAAAAGAAGGTTTTAAAAATTTCAATCAATTGAGCAAGAATTAAGCCAGACATAGATTTTTGGCCTGGAAATTGGACATTTTCAATTGGTCAAGGATCAGCTTTGATCGATCGGACCAGTAAAAATTTGAAGTTTTGAAAAATCCTAGAAATTTTGCAAAAAATCAACTAAAAACAATTTTTATGATATGAAATGCATATGAACACTTTCAAAAGATTTTAAAAACATTTTGCTCTTAGATTTTCAAATTTTCACAAAATAGAAGTAAAAATCACTCGATTTAAGATCTTCTAAATCACTTTTCTTCATATTCAACTCAAATAAAAAAATATATATATATCAAACATCACTTCATAAGTAATTAAAGATGGCCAGATTAGTCAACACACAATCTTATGTGCAGGATTTAGCATTGATTTGCATGTAGTGTGTGCAACTTGTAAGTGTACAAAGTACAAAAAAATGTGATATATAGATAGTAATTAAACAAATTTTCTACATCATCAATCACATTGGTTTGAAAGTGACTATCACCTTAAGAGTTGCATCATATAACTCTTACATCTCCTAAAAAGCACGCTTGCAATCATGTAAAAGTATTTTGATTATTTTTGCTTTTTTTTTTTTTATATATCTTTCTTTTGAGTGCAATCAAAGATATCATGCATGGGAATATAGGAGATAGAAAAGAAAATACCCTTGTTACAAACCTTTTTTCAAAGATAACACCTTGTTTTATGTTGCTATGCAAGTGCTACATCTTACCTAGTATGGTTTTATGATTTGCACAAAGGTATTCATGATTGGCGAGTAACACTAGTGAGATGGTTATTTATGTTTTTCTCTTTGAATTTTCTAATCCTTATGATCAAAAGAATGTGACATCAAAATCAAGATCGTTTGTTCAAAGACTATAAACAACTCACACAATTAAGCACTAAATAGCACAAATTAGTAAAGTGCAAAATGTAGCTCATCAAAGCTAAGTAAGGTACACAGTCATGAAATGTAAATTTTACTAGCCAACCTTAATTACATACTTTGGTGTGCAATACAAAACTTTTTTTTTTTTTTAAATTAAAAACATCCTAATCAACCCTAAAATGAAATGCAGAAAATAAAATCCTAAGCCAAACATTTTGTCCAAAGAATCAAGAGATTAAGCATGAGGACCATGTCAAACAAACTCATTTATGATGAGTCTTTTGCATCCACACTTTCTTAGATGCAGACCTGAAATTGGAGTTTCTAGACACATGGAATTTTTTATCAACCCCAGTATTGGCATAGAGGCTAAAAGCCTTTACATTCATGAATAGGTGTCATGGGATCTTGTGCTTTTGGCACAGACACTTTTGGTTTAGTTGCTTGATTGCTAGCTTGCAACTTAAAGCAGTTTGGGCGAGTATGTCCAGTTCCACCACAGAAGTGACCAAAACATTGAAGTTTGTGTTGTTTCTTACCTATAAGATGAGTAGGTTGCTTGGGTTTGGTGTCACTTAGATCTACCTTAATTTTCCTAGTAGCTAAGACTTCTTCCTTATGAACCCTAACTTCTAGTTTGGGCATAGACACAGGAGGAACAAACTTGGTGGGAGTCACCACTGAAGGCAAACCACTCTCAATATAACCTAACCCAGTCTTATCAAACGCAAACTTTTGAACACTCTGCATGTTATCAAGTTTAGAACTAGAAGTCCTACCAATTTGTTCTCTAGCAACAAGTAATTCAGATTCTAAACTTTTGACATTTTCAATCAAAGACATGTTCTCAATCTTAACAACAATTATGAGTTTATTAGCATCAAAAATTTTGACCAAAAGATTTTTCTTTTAATGTTCAAGAGTGTCTATCTTTTTTAATCCTAGGTCAACACTCATAGCATCTTTTGCTTCAATCTTGCATAACTTGTTGTAAGCCTCTTACAAGTCAACATTCTCAAAGTGTTCCCCATCAAAAGGGTTCTCATCAACAATTTCAGATTCACCAACTACAATAGTAGCAGTGAAAGCTATGAAATTTCCTTCTTGATCACTTTCAGACTCGTGACTAGATTCTTCATCATCACTAAGAGTAACAGTCATAGCTTTACCCATTGACCTTAAGTATGTGGGACATTCAGACCTTACATGTCCATACCTTTGACATCCAAAGCATTGTTGGCCTAAAGAATTGTTAAAGAATTGAACAACCCTATCTTTAGATTTTTCAGAAAAATTATTTTTAGTTTGTTCATTCTTCTTTACATTCTTAGGGTCAGCAACATTTCGATTTTTTGCCCTTCTATTATTTTTTTTTCAAAAAGTTTCGAAAATGATTGGCAAGTTAAGCAATCTCTATAGATGTTATCTCATCATCAAACACAACTTCATCAACATCATCTACAAATTTCAAGGCCATAGATTTGGACATGTTAGTCTTGGGTAGTTCAGACTCATAAGATTGAAAAGATCCTACAAGTTCATCTATAGGAATAGTGTCAACATTCTTGCTCTCAGTTATGGCTGTGACTTTGGGCCTAAAGTCTTTAGATAAGGATCTTATGATTTTCCTAATGATCTTAGGTTCCTCATAAACCTCACCCAGATTAAAAGTAGAGTTTACTATATCATTCAGTTTGGCAAACAACTCATCAAATGTCTCATCATCTGCCATTCTAATGCTCACAAACCTAGAAGTCAACTGTTGCAGTTTATTGATCTTAACGGCTTTTGTACCTTCATTCACAGTTTGTACGATATTCCAAGTAATGTATGCTATTTCTACATTAGAAATCCTTTTGAATTCTTCTATTGAAACAGTATTGAATATCGCATTCATAGCCTTACTGTTAAAGCTAGCTGCTTCTTTTTGAGCATCAGACCATTAAGCCACAAGAGTGGCAACTCTTTCCCAACCAGTTTCCATAGACATCAAAACTCTTTCATATAGAGATTTCAAGAAGGCTTTCATCCTCACCTTCCAGTAGGCATAGTTATTCCCATTGAAGTGGGGAGGGATCACTAAAGAATGACCACATTCCATGATAGAAGAGATCAAGGATTAACTCTAGGTAAAACTACCTAATCAAGAGCTAACCTGCTCCCCATCCAAAAAAAAAAGAGCAAACCTGCTCTGATACCACTTGTTAGTTTATTTAGACCCCTGTACACTTAGATTGCTTAACCTAATTAATAACCAATTTGTTACGTAGTTTTATTATTCAGATTTATGTTAAATACAAACAATCATATCACTAAGTGTGGAAAAGTAAAGTAAACAAGAGATATGATGACCCAGGAAAACTAATGAAACCATCCAGTTTCATTGTAAAAAACTTGGGGAGGATTTAACCTAAACAATCTTCAAGGCAACAAATTCATTATATAGAATGGAATTGTTTACAATAGATTTTTCCCTAAATCTAATGCTACCTCTTGTAGTACTTACTCACATGACCACACGCAGCTCCAAATCCACAGACTCTTCTATCTGAATTTGTTGCGCACAAACACCCTCATTTGTAACTTTGATAACCCACTCAAAGCTTTAGACCATTAGCAATAGTTGATCCTGTATGCAGTAACTTATCTCCACTAGTTGTTGTATATGAATCTTCTTTCCGGTAGATGGTTGTTGAGTTAATAGGTTTCAAAACCTCACAAATCTCACAGGATTAACTCACAAGTCTTCTTAGGGCTTTTAAAACATGATTTATGGTTTTCTTTTTATACCTAACAGTGTTGAACTTAAACCCTAAACGTTTCGTAAACTTTCAGACCTGATTTAAAATCTATAGAAAACGCAGTTCAATCGTTCAAACTTGTTCTCTCAATTAGTCGAGCAAGGTAGTTTCTGAATTCTTCTTTCTCCAACTCGACTGTTCTTGAATTTTAACTTAAACCAACTTTAGCAATGTCTAACATTGTTCTAAGACATGAATATCTTAAACTAGACATGTCTTTGTACTCGGTTTGCCAACTTACATAAAATTAAAACCTAAACATTTATTCCTAAATTTTTAGAACCTAACAGTCATCATTATATCAAAACTCTGGTCTGCCCAAGTATGGCCAAGCCCAACACCTAATTCTCTAAATCCTAACCAGTCTAGGTATGGAAAAGCCCAATGCTGCCATTATCTCTAAATCCTAGCGAAGCCAGGTATAGCTGAGCCTAACGCCACCATTATCTCTAAATCTTGGCCAGTCCTGGTATGGCCGAGACTAGCGCCGCCAAAAATATCAAAACCCTGTTCAACCCATGTTTGGTCAAGCCCTACACCGCCATTATCTCAAACCCTAGCCCATCCATGTATGGTTGAGCCCTATGCCACCATTATCTCTAAACCCTAAACTGTCTAGGTATGGCCAAGCCACAAGCTAGCCAAAGTACCAAGAATGTATCTAGTATCCACTTCCGCTTCTCACTTCAGGCAAGTGAAAACTAGGGGCTATTATAGGTGGTCCTATTTATAAAAAAAAAAAAAAAAAAAAAAAAAAAAACAACAACAACAACAAACAAACAAACAAACAAATACAACCGCACATTCTCTGTTCACCCACTACCCCATATTCCCTTGAGCACCTAAAACCACATTTTTCTCTGTAAAGAGGAAAAAGGCCATTTGGAAAAGGGGCTCATTCTCTCTCACTCTCTCCTTCTTTTTAATTCTCTTAGAGCTATTACCCTCTTAGGAGCTATCTCCCCTTTGGCCGATAAGACTTTCTCAAGTACTCTCTTAGACCCTCGCGGGGACACTCTCTGACTTGGCCGAGGAACATTAAGTTGAGGACTCCTTTTGGCCAAGAATACTTTCTAGAGTACTCTTTTTGACACTCATAGGTACACTTTCTGACTTAGCCGAGGACTTCCTTTGGTCAATGAGACTTTTTGAGTACTCTCTCAAACCCTTTTAGGTACACTCTAACTTGGCCAACGAGCATTAGGCTGAAGTCTCTCTTTGGCTGAGGAGATTTTCTAGAGTACTCTTTCAGGCCCTCACGGGGACACTCTCTAACTTGGCCAAGGAGCATTAGGCTGAGAACTCCCTTTGGTTAAGAAGACATTTTAAAGTGCTCTCTTTGACCCTCACATGTACACTCTCTAACTTAGCTGGAGAGCATTAGGCCGAGGACACCCTTTGGCCAAGGAGACTTTCTAGAGTACTATCTCCGACCCTCACATGTTCACTCTTTGATTTGGCTGAGGAGCATTAGGTCAAGGACTCCCTTTGGCCAACAAGACTTTCCGGAGTACTCTTTCAAACCATTCTAGGTACATTCCTTGACTTGGTCGAGGAGCATTAGGCCAAGGACTCCCTTTGGCTAAGGAGACTTTCCTGAGTACTCTCTCTGGCCCTCACATGTACACTCTCTGACTTGGCCCAAGAGACTTGCCTAAAGACTCCCTTTGGCTGAGAAGGATTAGGCTGAGGACTCCCTTTAACACTCTCAAGTACAGACTCTTTGACCCTCTCACATACACACTCTCTTCGACCCTCACATGTACCTT
This sequence comes from Quercus glauca, assembly GCA_023736055.1. Classification (NCBI taxonomy): domain Eukaryota; kingdom Viridiplantae; phylum Streptophyta; class Magnoliopsida; order Fagales; family Fagaceae; genus Quercus; species Quercus glauca. The sequence goes on from CM043316.1 coordinate 54,579,649, forward strand.
TTTTTCTCGAGGACACCCTCTAGCAACTCATGATGTACTTAGTTTCAACTAAGCCTCCTTCAATTAACAAATTTATTAGAGAAAAATCAACCGAATCAGATTTGAATTTGAACCCACTATATATATATATATATATATATATATATATATATTATTCTTTAGATTTAAAATTTTTAATATATTTATCTTGGCCTTTCTTGAAAAAAATTTCTAGTCTTGTCACTTAATATACCCTTCGATAACTATATTTAGATGGCCACAAGACTCACAACCATATATTCGAAATATAGAAAATTTAAATTATGTATGACAATTCATAGTGTGTTTAGATGACTTTATTTTTTATTAAAAAAGCAAGCCGTATGAAAGTATAATTATATTTTAAAATTGTACCTAAACTGAGACTGGAAATAAGGAAAAGTTTCAAAAGTTGCTTTTGGAAAATATGGGATTTTAACTATTTTCTCAACAACAAAAAGATAGAGAAAATAAATAAATAAAAGAAAAGTAGAGCTTTTAAGATTTATCATTATTATCTATACTACTTGTGAGAGACCGTGAACTACCTTAATGAGGAGGGTGCTCTCAAAAAAAGAGATTCGGGTGCTTTTAAGGGCACCTCTTTTTTTGGGTAAGTGGTGTGGAGTTGCCACTTTTTTTTTATGCAAAAAAAATAAGAAAAAAAAAACTAAATGCAAAATATATATTCAGAAATGCTTTGAATGTTATTGATTGAATAAAGAACAATAAAATTTTGGTAAATTAAACCTTACAACGCTTTGGGTCCTAGTTACAATCTATGTAAAAGAATACAACGCTTTTGGTCCTAGTTACAATCTATTAAAAAAAAATTTTAAAAAAAATAATAATAATAATAAGACACTAATCTACCTATCCAAAAACCTAAATCCGAAGACTAGGTTACGGAATGGGAAGGTGTTAGGCACCCATTCCGCCCAGACAAAGTCTGGTCTTCTAGACTCTAATGACCAATATACTCTTTTTTGCATGATGTGAATGATATGTTGACAAACATTTGACTAGAACTAACTCGAGTAAATTTATCTTATGAATGTATCCCTTTTTTTGTAGAAAAATTTAGATCTATTTTGTGAATAAAAAAAATTAAGATTTGTATTGAAAAATCAAATCTGTTTTTGTGTAGATTTAAATATATATATATATATATATATATGATTTTTTCAAGAAAAATCAAATCTGCTTTGAATAGTTAAAAAAAAATTATTTTTTGGTTTGTATAAAAAAATCATATCCGTTGTTGTACATAACATAAAAACTTTTTGAAAAAAGGATTCACACTCATAAGATAAATTATTTTATATGCATCACATATTAAGAAAAAGAAAAGACTTCAACCTAATTTTTAATTTCTTCTTTTAAATGCCAAAATCTACAATTTTGTGTGTTAAAAAAATCAGATATGTATTTAATGAAAATACAGATCAGTTTTATGTGTTAAAAAAATCAGATCTGTATTTAATAAAAATGCAGATCAATTTTACTTGTTAAAAAAATCAGATCTGTATTTAATGAAAATACAGATCAGTTTTGTGTGTTAAAAAAATAGATCTGTATTTAATGAAAATACAAATCAGTTTTTATGTGTTAAAAAAATCAAGTCTGTATTAAATAAAAATACATATCAGTTTTTAGTTTAAAGAGATCTTTGACAATTAGCATATTTTGAGATTCAAGAGAGAGAAATCACAAATAAATAAATAAAATCATCTAAGAACATATTTAAAGAAAAAATTTAAACAAAACATGGCAATTATATCAAGAATCAGAAGTAATCAAACATGCATCATCAAACAAAATTAATAGAGAAAACTAGAAAAAGAAAAGAAATAAACTACCTCTTGCATGAGCATACTCTTCTTAGTGAAAGGATATTTTAGGATTCAAAGAAATTTATTCAACTCTTTGAAGCCTAAAATATTTTGCTTACAAAAAGAAATTCCTAAGGCAAAAGCCTCCAAAACGTCTTTAACGTAAGAGGGAATTGAAAAGAAGGGAAAAGCCAGAAAGAAGGGGGTTCAAAAGCGTGAAAAAGTGTGCTAAATTTTTAGAGGCATCCTCTATTTATAGAGGTTGGAATGCTTTGAAAAATTAGCTGAATGATCAGAATACGAACTAGGTCATGTCCTTATCTCTAAAAAATCGAAAAATGTAAGGTTTATCTCAATCCAGAAATCCTCGAGCTAGGCCTCAAATTTGTGCCAATTGGCACTTGAAAAGTGCCGAATGAGCCTCTTAGGTGTTGGACCCGCGTTTGAGTTTTGGTCCATTTTGGACTCCTTTTTTTAGGTTTTTTGAGTTGGGACTTGCACTTAGACGCGTTTTTAATTCATAATCTAAAAATTAAACCCCTTTTCTGATGATTCAGGCCTTTATAGTAATGATTATCTTGTAGATAAATACTCCAAAAAAGTCTTGATTATCCACAATTTCATTGTAATCTGATTATTTACTTTATTCCCATGCAAGCAAGTCTATTTTTGACACTAACTAACAACCAATCACAAAATTATTTAATTAATTTTAATCGTCTAACCAATCAGAATTAGTTTAAATTAATCATGTGTGGTTGGTTTCACCCAAACAAAATGCATGTAGACCATGCAAACTTGATCATGCGATATCTTTCAATCTGATGGTCCAATTTAGAAATCGGACATACCGCCGCGACTTTTAGAATCTCAAGATCATTTTTATGATATGCAATGAATGAATTAATGCATGTTATATAACTATGATTTTTTTTCGGGTATATGAACGATCACTCTAGCCATTTTCCTTGATTAAATTATGGGTGCAAAATCGAGTGTCCACACTACTATTTATAAGGCTTCTCTTGTTGGGATAGACATTTCGTTGGTTATATATCCTAGGTTTAAGCAGAAACAAAACTAAAGGACAATCCAATTAAAATACATCTCTAAAACATTGCCTAAAATCTAAGACAACTCTCCCAAGATCAGCCACTACTTTATGGTTATTCAAAAAATCCACTACAAACTACAAAGCGGTTAACCAAAAACACAACACTTATTACCCAACCTCCATATCAAATTCATTTTCGATTAAGTGATATTTACAATTTACATAAATATTTACACGTGATGTGTATCCTTGCTACTGTGAATTGCGATACAGAGTAGATTGTACAGCAATGGAAATGCATTGTAGCATGGGCGTTTAGCTTAGGATTTTGACTAAACTGATTATACTTCTAGATAGCCAGATTTTATATTATTATTGTTCTTTTTTTTGTTTAATCATTGCCTTTTCCTTTGTTTTAGAAACAATATGCTAAGTTTTCTTCGTCTACTCCATCGATATTGTCAAAATGTTAGTTAATTTCTTGAAGAATTATGTATCATCATTCTTTTTTGTGCTAGAATTTCACATATGGAAGAACCACTAAAAATTGCTTCAATGATAGTGACTATAGCGATGTAATTGCCGCATTATGTATTGATGTCTGAGCTTACTAGCTTAGCCCCATGCTCTATGAGCAGTGCTGGCTCAAGCCCTAGGCCTAAGGCCCCACCAAAAAACAAAATTTTCCTTAAGAAAAAAGGCTTCACTTTCCATAGTTAAAGGCCCAAATATTTATAAAATTATATATATTATATATATATATATATTCTAATGGCTGTACATTTTTTTTATTAGTAATGTTAAGGATACTACAAATTGTACTATTGGCTTACAAATTGCCATGTTATTAATCACAAAAAAGTGATATAAACATTCATTAGTTAAATTGATAAAGTTCATCAATGAAAAACAATATCACATTATAGTTTGAACATTTTATAGTACTTTTAATTAGCACATTTTTCTTTTTCATTTCTATTAAGACTCTCAAAGTACGAGACCAATAGAACCTTAACTCAATTGAAACCCTAAAATATTTCAAAAAAATGTTGCAAATGTGTTAAATCATCAATTATAGATTAATCTCTCATAATAGTTCGAGACTTTGATTTAGTTTGAGACTTTGATTTTTGTAAAATAATATCCTACAAAGCCACACACCAAATAATATCTATCTCTCTCTCTCTCTTAAAATAAAAATTAAAAATTAGATTACGACTTTATTTAACTATACACCGTCTTATATCCAAAATAAAGTATCTTTTTCAATCTTAATATATTTTTATTTCTTTTTATTAATATTTATAGGTTCAACTATAATATTCAATTCTCTATATGAAATTAATATTAGTCTAGTTGGTATTATTTATGTATTTAATGTATCAAATTAACCTTTATTTGATTAGTATTAAATAATTTTGTTTAATTAATATTTACATATTAAAGGCCTCGCATAAATTTTTTGCCTTAAGCCCCAAATTATGTTGGGCCGCCCCTGTCTGTGAGCATCTAATGTTTGTCTGAATTACTTCTCTACTCGAGCAAAGATTCACTTACTGGTACTAGGACATACAAATTTTTTTTTTCTTTGGCAAGTATTCTAATACAAACTAATATAACAATCTATACCGCAAGTATGAACACACTGTTCACCCAGATGATCTTTACAAACTAATATAACAATCTAATTAGTTTCTAAGCACGCATATAATTTATATCTAAGTATTTTTTATGATTGAAAAATGTAATAACATTAAATTATAATAAATGAAAATTATTAACCTTTAAAAACATGAAATAGAAAAACTTCTAATAAGCAAGCTCATGAGCACGTGGTTAGAGACCGGTTATTTTTAAAGTTAATGGGCTTTGAAGTAGTTTGAACAAGCCATGCAAATGCAAGTAAAAATATAGAAAACGTGGGATGTTGATATAAATACGTGATGCGTTGCTTTTAGATGAGTACAAATGATTGGAAAGAGAAAGACACGTCCTTGCCACGTCAGGTCAAGATATGCCAACGAATATTATTATTGGAATTTTCACCGGTACGGTACCTGCTAAGTTTTTATTTAAATTTTATAAGGTAGAGAAAATTTCAATTAATGCCTTAGATGGGTTTATCATAAATATTTTGGACAATTATTTATTTAAATGAACAGTACAACGTAAATTATACACAATTAAAAGAAAAGTGAACAATTCTTTTTAACTATAATGTACACTTTACAAGAATAATACAATGTAAAAATATAATTTTTGTAATACATAAATATTATATTTGTTTTTAGTATATGACGTTTGCTCAATTGTGATAATTTTTTATCATCAGATTAAAATATTAAAAGATTTTTGTTTGCAATGACCTAAGACCCACTTAAAAAAAAAAAAAAAAAAAGTTCTACCACCTTTAGAAAAAAGACCTCACCTTATTATAAATTTGGTCAAATTAAGGGGTGCTTTAAAGCAATTATTAATAAATTATTTTTAAAAAGTTTATATATTACTTTTATGGAAAATTGAAAATATTAATTGCTTTTTTTGGGTAAACTACAAAGTTAGTCTTTATTTTTTACATCATATGTCAATTTGATCCCTAACTTTTCAATTGTGAGTCCCTAATCTTTTCAATGTGGTGTCAATTTAGTCCCTGCATCTAATGCCAATTGATAGAAAAAACTGATGTGTCAAACAGAATAACAAAAAAAATATTTTTCATACCACATACCACCACATCAGATTTTTTTTTAAAATCCAAATTAAATTGTTGACGTGTGAGTCTAAAATCCCTAAACTCCCTTAACATTCCAGCCATTCTACATAAATTACAACGTTGGATCCAAACTAATGGACATTAACGTTCAAGTAACAGTATGTATTACACTATTAAAATAAAATTTAAAAAAAAAAAAATTTAAAAACTTTACATCAGCCGACCACATGAAATCGCCTTATGCTAAGGATATCAAAATCATCACAACCAATCCCTATTTTCACTCTTTAGTTGCCAGGAAAATACCCAAACAACCACAACAATAAAATCAAAATAACAACATTTACTCTTCTAATCAAAATGCAAAAACCCATAAAAAAATATATATATAAAAATGAAACTGAGTGAACAAACACAGCACAAAACAGAAAACCCAGAATTTTCTTTCCTTTTCTAGGATTTTCTCGGCAACCAAACAAACCCATAAGCATCATAAGTAATGATGCCAAAAAATCACCAGTAAACCACATAACCTTTACACGCTCGAAACGATACCTGCACGACAAAAAGAGAGCACCGTTGTGGCGCCGACCAAATACCCTTCGAAGGTCAAGTTAGAACTTCTCACAACTCTAGAGTGCCAGAGCTTGGGTGAATTATGTATACCTGTTTTCTGAGGGTCTTTGGGTTTTTATAGTAGTGTAGAGTCAAACTCTTATGCTTGCGTAACAAGTCTTTTCCTTATAGGGAAGATCTCCATTAATGTGCATATATTCCAGGACCTTGTGTTAGAATTCTATTCATATTGGGACTCTGTGGACTAGGGTTAATCGTAAGACGCAAGTCGTATCCATTTAGGGTTTCTTGGAGACCACATAATGACCAGTTGAGTGCCACGTGGCCCTTTGATCCGACCACCTTATGTCCGTTCACATGAGATCCGTTCATTATTAGCCCATTTGTCTAACACTGTCAAGTCCATATAAGTGGATCCGTCACCTCCAATTTTCTCCCTCTTCAGTTGCCCCCTCACCCCAAGGGTCTATGATCTCTGAATGGAAGGACCAATGGGGTGACGGTTCAATCCAGCCTTTTAAGGAACGCCCCTAGCCTTGACAGGCTGGCCTAAGATCATTAATAATGAAGGACATGGCGTTTACTGAATGGTCGCTCACTCGGATCGAAGCGTTCCTTCGTCTTCTGTGCCATTCCCTTTATATAAACCAAACTCTCCTCTCATTTCTTTACTTTCTACTGAAATATACGATCAGAGCGCACCCATCATCATTGTCAGATGATCACACCGTTCAGCTATTGCACCCGTCATCAATGCCTTTTTATAGTCCAACTTCAATCTGGTAAGCATTCTTTTCCCTCTACTTAAAAACTTTTACACACTTTTTATTTTTCTAGACTTTGTACTACCGTCATCCATTATAGACCCGTCAGAGTCTTAGGATTTACCATCACATGTAGGTCATGTCTAGTGCGTCTAATAACTAGTCATTTGTTCGTGATGGGGCGGGCTACAATGAAGTGTACCCGTCAGGTCACAAAGACCCTGACAATTTGAGTGAAGATAGGAGTCCATCAGCCAGCTTTCCTTCCTCAAGAGATGAGGGTTTGAAGACAGAATGGCCAGAGGATGATGACGTTGTAGATGATGCTAAGCCCCCAATTCGATCCGTCATAGGTCCTGATGGACTCAAGGAGTTCATCATGTTACCCATATGGACGATCAATGACTTTACCTCTACAATTAAAGAATCTCACTTTAAGACACTTAGGGAGAAGTACCAAATAGCAGTCAATGTACCCCTCCGTCTACCCTACATGTTAGAAAAGTGTTACTACGAGGGTGTTGAGGGCGTTGGGGCCTATGAGTAGATGCTGAAGGCAGGGCTCAAATTCCCCCTTAGTTCACTTCACCATCAACTCCTTCAGTATCTAGGTTTGGCCGTCACCCAAATCTCCCCAAACGCCTAAAGGGTCTTCCTCGACGTGGAGGTTTTGTACAGGGTCATGTCTGACAGAGCATGGAGGCTGATGGTGAAAGAATTCTTTCACTGTTACCGTCTAGATGAGATTGCTCAGTCAAAAGACATGTATAGCTTTGTGCCTAAGAGCCCGTTGTTGAGGCTAGTGTGCGAGACCCCCGACTCCAACAAGAACTGGAAAAGTCGGTATTTTTTCATAGAAGGTGACGAATGGATGTGTTGTCCTGGTGACACAGATTATATGCCCGTCGACAAAAAAAAAGGGGCATATTGCCCCCGTCTAGTATGAATCTGTCCATATTCAGTATATAGTTTTTTAATTATTAGATTACTAACAGTCTTCTTTTATAGTTCGGGATTGTCCTCAAGTTTCTCTAGAGGAGTGGAGTTTTCTGGAAAGGATTTTTAGCAAAACTAAGTTAGAGGAGAGGATGCAGGAAAAGTTGGTCACGCTAGACACCCTTCATTGGTACTGTGATGGGCCAGAACCAATAATAGCCACCGTCGATACGACACTCAAGTTCGTTAACGTAAGTCTGTCACCCTATCTTTGGGTTTCTTGGTTTTTACTATTTCACTCTGACCATCATCTTCCCTTGTGTAGAAATGGATGCTACTAAGAGAAAGGCCATCATCAAACAACAGCCAACCAAAAAGAAAGAGGTGGAAGGACAACTTCCTAAGGAGACGGGTTCATCTAACCCGTCCACAAAAAGAAAGCTACTGGAGAAGCAAGGCCGCCTCCCCAAGAAACCAAAAACCATCTTGGAGCCCGTCGTGGGACTAGAGGCTAAGGGCATGAAGACGGTTACCCCTGCCAAGCATGGAGCGGGAAAGGGTTTTATGAAGGGTCCGTCTACTACCCAAGAGAAGCCACCCCTCCTCCTCCGTGAGGATTCTAAGTATGCTTTGGAGAAACTTTCGTCCATCATAACGTCTGACGACTATAAGGACTTAAGTAACCATGCTACGAAAGCCATGGGGGAGACAAGGCTCTTTTGTATTACCTAGGTAAGTCATGTCCGTCCACACACTATCCTTCCCGTCCATTTACGTCACTAACCACCTTTGTTTTCAGGCAATGGTGATGATGAAAGGGTTGATGGGACGGCGCCTAAACCACGAGATGACATTGGATCGTGTAAGGGCGAGGGCCAATGAGACGGAGGACAAGCTGAACGGTCTTAAGGCTTGGAAAGTTGGCATGGAGAAAAAAATTCAATATGTCGGAGAAAGCCCAGAAAGAACTTGAGGAACATATGGAGACCATGAGAAAGGTCCTAGAGGATAAAGAGAAAGAGATCAATGATACCAACGACCAACTCCGTCAAGCAAAGGAGGCAGCGATCCGCGAATATCATGATTCTGACACCCTCCTAGAGGAGCTCAGGATCTCCTATGCGGATGGCTTCGATGATGCTCTCCGTCAAGCCAAGAAAGCTTATCCTGACCTTGACTTTTCTCTACTCAACATTGATTCCCATGCCCAAGCCATTGCTCAACCCGTTGCCTCTGAAAGTACGGAGGATCTATTTACTGATGATGCAGCTCTTGGAAACGGAGAGTCAGCTCCTATTCAAAGCCAAGCTTAGCCCGTCGAGGGTGATGCCCGTCAGCCTGAGAATATTGTTCAAGAGATTGTTGAAAACACGCCCCTTCCTCAGTGAATTTTTTTTTTTTTTTTTTTTTTTTTTTTTTTTTTTTTTTTTTTTTTAAAGAATGGAATTGTAATTATTTGGGGAACAGCCTTTTAACTTATCCTTCATGTATGCAAAACATTTCCCTTTTAACGGTTTTAAGTATTATTTACTTATTCTATTGTCTGTTTACTTATTTGGATTCTTCCTCTGATGAATGTGTAGTGTTAATTTTAACTTTACGTTGATCCCATCTACTATAAGGACCTTATAATTTTCCTCTTCAAGGGGGCCTGTTCACTTGCGGACACATGAGGAACATTTAACTTTAAGTTGGGTCCGTTCTTTAGGATGAGTCCGTCCACTAAAGGACTGGCAACATTAATCCAACCATAAGTTGGATCCGTCCACTGCTGACTTTATAGTTTTATTCCTGATTATAACCAGTCCGTTTTGTTTGAACCCGTCCACTATATGTGCTTTGAAACCATCAATTCTGACTTGTATGCTCCCGGATGGATCCCTCCATTATAAGTGTGAGAGACCGCGCCCCCGGCCCCCTTTTTTATAGGAGTGTTGGGCCAAACCCACGTGAATGGGTGGAGTCGTGTTATTGCCTCTCAAAATGGAGGTTCGACTAGTTATATTTTCCCATTTAAATTAAGGGTTTAACAATGGAGTCGCCACTTATTTAATTATTGGAAAAATAAGAAAACCATAATTAAAAAAATTCCTCATTTTATTAATTTGAAATTTACATTGATCATAGGAAAATTACATGGCTTTGGTCCTAGATACAATCTAAGATAAAGTACATGGCTTTGTTTCCTAGTTACAATCTAAAAATCGAAAATTACATGGATAAGCACTTGATCTATTAACCCTTAATCTAAGTTCGGAGGCTATGTTATAAAGTGGGAAGGTGTTAGGCACCCACCTTGCCCGGTGAAACCGATCTTCTAGACTATGGTGGCCAACATTCATATCATATCATCCAATATGTCAAACAATTTGCATGTTGAATTTAATGTATGTGTATGGTGATATCCTAGATTCAAGAATTTGAAAGGATTATGAAACAAACATGTTTTTCATATTTTTGATGTGGATTTAAGATCGAAACTAGTGTTTATGCATGAACATGTGATGAACAACCAAGAACATGTGAAGAACACATAAGAAAATTTAAGAACATTCAAACATATTCAAGAGAATTTAAATAATTATTATCATGATTTAATCTTAAACTCTCATCATGGCAATACAAAAAAACTAGTTAGGGAAAGAGATTCTACCTTCATGCAAGATCCATATGGTGGAAGAGGAGACTCTTGGTAGAGATCCTAAGAGAGGAGGAAAAAAGAAGAACTAGGAGAGGGAGAGTGAGTCTCACTCAATACCTTGAGTCTCAGGAAGACTAAGATATGACAAGACTACTCTTACTTCACTAGAACTCAAGAGAGGAGAAGAGAGGGGGTTTTTTGTGTGCTAGAATGAATGAGATGGAGGGTTTATATAGTAGTAGTGGAGGGAATATGAATGGAAGGCCATTTAATGAGGGTTGACAAGGATTATGAACCTAGACCTCATTTTAGCCTTGGGAAAAATCTGGTGCATTAAATGGAGAGATTGGTGGGAGTGGGGAGCAAGCCAAAATTCGGTTTTCCCGTAACTGCTGTAACAGCCTGTGAAGCCAACTTCAAAAAATCATATCTGACTCAATTCTGATCGGAATTGTCTCATTCTTATGCTCAAATTGAAGCCCCGAATGTCTAGTTTCTGGGAAAATTAACCTCATTCACAGATTCAAAATATTCTGAGAGATATTGATGAAATAGTGAGCAGAGGCCATTTGTTAGAAAATGGTTTCAGCACAATTAACATTAATAGGTCCCAAATTAGTCCCCAATTAACATTAAATGGCTCTAATCACTTAAATTTCAGACTTAATTGGTTCCAAATTTACACTAATTAAAAGATAATTGCACAAATTACTCATTGAAGAATTAATGTTTAACTATCTAATTAATTAGGTGTATGCAACCTCACCATAAAATGTAGTCCTAACCAATTAAATTATGACACATCATTGATCTCCAATTGATTACACTTATAACCAATTAAAATCAATTGTTCATAATCACATATAGTTAGACTCAATTTGTGATAGTGCATCTTAGCCATTAAAACTTGACTTGATGATAACTTTCAATCTAGTGGTCCGATTAGGGCTTATGACCAGTTGATTTGATCGTTACAACATCAAGATCATTTTGGTAAACTGAGATTAAGGATCTAATGGCCAGAATCAAGATGCATATTTATGAGGTGAAAGAACCCCTTTTACCCTCCATGTGAGGTTAAATACAGGTTGCAAAATGGGTTCTCAACGATAGGGACTGATTTTTATGCTTTTTGGTTGAATCCATCCGATTTATGGATTTAAGGACTTAAATAGCTCATCCTCTTTAAGAACTTCAGAATATTTCATCCTCCTGGAATGAACTGTCCCCAAGAATTTCAGTTATTCTATCCTTCACAGATGGATCTGCCCACTTTATGGACTTAAATGATAACTTGTCCTTTTTATGGACTTAAGAACATCTCATCCTCTTGGGATGAACCGTCCACAAGGGTTATTTCATCCTTCACGGATGGATCCGTCCAGTTTACGGGCTTGATAAAATTTCGTAGAAAAATCACTAGTCATATTTGAATACTCCTCTTATTATATAGTCATTCATTCATAGGATAGTAATTCTCTAGGGAGGAGCTTAAAAAGATACTTAAAAATTATTGTAGCAAAAAATAAATTGTCTAAATAGTGAACTGAAAAACTGGAAAATGTAGCAAAAATTATCTAAAAGTAAACTGAAGGTCTGGTGGATGTTGCTCTGCACGTAGTCATCTCTACTGGTAGTACTTCCATAGGTACTCAGCATTCCATAGATGTTTCAATTCTCACCCGTCTAGCGTCTGAAGATGGTAGATGTCTTTCCTTTGCCATGATGTAACTCTATAGGGTCCTTCCCAATTAGGGCCGAGCTTTCCTTGGGTAGGATCTTTAGCGACGCCCATTACCTTCCTCAAAACAAGGTCTCTGACCTGGAAGTCTCAGTGTCTGATTTTGGAGTAGTGCTTCGCCATGAGGTTCTGGTGTCGTGCCAACCTTTGCTCAGCTGTTGCCCGGACCTCGTCCACCAAGTCAAGTTGTAGGTGTATAGCTTCATCATTCTTGTTCTCGTCATAGTTCTCCACTTGGTAGCTTGTGAGCCCTACTTCTGTTGGGATGACTGCCTCATTTTCGTATGCTAGTCGAAATGGTGTTTCCCTTATAGGTGTCCTTGTTGTTGTCCGGTATGCCTATAAAACATTTGGAAGTTCATCCGGCCACATGCCTTTTGCCTCATCGAGCCGAGTCTTGATGATCTTGAGCAAGGATCGGTTCGTAACTTCAACCTGTCTATTGGCTTGTGGGTGGGCAGGTGACGAGTAATGGTTCTTGATTCCTAGTTCCAAACAGAAGTCTCTAAACGCGCTGTTGTCAAACTGCTTTCCGTTGTCCAAGACAAGCACCCTAGGTATCCCATATCAACAAATGATGTTCTTCCAAACAAAATTTCGAATATTCTTTTCTGTGATTGTGCCTTAGGGTTCTGCTTCCACCCATTTGGTGAAGTAGTCGATGCCAACTACTAGGAACTTTAGCTGCCTGACTGTTATTGGGAAGGGACCCATGATATCTAATCCCCATTGAGCGAACGACCACGGGGCTGTCATAGGGGTGAGTTCGTCGGACAGTTGTCTGATGATGTTGCCGAATCTCTAGCACTTTACGCATCCTTCTGCATAATAGGCCAATAGTATCCTACTCGAATTAGCTTGTTCACCAACGATTGTGCTCCCGAGTGGTTTCACAAATCCTCTCATGGACCTCTCTCATGACGTAATCTGCCTCCTCGGGGCCCAAACACCTTTTATATAAGACGTCTTTTATTAGAACAAACCGCGATGCTTGGACCTTCAATTTTCTAGCGGCGTCCTTCCCGTCTAGTAGCATGTCGTTCCTTAGGTAGGAGACTAATGGCATGGTCCAATTGCTTTCAGAACCTACCTCCTGCACACTTGTAATCTTATATATGAGTGAAGAGATTTGGACGAAGGATAGTACCTGGCCAGGGACGAGCATGCATTCTGCTGAGGCGGTTTTAGCTAGTTGATTGGCACACTCGTTCTCCTCCCTTGGGATTTGGATGAATTTGATTTGAAGACTGCCAATTGGACCATTTACCTCCTCGAGGTAGTTCTTCATCCTTTCGTTCTTGCATTCGTAGTTGCCATTAATCTGACTGGTTACGACTTGGGAGTCACAGTATACGACCATGTTTTCAGCTCCTGCCACTTTCGCGAGGTCCAATCCTGCCACTAAAGTTTCGTATTTTGCTTCATTATTGGTCGTAGGAAAGTCCAAGCGGATCATGCACTCGATCTTATCTCCCTCCAGGGTATAGAGTACCACACCGGCCCCTCTTGCTTACTTATTTGAAGATCCATCTGTATGGACGCTCCACTGTGGAACCACTTCTGCCCCTGGCCTTCCATGAGAGTGAATTCGAAGATGAAGTCAACCACCACCTGTCCTTTTATAGCTGTACATGGACGGTACCGTATATCAAACTCAATCAGCTCGACTACCCACAACACCATCCATCTTGTAGCTTTGGGGCTACTTGTGGCTCTTCTCAGAGGCTTATACGTTAAAACAGCAATAATATATGCTTGGAAATATGGCTTGAGTTTTCGTGCAGCGGTCACCAATGCGAATGCCAGCTTTTCCATCTGGGGGTACCTTTCTTCTGCTCCTCGAAACCCTTGGCTTGTAAAGTAAACGGGTCTCTACAACCCATTCTCTTCTCTTACCAAAGTCGCGCTGATAGCGGCTTACGAGACGACTAAGTATAGATAGAGCTCTTCCCCTGGCTTGGATGGGCTGAGTAATAGAGGAGACAAAAGATACAACTTTAGATTTTCGAACGCCTGCTGGCACTTATCCGTCCACTCAAACGACCTCTTCAATATGCGGAAGAAGGGTAGGCATTTATTTGTTGCCCTTGAGACGAACCTGTTTAGTGCTGCTATCTTGCCATTTAGGCTTTGCATCTCATTGACCTCGATACCCCTTTGGGATACCATGAATCCCAGGAATTTCTCCACAATAACCCCAAACACACACTTATTCGATTTAATGTTGTATGCTAGGAGGGTGTCGAAGGTTTCTTAGAGGTCGCTCAAGTGTTCCTCTTCTTGTAAGCTTTTCACCAACATGTCGTCCACATAAACTTGCACATTCCTCCTAGTTTGGTGTGCAAACATTTTGTTCATTAATCTCTGGCACGTTGCCCCTGCATTCTTGAGTCCGAACGGCATAACTTTGTAGTAGAAAAATCCTTGGCTGGTAACAAAAGAAGTCTTCTCTTGATCAGCCTCCTCCATTTTGATCTGGTTGTATCTTGAAAACGCATCCATAAAGCTCAGAAGTTGATGCCTTGAGGTCGAGTCTAACAAAGTATCTATCCGTGGGAGTGGGTAACTATCCTTTGGGTAGGCTCTATTGAGGTCCGTAAAATCTACGCACATCCTCCACTTTCCATTGGCATTTTTTACCATAACCACATTTGCCAACTAGTCAAGGTAGTGCACTTCTCGAATGAAATCTACTTCCAGTAACTTCCAAACCTTCTTAGGTATAGTTTTGTCTCGTTCCTGAGTGAATACTCACTTTTTCTGTCGGACGGGAGAGGATGAAGGCGACACATTCAATCTGTGAACTATGACTGAAGGGTTAATCCCTGGCATGTCCTCGTGACTCTAAGCAAATATGTCCTGATTTTCTCTTAGAAACGTCATGAGTGCTTGACGTACTGGCTGACTAGCCAACGTACCTATTCTAGTTGTCCACTCAGCCCTCAAGTCATCAAGGGTCACTTCCTTTAGTACTTCCACCGGTTTCGCTGTTGTTCGTTGTTCTACTATGCTCATGGTCTGCTGGTGATCATCCATCTCTAGCATGGCAATGTAGCATTCACGCGCTGCCACTTGTTCCCCTCTTACTTCTTCTACCCCGTATTCGGTGGGAAACTTGATCATCAAATGGTAGGTTGATGTTACAGTCTTCCATGAATTCAAAGTAGGACGTCCCAATAAGGAGTTGTACGCGGACGAGCAGTTAACAACTAGGAAGGTCACATCCTTCGTGATTTGCTGAGGGTAGTCTTCGACCGTCACTGGTAGGGTAACCGCACCTAGTGGATACACCCTTGTTCCTCTAAATCCTACAAGTGGGCATTGGTTGGGATCAATCATTCTTTCTCTATTCTCATCTACTGAAAGGCTGAATAATACAAGATATCAGCAGAACTCCCGTTATCTACCAGCACCCTGTAGGTGTTATAGTCTCCTACCCGTAGAATAACTACGAGTGCAGCATCATGCGGGTGGTGGAGACGTCGGGCATCTTCCTCCATGAAACCAATTACGGGATTGTCAACCTGCACCATCTTTAGGACGTATCCTGTTAGTTGAATATTTTGAACCATCCGTAGGTATGTCTTTCGTGCCTTCTTAGAGGAACTAGAAGTACTGCCCCTTATGATCATCCTTATGTCTACCAACGGTGGCCTGGGTTGCTCGTTTTCTCTCTAGGCTGGTGCTCATTGGTTTTGTTTTGTTCTGTCTTTGCCGACGAATTTTTGTAGTTTCCCTTGCCTAATGAGGGCCTCTATCTGCTACTTCAAGGCATAGCAGTCAAACGTGCCGTGTCCGTGATCTCGGTGGAAACGAAAATATTTATCCCTGGATCTCTTGCTGGGATCACCCTTTAATTTGTCGGGGAATGTTAAGGCTCCTTCGCCTTTGATCTGCATCAAGACCTGATCAATCGGGGTATTCATGGGGGGTGAAGTTTGTGAACCTCCCTATCGGGGGTTTGGATCATCGATCATCTCTTTTATCTCCTGTTCTTGCCATCTTTTGGCCCCTATCCTGCCAAACTTCCACCCGTCTCTCTCTCTTCTTGGGTTTCTCCTCGCGGGCCAACAACGCATCTTCAGCATTCATGTACTTGGTGGCTCTGTAAAGCACATCCAACATAGTTTTCGAGTCATTCTTATATAAGGAGAATAGAAACTTACCCTTTCATAGCTCGTTCGTGAAGGCTGCCACGAGTATCTTGTCGTCGACTTCGTCAATCAAGAGTGCTTCCTTGTTGAAGCGAGCAATATAATACCTCAGCATCTCATCCTCCCATTGCCTAATGCTCATTAGGCATGCGGTTGACTTCTTATATCTATGTCCTCCGATGAATTATGAAGCGAACTGGGCACTCAGGTCCTCGAAAGTACTGATGGAGTTGGGCGTTAACCAGCTGAACCAAATTCTTGCGAGGCCTCTTAGTGTGGTAGAGAAAGCCCTACACATGATCTCGTCTACCACTCCTTGAAGGTGCATCAGGGTTTTGAAGGATTCCAAGTGATCTAGAAGGTCCTTGGCTCCATCGTAGCTTTCTATCTGCGGCATGCGGAACTTCTATAGTAAGGGGAAGGAGTTAACAGATGTGGTAAATGGTGAATCGGTTCGGTGGACCAAATCATCAAGGTCACTGGACACTCTCCTTCTGAGAGCGTTCATCATAAAGTCCATCCGTTCTTTCATCATCTACATCTCTGCAACAATGTGGGGTGGAGCTGTATCAATGATGGATGGACGGCTCATGTCTTGTTGTTCCGATCTGCTCGGGGCGTTACTACCTTCCGGCCTTTCTTGGTATCTTCGTTCAGCATTGGTACCTTCTTGGTCTTCCTCTTATGTACTCATCACTGCGTTCTTCTGCCGTAGTTGTTCCTCTAGGTCTTGGTTCTGTTTGGTAAGACATTCCACTGCTGCTGTGAAGGTTTAGACCTGCCTCTCTAGGGCAGTGGGCCACGGCTCGTCCCCTTGAACGTTGTTAGTGGTCGCCATCAAGCGAGTAAGTACTATGCAACTCTTTGTCCAGGAAGCATTTGTATGGCTTACAAGTCACAGTTGTTTCCCATAGACGGCACTAACTGATGATGCCGAAAAATCACTAGTGAACCACACAGCCTTTACACGCTTAAAACGACACCTGCACGACAAAAAGATAAGACCTAACCAAGAGCACCGGTGTGGCGCCGGCCAAATACCCTCCGAAGGTCAAGTTAGAACTTCTCATAACTCTAGAGTGCTAGAACTGGGGTGAATTATGCATACCTACTTTCTAAGGGTCTTTGGGTTTTTATAGTAGTGTAGAGCCAAACTCCTATGCTTGCATAACAAGTCTTTTCCTTATAGGGAAGATCTCCATTAATGTGTGTATATTCCAAAACCCTCCTCATGTTAGAATTCTATTCATATTGGGACTCTGTGGACTAGGGTTAATCGTGAGACGCAAGTCGTTTCCATTTAGGGTTTCTTGGAGACCACATAATGACCAGTTGAGTGCCACGTGGCCCTTTGATCCGTTCACCTTACGTCCGTTCACATAAGATCCATTCACTATTAGCCCATTTGTCTAACACTGTCAAGTCCATATAAATGGATCCGTCACCTCCAATTTTCTCCCTCTTCAATAAGAATCAATGAAAAAAAAAGGATTATAGAGAGATAGGTTCTGGGGAGACCAACGTAGGTGAGGTTTTTGAATTTGGATCTTTGCAAAGACGATTAGTAGAGACGTCCCTTGCATGACTTTCGTTTGGATTCTTTGTTGTTGTTGTTCTTATTGGAGTTAGGATTCTGATTTTGGAATCCTTCTTCTGTGTCTTCTTTTTCCTCTGCCATTATTTACTACTCTGCAAAATTTGAACTCCTCTCCTCTATCCTTAGGAGCATTAGCATTGGGGGCGTAAACACTCTCCAGTTGCTATTTTACAACCCAAGAGAGCAAAAGCCCACTCCTTCCAGGCTTGTATACTTAAAAAAATTTGCAACCTATGAATAGGAAGGTTGCATATATGCAACCTTACTATTCATAGGTTGTAAGGAAAAAAAATATTTAATTTTGTGGCTGTGTGTGAAGAGAAAAAGATAGTTGGAGGAAAGAAAAAGACAAGAATACTTTTTATTATTTTATTAGGTAGTTTATATTATTTTATTGGATTGTATGTAAAAATAAAAATTGGAATGTAGGGTGAGTTGTAACATGAGTTGGTAAAATAGATAAAGTTGTGTTTGACAATGCAAAATAAGTTTTTTTTTTTTTTCCTCGAATGTTGGTACTCTAATGTGAACACTAGTCTCAAGCATTTTAATTTTTTTTTTTTTAATCTAACATAGTGGTACAATTGGAAGCTGATGTGGCATGAAAATAATTTTTTATTATTCCATTTGACACAATAACTTTTTCCATCCAAAAGATAACAGTAGGGATTAAATTAATACAACACAGAAAATGTTAGGGACCAAATTGACACAATTGAAATGTAAAAAACCAAATTGACTTATAATTTAAAGGATATGGACCAATTTTGTAATTAACCCTTTTTTTCTCATAAAATGTTTCTCAAAATGGTTCACTAACAATACCCTTAGGACATTCATTAACTTTTTCCTTATAAAATTATAAAATGATGCTAAAGATATTACAAACTACATAATACTTATAAATTAATTTGTCAACCATCACAAATATATATAAACAATTCAACATTCATTTTTTTTTGCTAAACAATTCAACATTCATTTATTTGATAGTTGAAACCCAATTATTATATTTATTACTACATTGACTTGTAACGTTGTATACTTTGTTTACCTAAATTCTATAGTTTTAAAAGTCGGACGTGATTCTCAAAAAAAAATAAAAATAAAAGTCGGACGTGGACCACGTGGTATTTGAGGCTGAGAGAAAGAGAGATATTTACATTTGAATTTTGATTGTACAGTACAAAAAGTACAAACAGCCCCAACATGGAATTAGCCTATTCGGAACCGTGTGCTGCCTCTGCTAGTGATGCACAATAATAATGCAAAGAGAGCCACACACTTTCTTCTTCTATTTTTTTTTTTTTTTTTTGAATCAACTACAGCCACATACTTTGACACTCTTTATCAAACCTCTAGTTTCACTATTACTTTTAGGTTTTATTATAAGATCACCATCAACAAAAAGTCACGTGAATGGTAAGTCAAGTGATTTTTTTAACTAAATATTATTGGTAAAAAAAACTTATTTTAAAATTTATTAGTGCTTATTTTTATAATTTAAAAATTATTGATTATTTATTTATAACACCAGTTTAACCATCGGTCCGACCCCAATCGGATCATAAAACCAAAAACTACTTCCTAATCCAACTCTTTGATCGATTCAATTTTTAAAACTATGCTAAATCATAAGAGATAAATTACAATTGAAACTCATGTCATAAAACACAAAATAAAAAATATCATGTTTAAGCATATTTAATGATTGATTCTCAAACTATAACCATATAAATTGGATAAAACTTAAGGAAATTAGGTTAAACAAAAGACAAAAAATACACAAAACCTATTCAATTTTATGGAAAAAAAATAGATTAAATAAATACAAACTTGGAAGGTTGTAGGTAGAAGAACAGAAGAATAGAGGAAAAAAAAAACTATATGATAAGCATTTATAATGAATTATTTGATATATATGTGTGTGTGTGTGTGTACACATACACTCCACAATATTTTTCCATGTCATAAAACACCAAAAAAAAAAAAAAAAATCATGTCTAAGCAAATTTAATGATTGATTCTCAAACCATAACCATATAAATTGGATAAAACTTAAGGAAATTAGGTTAAACAAAAGACAAAAATAAAAATAAAAACACACACACACACACACACACACACACACACACACACACAAAACCTATTCAATTTGATGAAAAAAAAATTAAAGTAAACAAATACATACTTGCAAGGTTGTAAGTAAAAGAAGAGAAAAATAGAGAAAAGAACCATATGGTAGGTATTCATTATGAATTATTTGGTATATACACACACACACACACTCCACAATGTTGAAGAAGTTAATCATATGAACAAAAAGTCTAATGTTAATCTAATTTGAGGAAGTGTGAAGCAATTTTTTTTTTTTTTGTGTGTGTACTACGTTTGCTTATTTTTATTTTTTATTTTTAAGTGTAGTAAAATAATTGGAAAAAAAAAAGGGATTAGATGTATACACTCCACATTGAAGAAGTTTTTTTTTTTTTTTTTTTTTTTTTGAGAATACACATTGAAGAAGTTGATATGAATAAAAAGCCTAATGCTATTTATACACACTCCACAATATTGAAGAAGTTGATCATATGAACAAAAAGTCTAATGTTAGTCTAATTTGTGGAAGTGTGAAGCAGTAATTTTTTTTTTTTTTTTTCATGTACCACATTTGCTTTTTTTTTTTTTAGTGTAGTAATATAATTTTTTTTTAAAGATATGGATTAGATGTATACACTCCACATTGAAGAAATTGATATGAACAAAAAGTCTAATATTAGTCTAATTTGTACGTGGAAGTGTGAAGCTGAAATTTTTTGTTTGTACTACTTATCAACTTATAAATTATAATAAGAAAATGATTATTAGATGAAGAATTTGGATTATAATTAAATTAAGATTTTTATCAACTTAGAAATGATAGGAGAAGAAGATAAGAAATATATATATATATATATATTTATTTATTTATTTATTTAAATCTAAAAATAATTTTGCAATTTTGTGAAGCCATTCGGCGCAATCATGCCTTCTAAACCTGACTTTTATTATATACTATATGATATAATATGATATGAATACGTACAAATTTTGTGTTCTAGCCATTAATTACTACCTTTACAAACTTTTTTTTTTTTTTTTTTTTTTGAGATTCACAAGCTTTACAAACTTAATTGCCTTTGTGCGTAGAAGTGTATAAAAATATAAAAAATTTATGTAAGACTAAATTTTTGCCATTGTGTGTAGTAAGACTAGATTGTTTCCTGTTAAAGTTATTTTTAGTTATTAACAAAGTTAGTAATGTTAGAAATAAAGTTTGATTGGAATGTAAACTTTGGGGAATGACAAGGTTACTTGGGATATGTAAATGGTGAAATGTATTAAGCCTATTGGGGAGATGTATATCCATAAGTATACTCATTATTACAACCTTATCTCATAAACTCTATAAGCATTCCAAAGCCCTATATATATGTGGGATTACTTTACTGTTATTGTACATACATCGAAGAGAGATCAAAAGAATTGTGGATGATCACTTGAATATAGGAGTTTATCAATATATATTTCTTGTTTTCTTCTTACTTTGTTTCCTCTATTTCTATCATTTCACAACACGTTATTAGCACGAGTCTCTACCCAATTTCAAAAGGAAGTTGTAATCACATTGTTCTTCAAACATCAAAAATTATTTGTGTAGTTCTCTCAACTCACTGTAAGTTTTCTTTTTAAGGAATTAGTAATTATCCTATTTGTTTGTCTTTACGTTTTATGCTCATAATTTTAGTGATTTTTAATTGATTAAAAATTTTATGAGATTTACGCTATCCTATTGTTGTATATTGTTATGAGATTCATGTTATCCTATTGTTATATATTGTTATGAGATTCACATTTATTTAGTTAAAAATGGCTAGTAATATATTGTTATATATTGTCTTCTCGTTTTTTTATACCTATAACTATATATTACGTGTACTAATAATATTCAAATATGTAAGTATTGTTTCATTACAATAAACTTTTGAATATGTATGTATAGTATTGTTTCAATAAAATTGTGTATTAAAAAAAATTTAGCTATTTAATTTCTTTTGTAATTATATATTTGATATAGATGTCAAATCTTACAAAGCTTGAATTTGTTGCCATTGACATCTTAGGCAATAATTCTTTATCATGGATCCTTGATACTAAGATTCATCTAGAAGCAATGAGTCTTTATGAGATCTATGTTAATGTAATAAATCCTGCATAAATTATTATGGATGGCAACAGAGTATCCTAGAAGGATTATTCAAAAGCATTAATTTTTATTTGTTATTATTTACATAAAAATTGAGTACTTTAATTTAAAAGACCCCATAGGAGAATTACAAGTTCTAGAAGAACTTGATCATCCTAAAAGCTCAGTATGACTAAAGGTGCAATAAACTAAAGGTGCAAGTGAGTTAATCTAGCATTTTAAAATCAGCCCACAATTAAAATTATATAATAAAAGACACATATATCATGTTTCAAATGTGCTCCTGCGGTAGCAATATTGAATGCATATGTTCATTAAGTGTTATGAACTACTGTTTAATCTTCTAATGGCTGAACAAAATAATGAGCTGTTGCTGAAAACCATCGAAGGGTCATGAAAATAAGTGTTATAGGTGTGGTATGAAAGGTCATTGGTCATGTACCTGTAGTACTCCTAAACATTTGGTAGATTTGTACCAAGCCTCCATGAAAGAAAATAAAAAGGGATTTAAAACAAACTTTGCTAATCATAATGATCTTGAAGATCCTATGAATTATCTGGATTTTTTCAAATGGAGTGGATATGACTCATCTTGATATGTCGTTGATGGAAAATTTAATAATTTGATTAGTGATGGAAATCTCCATGCCAGTTAATTGTTTTCTTTTATTATATTATTGCATTGTAATTAGTATGTTTACTTTGCTATGTTTTATTTACGTTTAAAATAATAAAGTTTAATTTATGTTTTGCATATATGAAGATGCATGGGTACTAATGGTAAAATCAATTCCAAGATGACTAGGAAAGATTTTTGTCTAGCAAACAGTACAACAACTCATATGATCCTTAAAGATAAAAAATATTTTCAAAATTTAAAATTATGCAAAGCCAATGTCAATACCATATCAAGTTTATCGAACTTAATTGAAGGCTCTGGAAGAGCGATTATCATGTTGCCAAAGGTTCCTCAACGTAAACTTGGAATTTATACGGGTTTTGATTCCCCATCTATCATTAGATATCTTGAACCTCTAACTGGTGATGTTTTTAAGGCACATTTTGAGGATTGTTATTTTAATGAAACAATCTTCTCACCATTAGGGGGAGAAAAGTCATTGCCTGAAGCACAACATGAGATTACTTGGAATGTTTCGACATTATCTCATCTTGATCCTCGTACAGATCAATGTGAACTGGAAGTTCAAAGGATTATTCATTTGCAAGGAATTGCAAATCAATTGCCAGATGTATTCACCGACAATAAGAAAATAGTGAAATCTCACATTCCAGCTGCTAATACTCCAGCATGGATTAAAGTCCCTGTAGGATAATCAGTTAATAAAACAGCAAATGAATCGAAGCCACCCCTGAAGCGTGGAAGACCTATCGGTGTTAAAGATAAAATTCTTCGGAAGAGAAAAGTACAAGAAAAACAAGTTGCAGCCTATAAAGAGGCTATACCCAGGAAACAGGTTACAGAAATAATTGATCTATCCAAAACTTATAAACAAAAATCTCCTAAAAATAAACCTCTTGAAGAGTTATCCCCTGAAGAGGATCAGGTACCTGAAAATAACGAGATCTCGATACATTATGTACATACAGGAGAAATATGGGACAAAAATAAAATTGTTGTCGACAACATATTTTCATATAAAGTTGCATTGATATTACCAGAAGTAATGATAATGAATATGAACCACAAACTGTTGATGAATGTTAACGTAGAAATGATTGGCCAATGTGGAAAGAGGTGATTCAAGCAGAATTAAATTCACTAAGTAAACCTGAAGTTTTTGGACCTGTAAACCGAACACGTAAAGGTGTAATGCCTATTGGATGCAAATGGGTATTTGTACGTAAGCAAAATGAGAAAAATGAAATTATAAGGTACAAAGCGCGACTTGTAGCACAAGGTTTCTCGCAGAGACCTGGTATTGATTATGAAGAAACATATACTCCTATAATGGACACAATTACATTCAGATTTTTTATTAACTTGGTAGTAAAAGAAAATTTGGATATGCGATTAATGGATGTTGTTACAGCATATTTGTATGGATCATTAGATAATGATATCTACATGAAAATCCCTAAAGGATATAAAATACCTGAAACATATAATCCTACATCTAGAAGTATGTACTGTATCAAATTACAAAGATCCTTATATAGGTTAAAGCAATCCGGACACATGTGGTATAATCACCTTAGTGAATATTTTTTGAAAGAAGGATTTGAGAATAATCCAATTTGTCCATGTATTTTTATCAAAAAATCATAATCCAGATTTGCTATTGTTGCAGTATATGTTGATGATTTAAATCTTGTAGGGACTCTAGAAGAGTTAACAAAAACAGCAAATTGTTTAAAGAATGAATTTGAGATGAAAGATCTTGGTAAGACAAACCAAAGATGCACGGATTCCAGTACGTGACTAACCAAAGATGCACGGCTCCCAATACATGACTAACTCACCAACTTGAAGAAGATGTTGGCTGCAAAGTTTTTCACTTCATCAACAATGAAGATTAAGAAGCACTTGGTTACAAAACCCTAAGGTGCAAAAGACGCAGTAGCTTCTTTCAGATAGAATAAGGCATCGGTCACTTTTGCATTCGTTCTCCTTGTATTCTCTTATGTGACGGCCTCTAAAATAAGCCTCATATATGTCTAGGGTTGTGAAAAAAGAAACCCTACACAAATACATAAGCATGTGCCGAGAATCAGATCTGAAAAACTGCTTTTTGTAATTCTTGATAGATACCTCGATAGATGGTATCTGTCGAGTTTCATTAAACCTTGATAGATAGATATCTGTCGAGCAGCTGTCTAGCTATCTATCCGCAGCTGTTGAGCTATTTGTCCAGCTTTAATGAACAATTTCTCTTCACTTGTTTCTTGGTCCAATCTTTATGGCTTTAATACTAGACTTGAACAACATGTTTCTTGAAGTATTAAACACATCCTAGATCTACCCAATTACAAGTAAAGTGCGTTTTGTCAAAAGATTAGTCAATTACATAAAATATGTCCTTAACATTGCAAATTACACACGACCTAATATAGCATTTGTAGTTAACTTACTAGCAAAGTATAATTATGCACCAACTCGAAGACATTGGAATGAAATTAAGCATATTTTACGTTATCTTCGTGGGACTACTGATTTGGGATTATTTTATTAAAATGGATCAAAACCACAGTTAGTTAGATATGCTGATGCAGGTTACCTTTCTGATCCACACAAAGGCCGATCACAAATAGGATATTTATTTACTTATGGAAATATTGCTATTTCATGGAGATCTGTTAAGCAAACAATTTCTGCAACTTCCTCAAATCATGTAGAGATTATCGCAATTCATGAAGCGAGTCGCGATTATGTTTGGTTGAGATCAGTAATTCAACATATTCGTGAGAACTGTGGATTATCATCAATCATAAAAAGTCCAACGATATTATACGAAGATAGTGCCGCTTGTATCACTCAAATTAGGGGAGGATATATCAAGGGTGATAGAAACAAGCATATTGCACCAAAATTCTTTAATACACATGAGCTCTAGAAGAGTGGCGATATTGATGTCAAGCAGATAAGATCATGTGATAATTTGGCTAATATGTTCACTAAGCCATTACCAACTGCGACTTTTAAGAAGGTGCACAACATTGGCATGCGTCGACTTAAGAATATTTTTACCATGACCAATGGAAATTCTATGTACTCATGAGGGGGAATAAATTTTCTAAAGGATGTGTGTTGATTGTACTCTTTTTCCTTCGCTAAGGTTTTAACTCACTAGGCTTTCCTTTGCAAGGTTTTAATGAGGCAATCCTAAGGCACTAGAAGTTATACAAGAATATTGTACTCTTTTTTCCTTAACCAAAATTTTTTCCCACAGGATTTTTCTTTAGCAAGGTTTTAATGAGGCATATTCTTAGAAAGTGGTTATCCAAGGGGGAGTGTTAGAAATAAAGTCTGATTGGAATGTGTAAACTTTGGGGAATGAAAAGGTTACTTGGGATGTGTAAATGGTGAAATGTATTAAGCCTATAGGGGAGATGTATATCCATAAGTGTACTCATTATTACAACCTTATCTTATAAACTCTACAAGCATTCCAAGGTCCTATATATATGTGAGATTATTTTACTATTATTGTACACACATCGAAGAGAGATTAAAAGAATTGTGGATGACCACTTGAATATAAGAGTTTATCAATATATATTTCTTGTTTTCTTCTTAATTACTTTGTTTTCTCTATTTCTATCATTTCACAACAAGTAATAATTTTATCCAAAGAGTAGTAATTAAATTCTAAAATATTTTGGTGACTCCGTACCGGGGAAAGAATAATGTTGTTCTCCTTTTTTTTTTTCTTTTTTCTTTTTTTTTTTGGTGGTGGTTTTTTTGCTCTAATTGACACAAAAATCTTATACAGTATTCAGAAAGTGTATAAACTCACGTTTTGAAGTTTGTGATAATGGAGTATTATTTTTGATAAATTACTCTTATTTTTAGTATACTGTAAGTTAGTTTATTTATTTATTTATTTTGGGAGAAGGTAAATTGAATTTAAAAATCTTTAAAAAAACAACTACATATTTTTTTGCAACGACCCCCGCTAAAATCTCTTGGTTGATTTGTTAAATGAAAAGTTAATGTCATCTGATAATAGTAATCTATCCTACTTGCAATATAAAATATGACTATCATTTGAACAATGGTTCAAAATCACCTGAAGTCTCACTCAAAAAAAAAAAAAAAAAAAAATCACCTGAAGTCAGTTCTAATTCATAATATTATAGTAGAAATTGATTGGATAACTTTATTGTTCCGCAAAACCTTTTAACTAGTTGTTATAATATTAATTAATTAATTAAATTCAAGATATGACTTATTATTTACTAGTATTATGCTCGTGCAATGCACAGCTTAATCAAAATTTATATGTAGATAGTTTTTTCTGTATTAATTTACTTAAAATTAGATAATAGAATAGATAATAAAAATAAATTACTATTTCACTTTTAAGTTATATAATGAATGCTTATTGTGTAAAACTAAGGTATTATAAAATGTGTATATATATATATATATTGAGCTTTAAGGCTCAATTAATCACCAACATACATTTAAATAGAAAAACCTTGAATTTAATAATTAAAAACTATCCAAAACAATAATTGAAATCATATTTAAGTGAAAGCCTTAATACACTAATTAAGAACAATCTAAATTACTAAAAATTTAAAATAATGACAAATTTTTCAAAAAAAAAATAATAATAATGACAAATTCAAATCCACGTAAGTTTGAAGCAAAACTTACTGAATGTTCAAAATGTGTATAAAACACCCTTGAATGTTTTGACCCCAAAATACAAAATATCAATTCAAACTTGATATCAAACGATTAACGAGCGGAACATGAACATAAGCTAAATATAGAATTGATAAACAGTCTAAGCCAATTATAATCACATCCACAGTAGCAAATAAAAGGCAAAGATAAAGGAAAGAGAGATGCAAACACACGAATAACACACGATGTGTTATCGAAGAGGAAACCGAAGCCCTTGGCGTAAAACCTCTCCACCGCCCTCCAAGCGGTCAATAATCCACTAGAAAATGTAGTTGGGATACATGAACAGTAATAGACCCTCCAAGCCTAATCTACTCAATGTACCTAAGCCCTCCAAGTTTCTTGCTCCAACAAGGTTGCACTGAACCTTTTTCTTTTCTAGCTTACCGGATTTCGCTATAGCCCATATCATCAACCAATATGAATTGGTCCCTTCCTAACTGCTTCTCAAAGCACCAAATAAACCTTCTCACAGATATGGGTATGGTGAGAAAATGATTTGGCCAAGAACCTCTCAAGGATGTATCAATGGAGAGGAAGAGAGTAGAGGAATTTGAAGAGTCTCTTAGGTGAAGATTGTGAATGAATCAATCTTGTTTTTCTCTAGGGTTTCTCTCTCAAAATTCTCTCTGGAAGCTCTCTACATTTCGTGGGTATAAAGGTCTATATATAGTGGTGTGTGTTTGGAATGTGAAGAGTCAATTTTTCCCAAACAGAGTATTCTGGCAGTTTGGCCTCGCGATTGGTCTGAGTAGCGAGTTCCAGCCGTGAGTTAACGGCCTGGCCATCTTGGGACTTTTGTCTTGTAGTGCGACAGCTGGCGTGACCCTTCAACTCCCCTGCATGCTTCTCATGTGCGCTGCAGTTGGCGGCTTGCCAGTCGCGAGTCAGCCGTGAGTCTCAGCCGCGAGTCTCTGCATCCTTGCACAATCTTAAGCATTTCTTCACACTCTCTCACACACTACCCTTACATAAATCTCACCTAAATATAGAGTTACTAATTGCTAAAATACAAGCAAATTTGGCACGGAATAAAGCCAACAAGAAGATTGATTAAATTCAACCTTACACTTACAAATTTTGCTTCATAATATTGGCAAAAAATAATATATGAAAAAAAAGAATAAATCATCTTACGCATTCTAAAACAAACATATTTATTGCACTCTTTTAATAAGTAATATATATATATATATATATATATATATATATAATGGTAAATATGTTTATATCTTGAATAAGATTTTTTTTTCTTATATATAATTTTGAAATTATATTTTAAAAATAATAAAAATGTTTAAGAATCTTAACCCAACAAAAAAGTTACTAATTTTACTTGTTCAAGGTGGGTTTCTAATAGTCAACTAGCTTTGGTTCTTCAAATTTACTATTTCTTTTTCTCTCAAAAAATTCTCTTTAATTTATATTCATGGAAGAATACATCTTACCGATTAAAACTCTTAAAATACATATTGATAATAACAGGGAAATACCAAACCAAACCCTCAAAAAAGAAAAATAGCTATCATAAACTTTATCAAAAAATACATGCAATAAAATCAATGCCTTGCAAAGAATAAGAAGATAAAATACAAAAAAAAAAGTAACTTGGATGTCCAAATAAAAAGTAACTTGAATGACACATCAAAAAGAAAGAAAGAAAAAAAAAAGTAACTTAAATGAAGCATCAAAAAGAAAGAAATATAAATCAACACATAAACTCAAAGTTACAGAGAAGTTCCTATTAAAAAAAAAAAAAAAGTTACGAAGAAGAAATTGAAAAAAACAATTACGAAGAAGAAATTGAGAGAATGAAGTCTAACATACGTGCAATTTTAGCAAAAAGAGTGAAGGAAAGGTAACAACAAATATGTTTTTGTATTTATCTAAAAAATTGATAGAGATGTATAGACAAAAGTTGATAAGAATAATTATAATTTTGTGTCTATCCGTGAGGTGTTTTAAAAAATAAAAATAAAATTAAACTATTTTTTTTATAAGAAAGTAAATAATGATAATTTATTATAAAAAAACAAAATAATAATAACTCCTATTAACGTTAGACTACTAAATGACATCTAACCTTTGTCTTTTTTTTTTTTCCTTGATAAATTATCAAACTTAAAAACACAGAATTCATCAACAACACCTATCTAAATCCAGATTCATCAAAGTTAATCTCTTCAAAACAAATCGTACATACATGGATATGGTTGCTAATCTCTTCAAATGAAATCGCATTAAGAATTTGGATTGCAATAAAGATTTTCAATAACTTATAGATAAATTAATAATAAAAGGATATTTTTATCAACTTAAAAATTATAGGAAAAGAAGATAAGGACAATATATATATATATATATATATATATCTTTTTTTTTTAATCTAACAAAATTTTTGCAATTTGGTGAAGCCACTTGGAGCAACCACGGCTTTTAATCCCAACTTTTATTATATAGTATAGTATATGATGTGAGAAGAAATGATACACATTTATTATAATTTCGGAGTATTTTATAATTTTCCTCAATTTATAATATAATTATTTTGTTAAAAGAGAATTTCAATTAGAACAGAATTCACAATTAAGTATAAATTAGTTTAGGAAAAGTAGTGCCCAAGCATGCCATCAAAAACTTGTTTACAACGAAATAAGGAGAACAAAAAGATTCTATACTCCTGTTTCTCATCTTAATTGTGTGCCATGGGGATTGACCTCTTTTTATTTGAGATTGAATGTTTCCATTGAGAATACTGTGGGGCCCAAATATTTGGCAACCCCGGCTCACTCCATATCGGGCCCAAGATCCATGCCAAGGAGAGTGCAGAGTCTGAGGATAAGTGGGAGAGGCCCAAGTCATCAAGGGACCTCACCGAGGATGCCCACGTCCTTGGCAAACCGATATTGAAAGAAGGAAGTTGTTACTCACCCATTAAATGCACGCCACCAACACTCTGGCCTCATTAATGGTGAATTGACCAGCAAACAGTGATGCTTTGGTTACTTCAACTAACAAAAAGCCTGCAACGGCGGCTGATGGGACAAGCCCTCAGACACAAGTTCAGATGGCCGACAAGTGGACGACAGAGATCAACTGAATAAGACTATATAATAGATAGAACCCCCAAAGTAAAGGGGGTTAACCCTTCAGTGGGGAAGTTAAGGGGTTTTCAGGGTGTTCAAGGATAACCCTTGTATTCACTAGGTTCTAAGGAAAGAGCTCCTCGAACTGGGCCGAGGACGAACTTTCCACAAGAACACTTAGTCAAATTCTTGTCATCGATCTTGTAAACCCACATCAACTGTTATCTTTCTTGCTAGTGCCTAGTCCTTCTATCCACTCTCTACAAATTTATTGTACGGGAGCCACCTGAAACATGACCCTATAATTGGCGCCGTCTGTGAGAAGGACTTGTGCATTAGCAAGTGCGACGGTTGGTGTGAAAAGATCAAGAGCAACACTTTTTTCAAAAAAAATATATATACACACAACCAAGGGCAACATATTCATTCAAAAGGCAACCATAACAAAAAATTGAAAAGATGCAAGAAGTAAAAGAAATAAAATGGGGCTACTTCTTTATTAATATTGAAGAGAAGTTACATTTTATGGCAGACGCCCATGCAGGCTTGTTCTAAAGCTAACTACAAAGAAAAACGCCTAAACAGGCTTGTGCTGAAGCTAAAAGAAAGGGAAAGGGTGAGAAGCCTAGGCCGGCTTGTTTTAAAGCCAAGCCAAGTGTTGGAGGGAGAGGTGGAGACAGACCTAGGTTAAGGTCGTCAACAGCTCCCCAACCATCACTTGCAACGGAAGGAAGGAGAAGGAAGAAGAGGCCACGGCACCTGACGATTCCACCTAGTTTCCCTCCCAATCCCACAACAACTAGGAGCCGGCGAATCACTACCAGCTTGAAAGGCTGACAGATCTAAACCCGGAGGAGAAACGTTACGTTCCTTTCGGATCCCCCTCCGAATTGCAAGGGGAGTCCCATCTCTAGCTAGGTTAAAAAGGGGAAGGATGTTCGGCCTCTACCTACCCCACTTCCAGCATGATGTCTAGGGTTGGGGTGGCATCCTCGGCTCCTGAAAAGGGCTCGGCCTCCTTCTCATCGCCCTTTCCCAAGGCCACTTCATCTCGTGAGGCACAAGCTACTATTCTGGCAGAGCCCTTGAAACGTCCAGAGAACAGTGTGTTTGTGGGATATGAACTCAAGTGTTTGTGAAGTTTGAAGAAAGGATCGCCCCAAAAATGCCTTATATAAAAGGCAAAAATTGGTAAAAGCCAGCCCGTACAGAATCCTAAGGAGAAATTACTGGAGGTATTAATTCCACCCAATTTCCAAGAGGCTTATCAGCCGTTGGATTCTCGTAAATCCGCAAGGATATTAATGAGGAGGTGCCTCGCGAACCGAAGCGTAAAGCGCGTTACTCGAATAGCCCAAAAAACGCCTCGTAATCAGAAGAGGCATGCCAAATGAAGGGGTTAGACCGAAGAAGAGTCCTCCCTCGGCGGAGCAGGCTCGAGGCCGCTGTCACTCCAAAGACAGGCTCCCCAACGCTGAGGATGAGCCCCCTAACTCCAAGCACTCAATAAGAACTAAATACTAGACAGAACCAAGGCCTTACATGCTCCTCGGACTCAAGCCTATGGGGAAACTAGTTACTTTAGAACCAAGTATTAGACAGAACCTAGGCCTTGCATGGTCCTCCGACTCAAGCCTACGGGGAAACTAACTACTCAATAAGAAGACAAATGTTAAACAGAACCTAGGTCTTGCATGGTCCTCAGACTCAAGCCTACGGGGAAACTAACTACTATTTCAAGAACTATGTACTAGGTAGAACCAAAGTCTTGCATAGTCCTCGGACTCAAACCTATGGGAAAACTACCTACTTCAGAACCCAGTGTTAGACAGAACCTAGACTTCCTATGGTCCTTGGACTCAAGCTTACGGGGAAACTAATTACCAAAGAAGAATTAAGTACCAGACAGAATCAAGGCCTTGCATAGTCCTCGGACTCAAGCCAATGGAGAAACCATCCCCCCCCCCATAAAATACCAAGTGTTAAGCAGAGCCAAGGTCTTGTACGTTCCTCGGCGTCAAACCTATGGGGAAACTAGTTGCTTCAAGAGAATCCAAGTACTAGACAGAATCAAGGTCTTGCATGGTCCAAGAACTCAAACTTATAGGGAAACTAGTCACTTTAGGAGGATCTAAGCACTGGACAGAACCAAGGTCTTGTACTGATCGCGGACCCAAACCTACGGCGAGGCTGACCACTTTGGTACTAGTAATGAACACTACAGGGGACGATGACCAATGTAGTCGACGAAGGCGCAATTAAAGCCAGAATCATGCAAGCAAAAAAAGGATATATGTATATGTCTAATATAACAAAAGCAAAACGAGTAAGAAAAGAGAAAACATGTACTTCACTGAATCTTTAGAAAAAAGTTGTACAAGGCAAATGTGCCATTACAATGCTAAAAAAAAAGAAGGAAAACAAGGCAAAGGCACATGCGGAGGATCATTCCTTCGGCTGCATCTCAACTCCCCCTCGAGGGGCTGGGTAGAAGAGGTCTCATAGCCCTTGTGGCCCTCACTCGGGACTGCAGCCTGGGGAGGGTCAACTGGATGAGATACTTCCTCAACAAGAGGTGCTTGGACATCAGCTAAGGGGTCCGCAGTCTCCCTAGGCGCATCAGCGATGGGACTCTCGCTTGCCTTAACGGCCTCAGGAGGATCAACTTCCTTGGTTGACTCACCCGAAGTGATGGCAGTGGGGACACCTTCCTCAAAAATAACCCCAACACCCTTGGTAGCCACCTTGGCCTCGGAATTTGAAGGGGCAACCTCACGAATGGCAAGGGGATAGTACACATTCTCCACCTTCCACAGGTCGGACGAGGCCTCAACCCCAGCCTGTGTAAGGGCCTCACTCCAAACTTGGGAGCAGTAAAGTCTGCACACGCCAGGCACTTGGGCTCTAAGGCCGTCTTCTGTTTCAGTTACCCCTGCCTCATAAGCATCCTGCGCTGCCTTGTCTTTGGAGGCCTCAACCTCAGTCTTAGCCTTGGCAAACTTAGCCTTTTCCTTGGCTTTTAAAGCCTCGTCCCTAGTAGACTCTGTAGTGCCTCTAGCCTTATCTGCCTTAAGCACCCTCTCCTCCAAGGTCGCGATCTCCTCTCTGGTTATCCTCAGCTGATCCTCTGCTTAGCGCAGGTTGTTGGTTTGATCTAAAGCCAGTTTTTCTGCGGCTGAGAGGGCAGTCTTAGCGGTGTCTCGAGCCGCCTTCATCTCCTCCAACTGGTCCATCACCTTTTTAAGATCGGCCTTAGAAGCGTTGAGGGTCCGCACGGTGTCCAACAGCTTGGTATGCTCCGAGCTAGCGACCTTGCTTTGGCTACTGGCTATGTCCTCCAGCCTAAAGGTAGCCTGGATAGCCTACCAAGTGCAACCAATATGCAGCAGATAAGGAGCCAAAGAACGAAAAGTCAAGAAAATCACAAGCAATCAGAAAGCTTATCATGCCCAAGTATTGCTTAAGGCTGAGGAAGACCTCTTTGCTCCTCAAAGCCTCCAGCTGGGCCATGTCCGCAGGGAGTAACAAGGACCTCCCCAATGCGCCAGCCACAAGCGCACCCTCGCCCCCTTGAGGGTTCCTGAGGGAGGCATCATCCGTCAGAGGCTTCCTATGGAGCATGGGGGCAAGAAGCCAAGCCTGGGCCCTGGCCTGGATAGAGGCTTGCTTCTCTTGGCCTCGGCGCCCTATCCTCAGCTGTTTTGATGGCGGCCGAGCATCACCACCACCTCGGGGAGGATCAGACTCTTCGCCCCCTAGGTCTCTTGCCTTTATCCTTCTTTTGCAGAGGATTGGTAGGCTTGGACCCAGACGTCGAACTCTGTTGGGGTGGGGGAGGAGGAAGCTCGGGAGGAGATTTCCCCGGCGCGTCCCTCCCCGGCTACCCCTCGATCAGTTCTAGCAAGCTCATCTGAGGTCGCTTCTCGAAACTCATCTTCGATCGAGGAGTGGCTTTTTTGGGCAGAAAGTCCGCTTCAGTTAAACTGAGGTCACCCAAATCGCCGGAAGGGTCCTCGAGCGAATGGGGCTGGTCGAACACGCCAAACTCGTCCCCGAATGGACCTGAGTCAGCAACCTCCTCTTCCCCTTCAGCCTCGGCAACTTGAGCCGATGAAGAAGTACCTACCAATGGTACGCCTTCGGGAATGGGAGACCCTTTGGGGATCAGAAATCTGTGTTCGACTACGGTGATGCTACGCAGCCGAGGATCTCCAGCTCGGATCACGTGCTTCAGAGCCGAGAATGATTTTTGGATCAGGTCGTATCCTAAGACCACGTGGGCGGCTCTAACTTGGTTGTCGTCTTCATTCACAAAGATCTCCGACCTCAGCACCTTCTCCAAGTCTTCCTTATTAACCTGGCCAAAGTGACGCTCAAAAGCTCGCGGATCTGCATAAAAGAAAGCAAGTTCCTGTCAAAAACCAAGCAAAGCAAGACACCAAAGCACAAAGAACTAAACGCTCTCCTATTCTTAATGCCCCACCTGGTGTACCCTCCACTGTTGGGCAAGGAAGGCCCTCGTGCCATTCCCCAGACACAATGAGGAAGTCTTTGTTCAGACCCTTGCTAGATTCAAGGAGGCACTGGATGAGCTAGACTCTATCGTCCCTCGTCCTCATGTAATAAGACTTCTCCTTCAGGTGCTGAAGTTTGTAGCATCAGTTCACATCATGATGGGTTAGCCTCAGCCCCATCTTCTCATTCAAGGCATCTACACAGCCTAAGATCCTAAATACATTAGTGGCACACTGAGTGGGAGATAGGCTGAAGTGCCTAAGATAGTCCCTCATCATCGGCCCCATGAGGATCCTCATTCCACCCTCCAAAAAGGGCAATTATAGGAATCGCCACCTCACCTTCTTTCCTCTTCGAACTCCATTCCCCCTTTTCACAGTACCTCAAACTCACTGTATCGGGGATCCTATAATCAGCGACGAATTTGTCCATTGACTCCTTAGATTCAACTAACTTCTTAAGCCTACCTATCCTAAAGAACTAACAAGGAACTCAAGCGAACAGTACGAACTAGAGAGAGAAGAAGACTTACAGAAATGAGGGAAGGCTCTTCGGGCAGGCTTTTTGTGCTAAGGGAAGTCGCCAATACAGTTGGAGATGTGATCGAATTAGGAGTATGTGCCCAAGATCTCTTGAATGCAAAAGTGAAAGGATGAATCAGTTCAACTGGGTATATATACCCCCAATTAAAAATAACCGCACGGACTTTCCCGCCCAATGAGCCAGAAGCATCCCCACCATCCACTCATCATCACACCGTTAAACGTGGAGGACACAGAGCCGCCGAAATTTAATGAAGGCACGCTCTAAATACCGAAACGCTAGGAACGTCCCCTGGGCAGTTGAAAGAATTGTGACACTGACAGAAAGATAAGGCTCGACAGGCCAGGACATAGGCCCGAGAACATCAAACTCCTCCTCCCCGCCCGAGAGGCTGGGCAGCAGAATTTTGAGGGGCTATTGTGGAGCCCAAATATTTGGCAACCCCAGCCTACTCCATATCGAGCCCAAGGTCCATGCCAAGGAGAGTGCAGAGTCCGAGGATAAGTGGGAGAGGCCCAAGTCATCAAGGGACCTCGCCGAGGATGCCCACGTCCTCAGCAAGCTGACATTGAAAGAAGGAAGCTATCACTCACCCATTAAATGCACGCCACCAACACTCTAGCCGCATTAATGGTGAATTGACCAGCAAACAGTGATGCCTTGGTTACTTCAACTAACAGAAAGCCTGCAAAAGCGGCTGATGTGACGAGCCCTCAGACATAAGTTTAGATGGCCGACAAGTGGACGGCAGAGATCAACTGAATAAGACTATATAATAGATAGAACCCCCAAAGTAAAGGGGGTTAACCCTTCAGTGGGGAAGTTAAGGGGTTTTCAGGGTGTTCAAGGATAACCCTTGTATTCACTAGGTTCTAAGGAAAGAGCTCCTTGGACTGGGCCGAGGACGAACTTTCCTCAAAAACACTTAGTCAAATTCTTGTCATCGATCTTGTAAACCCACGTCGACTGTTGTCTTGCTTGCTAGTGCCTAGTCCTTCTATCCACTCTCTACAAATTTATTGTACGGGGGCCGCCCGAAACGGGACCCTACAAATACCATGAAATATTAGTTAAAGATTGTTAGCAATAATTTGATAGTTGAGAGATGGGGAATTTGAACACTGAATGTTTTCATTAAAGACACCAAATAATTGTGAGTTGAACACTTAAACTATCAGACTCTTGCTCACTGTATATCATATTTCTTATATATATATATATATATATATATATATATAATAACCTCATACTAAATTTATACATTTTTCAAAATTTTGATTCGAGAATATTATATATCAATGTATAAGACCGTTCAAACATCTTATCTTCTATAAAATGAATGGTGTATAAAAAAGTTCTCTAATCATTGGTTTGTTATTTATCATGTAGGGTCATGATTGTATTAATCTCTAAGATAACAATGATTATACATGTCTTAACTTTTACAAGAGCTATGTTTCTTGATAAATAAATTAAAAAAAAAAATTAGACCAAAAAAATTAAAACCATAGAATAAAAAACCGAATTATGATGTACAACTCCTAACAAGTAAGAGAAGAGCAGTAAAATTGAATATTTTCAAAAAAATGCTGAGATAGAATTAACAAGTTTGTTATTTGGAGATTGTAAATCAAATGCTATTTTCTAATAGCAAAAACAAAATTAACAAAGAGAAACTATAATACTAATTAATATAATTATTTGTTGTTGCGGTAAATAAAATTGGGAAGTTGGAATAGCCAAAAAGAGAGGGTTTTTGTTAAATGTGGAGGTATTTGTAGAAAAGGACAACTCACCTCACCTTCCAATATGTCAAGAAAAGGGTTTTTGTTTTGTTCTTTTATTCTCTCTCTTAAAAAAAGAAAGAAAGGAAGAGGAATTAATTGTGTTTCTCTATTTCTTAATTTCAACGAAGTAAGAAGAGAAGGCTTGCTTGTTTATTGTAAGTTATAAGTTGTAAGACGGAAGTGTCTCTCTCTCTCTAGTCTCTATTTCCTTCCTAGTTCCTAGTTAAATTGACACCTCAGGCCTGTAATTCTCAGTTTTCCAAAAAACACAACATTCTCTGTTTCTTTAATTTCGCCTTTTGTTTCTTTCTTCCATAATTCTCTTCTCTACCATAAATTCTCATTCTTCAAATCCCATAAACTGTTTCTCTGAAAAGCTATTCGATTCAATTGAATTCGAGCGTTTTCCTCTGTCTCTGCTCCAACATTGTGCAAGTTTCTGCTTGAGAAAATTGCTGCAAAAGCTTGTGTTTTTCTTCAATTATATGAAATTTCAGCAACTGGGTATTTGAAGAAAACTATGACGGAAGCTCCGATCGAGGCAGCATTGCCGGAATCGTCGTCTTCAAGCTCCGTGGAGCAGAACCGACAATTCGCGCATCTCAGAGGCGTGCAGTGGCGTATCAATCTTGGGATTTTGCCTTCTTCTTCCATAGATGATCTTCGAAGGGTTACCGCTGATTCTCGGAGGAGGTAACTTCTGCTCAATTATTATCAATTTTCTAGATTTCTTCTGAATTTCTAACCCCCCATTTCTGGATTTATTTTTTTATTTATTATTTTTTTTTTGTGTGTTGAAACTTGTTACTTTGTTTTCATGATTACCAAATTTTGATTTCAATAATTGATGTATGTAAAAACACACACACACACGGGTATTAAAGGAAAAAAAATGAAAAACTAATATTATAAGAAAGAAAGGGTTGATGAATTTCAATTGATGGATAGAAGAAGCATATGGATATGGGGATTTTTTTTTTTTTTTTTTTTTAATAATTTTAGACTTAAGAGTTGGTTAGGCGGGGTTCCAGTTTGATTAAGGATCGAGAATTGAGAGATTGTCTTTTACAATAGCTTCTGGTTGTCTTTGTTTTGTATCTCTCAAAACAGTGCTACTTCGTTTTACTTTGTCTTATGATTAATTTTCTTCGTTGGGTTTCTTTTTTTAGGGGGAGGGTGGTTTTTGCTTTCAGAGATTTGTTTATAAGCTAGCACTTGTAGTTACATAGATGTTAGAGATGATTCGTGGAAAACACATATTCAGTCTTTTAGAGGGCTCTACCATCCACAAGGTTAATGGTTTGATATTTTGTTTTCTTTGACATGCGGATTGGTGGTTTAACAAGGAAATTTCTGATGCCTGCCTAATGCTAATGGAGAATTGTAATCTTGAGTTCAATTGATAGAAATGCCTTGTTCCTGACAATCCTTTTAAACATGATTTGTATATAGGTTCTGCAATTTGTCCTTTGTTAACTAGGATTGGCTGTAGTTTGAATAACTTAGTTGATTAAAACAAGGTTTGCTTTGATCTATGAATGTCAGAAGCACTCAATTTTGACAGAACTTAAAGTTTGGTTTGATTAAACTAAGGTTTGTAAAGCTATGAATCTCGGAAGTGCTCAGTTTTCACAAAATCTAAACTTTGGTTTGTTATCCAGCCATTTTAAGTGAATAACAATTTTCTTAATGTCGTTTTCATTTTATTCAGGTTATAAGGCAATGGCAAAGCTGGAATTGAAAATATTATTTGCCAGCTTCATAACTTACAATGATAGTAGCCATCTTGGACCAAAATTTATTTTGACAGAGATGTTTCAGTGATGTCCGTCTTAGTTGTAAAAATTGGATTTTTTTTAATATTTCATTGCAATCTATTGAATTTCTTGTTGACTTCGTGCTTGGTCAGATATGCTGGTATGAGAAGGCGCCTTCTAGTTGATCCACATATTCCCAAGGATGGAAGTAATTCTCCTAACCTTGTCATGGACAATCCACTTTCATTAAACCCAGGTAAACTTTCTTGTCTCTTTTAGGCACCCATCCATGTTTGATATATAATTTGTACTTGTACCTTGGGAATTAGTTATAAATCCATGCATTGTTAAAGCAATTTTTTTTCCTGAATCTTTGCCTTAGTTTGGTTTTGAATATCAGAATATCGCTTTCTCCCTGAGTTAGCTCAGTGGCAGAGCGCACCCGTGATAATTGCATCGTTGTGCCTAGGCTGTGAGGGCTCTCGGCCACAAGGATAGTTCTGGTGTTTATTTATCATTGTTATATATCTATTACATAATTTATGTTAAGAAGCCAAATTTTCTATGCTTGCATCTTAATTTGCTTCTTGGTCATTCATGGAAGGAATTGCCTTTTTCTTCTTCTTTTTATATAAATTTTAGAACGCAGCCCATGAGAAGATAGAGCAAATGGTAAAAGAATAAGAAATAGCAATGTCTTGGGTTTTTGTATAGATGTCACCCAAACAGATTCCTTGGTGAGCTAGCTAGCTCCTTGTGGTTAAGTTTGACCGGTAATAAAATATAAAGAACAATATATTATTCTGTAAAATGGGTCAATGAGTT
This sequence comes from Quercus glauca, assembly GCA_023736055.1. Taxonomy (NCBI): domain Eukaryota; kingdom Viridiplantae; phylum Streptophyta; class Magnoliopsida; order Fagales; family Fagaceae; genus Quercus; species Quercus glauca. The sequence goes on from CM043316.1 coordinate 54,619,805, forward strand.
CTTGGGTAAGCTAGCTAGTTCTGAAGTGCTTGATGCTATCACTAATTTATGTTGGATTATGTCATTAATTCTGTGCAGATAGCACTTGGGGTCGCTTCTTTCGAAATGCTGAGCTAGAGAAAATGGTTGACCAGGATTTGTCACGTTTATATCCGGAACATGGGAGCTATTTCCAGACACCAGGATGCCAAGGCATGTTAAGACGAATCTTGCTCTTGTGGTGCCTTAGACATCCTGAGTATGGTTACAGACAAGGTAAATTGCTCATGTCAAAGCAATCTTTATTGGAAATAGTTTTATATTTCATTATGTCCTAATTGAGTTGTATGATAGATAATGTGTTCCAAGAGGTCGTATATTATGCTAAGACCCTTGTAACTCAACTGGCACCTTCTGGAGTTTCCAACGGAGACATCTAGGGTTCAACTCTCTCTCCCCCATTGTAGCCATAAAAAGAAGTCGTGTACAGGAATTATGATATGATTCGCAACTACAATATTATCAAGAATGCATTTTTTAGTTGGAAGTACCTAGCCATATGCAGCCCTCTGTTTTTTTTTCTTCCTCCAAAAATTTAAATGCTAAGGGAAGGAGGTTGCGCAATAGGCAAGATGAAAAAATCTAGTGGGATATGGTCCTTCAAAGTTTAAACCCCACTCTACAGTGCATGGCATGCACATAATTGGGCAACAAATCACTACCACAAATGCAATTGATACAGGTTCACACACTCTGCCATTGTAAAGCACTGGGAATAAGATGCCACCTATCAAGTGGGAAAAGTTTGTGGTTTTTGACTTTGTGACATCCCTCAATGATATGCATTGAAGTACCGTAGGACCAAAAGACCTCATATACGATATTTTCCTTTCTATAAATAAGAAAATATCTTTCATTATTTTCTGTTTACCTGGCAAATCCATTAACCTTTCCATCAACATATTTGTACTGGTGGTCTGGTTTTCCTTGAATATTATGATCAGTATGGATTGTATGCCTGTGAACCTGGATGTGTGTGTGTGGTTTTTTTTTTTTTTTTTTTCTTTTTAATTTTTTCGTGTAAGGTGCTACTTGATCCTCTTCCAAAAGGAAAGAGAAAAGGGGAAAAAACCTAAATATTACCAGGAAAAAACATATATATATATATATATATATATATTCTTTTCCATTTGCATACATGAAACAACTTATTCTGGATGTAGATTTAGAAATATTATCATTGAAAAATGGTTGGGCCATTAATCATTTAGACATGGCATTCATTTGTTTTATGATGTCCAACTCAAATGCCATAAGTTTTTCTTGGAGTGTCTTTTTTGGTGATAAGTAGAGCCCAAGTGAGATTTTATTCTGCACTAATTTTGCCCTCTAAGGCCCAAATTATGTGGAAGTTTATTTTCGGAAATTTTTTAATATCATCCTTCTTTCTGGTGTTCTTTATAGGAATGCATGAACTATTGGCTCCTCTGTTGTACGTTCTTCAAGTTGATGTGGAACATCTTTCTCAAGTTAGAAAGCTTTATGAAGATCAGTTCACTGACAAATTTGATGACCTATCATTTCTTGATAATGATCTTACATATAATTTTGATTTTAAAAAGTCTCCAGATATTATGGAAGATGAGAATGGGTCACATGGAAATGTGACAAAAGTTAGGAGTCTTGATGAGCTTGATCCTGAGATACAGACCATTGTGTTACTGAGTGATGCTTATGGGGCTGAAGGTGAACTGGGTATTGTCTTATCTGAGAAATTTATGGAGCATGATGCATATTGCATGTTGGATGCTTTGATGAGTGGGGCCCATGGCTCAGTTGCAATGGCAGATTTCTTCTCTCCCACTCCTGCAGGTGGGTCTTACACTGGTTTACCTCCTGTCCTTGAAGCATCTGCGGCATTATACCACCTGCTATCTCTTGTTGACTCCTCTCTACACAGCCACCTTGTTGAGCTTGGGGTTGAACCGCAGTACTTTGCACTTCGCTGGTTACGGGTTTTATTTGGACGTGAATTTTCACTTGAAGACTTGTTGATAATTTGGGACGAGATATTTGCATCAGATAATAGTATGTTAGACAAAGTTGCTGAAGATGACACCATGTCCAGCTTTGGGGTCCTTAATTCACCTCGTGGAGCATTTATTTCGGCTATGGCGGTTTCAATGTTACTTTATTTGAGATCTTCCCTACTTGCAACTGAACATGCTACTTCTTGCCTTCAGAGATTGTTAAACTTTCCAGAGACTGTAAATTTAAAGAAACTGATAGAAAAGGCAAAATCCTTGCAGGCTCTTGCACTGAGTGCTAATATGTCATCCTCATCTTCTTCACTTGGTGGGGCTTTAAACCGGAGTAAATCAGCAGCTGTAAGAGGTCATAGCCTATCATCCGATTCTGTTTCTCCAAAAACTCCTTTAAATCTGGTACCTGAGAGCTACTGGGAAGAGAAGTGGAGAGTTCTACACAAGGCTGAAGAACTTGAGAAAAGTGATTCAACAAAACAAGTTCAAACTCCAAAAAGAGGTTGGACAGAAAAAGTAAGATTGAGTCTCTCCCGAACAGGATCATCTCCTGCAAAGGTTGAGAGTGGCAAAAAGGATAGCAATTCATCTGTTAAACGAAGTTTGTTAGAAGATCTTTCTCGAGAACTTGGCTCAGATGAAGACACTGAGAAAGCACACTGTGATGAAGTTTTAAGCCAGAAAAACAGTGTGTGTGTAGAAGTTGAGGTGGAGGGACAAGATGGTGGCAAGAAGGAAATTACTTGCACTGCTGAGGGGAGTTTGAGTGGGAATGCTGGAAGTGAAGAAAACTTGTCTGTATATTCAGACCCAACAAGTTCTCTTAATGGGGCTAATGACCAAGAAAATGACTCTGAAAAAAGTAGTGTTGCATCAACTTCATCCCTTGAGGAAAGTGATGATCATTCCAGTACTATCCCAGATGAATCACCTCTTCCAGTTTCTGATAACCCCGAGGACGTCTTCCCAAAATCTGGATTGAACAATGATTCCATGGGAAATTCTTTGACGGTTCCAAAAGAGCGAAAGCTTCTTTCAGGTAAATTCCAGTGGTTTTGGAAGTTTGGGCGTAATGCTGCTGGTGAGGGTACGTCTGAGAAAGGAGGAGGTACCTTTGAGGCTACAAAATCTGCCAACTGTGAAAATGACCTGGACAATACTGCTGGCTTTCTAGTTGCTAATGCTTCTTGTAACTCTTCTATTAGCGGCAAAGGAGATGCTACGGACCAGAATGTGATGGGTACTTTGAGGAATCTTGGACAGTCCATGCTTGACCATATTCAGGTAACATTATGACTTTTGTTATCCTAGAAATAGGGAACTGCTTTAAATTTTGAGGGGAATGATTCTCTGTGGGCTAGTTGGGATGCCTTTGGAATATATCTTATAATTTCTCATTAAACAAATGGGAATCAATATAGGGTACATATTAGATCATTGTTTTTTCTTTTTGTTACAGGATACACACATCAATGTAGTATACATATTAGATCATTGTTTTTTTATTTTCATTACAGGATACATACTGAATCAAATGAATATATGGGTCACTTCTAAACTTATGGAATTTCATGGTTTCATTCCCCAATGCTTCCTACATTTTTTAGGCGCCTTTAGAAATATTGTTGCTTGAAGATTTTTCTACACCATTAAAATATTTCTCTCTCTCTCTCTCTCTCTCTCTCTCTCTCTGCGTGTTAAACTGATAAGTTTGTGTGTCAGGTAATTGAGACTGTTTTCCAGCAAGATCGGGGTCAGGTGGGATCATTGGAGAACTTATCTAAAAATGGTTTAGTTGGAAAAGGACAAGTTACAGCCATGGCAGCTCTCAAGGAGTTACGGAAAATCAGCAATCTTTTATCTGAGATGTGAGGCTGGTTTTATTTACACTGAGCTGTATATACCTTTTGTAATTACTATTCTTTAGAGCTAAAATAAAATGAGTTCCTTCAGCTTCTTTCTTCCAGATCCTCTGATAAATCTGAATTTTGGCGGGTTCTTGAGAGACCAATATGTATATATAGTGCTTTTGTAATAATTTTATAGATTAAAATGTCTTATGATGCTCAGTTGTTTAAGGACCTGAGTTCTAGTAAAATATGTTTCTTAACATTTTCTTATTCTTCTTTAGTATGGCATGATAATGTGGGCACCCACATATCTGGCTATTTTATAAGATGCACTTTTCTGAGAGAGAGAGAGAGAGAGAGAGAGAGAGAGAGAGTAAAACTGCAGTAGAGCCACGGCACCCAATTTGCAGGTTAAATGTCATTGAAGATTTTGTGCCAGTTGAGATCCCTTCAGCCTTCACTTTATTCATCCAAAAAGGAAAAAGGAAAAAGAAAAGAATTAGTTGTGACTTGTGAGGTACACGCTACACACTACACACATTGTTTTACAGGTGTTACATCTGTTCAACCATTAGCTACAAAATATGGTGCTAACTGGGACGATGGGACTTGATTCTTTTGTAAAAAGTAACGTATTTTAGCAAGAAAGGACTTGATCCTAATTTCTTTATTTCTTTTTTATTTTATTTTTTTCTCAAACCGAGTTGAGTTCTTCAAAGCCGATCAAATGGTAAACATACTGACCCGAATGCCCACATGGGACCAGGGGAGGAGATATTTATAGCTTTCAATTTTGCTTAATTACATTATCAATGTCAAGAGATCTATAGTTTAACTAGTACTTCATGGTGTTTTTCAACAGAAACGTTGGCAGTTCAAGTCCCCTCCCTCCTCAAACTATTGGATTATTAAAAATATATATACTATGATATAGCACAGTACATATCTTTGGCTTCAAACATAGCAATGTATTTCTAACATGCTATAAACATGGAACTGTTTCACTTCTTAGATTTCAAACGGATTTCGAATACAATTCTTATAGATTGTATCAAGATAGGAGGGAACTAACCATTGATGTGAAAGGAAGTGAGGCAAATAAATTGTATGGTAAAACGTGAGTACAGTTTGACAAATAAATCATATGGTTGAATTTATCCTTCTTGAAAAGATAATATTGTTCATACTACATTGATCAATACAAGAGATATTCATAGCTTTCAATTTGGGGTTTTTTATTTTATTTATTTATTTATTTTTTTGCTTAATTACATAATCAATGTCAAGAGATTTGTAGTTTAACTAGTACTTCATGGTGTTTTTCAACAGAAACGTTGACAGTTCAAGTCCCCTCCCTCCTCAAACTATCGGATTATAAAAATATATATACTATAGCGTAGTACATATCTTCGGCTTCAAACATAGCAATGTATATCTAACATGTTATAAACATGGAACTATTTCACTTCTTAGATTTCAAATGGATTTTGAATACAATTCTTATAGATTGTATCAAGATAGGAGGGAATTGACCATTGAAGTGAAAGGAAGTGAGGCAAATAAATTGTATGGTAAAACGTGAGTACATTTTGACAAATAAATCATGTGGTTGACTTTATCCTTCTTGAAAAGGACAATATTGTTCATACTACATTGATCAATACAGTAATATGATTGAATTTAGTTAAGAAGTCTAAGTGGATTAATCAAATATTTGGAGTTAAATTTCATTAGGTAAAGGCTTAGGAATACTTCCTTGAGTGTAGGACTTAGATCTCTCACTGGATTGCTCAAGAGCCTTGTAATTCAACCGAAACCTTTAGAAGATTAAGAAATATAGTATTCAAATCCCTTCTCCTGCATCTTTAGAATTTTTAGATTAACTCTGGCACATAATTTTTAAAATCCTATCCATATTGATTTACCACATCATTAATATTCAATCTTTTAATATTTTCTTAAAATTATAAAATAAATTTTAACCTAATCCAAATCTATTTCTTTGAGATAGATGAATAAGATTTTAAAAACGTTTTAGAAGAGTTATTATCTCAAAGTTGCAGAGGATTCTAATCCTCACACTTGTGCTTTGTTTCTTTGAATTTTGAAAATAATAACAGCTGGTTGCCTGATTTGTAAAGTATACAAAATAATATTCAAGAATTACGTTCCACTTTTATTGGATGTGAGTAGGGGCATGGATGCAACAAAATTTCATAACATTTTCACAAGAAGCTCAGGGTTTTACTTTTGGTGCAACTAAGGTTGTCAAAATCGGGATCCTATATAGGATTGTAGGAGGTAGGTGGGATCGTAAATCAGATGATTAGATTGTGAATCGTAAAATCCTACATATTTTCGATTTTAAAACAAAAAACACATTGATAATGACTTTTTATGTTGAATAATCATGTAAATTGTGAACTTATCCATAAAAAAAACTAAGATTTTTGCATCATATGATGCAATTTGCATATCATACATTGCTATATCTATACTAATGAAACAAATATATTTAAGTTTTGACCTAATGTATCTAAAAAGTTCAATAAATGTTTAATTAGCAATCAAATACCAAAATATTTTATTAACACATATGAAAATATTTTCCAAGTTCCAAGGTTAAAATCCAAAATAAGTTATCAAATGGAAACTAACTAACTAAAATATGAAATTCAAAAGCAAGATGAATATTAAGGTGAAGTGAACATTTAATTATTCTCATTCTAGGGTTCTTATAACTACTGTCCTTATCGTTATCATCCATTTCACCATCTATGTAGACATTATATATTTGTCTACTAGAGCTGCAAAGGAGATCAAGATAAAACTTCACACTTAACTATTCAAGTTATACCACTCAGCAACAATTACAGAGCATGCTCAAAAAAATCAATCAATCAATATATATATATATATACAAGCATACTAATAAAATTATATATAAGAAAAATATTTTAGAAATATTAGAACACAAATTAGTATATTAATCAAACAAATTTAATAACATTATAGCTCAAAAGGTAGCAAAGCCAGTATAAATTCTTTATTAGAAATGATAAATCATTCCTTCATTTTGATTATAAGTGAACTAGAAACTAGAAAAAAACTACTTAAGTTAACATAATTATATAAAAATAAATAAAAAGGCATTCCATCACAACATAGAAAAATAAAAATCCTTAAAATTTCATCAAAACCAAAATTTTATCCCATAATTAAAATAAAAAAAAAACCCAAAAACTGATTTTTTGGTAGGGTCCCATACGATCCTACTATTTTTACGATTTTAGTGCGATCCTAAACGTTTTGGTGAGGTGGAATCGTAAAATTGTGTAATCCTACAATTCAAATTGCCATTTTGACAACCATGAGTGCAACTATAGTTACAGTAAGAACACATGACAAATACAGAGAGTTCATGCATACTTCCCTACTCTCTAAATAGTCAAGAAAGTAAATTGTTGCCAATGATCATGTTGGGTCTAGTAACCCAGGGTTGTGGCTTGGGGCATGGGGTATATATATATATATATATATATATATATATATATATATATATAGAGAGAGAGAGAGAGAGAGAGAGAGAGAGAGAGAGAGAGAGAGAGAGAGAGAGAGAGAGAGAGAGGTTCAAATTACACATTTTTTACATAACTGGATTTAAGTAGATCTAACGGTTAAAAAAGACTATAATTATTACAAATATTTTGATTAAAATCTAATTAATTACCCTCATTTATTACCTTCTAAACCGATCTCTAAACCCAAAAAAAAGTTTGACTTCTGACTCTCTCTCCCTCATTTACGTTTCTCTCTCTCTCTCTCCGTTTCTCTCTCTCTTTCCTTCACCACTTCCATAGGGTATGGCTCTTGATAGCAATATACACTCAATAAGCTAGCATACTTGTCATTCACTGCTATATTGGGGTGCTCCCTATCTATTCAATAAGCTTGATGACTTCCATGGTTGTAATTCCTCCGACTTAGGTTCAAACATGTCATCTGAACAGTCACTTTTAAATGATGTACTCCGTGAGTTGTCAATCCAATTGCCTAACAGTGGTGACAACAGTGACCCAAGTAACTACTCAATTATTTTAAAAGTGCAGGAGGGTGGAGTGTGTGCCAGAAATCTTTCATTACTTGGTGAGAGGAAAATGCAGTTTGTGGACAATGAATCACCTTCTATTTTCTGGACAAATCTGCTTGAAGGAAGGAGTCTGCAGTGGAAATTTTTGTCTAGGCCATCTAAGAGGACCCGAAGAAAAGTTCAATATCTTCATGACTCACCAAAAGAATCTGAATTTGAAAATGGTGTTGTCACTAAGAAGAGCAGGAAAATGGTCAACAACATAGTTGATACTGTAAAATCCAAATCAAGATTGAAGGACCAAAGAACATTAGTTACAAAAAAAAAAAAAAAAAAGTCAAATTAGCTGGTACTACTGAATTTCTTTAGCTGCAATAGTTGGTCTCAGATTGACGTGGGGAAGACTACTCAATTCTTGCCAAAACTGGAGATGTCAAAACGGAGAAAGAAACGTAGAGAGAGAAACGTAAATGTGAGAGAGAGTCAGAAGTCAAACCATTTTTAAGTTTAGAGATAGGTTTAGAAGGTAATAAATGAGGTTAATTAATTAGATTCTAATAAGAATATTTGCAATAATTATAATTTTTTTTTAACCATTGGATCTAATGGTTTAAAAAATGTATAACTTTCTAGAGTTACACTAAGTATAACTTGAACCTATCTCATATATATATATATATATATATATATAAACCAAGTTAACAAAAATAAAAGAAAAAGTATAATGTTCTTTTCAATTTCTCAACATTTTGGTCAGAATTGACAAAAACTTCAGAAGTCACTTGACAAACGGTTATTTATTAAGAATTGGAGACTCGACAAACAAACGAATGATGTGAAGGTTGTTTTGAGGATACAATAAAGAGATAAGCACAAAAGGGGAGATAAAAACATAGGACTGCTTAAAAAAAATCCTCCGCATGAATTATAAACTCTGAAAAAACAAGAACTTCCTGAATACATGTATATGATACCCATGACTAAAAGCCACACTATCCAAAATGGTGCTATCATTGCACATACAGTATGCTTCAAGTTATAACTATGGCAATATAAAATACTTCACATTTATTTGAAAAATAAAAACCATTTTGTTTCCAGCTTTTGAATCGGTTCAAAGGGGTTGTCTCCAACAAAGTCTGATCTAATCTATGTTGTGAAAGCCCGGGAGAAGGGAAGTAATGAAACCAAAGACAATCATCTGAATTTCCTTCACAATTCCCCACCAATGATTAGCACCATTGACACCACCAGGTTCTGCTAAATTCTCATTTTCATTCTCAACAGCCCGGTTTCCATCATTTGCAGGCTGATTCTCAATCTGAGCTCCAGGTTGACCTTCTGCCATAAGTTAATGAAAGAACGTTATTTTGTAAGTATCATTCATGTCACTAATCATAAGTGTGCATTCCCAACTCTAACTGATATTTCTTTTCCTTAGCAAATTACCACCTTATCCTTCTAATTGGGGGAAAAAAAAGGAAAAAGAAAAGGAGTGTGACTTGGTCAAATGGTGCTATAGATTGCCAGTAGTTAGCACTAAGCACTATTGCCTCCACAAGGTTAAAACCCAAACATCAACCTTCAATGGAAATATTGGTTATACAATACAACATAACTTCAAAAAGGAAATAAAACACCCCTTTTAAAAGATACCTATATAAAATGTTAGGCACCCTTGGGCATTTTTTAATGACAGATACACAACTCACAACCACCATAAGACCATCCAACCGTTTGGGGAGAAGAGACGCCATTTGGTTCAAGGCCTATGGCCTATGGGCTTATTACATACCAAAATGTGGCTACTTATCACCACCTTTTTTTTACTTAAAAAAAAAAAAATTCATCAATAAAAAATAACTTTATTAATAATAAAAATAAAAATAAAAATAAAAAGGGAGAAAGAAAGGCCGAGGACTAAGAAGTGGATTCTTATCACTAGTAGAAACAATATAATAGCAAATGTTGGTCCTATCATCTGTAAAAGCAATTAGCATTCCATCTCATTGAGTTCACTGTTGCAACAAGAATGAACCAACCTAAACTGAATTGTGCACAACTTTGTGTAGCATAAATGCCAATGTTGACAATTTTTAGGGAACTGTCAAAAAAATAGTTCCTAAAGTTTTACAATAACAATAATTCAAAACTAAATAAAAAAAAAAAAAGGAATAATTAGATGAAATTAAAAAGAAATTGCATTTATATTGGAAAAACTGAAAAAAGAGGTACTTTTAGTCCATATTTTTATCTGCATGACACATTTACAAAGGTAAGTTGATCATAGGGAACTTAAGGCCTGACTATGGTTTAAGACTTTGTTTTGGTATAAAGGTTCAAATTATTCTGGATATTTAGACTGCAATGAACCAAGTTTTTATTAATGCGTGACCTAGATGCCAAAATTTAGGCTCATTCAACAAACAAGCCAAAACCAAGCAACTTCTGAGTCAGCTGGAGGTCTATAGCTTGTTTCAAGCTCAAAAGAGCTCAAACTGTGTCCATTTTGACCAAGCTGATCAGCTAGAAGTTCAGCTTCCCTTTCCACGTTGGTTGCAGTCCTATATGTAATGTGATAACTATGTGTACACTATTTCTCTCTATGTAAATACCTGCCGAAAAAAGGTCCTGAAACATGCGTTTCATAAATTCAAGTACTGCATAAACAAAGCGGAATATACCTGCCCCAGCAACATTCTCAACTCCCTGTCTTGCAGCAGCAACATTTTCAGCCCTGACAGCAGGTCTTGGTGGATGGGGAGGCGCAGCTGCCCTCTGCATGCCTTGTGAAAGCCAGCGTACTATCGGTGTGAGAGCTCCAGTTTGGTATCTGAAACATCCACATCTAAAACATTCATCTTCCACTCATACAACTTAATTTTCTGATAAATCACTCATATAACTTAATCATTCAAGAAAAATTAATAATTGATAAGAAAGAAGCATGTAACGTATGAATACACACACACACACACACACACACACACACAAGTAGCTTCATCCTAACTTAAATATTGAAAATTTTTTATAACGAAAACAAACGAAATCTCTTTCCACCGTGCATTTTTTAATGTTTAAGAATCCAATGGACCATGCATTTTTTCATCCTAACTTAAACATTGAAACTTTTTATAAAGCAAACAAATGAAATCTTTTTCCACCATGCAGTTTTTAATGTTTAAGAATCTAATGGACCAGTGAGCGGCAGAAGTTGCATTCTGAGCGCATCTATCGAAATTGGTAAGAGGTTCAGATGCTTACAAGTAGACAAGTGAAGCAAAAAATACGAGGACAACAAGCCTCTGTCTTGATCCATCTTGGTTGAACAAAAAGATTACTGCTGCCAGCTTTAGAATAAGCAACAAATCAAGCTGAAAAGCAATTTGAAATCTCCTTACAACAACTTGTCTTTGAGGTGCAGGCTGTTGCTGTTGGTGCTGCTGTTGCCCTCCTTGCCCATGCTCTTCACCTCCAACACCAGCCTCAGGACTTTGTCTACTGTTGATGGCACCAAGCAACCATGATAAGAAAAAAGGGACAATCAGTCAGCACATACAACATATCAACACAATCCAATCTGCTATACAGACCATGGATATTGTCATTGTGATTAAGATCACCAATCATCCATATTATTTTCCACAGATGAATTTAAACAAGAGTTGTACAAGAAAGATCGATAGCCATTTTTTAATATTGTCTAGGAAACAAAATGGCAAGAATTTGTGGTATTATCTCTCTCTGATCCTGGCCTCCAAAAAGGAAAAAGGAAAAGAGAGGGGAATGTAACTAAGTAGTTAAGAGTTTACTAATTTGGGGCAATAAACCTATTTTTCTTTTAGGTAAGATAAGATATCATTAAAATAGACTAAGACACAGAAAAAACATGACGTAGCCACAAAAATACAAAAGAGATAAAGCTATGTCCAAGAAGAAAGGGAATCTAAAAACATCAGGAGGGACTCACTAGAAGTGAGTCCCCAAACTCGTGACCAATCAAACAAAGTCCCTATAAAAGACTTGTGAAGTCGCTCCTCGAGCATTCCATATCCTCAAAGGTATGCCTGTTTCTCTCCCTCCAAATATACCACATCAAACACAATGGTTTCAAATTCCAAATATCAGAAGAATGCTTCCCCAACCAATTCCTCCACTCGAGCAAAAGATCCTTCACTCTTTCAGGAATCACTCATGCAACGCCAAAAGATTTACAAAAAAAATTCCACAACCAACGAGCCTCCCCACAATGAAGCAAAAGACGGTCCACTGATTCCCCATCGCATCTGCACATGCAACACCAACCCAATAAATAAAAGCCTCTCCTCCTTAAATTATCAGCTGTGAGGATCTCCCCCAAATTGATTTCCAAGGGAAGATAACAAAGGACGATGCCCTCAGCCCACAATAAAAATACTGCATCTCAAACTCCCTACTCATCCTCAACTTCCAGCTCATCCGGTCTCCAACCTCACTGGAGGGAAAATGGGTCAACAAGATGTGAGTAAAAGCCATCATTGCATCCAATTCCCAATCATTCAAAGCTCGATGAAACTGCACATCCCAACTCCTCTTCTCCTCCTCATGATGCCGCACCAATAAAGACTCCACCAAAGCCTCCTGATCTGTAGCAATATCATACAAGACCAGGAAAGCCTCCTTAAGAGATTGATCTCTACACCAACAATCCAGCCAGAACCGTACCCTATTTCCCATACCCACCTCATACCAAATATATCTATGAAAATCTTCCCAACCCATCCTAATACTTTTCCACAAACCACAACCATAAGGACCACTCTTTAACTTAGAAGTCCAACACCCCCCCACCCCCCCAGCCTCTTTTCCCCAAACTTCAAAGCTATCACACTTCTCCAAAGCCTAGTCAGAGTACTTTACATATCGATTAGGATCTAAAGGAATGAGCATTACATTAGTTTTGCAAAACAGTTTCTAGTGGTTTCATTTATTGTTAACAATTTAATATCAGCCAGACCAAAAGCAATTTATTCTATATTAAGATGCAAGAAAGGTTTATATGGGAATTGCCTTGTGCATAGGCCTACTAAACAATCACAGATGACATAAAGGTTCAGTTTATTCACACAAAGCATGATCTGTGGCAATCAAAACTTGCCACATAAAGAATGACTTCCCTAAGTCTTCGAGTAAATCAACAACATCGTCATTATTATCAAGCTGAAGCCAACAAAGCCTCAGCTAAACAAGACTCAGAAAAAATCATCTGGTATACTAACAACAATCATGCCTTTTGTTGTTATTTTAATCTATGTTCTTGACATTGATCTTGTAGTGTATAAACCTAAATGAAACCACCCTTCCTCATTACTGAACTCATGGATATAATGATTAATAACTTACAAGGGTATAACAGCCAAGATGAGTACACTAAACAATATATTTGACCAATATAATTAAAACATAAAAAATAAAATATTTGACAAACGCATAGGATGGATTTGTTACAAACATTATGAATGAAGACTAAATTATGGATGCTTGTGTTATTTAATTACTAAAACTGTAAAAGTTAAAAAGAATAGAAAATTTAATGAAACATTAATTTGATACACACCACATCAGCATATTAAGAATGAATGCATCTATTATGGGTGATACCAATATCCCATTATCCACAGATAATCCATGCTTTTGTAAGTGTAAAAGTAAGAAGAGAGTAGCGATACTAATTAATTGAACGAGATGCTTACGTGGGTAAATTGTAGGTAAGAGGAATAAGAGTGTTAGATGGAAGTCCAGCAACAGGGCCCATACAGGAGAAAACAGGAACAGCATAAATGCCTGCTCCACGATTCATATGGTCCTGATTTTGTAAGCCTGGAACAAGTGCGGGGTACATGACTGGAACCATCTGAAAATCACCATTTGAGAAAGCTGGAAAACTGGATAATGCAGGAGCAGGAGCCTGAGATTACAAAACCAAACCAAACCAAACCACACTGTGAGTGAAGTCATTTAATTTAAGATAGATAGGAAAGCCACCAATGTAATAATAATGTATGTGCATACTAAGTGTTTTAAACCATCCCATCCATAGAGCTGAGCTGAGTTGAGCATTATTTCCAAATTATTATTATTATTATTATTATTTATCTTTTTTTACCCAAAAAAAAAAAAACTTGTATCTCAATTGGTTTGCATTTCCAACATATCCATCCATCCAGGGTTCAAATCCCCCATCTCCAACTATCAAAAAATTATCATCAAAAAGTTAATATATATATATATATATATATTATTCTGAATGTCCTTCAACCAATGTAAAGTTAAAAGACAACAAATTTTATTATTACTAATTTCGAATCCAACCTTCATCATATTCATTCAAACGTCAAATAGCATTGAATTTTTTTTTTTTTTTTTTGGAAACAAAATGGGATTAAATCAAAAAAAAAAAAAAAAAAAAAAAATTAAAGGGTCTCAAATTGTTCTTTCGAATTTCAAAGATGAAACCCAACTTCTTAATGAGAAGTTAAAGGAATACAATGAGTCAATGATTCGGTAAAAAAACAAATCAAATCCAGATATTACTAATAAATCATGAGAGAGAAAACCCCTGAAATTATATATAAAAAATAGAATATGTACAAGAGAAGAAAAGAGAACCTGAGATTGCGAGGGAGTGTCTTCGGAGAGAGACGACGACATCGTTTCAATCTCTTCCGCCATTTGCGAGTTGCGAGAGGATTTGTTATATATTCAAAAAATCAAAAACTGACTTAGCATTAGCAACATCAGCAATTCTATTGAAAATTGACAAGGATTGTTGTAAGCTAAGCTGTGATTCAATGCTTTTTATCAATAAAAAAAGATCGTTGTGAATGTGAAAACACTTCTTTATTTATTATTATTTATACACTTTTTTTTTTTTTTTTTTCATTGCGTCGAATTCCGTCTGTTTGCCTATAGGGATATGCCACGTTGGATCACATGTACTAATATCCTTGCGTTGAGGATAAAATTAATTAAATTAAATAAACGCAAGTACCACTCACTATTTCACTCAACACTATGCATGGTTTAATCAAAAGTCATTAGTAGTAATTCTGAAAATTGGGAGGGCAGCTTAGACAAGAGAGACAAATGGATAGATTTCGGAAAGTAGTGGATTTATGCCATTTTAGGGATTTGGGGTATACAGGTGCAAGGTATACTTGGTCGAGATACTTTGAGAATATCACTATTTCACTTAACACTAGCATTATGCTTGTGCACAGTTTAATCAAAAGTCATGTAGTAATTCTAAAAAATTGGGAGGGTAGCTTAGACCGGAGAGACAAATGGGTAGATTTCGGGAAGTAGTGGATTTATGCCATTTTAGGGATTTGGGGTATACGGGTGCAAGGTATACTTGGTTGAGACACTTTGAGAACGGAGATAATGTATGGGCTCGTTGGATTGTGCATTGGCTAATGAGGAATGGATGAGAAAGTTTGCTAATGCTAGAGTGGTCCATATATCAACCATAGAGTCTGATCATTGCATGCTTTGCCTCAAATGTGGCCGAGACACCAGGAATCGAATGAAAATAGGGAAGTTGTTTAGATTCGAAGCCATGTGGCTTCGTGATCCTCGTTGTCCAGAGGTGGTTAGTAAAGCTTGGGAACATGGACTTTCATTCTCTTCGGGTTTTCCAAACCACAACTGCTTACAATCTTGTAAGGAGGCTTTGAAACGTTGGAATAAGGTTGAGTTTGGCCATGTGGAGCGCCGTATTTTGGCTTTACAAACCCATTTGCAACAATTAGAGCAGCAACTTGAGCTTCATGGTGAGGAAATTCCAAGTGTGAGGAAGGAGTTGATTCATGGGTAGACACCGAGGAGGTCATGTGTAGGGATGGAAATTTCTACCCGGCCTGGCCCGATCCTAATGGGTCGGATTTTACCCAGTCCGATAAAGAATAGGGTCGGGTTTAGGTTTTTTTTTAAAAAAAACCCGAAACGGGTCCGGTTTGAGTCCGAATTTTATTAAAACCCGGCTCGAACCCAGACCCGGATCCGACCCGGTTATATACTTATATCCTAAATTACTAAAATACCCCCATATATATATATATATATATATATATTAACCCTAAAACTAAAAGTTCAGCTCACACTCACTCACAGTCGCCTCTCCTTCTCATCTCACTCGGACTCAGTTTCACGCCATTGTTGTTACTTCTAGTCCCAGAAGAGATTTTCTTCTTGATGACCCTCACGATCTCAGTCTCGCTAATCTCTCTCTTGAGAACATTTGAGCTCTACCTCACCACTGCCATACCAAATCAACGATCTGGGTCTGAGTAAAGAAGGCGCTTGGGCTCAAGATGAGGAGAGTTGTTGCTATTGGTGACTCATTGAGTGTGGGAGTCAGCTTCTTCTTCTTGTTTGGTATTTTGATTTTGATTTTAATGGTTTTGTGATTTGGGTTCTCTGTGGAAGTAGAGAAAGTTCATTGGATTTTGACATTTTCTGGGTTTTGGGTGTGCAGTTGGTAGTGGAATTTAGGATTAAAGATGTGAATGAGAGGAAATAATATTTGATTGAATTGGTGATGTAGTATTGACTATTGAGGATGATGCATGTCTGTAAAGAAAAGAAAAAAAAAAGAAGAGTTTTAAAAAGAATTTCCTTCACTTTTCCGGTGACCATTCGACCCATTTGAGCTCTTTGGTTCTTCAAACGCTCACCCAGTTGCACTAGATTCAACTTGTCCATTTTTTTTTTTTTTTGGTGCTTCGTAGTGTAGAAAGGAAAAAGCAAAATTGTTGAACAAGGCCCGTAAAAAAAACCTGTTTAATAATTGGGCCGAGTCCTGGTCTTAGATCTGAGCCCGCAGGTCGGGTCCAGGTATGAAAAAACCTGGCCCGAACCCGACCCGTTGCCATTCCTAGTCATGTGGCAATAGTGTTCTGGGAATATGTACTTGGTGGCTAGTGACCGAAATACTCGGTTTTTTCATGTCAAAGCTTCCAATAGAAATCAAAAAAATATGATTGAGGGCATGGAGGATAGTTCGGGTACTTGGCAGAATACTCCAGAGGCAATTGAACGTATTGTCACAGGTTATTTCTCATCACTCTTCACCACTTCCAACCCGTTCTGATATTAAGAGAGTTGTTGACACTGTGCAAGCCTTGGTTTCTGATCCTATGAACAGTTTGCTCGGCAGAGATTTTCAAGCAATAGAGGTGCAACAAGCGCTAAATCAGATGCATCCTACAACGGCTCCTGGCCCTGATGGCATGCCCCCTCTCTTTTATCAAAAAATCTGGTCTTTTTCTGGTGATTGTGTCACACAAGCAGTTTTGAATTTTTTGAATCATGGGACAACTCCACCAAATTTTAATGACACCTATATTGTTCTTATTCCTAAGGCTAAAAACCCCCATAAAATTTCTGAGTATCGACCTATAAGTCTTTGTAATGTTATTTATAAACTTGCTTCAAAGATTGTGGCCAATAGGCTTAAGATTGTTTTGTCTAGCATTGTCAGTGAAAACCAAAGCACTTTCACTAAGGGTTGATTCATAACTGATAATATTCTTGTGGCGTATGAGACTATGCACCATATCAGTCAGAAAAGGACAGGGAAAATTGGGGAGATGGCTTTGAAACTTGACATGAGTAAGGCGTATGATAGGGTGGAATGGGCTTATTTGAAGGGTATTATGGAAAAGTTGGGCATCCATAGGAGAATGGTGGAGGTTGTAATGAGATGTGTCTACACTGTTACTTATTCTGTTCGGATTAATGGGCAACCTAAAGGGCATATTATTCCTTCTAGGGGTTTACGTCAAGGAGACTCTCTTTCTCCTTATCTATTTTTACTTTGTGCAGAGGGCTTATCTGGTTTACTTCGACAACAGGTGGAAAGAGGCAATATCAAAGGAGTGGCTGTTTGTCGTGGTTCTCCTCGTATTTCTCACTTATTTTTTGCAAATGATAGCCTGATCGTTTGCCAAGCTACCTTGGAGGAGTGTGAAGTTTTGTAATGGGTCTTTTCAGTTTATGATCAGTGTTAGGGCAACAACTGAACAGGAATAAAACAGCTTTATTTTTTAGCAGAAATACTCCAAGGCCAATTCGGGAGGAAATACAAAGAAGGTTTGGGGCTCCAGTGATCCGGCAACATGAAAAATATCTGGGATTACCTTCTCTGGTGGGGCGATCTAAGAGGAATACCTTTAATGATCTCAAGGATAAGTTGGGGAATAAATTATTTGGCTAGAAGGAGAAGCTTCTGTCCAGTGCGGGCAAAGAAATTTTAATGAAGTTAGTGGCCTAAGCTATCCCAGCCTATACTATGAGTTGTTTTAAGCTCCCTGATGCTTTGTGTGATGAACTTGCTGACATGATGCGATGATTTTGGTGGGGGTAGC
This sequence comes from Quercus glauca, assembly GCA_023736055.1. Classification (NCBI taxonomy): domain Eukaryota; kingdom Viridiplantae; phylum Streptophyta; class Magnoliopsida; order Fagales; family Fagaceae; genus Quercus; species Quercus glauca. The sequence continues at coordinate 54,638,172 of CM043316.1, forward strand.
AAGAAAACCATAATAAATTGGAATGGCTAAGCTAAGATAAGATGTGTGCTCCAAAAGAGGAAGGAGGTATGAGTTTTCGGGATTTGAAAGCTTTTAATATTGCTTTGTTGCCTAAGCAGGGGTGGCAGCTTTAGAATTGTCCAAACTCATTATTTCAACTAGTGTATAAAGCTAAGTATTTTCCACATGGTGATTTTTTAACTGCTTTGTTGGGGAGGCACCCATCCTATTCTTGGTGTAGTATAATGGAAGCCCAAAAGGTTGTTCATATTAGGATGTCGCTGCACGATTGGTAATGGAGGCTCTGTTAGATTATGGAGAGCTAAGTGGCTGCTTTCCCAGTCATCGCATAAACATGCAATTGTTCCTCATTTCTTCCCTGATGATGCCTTAGCTTCTGCACTTATTTATCCGGAGACAACAACCTGGAAGTCCGATATCATCCATGAGGTCTTTCTTCCTTTTGATGCCAAAGCTATCCTCTCTATTCCTCTTAGTCCGTCGCTGCCTGTAGATAGGCTAATTTGGGCTCCTACTCCATTAGGCCGGTTCACTGTGAGCAATGCTTATCGTGTTACTCGCCAAGCTAGGAGTGATACTTATCAAGGTGAGAGCTCATCATCATAGCTCGTGGTGTCCTTCTGGCAGTGTATTTGGAAGTTACCTCTGCCCAACAAAATTAAGGCTTTTGCATGGCGTGCTTGTAGGAACATCTTGCCAATGAAAACTAATTTGTTCTCTCAGAAGGTAACCTAGGATAACATTTGTGAAGAGTGTGGGGGCAGATGTGGAGTCTACGGCTCATGTGCTTTGGCATTGTGCTAAAGCTAAGGAGGTGTGGACAGTAGCTAATATCGACCTGGGTACAGATTTGGGAGAGGTGAGGGAGTTTATTGATTTGGTTTGGTATGCTTGGAACGTGAAGCAATGGTCTGTTCAGGAGTTGGCTCGTCTATTTACTGTTGCCTGGGGTATTTGGTCCAATAGAAATGAAATTCGGGTAGGTGGGGCACGCAAATCGGCTTTTGGTATTGCTAGCTGGACATTGGAGTATTTGGAGGAGTTTCAAGTGGCAAATCATCGTATCAAGGTGAAGAATCCAGAGGTCGACGTTGGTTGGGTTCTCCCTCAGCATCCATGGCTCAAAGTTAATGTTGACGGTGCTGTTTTTGAGAGACAGCAAGCTGTGGGCATTGGGGTCGTTATTAGGGGCCACCTCGGGTTCGTGTGTGCTGTGTTGAGCATGAAGATCCACGTCCCCTTGGGTCCTCTGGAAATTGAAGCCAAAGCAATGGAGGAAGGAATGCGGTTTGCTTGGGATCGTGGTATCAATTCAGCAATCTTTGAAGCTGACTCATTGGTGGTTCATAACTCTCTCACAAGCTCAGTCGCCCCTCCTGCTAGTATCTGCAATTTGATCTCAGGGTCCTTACTTCAAGCTACACGATTCAGGGAATGCTTGTTTTCTGTTGTGCCACGGTGTGGTAATAAAGTAGCGCATGGGTTAGCCCAACACGCTAAGTCTTTATTAGATTCTCTCATTTGGTTAGGAACTTGTCATCCTTTTGTGGAGCAGTTAGTGGCTTCTGATGTAATGTTTTCTTCTTCTTAATAAAATTGTCGTAGTTCGCATAAAAAAAAAAAATCATATGTAAATAATTTTTTTATTAATTTACTTAAAAGTAGATAATAAAAATAGATAAATATTTTACTTTTAAGTTATATAATGAATGTATATTGTGTGTGGCTTAAGGTATCATAAAATAATAAATATATATATATATATATATATATATAATTGAATGGAAGATGGTAGAAATACCTAAAAAAGAATATAAAATGATTTTCAATAATACATTGAACTTTAAGGCTCAATTAATCACATGTATTTAAATAGATAAACCTTGAATTTAATAATTAGAAACTATCGAAAGCAACAATTGAAAGTATATTTAAGTGGAAAACTCAATTCAATAATTACAAACAATTTAAATTAATAAATATATAAAATTTTGAAGTAGAGAGACTAACATGAGAATTTCATTTTTGTCCTTGAAAGCATGAGAGAAGACATAATTTTATTAAAAAAATAATAGCTATTTTTTTTTTATAATATAGGTTGCTAATTTTTTTTTTTTTTAATATCATGATTGGATGGATTAGATGAACAATTTGAGAAGGATTAAATTACACTATGTTGTTGCATTTTTTTTTATAATACACGTTGTTGTTGTTGTTTTTTATTTTTTTTTTAAATACATGTTTCTACTTTTTTTTTTTGATCGTATTGGTCGAAGGAATCAATCCTTCCTGAATACAATTCTTATCAGCACCAGAATCAATCATAGCAATAACAGTGAAATGATAATCATGAGAAACAGAAATCTTCACTTTTGTGAACCATTTTGGAGGAAGCATTTGGTTAATACTAATGAGACTAGGTTGAGCATCAGCAATACCTTCATCAGAAAGAATAGCTTGTTGACTGGATTCATCTCCATCCTTGTGCTCATCTTGTTCATTATCAGACTTATTTTGATCAATTTTCAACATTAACAATTCTTTTTTGAGATTATGATTATCACTTTTAATATTTTAAGTTCAATTTTTAATTCACTTATCTCTTGTTTAACAGTATTAATTTCACATTGAAGACCATTAACAGTTAAATCTTTGGATTTCTTCTTATTAAATCTTTGTAAAGTTTCTTCAAAACTTATTGTTGATTTCAGTTTTTTACCAGTTTCATCTTTTAACAAATTTTTCTTAAATTTATCCAAATATTCTTTTTGCAATTCAGGGTTCTCAATTTGACCAATCAATTTAATCAACAAGTTTTCATTTTCTTCACCTTTAGTGAGAACATTAACAGATTTAACAACATTGCAACAGGAATCTCTACAACCAAGTTTAATATTAGGAGAATCAGAAGAATCATCAGCAGAATGATAACAGGAATCAGAAGAAGAAAAATCATCTTCCAAAGAATCAGACGAATTGTTTGATTCAAGGATTCTGAATAATTCTTCTTGGTCATTATCATCAATTTTCAACATGTTAAACTTGTTTTTCAACTTACCAGGTTTTTGTTTACAATCTTTACTAAAATGACCAGGTTTTCCACAATTGAAACATTTACCTTTACCTGATCACTGGTTAACATGTTTTTTAGAAACATTTTTCTTTTTGGCATAGAAATCATTAAAATTAGTTTTATGTTTTTTATGGTTATAATTTTTGTAACTTTTATCATGTTTTTTACTCTTTTACTTAGAAGGAGCAATAGAGGGCAAACCATATTGTTCACAAAAATTACCCATTTCATATTTAGCTTTTCTTTTATTTTTTAATTGGTGTTTTAACAATTTTTCATCATTACACATATTAATTCCCAGTTTTTTAATAGTGCTCAAAATATCACCATAAGTTAAATTATCATAGTCAATAGAATCATTTTTACCAATTAATTCTTGTTTTACCTTATGAGCAAAGATAGGAGGCAGACCGTCAATAAACTTTTCTTTCCAATAAGGCTTGAAACAGTCCTTTCGCTGCATTACTCTGGAAAGGAAAACATCTTGGTACCATCTATAATCAGACATAGTAGGGCATCTCAAATTATTCAACAAAATCAGAAATTCGAGATGAAACATTAGATGGAGTACCAACAAAATGTTTGATAATAGTATAAATCAAGGTATTAACACCATCAGGAACACCTCAACCAATACGATCATCAAAAATAGGCAAGCCTTCATCATTCTTTTTAACAGCATGTTTAATAGAATCTCTGGATTCTTCTGTGAGATATGAATCCCACCATCCACGAAGAGTACCAGAAAAGCCAGTAGTAAGCAAGTCAACAATTTCAGATTGTTCAAAATCATGATTATTTTGGTAAGCAGTGGCAACCATGGACATATGTCCCATTTTGTTAATAATTTCTTGTTCAGAAAAACCATCAATATTCCATTCATAAATCTTATCAGCAGAAACAGAAAACTGAGTTTGAAAAGGTCTTTCTTCAAACTGCATATCAGGAGGAGTAGGTTTTGAATACCAATTTTTTGTAAGAAACATGGGTTTTCCAACAAATCTTTTAATTTCAGGTAAACAATCATCAAAAACCTTTTTGGCAGGAACAGAAGAAACAGAAGAAGCAGTATCAGAATTTGTATCATCAGAAACAATTTCATTTTTTGAAATAGTTCGAGCAACAGGAGTACTTTCAGTTTTAACTTTTAAATCAGAAAGCATTTTGTCAACAGTTTCAAGAAGTTTAGACTGAGAGGTTCTAAACTTGAATTTGTTATCATGACTGGGTAAATTAATCAAAGGTTCCTCAGTCTTGATAGAAACAGGTTTTTGAACAGAAGCAGATTTGTTAACAGAAACAGTTTTTTCAGCAATTTTTTCTTCAATACGGTCAAGTTGTTGACCAATAACATGCAAAGACTCATTAGTAAAATTGTTTTGTTCAATAAGGCTAACAACAGGAGTTTGATCATCAGCTATTTTGAAAGGAGTAGCTTTAACATCAATTTTGTCAGTAGTCACCAAAATAGTCTCAAGAGGTGGATGACTAGATTTGACAATGGTTTTATCATTTTTAACAAAATTAGATTTCTTTATCACATTCAAATAATTTTTGAAAACTTCATCTTTTGAAACATAATAGTTTTCAAGAAAATCAAAGAACAAAATATGTCTTTTCAACTGATTCATTTTTTCTAACCATTTTCTTTTAACACGGTTTTTCTTAGACTGAGCAAAATCATTTTGGTAAATTTTTCTTTTTGTCCTATTTCTAGGAAGCATAAATTCATCAAACAATGGAGCCAAGTCAACTGTGAAATTTTCATTCAAAACATTCAAAACTCTTAAATGGTTAACAACAGGATTTTCAATAGGAGGGAAATCAGAATCAGATGGACAAATAGAATTAGCATCATCTTCTTCTTCGGTAGCAGGTTTGCCATACGGAGAGGAAGATTCCGGCTTGGTAGAATAGTAAACAGAGGAGCTGATTTGGGATTTGTCACTAGAAACACCTTTCAATTTTAAATCAGTGGGTTTTTCAAAATTCTTTTGCAAAAACTCATTGACATCATGATCTCTTTTTGAAATACTTTCAGATCCAGCAAAGGAATGTCTTCCTTCGTTGATCCTCAAGGGTTGATTGTTTTGAAAACATATTTTAACAGTACCATCAAGATATTGTTGAATATTTGTGAGATCTAGCTCATCAAAAACAGGTTTGGGAACAGGGGATTCTTGATTCAACACCCATTCAGTAGGAAGGTTAATATCTTGCCATTGAATCATTTTTGGAACTTGAACTTTAGCATCAGGAGTTGAACATGTGATTAACATTGTTTTACCAGAGGGTTCTCTATGATTCAAACAACCAGGATTTAACTGAGTACCCAAGAGTCTGTAATAAATGCGATAAATCAAAGCAAAAGGTTTACTACCTTCATCCATAACATAACCAGAAGAAGCAATATTCAAAGTCAAGGCTTTAACAATATTAGGATCATCCAAAGCAAGAGTAATATCAGGATAACAGTTAAAGTAAACAGGACCATCATACAAAGAAGCAGTGATCATACCAAGAATGCTATCTTTAAAGACCTTAAATCTAGCATCTCGTAAACACATGAGAATAGAAGCATTAATACCCTTTCGGGTGAGTGGTTTAACAGCAACTTGAACCATACCAATATGCAAATAACTGAGTTTTTTAGCAATGAAATCGTTAATATTTTTCTTGGAAAATAAGCAACATTTTTCATGCATTTTTGAAATAGAAAATATTTGTTCAACAGTTCTAACTTTGTAAACAGGATGGAAAGTGGATTCAGCCCAACTAGTTTTGTAAACAGTTTTAGTATCAACTTTGGGAATGTTTCATTTTCGGAAATCAGGGATCTCATTATCTTCAACAGTGTGATCTTCTTCATTCACAATATCAGGAGGACAACCAGTCCTGGAGCTGACAGAGGAGTTGGATCTCCACAACTTATCCATATTATCCTAAGTTTAACACTCAATTATCATGTTTTTCTCACAACCGTTGCATTTCGTAACACATACCCTAAGCAACCCTATACCACACACATGCCCTACACGCCCTCCTGGCTCAAACGGGCCTTACAGTCAGGTTCTGGGAATTCACTTTACACCTAGGGTGGCGCCAACGACGGTAAGAAGGGAACACAACAACGGAGCACCAAAGGTTCGGACAGATACGGACAAGGCACAGAGAAACACAACACACACTATCACCGGCCAGAAAAGAGTGGCTCTGATACCATAAAGGGGGAAGGGGGCGCACGGATGAAGAGGGAGAGACGGAAGCACAGTAATAATATTGTGAAAGTGAATGTAAGCAAGGAAAGTAAGCACAATAGTAAGGCGGTAGAACCAGCTAAGCAGTATATATCAAAATAATTGAAAGCAATTAATGAAAACAATTTAGAACCGTCCAGTATGGCGGTAATCCGTCCAAGGTGGCGGTAGCAACAAGCAGAATAATGAACATTAACTGAAAATAATTCTTTATTGAAAGTAGGTAAACACTTACAGTAGTAATAGTCAATACAAGATCTCAACAGTGGAGGTTAACAGTTACAAAGCTTGAACTAGTCCTAGTTACAAGGTTTGTAGGAACAAGGTAGTAGTCAACAAGATTGTAATCAACAAGGTTGTAGTCAACAAGATAATAGGAGAACTTTCTCAAAGAAGGTAAACTATCTCTAGAGGAAGTTCTAACAAGAAGTAGAATAAGTTGTGAGAATAAGTTCTTGAAAACTCTCAAGAAAGTTCTGAGTTTAACATAAGGGACAACCCCCCTTAAATAGGCAAAATTCGGAGTGAACAGTGTCATGAATAGTAACGGATGAATAGTGACAGGTGAATAGTGACAGGTGAATAGTGTCAGATGAATAGTGAAAAAGTGAGTCTTTTTCTTTTTTGACTCCAAGTCTTGGAGGGAACATGAAGTGATCAGGAGCATCTTACGGAAAGGTCTAGGCCTTCATTTTTAGGACTAGGCCACATCATTTCTGCCCTTAAAAGAAGCTATCAAAATAAGCCAAATTTGCATTGTGATGGGAATCTTCAGGAGCATGCAATACTTTCAACATGTGAGGCATAAAATAAGCAAAATCTCTGACAAAGGTCAATAGGAATATTTCTTCACTAGGCATAAGATCAGCTCGATTTCTGACAAAGGTCAATAGGAATATCATCATGTACGCATGTAGTTGAACAGGAATATTTCTTTGAACATCACCATGTACGCATGTGGTTGAACAGTGGCCATTATGCTGGCTAGACAAATAGAGAACAGTAGTAGCAATAGTAGCAACAATAACAGTAGCAACAATAATCTGAGGACCACACAATCAGTCAGTAGAAGGAGCATCGGATGGATAACCATCAAATGGATCAAAAGGACCTTGTGGAGAATCACATTCGTGCTCATGGTAAATAGCATATCGGTTGCAAAATCCACAATATAAAATTGGCTCATCCATTGGTCTTCTTCCTAGGATGAGAAGGCTCTTTGGATTACAATGATCTGCAATACGCAAATGAGCAATAGAGTCAACATGTGGCCTGGGGCCAAAAACAGCAATTCTATCAGTGCTTCCCATGAAATGATAATCCTTCCACAGGTTCTGAGCAATTTCAATAATTTGATTATTAAAATAGTTTCCCCAACATTTTGCAAGAGTATAAGGATTGTTGAAGGACAAATGAGGATTTCCTTCAAGCCATTGTCCCTGATGAGTATGACCATTGATGAGAATAAGATGTTTCGAAGGCTGGACATTCATCCAGTTATGTCTTTCCCATCTAGGCAAAGTACTCCAACATCTGATGGAAATAGTGGGACCAGTAGATTTTTTAATGGCATCTTGAATAATTTGAGGAAGTTGACTGGCTTGGTAATGGCTTGTTAATTTTAGAAATCGGACGAAGCCATATTCAAACATATGGGAAAGCCAGTTAGGATCCCTATCATCATCATCATCAGCAGCAAAGTAACCATCATCATAATTAATTAGGAGACCAGGAAATCGGTGTGGTTTTTCATACACTCTGAGAGTACTCCCAAAGTGTTCTTCCCAGTCACACTGGATAAACACATTATCACCTTCATCAAGTTCATCAGGATCAGGAATAGTGGCTGTGACAAGTTTCTTGAAACATTTGAACCATAGGTCAAAAGACCTAAACATAGCCTTGCAATTCAGTATACGTGATTGTATATCTGAAGGCAAGTTGGCAAAAGCACTTCTTAACATAGATTGGGACTTAAGGCTCAATCTAGAATAATCAGTGCCCATTAAAGTCATTTTATCCTTTGAATGGATATCCTCTTTGCCAAAGAGTTGACTAGTGTAAGGATCATTTGTAATATTTGGATGGTTAACAAGTTGGCTTCTAAAAGCCCCAATTTCTGAAACAAGGTTTGAAACAAAGTCATTATTTGAAGCAAGAGGGTTTTCTGAGATAAGGTTAACATAATGGCTTAGATAAGCCTCATTCTGAACAGAAAGGTTAACAAGGTGGATTTCAAGGGCTTGGAGGGTTTTTTCAAACAATTTGTGATGGTTTTGGGTAAAAGCAAAATAGAGGTTATCAAGAATAAATTTAACGGAATCTGGCAGCTCACTATAGACTCCATTATGAAATTGCAAATTTCTAGATAAAACTTCTTGCAAAGCAATAACCATATCTCCACTGGAATATGACACCATTGCCGGTGCATACCCTTGAAGGGATGTTGATCCACTAGGTTTTACCCCAGAAGATGCGCCTTCATGCATTTCATTTTGGAAAAAGTCCTGTACAGGAGCTTTTCCCTTGTTTTTCCTCTCAGAAGAGGGAGCCATAATAATCCACTTATTAGTGGTATAAATATTAATATTATCCCACTTAGTAGTGGTATTTATCCTTGCATCAGTGCTCGATTCCTGCAAAGAATCATTAGGAATATTAGAGTCATTGGTAATAGTAGATAGTCTGGAACTACTAGGATTACCTTCAAAATTGTCTGTGAAGCATGTAGCAGGAGAATCATAAGACAGGTCTAAAGCATCATTAATATCAATTTCAAGTTTTGAAACAAATTTAAATTTTACTTTCTGTCCAAAAGGATCAGTAGTAATACCATCATTATCAACAAGGAAAGGATACAAAGCATTTATAAATGGCAAACCAAGAATCACTTTATCAGTCATATTTTTAACAAGAACAGAAGGAATCTTGAAACAGACATCATCATGGCAAATATGAGCATTATTCAATTCATATTTGATTTTCATTTGAGAACCAGTAGCAGAAACCAATTTTTCAATTGATTTTTCAAAATATTTTGAAGGAATCAATCCTTCCTGAATACAATTCTTATCAGCACCAGAATCAATCATAGCAATAACAGTGAAATAATAATCATGGGAAACAAAAATCTTCACTTTTGTGAACCATTTTGGAGGAAGAATTTGGTTAATACTAATGAGACTAGGTTGAGCATTAGCAATACCTTCACCAGAAAGAAGAGCTTGTTGACTGGATTCATCTCCATCCTTGTGCTCATCTTGTTCATTATCAGAATTATTTTGATCAATTTTTAACATTAACAATTCTTGTTTGAGATTATGATTATCACTTTTAATATTTTGAAGTTCAATTTTTAATTCACTTATCTCTTGTTTAACAGTATTAATTTCACATTGAAGGTCATTAACAGTTAAGTCTTTGGATTTCTTCTTGTTGAATCTTTCCAAAGTTTCTTCAAAACTTATTGTTGATTTAAGTTTTTTACTAGTTTCATCTTTTAACAAATTTTTCTTAAATTTATCCAAATATTCTTTTTGCAATTCAGGGTTCTCAATTTGACCAATCAATTTAATCAACAAGTTTTCATTTTCTTCACCTTTAGTGAGAATATTAACAGATTTAACAACATTGCAACAGGAATCTCTACAACCAAGTTTAATATTAGGAGAATCAGATGAATCATCAACAGAATGGTAACAAGAATCAGAAGAAGAAAAATCATCTTCCAAAGAATCAGACGAATTGTTTGATTCAAGGATTCTGAATAATTCTTCTTGATCATTATCATCAATTTTCAACATGTTAAACTTGTTTTTCAACTTACCAGGTTTTTGTTTACAATCTTTACTGAAATGACCAGGTTTTCCACAATTGAAACATTTACCTTTACCTGATCGCTGGTTAACATGTTTTTTAGCAACATTTTTCTTTTTAGCATAGAAATCATTAAAATTAGTTTTATGTTTTTTATGGTTATAATTTTTGTAACTTTTATCATGTTTTTTACTCTTTTGCTTAGAAGGAGCAATAGAGGGCAAACCATATTGTTCACAAAAATTACCCATTTCATATTTAGCTTTTCTTTTATTTTTTAATTGGTGTTTTAACAATTTTTCATCATTACACATATTAATTCCAAGTTTTTTAATAGTGCTCAAAATATCACCATAAGTTAAATTATCATAGTCAATAGAATCATTTTTACCAATTAATTCTTGTTTTACCTTATGAGCAAAGATAGGAGGCAGACCGTCAATAAACTTTTCTTTCCAATAAGGCTTGAAACAGTCCTTTCGCTGCATCACTCTGGAAAGGAAAACATCTTGGTACCATCTATAATCAGACATAGTAGGGCATCTCAAATTATTTAACAAATCAGAAATTCGAGATGAAACATTAGATGAAGTACCAACAAAATGTTTGATAATAGTATAAATCAAGGTATTAACACCATCAGGAACACCTCGACCAATACGATCATCAAAAATAGGCAAGCCTTCATCATTCTTTTTAACAGCATGTTTAATAGAATCTCTGGATTCTTCTGTGAGATATGAATCCCACCATCCACGAAGAGTACCAGAAAAGCTAGTGGTAAGCAAGTCAACAATTTCAGATTGTTCAAAATCATGATTATTTTGGTAAGCAGTGGCAACCGTGGACATATGTCCCATTTTGTTAATAATTTCTTGTTCAGAAAAACCATCAATATTCCATTCATAAATCTTATCAGCAGAAACAGAAAACTGAGTTTGAAAAGGTCTTTCTTCAAACTGCATGTCAGGAGGAGTAGGTTTTGAATACCAATTTTTTGTAAGAAACATGGGTTTTCCAACAAATCTTTTAATTTCAGGTAAACAATCATCAAAAACCTTTTTGGCAGGAACAGAAGAAACAGAAGAAGCAGTATCAGAATTTGTATCATCAGAAACAATTTCATTTTTTGAAATAGTTCGAGCAACAGGAGTACTTGAAGAAGTACCTTCATTTTTAATTTTCAAATCAACAAGCATTTTGTCAACAGTTTCAAGAAGTTTAGACTGAGAAGTTCTAAACTTGAATTTGTTATCATGACTGGGCAAATTAATCAAAGGTTCCTCAGTCTTGATAGAAACAGGTTTTTGAACAGAAACAGATTTGTCAACAGAAACAGTTTTTTCAGCAATTTTTTCTTCAATACGGTCAAGTTGTTGACCAATAACATGCAAAGACTCATTAGTAAAATTGTTTTGTTCAATAAGGCTAACAACAGGAGTTTGATCATCAGCTATTTTGAAAGGAGTAGCTTTAACATCAATTTTGTCAGTAGTCACCAAAATAGTCTCAAGAGGTGGATGACTAGATTTGACAATGGTTTTATCATTTTTAACAAAATTAGATTTCTTTGTCACATTCAAATAATTTTTGAAAACTTCATCTTTTGAAACATAATAGTTTTCAAGAAAATCAAAGAACAAAATATGTCTTTTCAACTGATTCATTTTTTCTAACCATTTTCTTTTAACACGGTTTTTCTCAGACTGAGCAAAATCATTTTGGTAAATTTTTCTTTTTGTCCTATTTCTAGGAAGCATAAATTCATCAAACAATGGAGCCAAGTCAACTGTGAAATTTTCATTCAAAACATTCAAAACTCTTAAATGGTTAACAACAGGATTTTCAATAGGAGGGAAATCAGAATCAGATGGACAAATAGAATTAGCATCATCTTCTTCTTCGGTAGCGGGTTTGCCATACGGAGAGGAAGATTCCGGCTTGGTAGAATAGTAAACAGAGGAGCTGATTTGGGATTTGTCACTAGAAACACCTTTCAATTTTAAATCAGTGGGTTTTTCAAAATTCTTTTGCAAAAACTCATTGACATCACGATCTCTTTTTGAAATACTTTCAGATCCAGCAAAGGAATGTCTTCCTTCGTTGATCCTCAAGGGTTGATTGTTTTGAAAACATATTTTAACAGTACCATCAAGATATTGTTGAATATTTGTGAGATCTAGCTCATCAAAAACAGGTTTGGGAACAGGGGATTCTTGATTCAACACCCATTTAGTAGGAAGGTTAATATCTTGCCATTGAATCATTTTTGGAACTTGAACTTTAGCATCAGGAGTTGAACATGTGATTAACATTGTTTTACCAGAGGGTTCTCTATGATTCAAACAACCAGGATTTAACTGAGTACCCAAGAGTCTGTAATAAATGCGATAAATCAAAGCAAAAGGTTTACTACCTTCATCCATAACATAACCAAAAGAAGCAATATTCAAAGTCAAGGCTTTAACAATATTAGGATCATCCAAAGCAAGAGTAATATCAGGATAACAGTTAAAGTAAACAGGACCATCATACAAAGAAGCAGTGATCATACCAAGAATGCTATCTTTAAAAACTTTAAATCTAGCATCTCGTAAACACATGAGAATAGAAGCATTAATACCCTTTCGGGTGAGTGGTTTAACAGCAACTTGAACCATACCAATATGCAAATAACTGAGTTTTTTAGCAATGAAATCATTAATATTTTTCTTGGAAAACAAGCAACATTTTTCATGCATTTTTGAAATAGAAAGTATTTGTTCAACAATTCTAACTTTGTAAACAGGATGGAAAGTGGATTCAGCCCAACTAGTTTTGTAAACAGTTTTAGTATCAACTTTGGGAATGTTCCATTTTCGGAAATCAGGGATCTCATTATCTTCAACAGTGTGATCTTCTTCATTCACAATATCAGGAGGACAACCAGTCCTGGAGCTGACAGAGGAGTTGGATCTCCACAACTTATCCATATTATCCTAAGTTTAACACCCAATTATCATGTTTTTCTCACAACCGTTGCATTTCGTAACACATACCCTAAGCAACCCTATACCACACACATGCCCTACACGCCCTCCTGGCTCAAACGGGCCTTACAGTCAGGTTCTGGGAATTCACTTTACACCTAGGGTGGCGCCAACGACGGCAAGAAGGGAACACAACAACTAAGCACCAAAGGTTCGGACAGATACAGACAAGGCACAGAGAAACACAACACACACTATCACCGGCCAGAAAAGAGTGGCTCTGATACCATAAAGGGGGAAGGGGGCGCACGAATTTCTGATTTGTTGAATAATTTGAGATGCCCTACTATGTCTGATTATAGATGGTACCAAGATGTTTTCCTTTCCAGAGTAATGCAGCGAAAGGACTGTTTCAAGCCTTATTGGAAAGAAAAGTTTATTGACGGTCTGCCTCCTATCTTTGCTCATAAGGTAAAACAAGAATTAATTGGTAAAAATGATTCTATTGACTATGATAATTTAACTTATGGTGATATTTTGAGCACTATTAAAAAACTGGGAATTAATATGTGTAATGATGAAAAATTGTTAAAACACCAATTAAAAAATAAAAGAAAAGCTAAATATGAAATGGGTAATTTTTGTGAACAATATGGTTTGCCCTCTATTGCTCCTTCTAAGCAAAAGAGTAAAAAACATGATAAAAGTTACAAAAATTATAACCATAAAAAACATAAAACTAATTTTAATGATTTCTATGCCAAAAAGAAAAATGTTTCTAAAAAACATGTTAACCAGCGATCAGGTAAAGGTAAATGTTTCAATTGTGGAAAACCTGGTCATTTTAGTAAAGATTGTAAACAAAAACCTGGTAAGTTGAAAAACAAGTTTAACATGTTGAAAATTGATGATAATGACCAAGAAGAATTATTCAGAATCCTTGAATCAAACAATTCGTCTGATTCTTTGGAAGATGATTTTTCTTCTTCTGATTCCTGTTATCATTCTGCTGATGATTCTTCTGATTCTCCTAATATTAAACTTGGTTGTAGAGATTCCTGTTGCAATGTTGTTAAATCTGTTAATGTTCTCACTAAAGGTGAAGAAAATGAAAACTTGTTGATTAAATTGATTGGTCAAATTGAGAACCCTGAATTGCAAAAAGAATATTTGGATAAATTTAAGAAAAATTTGTTAAAAGATGAAACTGGTAAAGAATCTCTACAACATTAACAGATTTAACAACATGTAGTATAGTAATTAAATAAGGGTTAGATGGATCAAATAAAGAATTTGAATTGTAATTAAATTAAGATATTTATCTACTTAGAAATTATAGGAGAAGAAAAATTATATATATAAACTTTTTAAAAATTATAAATGTTTTCTTTTACGTGTAGTATAGTAATTAAATAAGGATTAGATAGATCAGATGAAAAATTTGAATTGTAATTAAATTAAGATATTTATCAAATTAGAAATTATAGAAGAGGAAAAATTATATATATATATATATATATATATATCATATCATATCATATTATATATAATAAAAGTTGGGCTTAGACGCTGTGGTTGCGCCAAGTGGCAGCACCAAACTGAAGAAATTTTGTTAGATTTTTAGATTTTTTTTTTTAAAAAAATGGATATAGTTTTTTTTCTTATCTTCTTCTTCTAAAATTTTTAAGTTGATAAAAATCTTAATTTAATTACAAACCAAATTCTTTTCTTCATCTATTTCTTCTTAATTTGATTATAATCCAAAATCTTTATCTTCATCTAATCCTTTTTTATTTATTTAAATTACTACATCTATTGCTACACGTAAAAAAATATAAAAATATAAAAAAAAAAACGTTGATATAATTTTATTTTTTTTTTATTTTTTATCTTCTTCTCCTATTATTTCTAAGTTGATAAAAATCTTAATTTAACTACAATCCAAATTCTTTTCTTTATCTCTATTTCTTTTTAATTTGATTAGAATCCAAAATCTTCATCTTCATCTAATCCTTTTTTTTTTCATTTAAATTACTACACCTATTGCTACAAGTATATCTTCATCTAATCTTTTTTTTTTTTTTTTTTTTTCGTTTAGATTACTACACCTATTGCTACACGTATATATAAATGTTGACACCCCATTTTGCAACCTGCATTTAACCTCACCGGGAAGGTAAAAGGGTAATTTTGACTTGGAAATATGCATCTTGATTCTGGTCATTAGATTTTTAATCTCATTTCATCAAAATGATCTTGATGTTGTAACGATCAAATCGACTGGCCATAAGCCCTAATCGGACCATCAGATTGAAAGTTATCATCAAATCAAGTTTTAATGGCCGAGGTGCACTATCAAAAATTGAGTCTGACTATATGTGATTATGAACAATTGATTCCAATTGGTTATAATTCTAATCAATTTGAAATCAATGATGTGTCATAATTTGATTGGTTAGGATTACATTTTATAGTGAGGTTGCATACACCTAATTAATTAGATAGTTAAACATTAATTATTCAATGAGTAATTTGTGTAATTATCTTTTAATTAGAGTAAATTTGGAACCAATTAAGTCTGAAATGGGAGTGATTGGAGCCATTTAATGTTAATTGGGAGCTAATTTGGGACCTATTAATGATTAATTGTGCTGAAATCATTTTCTAACAAATGATCTCTGTTCACCATTTCATCAATATCTCTTATAACATTTTGAATCTGCGAATGAGGTTAATTTTCCCAGAAACTAGACATCCGGGGCTTCAATTTGAGCACAAGAACGAGGCAATTCCGATCAGAATTGAGTCAGATATGATTTTTTGAAGTTAGCTCTACAAGCTGTTACAGCAGCTACGGGAAAACCGAATTTTGGCTTGTTCCTCACTCTTACCAATCTTTCCATTTAATTCACCAGATTTTCCCTAAGGCTAAAATGAGGTCTAGGTTCATGATCTTTGTCAACCCTCATTAAATGGCCTTCCATTCATATTTCCTCCACCACTACTATATAAACCCCTCTCTACTTCATTCCAAAGCACACACAAAAACCCCCTCTCTTCTCCTCTCTTGAGTTCTAGTGAAGTAGAGTAGTCTTATTATATCTTGGTCTTCCTGAGACTCAAGGTATTGAGTGAGACTCACTCTCCCTCTCCTAATTCTTCTTTTTTCCTCCTCCCTTAGGACCTCTACCAAGAGTCTCCTCCTCCACCGTATAGATCTTGCATGAAGGTATAACCTCTTGCCCTAACTTGTTTTTTGTGTTGTCATGATGAGAATTTAGGATTAAAGCATGATAGCAATTATTTAAATTCTCTTGAATATGTTTGAATGTTCTTAATTGTTCTTATGTGTTCTTCACATGTTCTTCGTTGTTTATCACATGTTCATGTATATCATTAGTTTTAATCTTAAATCCACATCAAAAATATGAAAAACATGTTTGTTTAATAATTCTTTTAAATCCTTGAATCTAGGTTATCACCATCTACACACATTCACTAGAATTTATTTTTTCAATCTAAATGTAATGTTCAATAAATTGAATTAGGGTTTATCACATGCACACACATCAAACTCAACATGCAAATTGATTGACATATTGGATGATATGATATGAATGTTGGCCACCATAGTCTAGAAGACCGGTTTCACCGGGCAAGGTGGGTGTCTAACACCTTCCCACTTTGTAACATAGCCTCCGAACTTAGATCAAGGGTTAGTAGATCAAGTGGTTATCCATGTAATTTTCGATTTTTAGATTGTAACTAGGAAACAAAGCCATGTACTTTATCTTAGATTGTATCTAGGACCAAAGCCATGTAATTTTCCTATGATCAATGTAAATTTCAAATTAATAAAATGAAGAATTTTTTTTAATTATGGTTTTCTTATTTTTCTAATAATTAAATAAGTGGCGACTCCATTGTTAAACCCTTAATCTAAAGGGGAAAATATAACTAGTCGAACCTCCATTTTGAGAGGCAATATCACGACTCCACCCATTCGCGTGGGTTTGGCCCAAACATTCCTATAAAAAAGGGGGCCGGGGTCGCGGTCTCTCACAATAAATAAATAAATAAATAACTAAAACAGCAACATGATATTTAATTGAGTGAACGTGATTATTTTTTACACCTCTACAAATTAAGTTTGAATCCAAGAGAAATTGAGTTAAACTAAAACTCTACTAAGTCTACTCTATTCTACTATTTAAGAATGCTAAAATCAATCAATAAAAAACTAAAATTAAGTGAAGAATTATAGAAGAAAGGATTTGAAGGCTTTTCCGTGAGAATAGCTATCTTCTTTTTGTTTTTTTTGCACAACTTTGGTACACCATAGAGAATACATCTCTAATTCTGAGGTATGGATAGTGAGATATTCTTTGGTAGTTCACTCCCAGTTCCTTTGTTTAATAGTTCCCCGTCTCTAATACCAGTGTTCCATCTTATCTGGATTTTCTAATTTTGGTTCAGGAGCGAGGTGTACATGTGGATCCAGCTGATTTATATTTCATTCCTATTAGAGCTTAGCTTTCATGTCACCGGTGAGGTATTAGATATACCTTGATATACCTTTTATTTTATATATATATATATATATATATATATATATATATATATATATATATAATTACAATTTTACTACTAAGAGGTTTTAGAAATTTCAAACTTATCATAATTTTTAAAAATATTTTATGATATCTTTTTTGCAAAAAAAAAAAAAAAAAAAAAAGGTTAAATAATGTACATTTTCCATGTAACTTAATTTTTTTTTAAAAAATTTTTACTATTTTTTTTAATTAGATTTGATTATATTATCAAAAAATATATATATATTTTAAAATTTATATATAATTTTTTTTATTAAACTGTGCATTGCACGGGCATAATACATAAATTTTTTTAGATTTTTAAAAAATATATTTATAAAAACGTTAGCAAGGTGTACTATTAAAAAAAACGTGTATTATAAAAAAAATATAATTTTTTCTCCTATAATTTCTAAATTGATAAATATCTTAATTTAATTACAATTCAAATTCTTCATCTGATCCATCTAATCCTTAATTAAATACTATACTACATGTAAAGGAAAACATTTATAATTTAAAAAAAAAAAATATATATATATATATATATATATAATTTTTCTTCTCCTATAATTTCTAAGTAGATAAATATCTTAATTTAATTACAATTCAAATTCTTCATCTAATCTTTATTTAATTACTATACTACACGTAAGAGAAAACATTTATATATATTAAAAAAAAAGAGGTAGCAATGTGTATTTAAAAAAATTAAAAAAAAGTGTGTATTATGAAAAAAAAAAATGCAGCAATATAGTGTAATCTAATCCTTCTCAAATTCTTGATCTAATCTATCTAATCATGATATAAAAATTATTAAAAAAAAAAAATTTAGCAACGTGTATTATAAAAAAAAATGTTGAATTACGTTCTTTTTTCATGCATATACACAAACATGTAGTGTGATTTTTTACTTTCTATTTTTACTTTTGATTATATAATTGTAATTCATTTAGCTATTTTTTTAAAAATAAAATTATATGTTTTATGAGTTTATACTCACGGGATTTAAACTTCAAGTTTCAATGTCTTCTCTCATGCTTTCAAGGATAAAAATCAAATTCTCATGTGAGTCTCTCTACTTCAAAAATTTAAATCTTTAATAATTTAGATTGTTCTTAATTATTTTAATATATATATATATATATATATTATGATACTTTAAGTCTCACACAATATACATTCATTATATAACTTAAAAGTAAAATATTCATTTATTTTTATTATCTATTTTTAAGTAAATTAATAAAAAAATTATTTACATATGAATTTAGATTAAACCGTGCATCGCACGGGCATAATGCTAGTATATATATATATTTATAATACACACTGCTGTTTTTTTTTTTTTTTTTAATAATACACGTTGCTTTTTTTTTTATATATATAAATATTTTCTTTTATGTGCAGTATATTAATAAAATAAGGATTAGATGGATCAGATGAAGAATTTGAATTGTAATTAAATTAAGATATTTATCAACTTAGAAATTATAGGAAAGAAAAATTATATATTTTTTAAAAAATCTAAAAAAAAAATTCTGCAATATGGTGCAGCCACTTTGCGCAACTACGGTTTCTAAACCCAACTTTTATTATATGATATATGATGATCTAATATAGATATAGATTATCAATCCAAGTACACATTTAAATGAAAAAAAATATTAAAAATATTAATAGTAAATAATTTATAT
Source organism: Quercus glauca (assembly GCA_023736055.1). Classification (NCBI taxonomy): domain Eukaryota; kingdom Viridiplantae; phylum Streptophyta; class Magnoliopsida; order Fagales; family Fagaceae; genus Quercus; species Quercus glauca. The sequence continues at coordinate 54,657,597 of CM043316.1, forward strand.
GTAAATAATTTTTTTATTAATTTGCTTAAAATAAATAATAAAAATAAATGAATATTTTACTTTTAAGTTACATAATGAATACATGTTGTGTGAGACTAAGGGTATCATAAAATGCATATATATAATTGAATGGAAGATAGAAGAGATACCTAAAAATATATATATAAAATGATTTTCAATAATACATTGAACTTTAAGGCTCAATTAATCACATATATTTAAATGAAAAACCCTTGAATTTAATTGTTAAAAACTATCCAAAATAATAATTGAAATCATGTTTAAGTGAAACCTCAATTTAATAATTAAGAACAATCTAAATTATTAAACATTTAAAAATTTGAAGTAGAGAGAGACTCACATGAGAATTTAATTTTTGTCCTTGAAAGCATGGAAGAAGGCATTGAAACTTGAAATGCATTGCACACCACATGTGTGTGTATATGCATGAAAAATAATCTAAATTTAACATTTATTGTAGAAAAAAGGTGGTGTAGTCTTACCTCTGTCTAACTAATTCGTATTATAATTCCTTTGTGTAATGTGTGTATATGCATGAAAAGTTATCTAAATTTAACATTTATTGTAAAAAAGAGGTGGTGTAGTCTTACCCCTGTCAAGCTAATTCTTGCTATAATCCCTTTGTTTTGAGAGGAGGGAGAGAAACCCTTCCTTTAAAAAAAAAAAAAAGAAGTCAGTGTTAATATATAATAGCTAAGATATTAATCTTTGGAAGTGGTATCTCATATGGATTAGTATTTCAATTGTGAGTTTTGGTAGTTAGAAGTTAGCACATAGTAGTTAATAATTAGAAAATTACTTTGAATTTTTTTAAAACCAATCCCTTTTAAAAGTTTTAGTAGAGTTTAAATCACGTTAATAAATTATCTCTCTATTCAAATTTTTTTTTTAATCATGTTAATAAAAAGCTAGTAATAAAACTATTTGTTAGGATTGTATCAATTGATAAAAGGTTGTATTGTATCAATTGATAAAAGGTTGTATTGGTAACTGAAAGGGGGGAGGTACGGATTGTAATTGTTGAGAAATCTTGAAGTTGTTGTAATTGTTAGGAGTACAGCTGGCACTAGTCAGTTAGGTAATCTGAAAGTTAGTTAGTTGGCGGGAAGGGTATATAACCAATAAACTTGGGCTGTACTGGGCATGAAAATAAGCATCATATCAATTCAGTTTCTTTCTCTATCTCTCTCTGTTCTCATCTTCTTCCTTGGAGGACCAGCTGACCTCGAATTCAGCTAGAGATTCAACCATCATTTCTGTTCTCATCCATTTCAATATCTCTGTTCTTATCACTATTATTACTAAACATTTCTAAGGCTTATCTATTTAGCTTTGTTGCCAAATTTATATAAGCTCTTTTATTTTATTTTATTTCTTTTTTTCCGAAGAATATAACACAACCAGAAACCTATAAACAAAAATTTACATTCAATATAAAGAATATAATCAAACTTATTCATAATCTAAAATTAAGAAATTAACACAAATTATAAATTAATATATAAATTTAGAAAAAGAACAAAGAATAAACCTGTTTGTTTTCTTTATCACTTTGAGAGATGAAAGTGTGAGTACGTAACTAAAACTTGAACCAATTATTGTAGAAGAGAATAAATGAGTACAAATGTTTAATATTATGAATTGGGTTAAAACGTATGTGAGAAGTTTTTATTAATTATTTTGAAGTTAAAGAAAAATAGCTTCAACAAAATGAAAAAATAATAATGAAGAAAGAATGCATACCTGTCATGGGATTTAGACATTCACATATTGGAATAAACTTCACTTCAAAAATGATATATATATATATATGTGGGGCTCTATCACGCTCATTACGCTGGCCCACTACATGCGGCCCAAGGCCCGCGCCGAGGACGGTGCTGAGACCGAGGACAATGGAAAAGAACCCAGAACGTCCCAAGGCCCGCGCCGAGGATGACACATCCTCGGCGCACCGACTTCACTAAAGGGAAAATATCTCATATCCTTCGAATATATCTCACCAATATTCTGACTACTTTAATGGTGAAGTGACCAGCAAACCCAGATACCTCGATCACTTCAACTAATAGAAAGCCTGCAAAAGCAGATGATGGGACAAACCCTTATACACAAAGTTCAGATAACCGACAAATGGACGGTTAAGATTAACTAAAAGAATACTATATAACCAAGAGGATTCCCAGCATAAAAGGGGGGACCAAAAAGGGAAAAGAAAAACAGATCCTTGGCCGAAGCCGAGGACAAATACCCATCGCAAACACTTAGCCAAATTCCGAAGATTCCTAGGAAGTTCATGTCATCCATTATTTTGTTATAGACTTTACACCAGCCGTTGTTTACTTCGGTGAGGCCAAACCCTTAGACCCATCTCTCTACAAATTTTATTGTCAAGGGCCCATTACATTTTTAGCCCCTACAATTGGCGCCGTCTGTGGGAAGGATTTGTGCGCCGGCAAGTGCGGTGGTCGGTGTAAAGAAATTAAGAGCAGCACTTTCCGAAATAATATACGAAAAACAATACAATCTACTACAACAACAATGATTCAGAGGTCAACAATCACAAGAATAAGAATATACGAAAAAGAAAGAAAAAGAAAGACAACAAGTGAAACAAATCTACTTCTTTTATTCAAGTATGAAGTGAAACTACATCTCTTACAAGTAATGCCCAGGGGGCTTGTTCTAAAGCTAACTACAAAAGCATACACATGACGAAGCTGACTGAGGAGCAAAGGGTGGAGAGCAACAATGGCAGAAGAACAGAAGATAGAAAAGGAGAGTAGAGGAAGAGATGAAGAAAAGAAGAGATGAAGAACAAATATCAGAAAAAGAAGTGGAGGACGAGAGGAGGAAGGAAGAAAGCGGAAGTGAGAAGAGAGAAGACGTGAGAAGGGAGAAGGGCGGGGAAGATAGGAAAGCTACATTAAGGGGTGGAAGAGGCCGCGGAACCCGACGGTTGCGCTCTTGGGTTCCGCCTGGTTTCTCTCCGACCCCCACTGTAGCATGCTTGGGGGGTCAAAGACCCATACCCAAGAGAGGGAGGTTACGTTCTGTCCGGATCCTTCTCCAGGTGGTAAGGAGGGCTGTGTTCCCGGTTAGGTTGAAAAGAAGGAGAATCTTCGGATCTCCCCTACCTCCACACCAGCGTGGCGGCCAGAGTCGGAATGCCATCCTCGGCTCCTGATGGGGGCTGTGCATTCTCTGGAGCGCCCTTTTCCAGGGCCAGTTCATGCGAAGGGGCTCGAATGATTGCGCCTTGAAGAATTTTTGGCGATGTGTTTTTGGGGAAGTTTCAGAACGAGTGTTTGTCAAGTGTGAAGGGGAGTTTCGCCCTAGGAACGCCTTTTATAGTGGGAGGAACATTGATGAGGGCCAATCCACAATGAATCCCAGGGAGAGATTTCCGGAGGCAATGATGCCGCCCCAATTTCCAAGGGGCTTGCCAACCGTTAGATCCTCATCAATCCATGGTCAGTATTAATGAGGGGACGCCTCATTAAACGGGAAGACACCGAAGCGTCAGAACGCCTCACCCGGACAGCCCAAAAGACGCCTCGTTATCTGAAGAATCCCACCAAACGAAGAGGCAAAACACGGCAAGGTCTTATCCTCTACCAACTTCAGCATTTATTGTTATTATTATTCTGCTTGAAAATTGTAATTATTTAATGCTTAGTGTAAAACGCGGCAAGAATTAAAACGGCTACGGATACCTAGGTAAAATCGATGATTAAAAATGGAAAACTAGGTACTGGACAGAACCAAGGCACTGCATGGTCCTCGGACCCAGGCCTCATGGGGAAACCAGATACTTCAGATGATAAAAATGGAAAACTAGGTACTGGACAGAACCAAGGCACTGCATGGTCCTCGGACCCAGGCCTCATGGGGAAACCAGATACTTCAGATGATAAAAATGGAAAACTAGGTACTGGACAGAACCAAGGCACTGCATGGTCCTCGGACCCAGGCCTCATGGGGAAACCAGATACTTCAGATGATAAAAATGGAAAACTAGGTACTGGACAGAACCAAGGCACTGCATGGTCCTCGGACCCAGGCCTCATGGGGAAACCAGATACTTCAGATGATAAAAATGGAAAACTAGGTACTGGACAGAACCAAGGCACTGCATGGTCCTCGGACCCAGGCCTCATGGGGAAACCAGATACTTCAGATGATAAAAATGGAAAACTAGGTACTGGACAGAACCAAGGCACTGCATGGTCCTCGGACCCAGGCCTCATGGGGAAACCAGATACTTCAGATGATAAAAATGGAAAACTAGGTACTGGACAGAACCAAGGCACTGCATGGTCCTCGGACCCAGGCCTCATGGGGAAACCAGATACTTCAGATAGCTAAATGAGATCAAGAAACTCGATACTTCTAGCAAGAAAAACACGTCATCATGAAAGCTAAACTATAAGCAAAACCAAGGCATCGCATGGTCCTCGGATCCAAGCCCTAGAGAGAACCGAGCGTAAAATGAGAAAACCGAGCACAAAGTAAAGCTCAAACGCATTGCATGGTCAAAGACCTCAGGTCAGCGGGAAGGAAATCTCCCCGTAAAAAATAAACACTGAGGAAAAGCGAGGTCTTGTACGAATTCCGGACCTAAACCTCTATGGAAATCGGTCGTTATGAAGCCGCGCAAACGTTGATCAAAACCAGGGCTCTCGTACGGGTCATGAGCTAAAAACTGAGGCAAAGCCAATTCCCTTTTTAGGCACCGAATAAACAAATCCTGTCAGAGACAGAAAATCGTGAGAAATTGAGTACCATAGTGCAAACAACCCAAGCCCAACCATCCTCGGGTGATACTCTACGCGAAAAGAAAACTGTAAAGAACGGCTACAAAAGCGATAGCACTGACGACAAAGTAGAGCCAATAGGCTGAGGAAAAACGCCGAGGAGGTCAAAATCCTCCTCCCCGCCCAAGGGGACGTGCAGCAGGGTTTTGAGGGGCTATTGTGGGGCTCTATCACGCTCATTACGCTGGCCCACTACATGCGGCCCAAGGCCCGCGCCGAGGACGGTGTTGAGACCGAGGACAATGGGAAAGAACCCAGAACGTCCCAAGGCCCGCGCCGAGGATGACACATCCTCGGCGCACCGACTTCACTAAAGGGAAAATATCTCATATCCTTCGAATATATCTCACCAATATTCTGACTACTTTAATGGTGAAGTGACCAGCAAACCCAGATACCTCGATCACTTCAACTAATAGAAAGCCTGCAAAAGCAGATGATGGGACAAACCCTTATACACAAAGTTCAGATAACCGACAAATGGACGGTTAAGATTAACTAAAAGAATACTATATAACCAAGAGGATTCCCAGCATAAAAGGGGGGACCAAAAAGGGAAAAGAAAAACAGATCCTTGGCCGAAGCCGAGGACAAATACCCATCGCAAACACTTAGCCAAATTCCGAAGATTCCTAGGAAGTTCATGTCATCCATTATTTTGTTATAGACTTTACACCAGCCGTTGTTTACTTTGGTGAGGCCAAACCCTTAGACCCATCTCTCTACAAATTTTATTGTCAAGGGCCCATTACATTTTTAGCCCCTACAATATATATATATATATATATATATTAATATAAAGGTAGAGTTACATTTGATATAGAATTTAAATCCTATTGGAATTAAGATTTCTAATCAATTTGTTTGTTGCTATCTCATAAATCCCATAAAAGGTGGATTTAAAAAAAAGGTCATATGAATAGAAAGAAAAACGAAAACATTTTTTTATGGAAAAAATGAAACTTTTCTTTTATAATAAATTTTTTTTTTTTTTTAAAGAACAAACGTTTATTATATATAGATACTTTTTTTTTTTGAGAAGAAAGAGAAAGCGTTTACTTTAAACTCAAATATTTATTACATTATTTACAATTTTTTTTAACTTTATCCAAAAACATTTTTGGTAAATCGGTATGAACAATAATTATCTAAAAAAAAAAAAAGTCGTGTGAAGAGGAAGATTTTGTTGTTGAATATGTTGCTTTTTTTATTTTTTATTTTTTTACGGGTATTATTTTTATTTTTATTTTTACACGAAGTAATATAATTTAAATTTTAAAAAAAGGAATAGATGAAGATTGTTGCTGTTTTTTTGTTTTTTATGTGTACTATGTTTTTTTTTTTTTTTTTTTAAATACACGTAGTAATATCATATTATATATAATAAAAGTTGGGCTTAGACGCCGTGGTTGCGTCACGTGACTTCACCAAATTGCAGAAATTTTATTAAATTTTTAGATTTTTAAAGAACTAAAAAGAAATAGTATACTACCAGTACTCTAATTCATTCTTATCATTAAATAAAATTAGATTAACATTATTTTTTTATTTGTTAGGATATATTTCTTAAATTAAGGGATAATAAGAACTAAAAAGGAATAGTATACTACCAGGACTTTAATTCATTCTTATTATTAAATAAAATTATATTAACATTATTTTTTTATTTGTTAGGATATATTTCTTAAATTAAGGGATAATATTTAACATACAAAAATTTAATTTAGATAATATTTATCATCTAAATTTTCAAAATTTTAATTCTACTCTAATTAAAAGTCTATTTCAAAAAATTTCTAGATTTAAATCTCATTCCACGTTTATATAATAAAAGTTGGGTTTAAAATTATCATATAATATTATATGATAATATTATATTATCATATAATATGATAATATGATATGTATATTTGTCCTTATCTTCTTCTCCTAGAATTTCTAAATTGATAAAAATTTTAATTTGATTATAATCCAAATTCTACTACAATTTTTTTGTTCATATCATATCAAATTCTATTTTGTTTTTTTGGATAAATAATAAAACAAGCAGCCACTGCCCACCATTTCGAGTTTTTTTTTTTTTTTTTTTTTTTTTTTTTTTTTTTTTAAATTTAAAATATACATTCTACTTGGTTGATACCTATACAATACCTATGAGAAATTATTTTAACTTATATTTTAATTTTACTATTAACTTTTAAATAATAGTTTATTCATATAGGAATCTTATTTGTTTATATCATGTTAGCTTCATTTAAAGTATATTGATATCTATTACTTGGCAATTTCTACCACAACAGATTGTCAATGTTAATCATTCCGTCTAAAAACTACGATTAACCATAACATTATACATACAGATTCTTTATTAATACTATGGCTCTCTCTTCCCATATGGTGATTAAAAAAAAAAAAAAATCTCAATCTCATATTGCTCTCTTTTTTTTAGAATCGTTCTCAAATTGTTCTTATTTTTATTTATTTATTTTTTTTAATGCTCTCAGATTGTTCATAATACTGAGAAGCCTTTTCCGTTACACACCTTCAGTGGTAAGCAAGGAAGCAAAGCTCTTTCTTTAGCCCATCACATCAGGAATTACATTCCGTTCATGTTCATTGCCTCAAAAGGGAGTGTTCAAGTCTCCCTTTTCTTAACTCAACAACCTTTTTTTATTGTTAAGAATTTTAGATTGTTTATTATTTGCAGCTAAAGCTTTTACTTAATCATGTTTTAAATTATTTTATGGATTTTATTTTATTTGTTCAATCTAGGGCTTTTTCATATGTTTGTGTGTATTGTAGTGCTTTATGTTTTCAATTTTAATTATTATCAGAATTGAAAATTTTTAATTAACAACTTAAGCATATGTATTTGTATTTGATAGTTTTGATCTAATATGTATAGCTATATTATAGCTTTGATCTAATAAATTAATCTTACTTCTTTTTTTTTCTTTTTCTTTTTTCAGAAGTTGCATGCATGGATCTTATGTCAAAGGAAGTTTATTATAAAGAAGGAAAACATGGGACACCCATTTAAGTTCTTGATTCCTCTCAAGTAAGTTTATAAATTTTTTTTTTTTTAATTCTCAAAATTTTGAATTCTTTTGTGTGTGTGTGTGTTTTTTTTTTTTTTTTTGGGCTTTGATTTTTTTTTTTTCCAATTGGACTATCACTAGAAAAAATCCCTTTACTAATTTATTTTTTTCAATTAGTTCCTTTTGCTAATTGATTGTTAAACTCTATCAATGTTAATCTATTTTATATTCTAAAATTCTATTTTCCTCAAGTTGCAACTTAAATTTTATTAATTATTATTGTTATTATTAAATTAATATTATTTTATCAAAATATCAAGTTACAAATCAGAATATTTCCATTAATTTGATAATCTTTATCTATGCCAAAAAATAGTATATATTTCCATTAATTTGATAATTTCTACGTTGATGACAATTTAAACAAAAAAAAAAAAAATCTATCAGAATAAAAAGTCAAAGAAACAACCTCCAAAGGAACTCAAGAGGTTCGACTTGAAGAAGCTTTCATACCAGGAAAGGAAGGCCAAATTGACTGAGAGATTGAATGCTTTTAACTCTGTAGCCGATGATGATAAGGATGATGAGTGAAAGTAGTGTTGGATTCAGTGCTTAATATTTGCTAATTATCTATGATACATTTTGTTTTTTTGTCAGTGCAACTAAGAACCTAGCCATGTTTTTCTTTTTGTTAAATTTGTCATTTTTGCAGGTTGTCTTTCATTATCTAGATGTTTAACTAGATATGAATTTTTGCATCATTTATATATATATATATATATATATATATCAACCACATTCTCTTTCTCTCTTTTTTTATTAGCATTACATTGATTCTTCATCTCAAAGATGAGGCTTCCATTGCTACTATGGACAGGTACGTATCTCATGCAAGCATATATAAGCTTAAATTGTCTTTCAATATTTTGAATGCTTTATTATTTTGCTAGATGTGATTATGGTCAAAAGTATATGATTCATTATTTTTCTAGATCATTTAAATACACTAAAACTAAGTTAATAGGATTTATTTTATATAATTTATCAAACAAAATGAAATAAATTTTGTCAAGTATGATTTGTTCATGTTGTTCCCTTTTTACTTTTTATTTTTACTTTGAATATCAGCATTTATTTATGTAAAGTGTGCACAGAATTATGTATCTGTTTGCAACATTAATTAATATTTTTTTGCTAATTATTAGTATAATTTTCTATTTCCAACAAATTCTTCATTAATCTTTTAAATTTTTGGTTTTAAATTGCAAAATTTTGGACCATCATTATAAAATAGGTTTTTTTTTTCCTTGCGATTATGGAACTTAGTTGACTAAAGTAGTAAAATCAAAGTGGAAATGATAGCTCTTTATAGAAAAAAATTTATTTGAAAGCCTGGTATTAAATGGTCATAGACTCATATGCAATTTTACAATTTATATGGTTCAATTTTTTTTTTTTTTTTAAACTCAGTTTATTTTTTTTCTTGATTTTTTTTTCCAGGTTTGTCATAAAAGATTCCAAGCATCCTAAGAAAGGTGTGTAATCTATATGTAGAGCTCTGCAATTTTTTTTTTTTCATTTACACATAGTGTCTCTCTTACAATTCAAACTATTCATTTTCTTTTTGTTTCTCAAATAAATTTTGTATTATATGAATTTATGTATAAAATCGTGCAATGTACAAGAAGCAAAAATTACGATAGGTTCTATAATTAGAACAAATTAAAGGTTATTATTCTTCAAATAGTTCTATCTCTTAAAAGTGGCCAATTTTTATAATACTAGGTCTAAAGATTTTAATAAAGAATAATGACGAAGAAAAACAAGGATACTCTAAAAACATAGTGTACAAATAAGTATTCAAAGATTTTCCAAAGGAAAAAAATACTTCTAACATTTTTTAATCATTGATATTATTTTTAACAATACTTCAAGTCACTAACAAATTAGTACTTATTTTGTTATAATAATTATTAAAATATATAATTATATAGACATATATTTTATAAGTTTTTTCATAAAACCGTGCAACGCATGGACCTATAACTAGTAATTTAAATAAAAAAAAGATTAGATGAAGAGTTTGAATTGTAATCAAATTAAAAATTTTTATCAACTTATAAATTATAATAATAAAATGATTAGATGAAGAGTTTGGATTTTCATCAAATTAAGATTTTTATTAATTTAGAAATTATAGGAGAAGAAGATAAGTACAAAAAAAAAATTTATATTAATTTTTTTTTAATTTTAAAAATTTTTTGCAATTTAGTGTAGCCACTTGGCACAACCACAACTTCTAAACTCAATTTTTATTATATAGTATATGATATGATGTGACTAAATGTAACTAGTAGAATAAAAATGGTAGTAGGTCCATGTATAAAAGTTAAAATTGCCGTAAACAAGTTGCAAAATAGAGCCACCCAAAATAACTCTAGAATTATTAACTTTTTGTATTTTCAAATTTTAGTAAGGCTATTGTAAGGACACGTTTTGCAGCCCAAGCCCGAAATGTAAGGGATGTTGGTCCAGTGAATCCAGTACAATAAATTTGTAGAGAGTGAGTCAAAGAATTAGGCCCTAATGAATTTGACAACAGCTAGTATGGATTCAGGAGATGATTAAGTAAGAACAAGGAATATAGAACTGAATGAATTTTCTGTCCAAGGAGTTAAATCTTCATACAAATCAATTAAGCTGATCACAAATATAACTTTGATTGCTACAATATTCTTTCTCTTTCTTTTTGATCCCTCTCTCATGGAGGGTTTTTTACATTATATAGATCCCCTTGGACCATCTTGATCCTACACTTATTGATCATTTGTGTCCTTACTTGAGTGTCTGTCCCATTAGACACCCTCTTTGGCTTTTTGTGAGTTGTGGTAGCCAAGGCAGTACTGTTTGAAAGTTCAAAATGGGTATAAAACACCCTTGAATGTTTTGACCCCAAATTACAAATTATCAATTCAAGCTTAATATCAAACGATTGACGTGCAGAACATGAATATAAGCTAAACACAGAACTGACAAACAATTTAAGCCAAATATAAACACATCCATAGTAGTAAATAAAAGGCAAAGATAAAGGAAAGGAAGATGCAAACACACGGACAACACACGATGTGTTATTGAAGAGAAAATCGAAGTCCTTGGCGTAAAACCTCTCCGCCGCCCTTTGTGAGAGACCGTGCCCCCGACCCCCTTTTTTATAGGAATGTTGGGCCAAACCCATGTGAATGGGTGGAGTTGTGTTATTGCCTCTCAAAATGGAGGTTCGACTAGTTATATGTTTCCCTTTAGATTAAGGGTCTAACAATGGAGTCGCCACTTATTTAATTATTGGAAAAATAAGAAAACCATAATTAAAAAAATTCCTCATTTTATTAATTTGAAATTTACATTGATCATAGAAAAATTACATGGCTTTGGTCCTAGATACAATCTAAGATAAAGTACATGGCTTTGTTTCCTAGTTACAATCTAAAAATAAAAAATTACATGGATAAGCACTTGATCTACTAACCCTTGATCTAAGTGTTAGGGTTTGTGCCCTAAAATCCAATTTATTGGCATGTCATGAATAATTAAGTTGTTTAATTATATGAGACTATTTATGAACTAATGGGACATTATCTTAGTCCATGAGATGCATAGTATGTGATTTATGTGATTTAGTCACAGAATATATAAATCACAAGTTCTTTGTAAACTCAGAATTTAGTTCGTAGTCGGTGATGAAATTGGGCATTTCATCTGCGAAGACTATAACATATCAACTACGATGATTTGTCTTGATCATGGAAGTGGAGACTTCTAGTTGGTATGTTGATATGTTTTAAGAGTTAAGACATATTGAACTGGACCGCTGTGAGATTTATTATTCTCCAAAAGACTGTCAATTGAATAATAAATCTCACGACTTCTATTTACATCAACTCTAAATCCTGAGAGAATAATGGACCTGATCATGAGATGTAGGTTGCTTTGATATATCAGGAGTGAGATCTATTAGTTATGGTCAAAACCTCAGTATGTTGGGCAGCCGCATTTAATGTTGATGGAACATATATTTTCAAGATGGAATTCATAATCTCTTAACGGAGATATAAAATATTCCCTTGAGATAAGTTTAATGGGTTTTGTTATTCAGAGTGTTGGGCCCAGCCACTTTAGTAAGGAGTTACTAAAGTATATATTTATGAAATTGGATTTCATAAATATATGAATAACATAAAGGATTAAACCGGGTACTCAAGGATTAAGATGTAGTAATTTTCAAAGTGGCAGTCTATATTTATGACTTTGTATTACTACGAATATTTTAATGAAAGGGTTGAATATATAATAAAGTCTTGGGAAATAATTTATTGATAAGGCCTAGAGTGCAACTATATTTATATAGTGGTATTAAATATAGTTAATGGTAGCTTTGGACTTGTCAAGAGTTGACGGAAAAGCCCAAGGCCCATTGGAGCTAGTGTCTTATTGGTCCCACTCCAAGCCACACATTTAAGCCCAATTGGAAAGGCCCAAAAGGCCAGCCCAATTAGATAATTGGTTAGATACAAAAGGGAAAAACGTTCAGAATTTTATATGAGAGAGTAACATCATTGTGAAATGAAAAATATGTGAGTTTTTGTCACTCTCTAATCATCCCTTTTGGTTACCAATTGAGAGACCACACATCTTGGGCATCAAGTGGAATTGGAGTGAAGATTGAAAGTCTTCCCAAGAGCGTTTGATCTTCAAGGTTTTGAATTTCACTACACCAAGGTACGCATCTTTTTCTTTATTCTAGAATTCATGGTTACATGTTTATCATTCATGATTGAAGTAGATCCGTTCTATTTTGTTGCTTCCGCTGCGTGTGTTTTTGTATGAGATACAAAGACCAGAGATTATTTCCCAACACTAAGTTCGGAGGCTATGTTACAAAGTGGGAAGGTGTTAGGCACCCACCTTGCCCGGTGAAACCGGTCTTCTAGATTATGGTGGCCAACATTCATATCACATCATCCAATATGTTATCAATCAATTTGCATGTTGAATTTGAAGTGTGTGCATGTGATAAACCCTAATTTAATTTATTAAGCATTTCATTTGGATTGAAAAATAAATTCTAGTGAATGTGTGTGGATCGTGATATCCTAGATTCAAGGACTTGAAAGAATTATGAAACAAACATGTTTTTCATTTTTTTGATGTGGATTTAAGATCAAAACTAGTGTTTATGCATGAACATGTGATGAACAACCAAGAACATGTAAAGAACACATAAGAACATTCAAACATATTCAAGAGAACTTAAATAATCACTATCATGCTTTAATCCTCAATTCTCATCATGGCAACACAATAAACAAGTTAGGGAAAGAGATTCTACCTTCATGCAAGATCCATATAGTGGAGGAGGAGACTCTTGGTAGAGGTCCTAAGGGAGGAGGAAAAAAGAAGAACTAGGAGAGGGAGAGTGAATCTCACTCAATACCTTGAGTCTCAGGAAGACCAAGATATGACAAGACTACTCTACTTCACTAGAACTCAAGAGAGGAGAAGAGAGGGGGTTTTTGGTGTCTTGGAATGAAGGAGAGGGGGGTTTATATAGTAGTAGTGGAGGGAATATAAATGGAAGGCCATTTAATGAGGGTTGACAGGGATTATGAACCTAGACCTCATTTTAGCCTTGGGAAAAATCTGGTGCATTAAATGGAGAGATTGGTGGGAGTGGGGAGCAAGCCAAAATTCGGTTTTCCCGTAACTGCTGTAACAGCCTGTGGAGCCAACTTCAAAAAATCATATCTGACTCAATTCTGATTGGAATTGTCTAATTCTTGTGCTCAAATTGAAGCCCCAAATGTCTAGTTTCTGGGAAAATTAACCTCATTCACAGATTCAAAATATTCTGAGAGATATCGATGAAATAGTGAGCAGAGGTCATTTGTTAGAAAATGGTTTCAGCACAATTAACACTAATAGGTCCCAAATTAGTCCCCAATTAACATTAAATGGCTCCAAGCACTCCAATTTCAGACTTAATTGGTTCCAAATTTACACTAATTAAAAGATAATTGCACAAATTACTCATTGAAGAATTAATGTTTAACTATCTAATTAATTAGGTGTATGCAACCTCACCATAAAATGTAGTCCTAACCAATTAAATTATGACACATCATTGATCTCCAATTGATTACACTTATAACCAATTAAAATCAATTGTTCATAATCACATATAGTCGGACTCAATTTGTGATAGTGCATCTTAGCAATTAAAACTTGACTTGATGATAACTTTCAATCTAGTGGTCCGATTAGGACTTATGACCAGTTGATTTGATCGTTACAACATCAAGATCATTTTGGTGAAATGAGATTAAGGATCTAATGGCCAGAATCAAGATGCATATTTATGAGGTGAAAGAGCCCCTTTTACCCTCCATGTGAGGTTAAATGCGGGTTGCAAAATGGGGTGTCAACAGAATGCCCTTCATTGGCAGAGCTTGAAAAGCGAATGTCAATGTATGAAAGAGACACCTAACTTTGCAATCAGTGTTTAACCGTAGTGAATGTATGATGCATGTAAATGAAAATGCAAAAAGTCATGTTATGGATCAAAATGTGGACCGAATCTCGAGGGAGATTGCCTACGTACCTCTTGGTGGGAGGATCAGGTCCAAACGTAGTTCATGCATGAAATTTTTTTTTTTTTTTGAATAAGTACAAGACATGCTTACCTGAGGTCAAAAAAAGAAAAAAAATGGGAGACCAAGGATCCTGGCTCATGTTTTCAGAGACCTAGGATTTTTGGGTCTTGGCTCGTGTTTTCAGAAGACCAAGGGTTTTCTGGGCCTTGGCTCATGTTTTCAGAGGACCAAAGGTTTTGGATCCTGGCTCATGTTTTCAGAGACCTAGGATTCTTGGATCTTGGCTCATGTTTTCCAAAGGACCAAGGGTTTTTTGGGCTTTGGCTCATGTTTTCAGAGGACCAAAGGTTCTGGATCCTGGCTCATGTTTTCAGAGACCTAGGATTCTTAGATCTTGGCTCATGTTTTCAGAGGACCAAGGGTTTTTGGACTTTGCCTCATGTTTTTAGAGGACCAAAGGTTCTGGATCCTGGCTCATGTTTTCAGAGACCTAGGATTTTTGGATCTTGGCTCATGTTTTCCAGAGGACCAAGGGCTTTTGGGGCTTTGGCTCATGTTTTCAGAGGACCAAAGGTTCTGGATCCTGGCTCATGTTTTCAGAGACCTAAGATTTTTGGATCTTGGCTCATGTTTTCCAGAGGACCAAGGGTTTTTTGGGCTTTGGCTCATGTTTTTAGAGGACCAAACGTTCTGGATCCTGGCTCATGTTTTTAGAGACCTAGGATTCTTGGATCTTGGCTCATGTTTTCAGAGGACCAAGGGTTTTTGGGCTTTGGCTCATGTTTTCAGAGGACCAAAGGTTCTGGATCCTGGCTCATGTTTTCAGAGACCTAGGATTCTTGGATCTTGGCTCATGTTTTCAGAGGACCAAGGGTTTTTGGGCTTTGGCTCATGTTTTCAGAGGACCAAAGGTTCTGGATCCTGGCTCATGTTTTCAGAGACCTTGGATTTTTGGATCTTGGCTCATGTTTTCCAGAGGACCAAGGGTTTTTGGGCTTTGGCTCATGTTTTCAGAGACCTAGGATTCTTGGATCTTGGCTCATGTTTTCAGAGGACCAAAGGTTCTGGATCCTGGCTCATGTTTTCAGAAACCTAGAATTCTTGGATCTTGGCTCATGTTTTCAGAGGACCAAGGGTTTTTGGGGTTTTGGCTCATGTTTTCAGAGGACCAAAGGTTCTGGATCCTGGCTCATGTTTTCAGAGACCTAGGATTTTTGAATCTTTTGGCTCATGCCGATGTGTGTGGGCCTTTTACCCTAGTACCTGCAAAATAAATATTTTCAATTAGTAACAGAGTTATTCATTGAAAAGAATTCGGCATACCTGGCGAATGCCCCTAGTTTAGGACATATTCTATGCTTTGATGAATGTTGAGGGTGGACATTTGACTTGATGTTGCGCCACTAGAGAATATGGAAGAGGATCATAGCTTTCTGTTCCTGAAGAAGAATTTAATGAAGATTTTTTTTTTTTTGGAAATTTTGTAAATCTAGAATTTTTTCAAGGAATTGAAAATTTTGATTGATGAATTTTTTTTTTTTTTTGAAAAATTTGGAAATCTTGAATTTTTTTAAAGAATTGAAAATTTTGGCTGATGATTTTTTTTTTTTTTTTGAATTTTGATTTTTTATTTTTGGAAAGCAACCTAAGAAGTACGAGCCTAATGCCCCTAGTCCCAAGGCCTCTTTTTTTTTTTTTTTTTTGTTGAAAATTTTGTCTTTTGCCTTTTTTTTTTTTTTTTTTTTTTTTTTTTTTTTTTTATATATAAAAAAAACCTATCCTTTGAATGAGAACAACTTTGGCTGGAAGTTGATGCGGATTGCTAGATAAGTCCTTGTTTAATTCCTGCAAAAAGATGATTTCAATTAGCAATGGATTTATTCATTGAAATGAATTGGAAGTACTTACCCAATGCCTCTAGTTTGGGGCATATTCCATGCTTAGATTAAAGTTGAATTCATTTGATGTTGTGACCATTGGGGAACATGAAAGAAGATCACGGTCCGTCATCATTGGTTCCTGCAAAATGGCTTTCTTTCTCTAGCTTGTTAGAAACCAATTATCATGAAAACATTTTTTGCCAATGTCCTTTGTGTGGTCATGCTTGCAAACAAATGGATTAATGCTTCAAATGAAAACATACTTCCATGCAAGAACATATTTGCACATGATATAAATAGGCCAATGCTGCAAGTTTAAACATGCTTAATGTAAACAAATGAGCTTAGCCTAACATGCACCCAAACAATTTTGTCACATTATTTTAACTTTGTTCTCTAAGGTTGTTTAGGTGATTGGGACCGGGCCTTTGAAAGGCTGCCTACGTACCTCTCTCGTAGAGAATCAGGTCAAGATGTAGTTCAAGAGAACTAGATTTTGAAAAAGAATGATTTTTTTTTTTTTTTTTTATTGGAAATGAGATTTCTCTTTCTTTCTTTCTTTCTTTCTTGCTTTTTTTTTTTTTTTTTTGGAACAAGTGGTGATCCTTTGAACAACCATTTTAGCAAATCAAAGTGTTTAAGAATCAAACAAATCTCTTTGATTGGGAAGGATCAAGATCATTAAACTCATGTAATCAAATTTGCTTCGTCCTTTTGAACATCGTCAGATTAAGTCTCCAAAGGCAATCAAGAAATGAAATAAATCACATTATTGGGTGCAAACAAGGAGAGTGCTCCAGGTTTGAAAGTTCTTTTGAGTCATTTTGAGGATTTGAGAATTTGAGAAATTTTGTCCTTGGACATATCATCTTGTGGGGTTTGACAATTTTAAGCACTTTTCCTTTTTAATTCAAGAGAAAAATATTGTTAGAGTTTAAGATACGCCAACAATTAGCAAGACTTCAAGGAGGTCTTATTCATGGGTTGTAATGAAGGCCGGGTTTAGGTTATGAAATGAATGATACAAAAAGGCTCAAAATTCTCTATGATGTTCCCACAAGTATGCATTACTCAAAAATCAAGTATTGGAGGAGTTTTCCCATTTCTTCTTTACCATCTTCTCACTAGTCTCCATTGATCACCTGTATCAACGTTTGTTTTTATGCTCATTCCCTTGAATCATACCTCTAGACTTTCATCTTGTAAAATCCTTTTCTTTTTAGGTTACATCTTCAAGTTTTCAATTTGTTAGGATTTTCCTTTTCTCTTTTTTTTTTTTTTTTTTTTTTTTTTTTTTTGGCCCTAACTTTTGCCTAGACCACCTTTTAGGGTTTTTAGCCTAGCGGGCTTTTTTTTTTTTTTTTTTTTTTTTTTTTTTTTTTTTTTTTTTTTTTTTTTTCGGCCCTAGCTTTTGCCTAGACTGCCCTTTTGGGTTTTCAGCCTAGCGGGCTTCTTTTTTCTTTTTTTCTTTTTTTTTTTTTGGCTATCTTTCATCTTTTGATTGAATGAACTTTTTGGGGATCTTTTGCCTCCCTTGTTTTTCTCAGCTTAAGTCATTTTGATGCACTCTCTATACATCTTTCTTACCTCGATGCACTTGCATATTTCTATGCTTGATGAATCTTTCCTTTTTTGATGAAATCTCTTTTGGATGAATCTTGTATTTCTCTTGGCAAGATGAATTTTAGGCTCTTCAAATTTGATGCACACTTTTTTCGTCTCACATTGATGGAATTTCATTTCTCTTTTCTTGATTGAGTGAAAGCTCATTTTTTTTTTTTTTTTATGATATCTTATCTTTAGCTTAATGAATTCTTTTCTTGTCTTTCATGTCCTCTAGGAGAGCTTTATCAATTAGCTTCAAAGCTCAAGATTGACTCATCCTTAACATGAGATTTAAGCAAACATACTTTGAATTTTTCCACTCTAGGTTTAGATTTTAGTGGGTTCATGCAAAAAAGAGGCCAAGTGTTTAAAGGCTCAAATGGGCTAGCAATGGATAATGATCATTCTAGGTATTAAGGTATAATATATTGTTTTACCAAAGACGGCCTCCTATCCCTAGCAATGCTTGCTTGTAGGCACAATGACTTAAGCTCTTTTAATAAATTCATCTTAAAAGAAAAAGTATGAATGCTCTAATGTTGTGAAACAAAAGATCTTTGAAAATTGGTTTGAGTGCATGGTTTCTTGGGATCTTTCGATCGATGGATTCTTTATGATTGCCTTTTAAGACCATTTCTTCTTATATTCTAAGTCAAGTAGCAAAAGTCTTTACATGGATTAAATGAAATTAATCATTCCTTGGTACAATTTGATTGCTCAAGCCTTTAAACATCAAGGTATAGAAAATGTTTTGTCTAAGGGATCCTCATGTACCATTTTGAAAAGGAGACTACCTTTTTTCTTTTTTCTTTTTTTTTTTTTTTAAAATCTTGAAAGAAAAAAATTGGGACTTTTTGGAAAAGTCACTAGGAAGTTCAATGGTCCTAGTTCAAAGAATTTTTATTTATTTATTTTTTTTAAATGACTTAAGGGCTCAATGCCCCTAGTCCAAAGACCCTTTTTTTTTTTTTTTTGAAAAGTTTTCTCTATTTTTGGGAAAGATTTAGAAATCTTGAAAAAAAATTTTTTTGAATTTTTTTTAAAAAATATATATATATACATGAACAAAGTACATCAAATGCTACATGGATTTTTAGAATTCAAAGAAACATAGAAACATGGAATAAACTAACAAACTTTAAGCTTAACCATGATGTTGCAAACCAAATGTGGAGTGAGGCAAACTTAGGCCACTTGCTTCTTCTTGGTCCATTTAGGATGCTTGAACCTTGATTGTGATGAAATGGCTTGGGCTTGCACTTGGAAGGCTTGAACCTTGATTTTGATCTTTTGGTATTTGCTTGAAATGGCTTGGGCTTACACTTGGAAGGCATGCATCTTGTAAGCTTTTGGCCTTCAATGTTGATCATGTCTATACACCTTCGATGGGCTCAAGTGTTGGGCTTAAACTCTTTCAAGAAACAATTTTGGGCTTCACTACCAAGTAGAGTTCAATCATAGGCTTTTGGGCTTGAGTTAATTCACAACATACAAGGTTCAAACAATTATGATGAGCTCAAGTGTTGGACTCAAGTCATCATGGTTCAAACAACGGCCAAACAAATGCGTAATGAAATGTAATTTACATGGACCGACCTAAAGGTAGGTTCTATGGGTCATTACAACATGGGTAGAAGGTAGGTTAAAGGTCTCCACAAGCTAGGACGTCGTACCTCCCAACTTGTGACGCCAGGAGCGCCGCGTTGGTCCGAACGGTACAGTTTGTCCTTATGAACCACCATGGCATAACCATGATGATCCTTGTCGCGGTGGGTGGTAGGTTCACCGCTGGGTATGTGAGTCTCAGGAAGACCACAATCCACGGCTAATACTATCGGGCTTCCGGGCTAGCACACAAATAAAATAAATTTCATTCAAGCAAATGATGCATGACATGCAAAATAATGAAATATTAGACATATTATATACAAAAAGTAATAAACAAACAATGACATTGTTGGCCACCATAACCAAATTGAAGTCTAGCCCTCAATATCCCTAGTGGAGTCGCCACTGTGAGAGACCGTGCCCCCGGCCCCCTTTTTTATAGGAATGTTGGGCCAAACCCACGTGGATGGGTGGAGTCGTGTTATTGCCTCTCAAAATGGAGGTTCGACTAGTTATATGTTTTCCTTTAGATTAAGGGTTTAACAATAGAGTCGCCACTTATTTAATTATTGGAAAAATAAGAAAACCATAATTAAAAAAATTCCTCATTTTATTAATTTGAAATTTACATTGATCATAGAAAAATTACATGGCTTTGGTCCTAGATACAATCTAAGATAAAGTACATGGCTTTGTTTCCTAGTTACAATCTAAAAATCAAAAATTACATGGATAAGCACTTGATCTACTAACCCTTGATCTAAGTTCGGAGGCTATGTTACAAAGTGGGAAGGTGTTAGGCACCCACCTTGCCCGGTGAAACCGGTCTTCTAGATTATGGTGGCCAACATTCATATCACATCATCCAATA
This sequence comes from Quercus glauca, assembly GCA_023736055.1. Taxonomy (NCBI): domain Eukaryota; kingdom Viridiplantae; phylum Streptophyta; class Magnoliopsida; order Fagales; family Fagaceae; genus Quercus; species Quercus glauca. The sequence continues at coordinate 54,678,087 of CM043316.1, forward strand.
TGTTATCAATCAATTTGCATGTTGAATTTGAAGTGTGTGCATGTGATAAACCCTAATTCAATTTATTAAGCATTTCATTTGGATTGAAAAATAAATTCTAGTGAATGTGTGTGGATCGTGATATCCTAGATTCAAGGACTTGAAAGAATTATGAAACAAACATGTTTTTCATTTTTTTGATGTGGATTTAAGATCAAAACTAGTGTTTATGCATGAACATGTGATGAACAACCAAGAACATGTAAAGAACACATAAGAACATTCAAACATATTCAAGAGAACTTAAATAATCACTATCATGCTTTAATCCTCAATTCTCATCATGGCAACACAATAAACAAGTTAGGGAAAAAGATTCTACCTTCATGCAAGATCCATATAGTGGAGGAGGAGACTCTTGGTAGAGGTCCTAAGGGAGGAGGAAAAAAGAAGAATTAGGAGAGGGAGAGTGAATCTCACTCAATACCTTGAGTCTCAAGAAGACCAAGATATGACAAGACTACTCTACTTCACTAGAACTCAAGAGAGGAGAAGAGAGGGGATTTTTGGTGTCTTGGAATGAAGGAGAGGGGGGTTTATATAGTAGTAGTGGAGGGAATATGAATGGAAGGCCATTTAATGAGGGTTGACAGGGATTATGAACCTAGACCTCATTTTAGCCTTGGGAAAAATCTGGTGCATTAAATGGAGAGATTGGTGGGAGTGGGGAGCAAGCCAAAATTCGGTTTTCCCGTAACTGCTGTAACAGCCTGTGGAGCCAACTTTAAAAAATCATATCTGACTCAATTCTGATCGGCATTGTCTCATTCTTGTGCTCAAATTGAAGCCCCAAATGTCTAGTTTCTGGGAAAATTAACCTCATTCACAGATTCAAAATATTATGAGAGATATCGATGAAATAGTGAGCAGAGGTCATTTGTTAGAAAATGGTTTCAGCACAATTAACATTAATAGGTCCCAAATTAGTCCCCAATTAACATTAAATGGCTCCAATCACTCCAATTTCAAACTTAATTGGTTCCAAATTTACACTAATTAAAAGATAATTGCACAAATTACTCATTGAAGAATTAATGTTTAACTATCTAATTAATTAGGTGTATGCAACCTCACCATAAAATGTAGTCCTAACCAATTAAATTATGACACATCATTGATCTCCAATTGATTACACTTATAACCAATTAAAATCAATTGTTCATAATCACATATAGTCGGACTCAATTTGTGATAGTGCATCTTAGCAATTAAAACTTGACTTGATGATAACTTTCAATCTAGTGGTCCGATTAGGACTTATGACCAGTTGATTTGATCGTTACAACATCAAGATTATTTTGGTGAAATGAGATTAAGGATCTAATGGCCAGAATCAAGACGCATATTTATGAGGTGAAAGAGCCCCTTTTACCCTCCATGTGAGGTTAAATGCGGGTTGCAAAATGGGGTGTCAATACCCTCCAAGCGGTTAAATAATCCACTATAGAATATAGTTGGGATACATGAACAGCAGAAGACCCTCCAAGCCTAATCTACCCAAGTACCTAAGCCCTCCAAACTTCTTACTCCAACGAGGTTACGCCGAACCTATTTCTTCTTTAGCTTCCCAGATTCCGCTACTAGATCATAGCATTAACCGATGTATATTGGTTCCATCCTAACTGCTTCCCAACAGTACCAAATAAACATTCTCATAGATATGGGTATGGTGAGAAAAAGATTTGGCCAAAAGCCTCTCAAGGTTTTAACAATGGAGAGGGAGGGAGTAGAGGAATTTGTAAAGTCTCTAAGGTAAAGATTGTTGGATGAATCAATCTTGTATTTCTCTAAGATTTCTCTCACAAAATTCTCTCTGAAAGCTCTCTATATATCGTGGGAATGAGGGGTATTTACATTGGAATGAGAATGGAATGTGAAACGTCAGATTTTTCCAAACAGGGTATTTTGGCGACTTAACCTCGCGACTGGGTTAAGTCGCGAGTTCAAGCCGCGAGCTAACGGCCTGGCCAGCCTGGGACTTTTGTCCTGTAGTGCAACAGGTGGCGCGACTCTTCAGCTTCTGACGTGCTTGGCACGTGTGCAGACTTCTGGCGACTTGCAAGCCACGAGTAGCCCGCGAGATCCAGTCGTGAGATTCTGTTTCTTTGCACAATCTTGAGCATTTCTTCACACTCTCTCACTCACTACTCTTACAAGTTTTCCACCTAAATACAGGGTTACTAAGTGTTTAAATTACAAGCAAATTGGCACGGAATAAAGCCAACAAGATGGTTGATTAAATTCAACCTTACAATCTCCCCATTTGGCTATTCCGTGACAAAACCCTACAACAGACTCTAGACTTAAAGCGTGAGTTGGGAACAGTTGAACAAAACTCACTCACACCTAACTCTAGATTCTGAACAGCTTTTGAACATATGAACAAGTATCTCCTGAAACATAACAATATAGCAGTATCATTGTATGCAGAAACACTTGAGATGCATATGGAGCAATAAAAGTATGATCAAGCAAAATGGAATAAAGCAATAAACCATGGCAAGATCAAACAAGCAATCACTATACAAAAGTGATCGCTATGCTCATTCACACAAGGAATGAACATCTGGACATGCCAGGTGATAAGCTTAATTGAAGTGTATCATTTGCAAGTCCAACACTCAACCAATGCATACAAACATATATGCATCTAGGAACAATCCTACAAGGGCACAAGAGTGATGTACTGAATTGAAATGCATAGCATTTAACATCAAGTACATAAGGCACAAAGCAAGGCTACAAAGCAAAGAGATTGCATTGCTTGGTACAAACCATAAAAGCCTACAAACGCATAAGTGCAAGGAAACAAACCCTTAAAGCTTACAAAAGCAACATGGGTATAAACCAAAAACAAGAACCTTAACAACCTACAAAGGTACCAGGTACAAACAGTAAAAAGTACTTCCCTTATCATATCACTCCCCCTATCATGAATCATAGGAGCTGTGATGAACTTGGAACATATATACCTGTAACCTGAAACACTTGCACAAAACACATTAGACCCTCAAGGTAAAGCAAGTAATAAACGAACAAGTATAATGCAACAAGTAAATTGCGATCAAGTAAACATGATGTGAAACATGTGAGCAACTTGATCAAATACCAAACATCTAGACAAAGTTTTCTTATTAACACAATGTCTTCTTCCCCTTGGTATATGCATCTCCTCTATGGAATATCTCTCCCCCTACAAGTGTGCACGAGAAATAGAATTTCTCCCCTTAAGAATGTGCACAAGGGTCATATAGAAATGACAAAAAGGTATACTCTTTAGAGTATACTCTCCCCCTTTTTGTTAGGAATAGACAAAGGGTCAAAGAGAAACGAGGGCAAGAGATGAAAGTATGAACAATGATAATGATGCATAAGGGGTGCAATGATGAATGAGAAAATGAAGCTCAATCCTAAGACATAACAAGCTAGGATGAAGAAACAATGTATGAACCAATGCATGACAAGGGTAGCAAGGTGTGTGCAAGAGGTGGCTAAGTGCAATGCATGACCAATGCATGAAAAATGCACATGTGGGGCAAGGTGTGTTAAATATACAACCAATGAACCAAACATGTTCCTAATGAGGAAACATGAGAAATCTCAAAGTTTGATACTCATTGGAGTCGAAACAAGTGAGAAAATGCCTAAGAGGCATTTTATCAAACACCTAGCATGCACACTATGAAGAACAAAGTGAAACAATGCATGAACATCATGAAAACCACCCTTAATACATGTTCTTTTTGCCACAAGGGGCCAACATCCAAAGTAAATCATCAATAGAAACCAATCCCATATAAAAATTTTGACAAAAATTAAGTTTTCCCAACCCCTATGATGAAAATCCTAACCAAGAGCACAAAACTCACAAAAACATAATCTAATGATCAAAAACAATGAAAAGAGTATATAATTACCTTAGAGATGTTAATGGAATGAAAAACCATTCAAATTGATTGGGTTTGGATGTAAAAATAGTAAAAGAGGGGTTTAAGAGAGGATGAGAGAGGTTTAAAACAGTTTTCCCATGAAAGACACTTATAAAAGCTGTTTCTAGGCGTTTCGCGACTGGGCGAGGCTCGAAAACGATTTTCAAGAAATTTTCTAAGTCTTTTTCGCGACTTGAGTGCTCACCCGCAAGTGAGTCGCGAGTAAGTCACGAATCTCTCTGCCAGAGAACCAAAAAATGCGAGAAAAATGCATTTTTCCAGTTTCGCGACTCGCAAGTCAGTCGCGAGTGAGTCCATAGGGGAGATGCATATACCATAAGGGGAAGAAGACATTGTGTTAATAAGAAAACTTTGTCTAGGTGTTTGGTGTTTGATCAAATTGCTCACATGTTTCACATCATGTTTACTTGATCGCAATTTACTTGTTACATTATACTTGTCCGTTTATTACTTGCTTTACCTTGAGGGTCTAATGTGTTTTGTGCAAGTGTTTCAGGTTACAAGTATATATGTTCCAAGTTCATCACAGCTCCTATGATTCATGATAGGGGGAGTGATATGATAAGAGAAGTACTTTTTACTGTTTGTACCTGTTACCTTTGTAGGTTGTTAAGGTTCTTGTTTTTGGTTTGTACCCATGTTGCTTTTGTAAGCTTTAAGGGTTTGTTTCCTTGCACTTATGCGTTTGTAGGCTTTTATGGTTTGTACCATGAAATGCAATCTCTTTGCTTTGTAGCCTTGCTCTGATACCAATTAAAAGTTCAAAATGGGTATAAAACACCCTTGAACGTTTTGACCCCAAATTACAAATTATCAATTCAAGCTTAATATCAAACGATTGACGTGCAGAACATGAATATAAGCTAAACACAGAATTAATAAACAATCTAAACCAAATATAAACACATCCACAGTAGTAAATATAAGGCAAAAATAAAGGGAAGGAAAATGCAAACACACGGACAACACACGATGTGTTATCGAAGAGGAAACCAAAGTCCTCAGCGTAAAACCTCTCCGCCGCCCTCCAAGCGGTCAAATAATCCACTAAAGAATGTAGTTGGGATACATGAACAACAGAAGACCCTCCAAGCCTAATCTACCCAAATACCTAAGCCCTCCAAGCTTCTTGCTCCAACGAGGTTACGCCGAACCTATTTCTTCTTTAGCTTCCCGGATTCCGCTACTAGACCATAGCATCAACCAATGTATATTGGTTCCTTCCTAACTGCTTCCCAACAGTACCAAATAAACCTTCTCACAGATGTGGGTATGATGAGAAAATGATTTGGCCAAAAGCCTCTCAAGGTTTTAACAATGGAGAGGGAGAGAGTAGAGGAATTTGTAGAGTTTCTAAGATAAAGATTGTTAGATGAATCAATCTTGTATTTCTCTAGGGTTTCTCTCAAAAATTCTCTCTAGAAGCTCTCTACATATTGTGGGAATGAGGGGTATTTATACTGGAATGAGAATGAAATGTGAAACGTTAGATTTTCCCAAACAGGGCATTTTGGCGACTTGACCTCGCGACTAGGTTTAATCGCGAGTTCAAGCCGCGAGCTAACGGCCGGCCAGCTTGGGACTTTTGTCCTGTAGTGTAACAGCTGGCGCGACTCTTCAGCTTCTAACATGCTTGGCACGTGTGCAGACTTCTGGTGACTTGCAAGCCGCGAGTAACCCGCGAGATCCAGTCGCGAGATTCTGCTTCTTTGCACAATCTTGAGCATTTCTTCACACTCTCTCACTCATTACCCTTACAAGTTTCCCACCTAAATACAGGGTTACTAAGTGCTTAAATTACAAGCAAATTGGCACGGAATAAAGCCAACAAGATGGTTGATTAAATTCAACCTTACACTGTTCAAGGGTCTTCTCCACATAAATGCGGCCAGAAAAATAGCTGCAGTGCATTTCATGCGGTAGTAGCAGCTTTCCCTTAGATATTTTTGGGTTTCCTTCCTTCTCGTATGTTCATGAGGCACGTCCCTATCCCTAGAGCTTCTTGGAGGGTCACTCTAATCGTTGGAGCACATAAGCTACATTCATCATATCCGTGGAGGAGTTCCTCCTCGGACCACCTTCCATTCATTCCTTACTTATGAGACTCTAAAATTGAATCCCTCATAACTATTTATTCCTCCTCGGACCATTCACGTTCTAGGCCAAGGCCCAAGGCCCAAGGCCCAATATATGATTTAGGCCCTTAACCCTACAGCTATTTTTAGCTTTTATAATTTAAAAATACATATTAATGAGACTAAATCAATATTTTTATTTTTGTCATTTAAAAAGTTTTGATTCACATTCTTAATGTTATCTATTGTCAATTCATTCCAAAACGCAATAATTTTTAAAACACAAACTATTAAACTATGTCATTTTGAGTCCACTAAATCAATATCCAAATATGTCACATCGTCACCTCATTTAAAAATACATGTAAGTAAAACAAAAAAGAAAACTCAATTCTCACTCTATGCGCGTGTGTGCATGGTCTCTTACTTATTTTGCAATAATGGTGATGAGGCTCATCATAGTGACTAACTATGTTCATGGTTTACTTATCGCAAATGAATGAATAAGGGAATTGGATGAATTCTAAGGATTAAGAAATGGGAGAAGGAGAGTGGTGATGAGCTGGTCCAGCTAGAGGAAGTGAGAGTCGAGGTTGGCGATGGAGCTGCCAATAAAGCGGAAGAGGAGTCTACGGATCTAAAGTTATTATGGCCTAGTGGCCCTAGGATCACACAATCCAACAAGTCATAGGTTGCTACTTGTGTAACACCCCAAACTTGACCAAGGTACAAAATAACTATTTATTTCGCATATCTACGAAATTTTCTATAACCTTTATGAAATTATTTAGCCCGAAATATTAATTAACTCAAAACAGGCGATCCACAACAAAATTTAAACAAAATGTAATAAAAAACCAGTAATACAAAATACTCATTACAAATGCTAGAGCTTTAATCCCAAAAATAGAAACATCCTTAATTTAATCCTCACAATACATCAATTACAACCTTAAAAAATGTAATACATAATAAAATTCTCAAATCCAAGGTTGCTTTTGATATATCTATAAGGGGAGGGTGAGATAACTCAATAAGTAGAATTCACTAACATGGGGTGTGGAAATTGTGGACGCCCCAAAAAATTTTCGTAATTTTATTTTCTCTCATTTTGGGGAGTTTTTAGTGTGGTCGCACATTGGGTCCTTGACGATGTGACTCCTGTGTGCTTGTGATTCTAGGGTGGGGTGTGTGTATGTAAGTCCATTTTTCTTATTTTTATTTTAGGAGTCACCACCAACCATTGGTTTTGTATTAGGTGTGATTGGTCACTTAGAGGTCTAATTCATTTTAGGTTGCCTAATTAACCAAACCAAATCTTAAGGGTTCATTAATTAAGGCAAGTCAAAAAGTCTCAATCCAAAGATCTTGGACTCAGAAGTTTGGTTACGTGTGAGGAAGGTGTTAGGCACCCTACAAAGCCTATCCAAAGATAGTACCTCATTTTAATTTATTTCAAACGTTATTTTTTTAGTGAAGAAATAGAATACTTGCCATTTTTATTTTTGAAAAGGTTTTGCAAATTGTAGGGTAGGAATTTTGTTCCACCCATATCTAATTGTTATACGACGCGGTGCCAGGCGCGATGCGTCTTTTGCCTTTGCACCGAGTGTAGGACCAAGAGGCCATGGGCTTGCTACTTGCGCAAGACACCAAGCTTTGGCTTGAATCCCACATCGGATAGAAAGAGCACCCCACTACCCTTATAAAATAACATGTGAATATTAAATCCAATGAATATTTACAACTAAGGCATGTGAGGTATTTAAATAGGTAACATGTGTAGGAGTATACAAACATGTGAGTAGATTACTTAATAAGTAGGTAGCATGTGAATAATAAACAGCTATATAAACAAACTACGACACAAAAGGAAGAGAGAGTTAGAAGAGTAGCACATTTTTGTCATCCACAATTTTCTCATTTATTATTATGCAAAAAGGATGATAAATAAAATATGTTAGTGCCAAAGAAATAGGAGGAACAATATAAGCTTGATTTGTGTTCAATGGTTCAAGAAAATGAATAACAGACAACAAATCTTTAACAAAACTATTCTAAGGAAAAGTTTGAAATTAGAATGTATGAGCAAAATTTACAACGTTGACTTTATTTTTATTTGTGAAAAGAAAATTTGGAAAGACACATTTTTTAAGAAGCTTTAAGAAAGACATTTTCAACATTTTTTAAAGAAAAGTCCCTTTTGAAAAAGCAAGATTGTAAATGCAAAACAAGTTTTTATTTTCTAGAAAAAAGGTTTTTGAAAAGCGCCATGATTATAAAAAAAGAAAAAAAAGAAAAAAAAAAGATATTTAGAAAAGGTTCATGGTTTTTTTTTTTTTTTTTTGAAAAAAAAAAAGAGTTTTGGAGCTTCAAGAAAAATCCCATGATTTTATGCATATACAAATTTCAAAAGACTTTACTTGTTCAAAAGATTTTTTTTTTTTTTTTTGTTCCAACATGATAAAAGCATTTTTTTTTTTTTTTAATTTTCTTATTATTTGGAAAAAGAATTTTCAGATTTAAAAAGAACATTTTCTAACGTGGTAAAAAATAAAAATTATTCCAACGTGGTAAAAGTATTATTTTTTTGAAGAAAACATTTCTTTTTCTTTTTGCTATTTTCAGATTTTTAATAGGAAATGAGAAAACGTTTTGTTTTGAAAGCTCTCTTTTTTTTTTTCTTTTTTTTTTTATAAGAAAATGGGAGGAAAAAGAAACTTGATTTCTTTTTTAAAAAAGGGCATTTCCTTAGAAAATTATGTAAATGATTTGTTTTTACCCAAGCAACTTTATTTTATGGCAAAATTATTGGTGAGAAAGGTGAAGGAACAATAATAAAGTGCAGAAAAATAAATAACAAAGCAAGTAAAGTGCTGAAATTTAAATGACAATAAAGTAAAGAGTAGAAAAATAAATGACATAAAGAGCTGAAATTTAAATGACATAAAAGTAAGAAGCTGAAATTTAAAGTACAAAAATTTAAATGACATTAAAAGAAAGTGCAGAAATATTGTTAAGGTTTATTGGAAAAAGGTTTTTTATGTCTCTCTTAAATAAATTTTAATCTCTTTCAAGTCTTATGGGTGCTTTATCATAAAAAAATGGGAGTTCTAAGCCATCAACCATTCTTATGAGACATACCTATATTGTGCTTTATTTTAGGTTTAAAAACGATTTAAGAGAGAGAGAGAGAGTGTGTGTAGACCCTCAATTTCGCACTCATACTTTAACCTTGGGAGATGACCAAAATAATCATTCTAAGTACTCAAAAATCAGGGTTGCATTTGATGCATTAAGTCATTCATCTCATATCATGAAAATGATCTTTAGATTCTAACGATCGCAACGATATGCTTAGTTTCCAAATCGGACGGTCGGATTAAAAGATATCACAAGATTAAGTTTTAACGGTCTATATGCATTCATTAGGGTGGAAATGATCACACGTGATTAATTGAATTTAATTTTGATTGGTTAACAATTAAAACTAATTAAATGAATTTCTTTGATTGGTTGTTGATCTTGATTAAAATAAGTTTGGTTGCATGGGAATAAAAAATAATCTGATATTGTTAAAATTATACTGATAATTAAGCTTTTAGGGTGATTATTTTTGAGGTAATTATTTTAAACATTTAATTATCAATGCAAGGTGAATTTTATCAGAAATATGAGTCCAAGACACGTCTAAGTACAATTCCCATCTTAGAAAAATGCCCAAAAAAGAGTTCAAAACGTGTAAGAAAACAAAACTAGGTGAAGCTGTTAGGAGTGCCAATTGGCACTTCAACAATGCCGATAGGCACAAAATGCAGAATAGTCCCAGATATGTTTTGTTCAGGTCAAAACTCATCAGATTCAATTTTTTAGGGATAACATCTTGTAAGGTTGAATTTAATTAACCATCTTGTTGACTTTATTCCGTACCAAATTTGCTTATATTTTAGCAATTAGTAACCCTATATTTAGGTGGGATTCTTGTAAGGGTAGTGGTGAGAAGATGTGAAGAAAAGCTCAAGTTTGTGCAAGAAGGCAGAGTCTCGCGGTTAGGACTTGCGGGTGACTCGCGACTGGAAGCCGCCAACTGTAACACACGTGAGAAGCATGCGGGGAGCTGAAGGGTCACGCCAACTGTCGCACTACAGGACAAAAGTCCTAAGCTAGCCAAGCCGTTACCTCGCGGTTGGAACTCGCGACTCAGACCAGTCGCGAGGCCAAGCCGCCAACCAGGCCTGTTTGGGAAAAACTGACTCTTTACATTCCAAACACTCACTACTATATATAGACCCTTATACCCACGAAATGTAGAGAGCTTCTAGAGAGAATTTTGTGAGAGAAACCCTAGAGAAAAACAAGATTGATTCATCCACAATCTTTACCTTAAAGACTCTTCAAATTCCTCTACTCTCTTCCTCTCCATTGATACATCCTTAAGAAATTCTTTGCCAAATCATTTTCTCACCATACCTATATCCGTGAGAATGTTTATTTGGTGCTTTGGGAAGTAGTTAGGAAGGAACCAATGTCTATTAGTTGATAGCGGAATCCGGTAAGCTAAAGAAGAAATAGGTTCGGCGCAACCTCATTGGAGCAAGAAGTTTGGAGGGCTTAGGTACATTGGGTAGATTAGGCTTGGAGGGTTTTCTGTTGTTCATGTATCCCAACTACATTTTTTAGTGGATTATTTATCGCCTAGAGGGCGGCGGAGAGGTTTTACGCCGAGGGCTTCGGTTTCCTCTTCGATAACACATTGTGTGTTGTCCTTGTGTTTGCATCTTTCTTCCCTTTATCTTTACCATTTATTTACTGTTGTGGATGTGATTATTTATGGTTTAAATTGTTTATCAATTATGTATTTAGCTTATGTTCGTGTTCTGCATGTTAATCGTTTGATATTAAGCTTGAATTGATATTTTGTAATTTGGGGTCTAAACGTTCAAGGGTAGTTTATATCAATTTTGAACATTTAATTGGTATCAGAGTGAGTATACTTGTTGTGGTTTAAATACCTAAGTGTGATCCTTGACCCCTTGTGTTTATTTGCCATGGATTGTGCTTTATATGACTCTTTATATGATTTGGTTGATGATAAATGTAACATGCACGTGTTTATGAAAATGCCTCTATGAGTGATAATCCTCATGATTATGATGCTATGTTACATGAATCTTTGAATGTTGTTGATATTCCTAACATCAAACCCTTGAAGAAAATTGCTAAGAAGTTTCAAAATAATTTGAGTAAGTTACTTTGTGAAAAGGATGATTTGATTGCTAAGCTCAATGAATCCAACAAATTGGTTGAAAAATATAAGAAACTTGCTGAAATTTCTCTTCAAAAGCTGAATGAGTTTGAATGTTTGAATATGGACTTGGATGACAAACTTGTTTTGTCTAACAAACTTGTTGATAAGCTAAAATGTGAAAATGAATCTCTCAAGATGCATGCCAAGTGTTTGATTGCTGAACCTATTGATAAAAATGATGAAAATATTTGCTGCAATTACATTGTGGTACCCGATATTGTACCTATTGTGTGTTCTAACCCAAATGACAAATCGATGTACATTCCTCCACACAAAAGAAATCAAAAAGTGGAGAGAAAGGCTTCTAAGTCAAAGCCTCCATTTAGGTCTCAACCTAAGGTTTTGGATGGATCTAAGTTTGTTCCAACTTGCCACAATTGTGGTGTGATTGGTCATATAAGACCTCAATGTTATAATTTGAAGAGAGAACAAAACCATGTTGCTAGATCCCTTTCCAAAAAGCCTAGTGGACCTAAACACATTGTGTGTCACCATTGTGGTGCTTTTGGTCATCTAAGACCTTATTGCTCTAAGTTTCATGCTCTTAAAAGAATCAAAAGAAAAGAGAAACTTGAGCTTCTTGAAAGTTATGCTAAAAAGGGTAAACTGGTTTTGAGTGAAAATAGCATGTTGTTAAAGAAATTGTTTAATACTCTTAACTCCTTGACTATGTGATTCTCCGGTTCTCATTCTTCCAACTCTCGTCTCACTTCTAATGAGGCACTCATTCCAAAAAATTGTTTTGTTTAGATGAGGAAAGGTTCCTATGGTTAAGCTTTTGCTCTGTTGGTCACTGATCTAATTTTTTCGATCTTTGTAGGACCCTTTGTGCATTAGATGCGTCATTGTCATGCATTTGTGCATCATGCATCTCTTTATTTGCATTGTTTTTGTTTTGATCTTACCTTTTTGTTTTAGTTTTGTGTGAGTAAAAATCCAAAACCACAGAAAAAGTGAAAAATTCAAAAAGTTTGATCGTATATGTTTGAGCACATTTCACATGTATGTTTTGCCTTGTATCATTGTACTAATGGCTTTGTGCATTTACGAGCTTAGCTTGTTCTTTATGCACTTATATCTTTGTGGGAAAAATCTTGACATCTTTGTGTGGTTGTTGTAAATTGATCTTCAAGTTTTTCATGAATGATTAGTCAATAATCATGTTGGTTTTGATACATGCATAGACTTGTGCCTATATATCTTCCCACTCTTTATTTTTTGTTTTTTCTTAAAGAGCTCACCAAATGTAAATCTCCAAATAAAAAGAGATATTAAGCTGCAAAAGCCATCACACATATTAGTATTCGATTAGGAAAAAGGGAAAGTGACTTTTATGAAAATGTATGGTGCCCAAAAAGCCAAAAGCTTGTTCATCAAATTGAAATATCAAAAATTTCAGGCATCGTTCTTACAATGAGATGTAATGATTCAAAAAGATCAAATATTATGAATTGTAAAGAAGCCAAATGAAAAACTTCAAAGATATGTAATCATTTTCTTATGGGGAGTCATATATGTTCATTTCTATAAATGAGATAGACCACTTGGCTTAGTACTAGTTGTGTATGACTTGATTGAATTGATCATTGAAACTTCACTCTAGACTAAGGACTATTCCACACTTGATACACACACACATCACACATGCCTAATGTTCAATGAATGTCTTATTCATTTGTTCAATTGTACTTGTTTAAATGTGATGTGTGTGTGCTCAACTATATATGGATCAATACAAAAAGATATTTGATTATTTTATATGTTTTTGGAAGTGATTTTATCACTCTTTGTGTTCAAGTTTAGTGCATACTTTGTTTTTCATAGTTTAAACATGTTTTGGGTTGAAAAACAAGTGTCAGAATTTTTGGCAACTCATTTTAGCGACTTGCAAGCTGCGAGTCCAAGCTGCCAGTTTTGGCTACTCATTTTGGCGACTTGCCCAGTCCTGAGCCCAGTCGCGAATTCACACAGAATGGTTTCGCGACTTGCTCGTGACTCGCCAGTCGTGAAACGCTTAGAATAAGCTTTTTAAAGAGCTTTTTAGTGGGAAACTTGTTTTAAACCTCTCCTATCCTTTCTAAAACCCCTCTTTCAATATTTTTACATCAAAACCCAATCAATTTGAATGGTTTTTCATTCCATTAACATCTCTAAGGTAATTGTAAACTCTTTTAATTAATTTGGATTCTTGGAGTATGTTTTACCCAATCAATTTGAATGGTTTTTCATTCCATTAACATCTCTAAGGTAATTGTAAACTCTTTTAATTAATTTGGATTCTTGGAGTATGTTTTGGTGAGTTTTGTGCTCTTGGTTGGGATTTTCATCATATGGGTTGGGAAAACTTAATTTTTGTCAAAATTTTTGCATGGGATTGGTTTCTTTTGATGATTTGCTTTGGATGTTGGCCCCTTGTGGCAAAAAGAACATATATTAAGGGTTGATTTCATGATGTTCATGCATTGTTTCACATTATTGTTCATAGTGTGCATGCTAGATGTTTGATAAAATGTCTCTTAAGCATTTTCTCGCTTATTTGGACTCCGATGAGTATCAAACTTTGGGGTTTCTCATGTTTCCTCATTAGGAACATGTTTGGTTCATCGTTGTGTGTTTAACACACTTTGCCCCACATTTACATCTTCCATGCATTGGTCATGCATTGCACTTTGCCACCTCTTGTACACACCTTGCTACCCTTGTCATGCATTGGTCTATACTTTGTTTTTTCATCCTAGTATATCATGTTTACCTTATGCTATGTAGCATTTTGTTCCGTCTTAGGTTTGAGCTTCATTTTCTCATTCATCTCGTACCCCTCATGCATCATTGCACCCCTCATACATTATTATCATTGTTCATACCTTCATCTCTTGCTCTCGTTTCTCCTTGACCCTTTGTCTATTCCTGACAAAAAGGAGGAGAATATACTCTAGAAAGTATACCAGAGAGTTTTTTTCATTTCTATATGACCCTTGTGCACATTCTTAGGGGGAGAAATTTTGTTTCTCATGCACATTTGTAGGGGCAGAGATATTCCATAAGGGAGATGCATATACCAAGGGGGAGAAGACATTGTGTTAATAAGAAAACTTTGTCTTGTGGTTGGTGTATGATCAAGTTGCTCACATGTTTCACATCATATTTACTTAATCGCAATTTACTTGTTACATTATACTTGTCCGTTTATTACTTGCTTTACCTTGAAGGTCTAATGTGTTTTGTGCAAGTGTTTCAGGTTACAGGTATATATGTTCCAAGTTCATCACAACTTCTATGATTTATGATAGGGGGAGTGATATGATAAGGGAAGTATTTTTTGTATGTAATTTTGTAACCATGTTGCTTTTGTAAGCTGTTAGGGTTTGTTTCCATGCTTTTGTAGGCTTTTATGGTTTGTACCATGCTTATGCAGCCTTTATGCTTTGTGGCTTAAGTACTTGATGTTAAATGTCTTGCATTTTTCTCTTGTACTTCACTCTTGTTTCCTTGTAGGATTGTTCCTAGAATCATTCATGTTTGTGTGCATTGGTTGAATGTTGGACTTGCAAATGATACTCTGCAAATAAGGTTATCAACTTGTATGTTCGGATGTTCATTCCTTGTGAGAATGAGCATTGTGATCACTTTTGTTTAGTGATTGCTTGTTTTGGTCAAGCCATGATTTATTACTTTATTGCTTAAGTCAATTTTTGCTTGATCATATTATGCTTGCTCTATATGCACTTCAAGTTTTTATGCATACAATGATATTGTTGTATTGTTGTGTTTCAGGAGATACTTGTTCATATGTTTCAAGAGCTTATCAGATTCTAGAGTTAGGTGTGAGTGAGTTTTGTTCAACTGTTCCCAACTCAGGTATTAAGTCTAGAGTCTGTTGTAGGGTTTTGTCACGGAATAGCCAAAGGGGGAGATTGTAAGGTTGAATTTAATCAACCATCTTGTTGGCTTTATTTCGTGCCAAATTTGCTTGTATTTTAGCAATTAGTAACCCTGTATTTAGGTGGGATTCTTGTAAGGGTAGTGTGTGAGAAGATGTGAAGAAAAGCTTAAATTTGTGCGAAAAGGCAGAGTCTCGTGGTTAGGACTCGCGGGTGACTCGTGACTAGAAACTGCCAACTGCAGCACACGTGAGAAGCATGCAGGGAGCTGAAGGGTCACGCCAGCTATCGCACTAAAGGACAAAAGTCCAAAGCTGGCCAGGTCGTTACCTCGCAGCTGGAACTCGTGACTCAGACCAGTCGCGAGGCTAAGCCGCCAACCAGCCCTGTTTGGGAAAAACTGACTCTTCACATTCCAAACAATTATCACTATATATATGTTGGGGTTTATGCCCTAAAATTCAATTTATTGGCATGTCATAAATAATTAAATTGTTTAATTATATGAGACTATTTATGAACTAATGGGACATTATCTTAGTCCATGAGATGTATAGTATGTGATTTATGTGATTTAGTCACAGAAGATATAAGTCGCAAGTTCTTTGTAAACTCAGAATTTTAGTTCGTAGTCGGTGATGAAATTGGGCATTTCATCTGCGAAGACTATAACATATCAACTACGATGATTTGTCTTGATCATGGAAGTGGAGACTTCTAGTTGGTATGTTGATATTTTTTAAGAGTTAAGACATATTGAACTGGACCGCTGTGAGATTTATTATTCTCCTAACGACTGTCAAATGAATAATAAATCTCACGACTTCTATTTACATAAACTCTAAATCCTGAGAGAATAATAAACCTGATCATGAGATGTAGGTTGCTTTGATATATCAGGAGTGAGATCTATAAGTAACGGTCAAAACCTCAGTATGTTGGGTAGCCGCATTTAATGTTGATGGAATATATATTTTCAAGATGAAATTCATAATCTCTTAACGGAGATATAAAATATTCCCTTGAGATAAGTTTAATAGGTTTGGTTATTCAGAGTGTTGGGCCCAACCACTTTAATAAGGAGTTACTAAAGTATATATATTTGTGAAATTGGATTTCATAAATATATATTGAATAACATAAAAGATTAAACCGGGTACTCAAGGTTTAAGATGTAGTAATCTTCAAAGTGGCAGTCTACATTCATGACTTTGTATTACTACGAATATTTTAATGAAGGGGTTGAATGTATAATAAAGTTTTGGGATATAATTTATTAACTAGTCGCTAACCCGTGCGATGCACGGGAAAATCTTATGAAAGCATAGTTTATACATTAAAACTTTTTAATTTTACATGAACTATAATAGTTTTAATAATATTTGAAAAATTTAATAAAAAGTGAAAACTCAAGCCAATTCAAGATGAACCACTACAATAACAAAGGCAGTCCTCCCATTCATTCTTGCAAGCCAATAGCAATTGCAAGAGCTATCATAAGGGTATTCCATCGGATAGTTTTGACCTAAGTATGCTCCTCCTTTATTTTAATCCTATACATCAGCAATTTGAAGTGAGTTTTCAGCAAGTGGTATCAAGTAAAAATCACGTTTGCACAAAACCTAAACAGACATCAACAATTTTACCAAGTTTTTTGCTAACTTCATAATAATTATGGAACACCTTGCAAGCTTTAATCAATGCTGGCACATCATTGATGTTGAAGTTTATACATGTTCTGCATGTGGTATTAAGTTTTAGGGTTTTATAGATGTGGCAGCCAAATGATACATGGAAAGCCTTTTATCACATAATAATAATACAGCAATCAATATATAAATATATTGTGTAACAACATTTAAAAGAAACAAATAGAAAATAAGTGTAATTGTTTTGAATTATCCATTCATCTTAATCAAAATTTAACAAAATAAATTTGATAAAATAGTTTTCATACAAATAAAGCTTTATAAAGCTTGAGTATAGTTTCCTCTCATTTCCAAAAGTTTCCACATAATTCATCCAACAAAGTCTACAACTCTTCCCAGACCTTTTTTGGAGAAGTGAATGACTCTTCCCAGACCTTACCAAACCTAGAAGAAAAGAATGAAAGAAAACTTTAAATCAAATAATCATTAAGAAAAATAACTGCAAACAACCATGAAAAATTTATGACTTGAGTTTTTATTCATTGAAATTGAACATTTACATGTTTCCTACCATAAAGTTTTGGATTCTGACTCCAATTCCAAATGCCATGTCGCTTAATGTAAAGTTGTAAACTATCAGCTTCTTATCTTTTTTAGGAATCTATCACCTCTTCTCAAAGGAATTATCCTAGCACGCTAAGCCTTCACCATCCCTGTTAAACTCTAACCCAAACAACTATATAAAGATGCTTGAATCCCAAACATACTAAATAAAAATCCATAACTTATCCCTACACTTTCTTATTAACCAAACCAAAATTATTATTAAAACCAAAAATAGAAACATGCACATAATGATACAAAAAGAAAGAGTGTTTATAAGAAACTTAGATAATACCCAATTGTTATAATCAGAGTCCACTGGCAGCCCGTGTAAAAAATACTTGTAGTCAATAACAATGCAATGCAATTTGCTATATAGATTAAGATCATTCACCCAAAAAAAAAAAAAAAATGCGAAATGGGAAGGAACATAGATAATAAATTTGAACATCTTGATAAATCCTATGAAAATTTGATAGAGCACACGTCAAGGAATTTAGGATTTTGAACAATATTGAGTCAAGATCTGTAACAATGCATAGAATAGTCCATCAGATGTGTAGACAAATCATCAAATTTAAATGGGATTAATTCTAAAACTATTAACATCCAATGGAAGAGAAAAGAGAACTTCATGAGAATGAAGGTAAACTCACTATTCTATGTTTTGCGCATCGCAAGTAATTCTGAAAATGGTGCACACATCTTTAACTCTCATTGCACCTTTGCTGTTAGACATAGAAAAATAGAAGAAATTTTTTTAAATTAAACACTTCAACAAATAAAAATAAATATATAGAATAG
Organism: Quercus glauca; assembly: GCA_023736055.1. NCBI lineage: Eukaryota > Viridiplantae > Streptophyta > Magnoliopsida > Fagales > Fagaceae > Quercus > Quercus glauca. Next base: position 54,696,396 of record CM043316.1, read on the forward strand.
ATTAAAAACCATCTTTTCTATGGAAGGTAAGGTTAATTTAAAAACACAAATTGGTCAAGTTTTAGATTCTTCCTAAAAACATATTACCAATATTAATGTAGCAAGAATTAGTAGAGATCGTCACTGATATCAACGGCAACAACAATTTCTTAAATCTCAACCATTTCAAATATTAAATTTTCTCACACTTTGCATAAACATGAAAAATTCATACCAAAGTCAACAAAATGTTTAATTGGACATGTGAGAACTCTAAAAGAAAACTGAAAGAAGCACACTTGGCATAATTTTTTTTCTCAATTTCTCCTCACAAATGAAATCTCAGGGTAGCTTTGATATGGTAAAATCTGACCACCCAATTACTATAAGGCAAATCTATGTCCAACATCTCAAGTAGCCTATCACCACATATTGACTTCAATACATAAAGGCAAAGGCAAACAATATGTAGAGGCTATAGGAAGGCCTGGCTTAGTTCATGTACTCAAAAAATTTTATTATGAGAGGGATTTGACTTTAAATTTAGTACCTGTTCTCTCATCCATAAAAAAAAAATAAAAAAATAATTTGTGTATCCCCAAATTCATTAAAAACACGAAGTTTAAACCACTATTTGCCTATTAGATTCAATAATCAATATATCAGCTTGGACCACAGTGAAGTCTCTCAAAATATGCTTCAAAAATAAATATGGAAGAAAAAATAACACAGCTCTACCTTACCATAACTAACAAATAAAAGTTGTAGATAAACAGCGAAGCCAAGGTTGCAGGAGGACACTGGAAAAGAAGCTGTGGTTTGCAACCAAACAAAGAATCAAACAAAACCCCTAAAAAATCTAGATGCTGCTCTTAAAGAAGATTCTTATCAAATGTATTAAAAAAAAAAAAATAGCATGATTCTTTGATAAAGTACAAATTCTACATGCCCATAAAAATTAGATAAAGATGTAATAAAAACAATGGTAAACTTGAGATGAAATAATAACTAAACTAAACATAAAACATGCACGGGTGAACAATTAGTTTTTATTTCTTTGAAATTGAACCAAAAAATAGAACCACACATATGTGAGGACAGTGAATTTAAATTTAAAGAACAAAAATATTTATTTCACAGCATTATATTGAACGATTAAAACCCTTAAAAATGAGTGAGGAAGACAAAAAGTTGTGCAGACCAAGAACTGAGAGTAATTTGGTAGAATTGTAGAGTAACGCCTTCTTTCATATGCAAACATATCTCCAAAGTACAAAGCATCTAATGGAACCATAGAACATGAATATATATGTTCTTCTCACTAACATACAGATAGATTAATTAAATCATGGTTTGGAAATTGTTTACCAAAAAAAAAAAAAAAAAAGGAATATCTAACGATCATACATATGTATCTAATAAATAATAATTCTAACCATAAAGCAACTACAACATGAGAATCTGGTTCAAAGTATTTAAACAATAACTAAATTTACAAAATGCCCTTTATATATATTTATAATGATGGTGTGATGCCTCACCAACAGTGATAGGGCCTCACCTATTCCACATATGCTCACTATCCATAGAGGTCTTCCTAGAATTCCTGTTTTGCTCACTTCACTAAGCATCTTAGTTGCATCTCTCTTCCTTAAAAGAAAACAGAATGAACAGCATGAATAACATTCTCCAATGAGGATTTCAATTACCAAAACTCATCAAGATTTACAAAAAAATATAAAAGAAAAGACAAAACTAAACATTTTTTAAGAAAAATAAGGCATTAACAAATTAGAAATTCAAAGCATGAAATCAACTACCAAATACCAATTATTATTCAACATCATGAAAGCTATGATGAATTGATAACAGATTTTAAAACTCCTAGTAATGAAGAATGGCAACCCCCCAACACAACAACATTTTTGCCAAAAAATGCATATTGCACATCAAATAGTGTATTATAACTATCACATTGAAATCTGTTGTCAATTCATTCAAGTAAAAAAAAAGGGTCAACTCTCCAAACTGTTAATTTTTTTAATTTCAAAAACCTCCAAATATAAGAAAGACATTAATGAAATTAATCATTCACAATAGGAACAATGCATAACCCACATATAAATTTAGGGCAGGACAAACATTAAAGGGTTTTTGAGCTAACCATAACATCACTCTCAAAATAAACTTAAAAATCTTTTGCTAATGTCCATATCATAGTAAAACAGAAAACCTTCAAAGCCCAAAACCATTGTCACATATACTTCACAATAAAAACATTCTAGTTGAACATGAATTAGCAGTTTATGAAAACAATACATGAGGTAGTATAAAATATAGCCCAATCATGAAACCATAAATCCCAGATAGGCAAAAGAAAAAAAAAAAAAAAAAAACCATGAAACTGAAAAGCATGAAAGCAAAACCTATAGGATTGGGAGGCTAAGATCAAAACTGAATACTGCCACCAAGTATATATAATTAGCCACAAATCCATATGAGGCTAAAATAAATCAATAATCTACAATAGAAAGTAAATTATTCAATAACTAAATTAATATACTTGCATTTGTATATAAACCCAGAAACTTATATTAAATCCAAACACAAACAAATGACTTAAAAACATCAAAGGCATGCTGCTCCAATAACTAAATTAATATACTTGCATTTGTATAAACCCAGAAACTTAAATTAAATCCAAACACAAACAAATGACTCACAAAAATATCAAGGGCATGCCAAGGATGCTTGTCCAATAAAAGGACAGGAAATATCATTACACAAAACATAACAAAATTATTAACAATGAAACAGAATAACAACTCTAAAATCTTAAATGGATTTTCTCACCGCCAATAATTGAAATTAATAAAACCCACTACGCTCCAAACCCATCAATCTAAACTAATCATTCAAAAGAAACACTCTCAAACGAAACCCTAAATCATATTTAACAACAAAAAACGAAACCCTAAATCTTATTTAACAACCAAAATTATAGAACAAAATAAAATAAAAAAACTTACCAGTAATGTTTGCGGAGAGAATCTGGTCAGAAAAAAAAGAAAAAAAAACAGAGTATTAAGGATGAAACCCAGATTGTGCGAAGGGTTTGGTTGTGTTGAATCCATCATCAGATACTTATGAGAGAAACGAATTAGTGAGAGGTTAGAGGGGAAGGTCTGTGTTTAGATGAGAACGAAGAGAGAGAGGAGGAATTGTCGAAGGGCTAAGAAGGAAGAGACGTCATGAGAAGAGAGAGTTTTTTTTTTTTTTAATCGAGTTTTAGTTATAGAAGAAGTATAATCGGGAGGAGGCTTCTTATTGTTAGTTTAATGCTATGATCATGAATTACCAAAATAATAATAATAATAATAATAATAATAATAATAATAATAATAATAATAATAATAATAATAATCGGGTTTTGTTTATAGTGGCAGAGAATTTTTTTTCCGGTTTTATAGTAAAATTAGAATTTTTTATAATAATAATAATAATAATCGGGTTTTGTTTACAGTGGCAGAGAATATTTTTTCCGGTTTTATAGTAAAATTAGAATTTTTTATTTATTTAAGTAATGCTGACGTGCAAAATTGTGGAAGTTTCAAAAGTTTCGGTTATATATATATATATATATATATAGATAAGGCCTAGAGTGCAATTATATTCTTATAGTGGTATTGAATATAATTAATGGTAACTTTGGACTTGTCAAGAGTTGACAGAAAAGCCCAAGACTCATTGGAGTTAGAGTCTTATTTGTTCCCTTTGGTCCCATCTCAAGCCACAAACTAAAACCCAATTGGGTAGGTTCAAAAGGCTAACCCAATTAGATAATCATTCATTATTTAATAAGAGTTATTAAATAAAGAAATAACAAGAATAGTTTGAATGTACGTATGATGAAAAGAAAAGAAATCAGTTTTTCTTTACAAGGAGAAAAAGAAGGATTTTTCTTTAAGAGTTTATGTACAAAAGACTGATTGAGAGACCACACATCTTGGGCACCATGTGGAATTGAGATAAAAATTAAAGATTTTCTCAAGTTTTTGTTTTGAAATACACGGCATCAAGGTACACACCCTATTCTTTGTTCTAGAATTCATTGTTACATGTTTATCTTTCATGATTGAAGTAGATTCGTGTTTTGTTGCTTCCGCTGTGCGTTTTGTATAAGATATAAAACCAGATTTTCCAACAATATAGACCCTTATACTCACGAAATGTAGAGAGCTTCCAGAGAGAATTTTGTGAGAGAAACCCTAGAGAAAAACAAGATTGATTCATCCACAATCTTTACCTCAGAGACTCTTCAAATTCCTCTACTTTCTTCCTCTCCATTGATACATCCTTGAGAGGTTCTTTGCCAAATCATTTTCTCATCATATCCATATCCGTGAGAAGGTTTATTTGGTGCTTTGGGAAGCAGTTAGGAAAGAACCAATGTCTATTGGTTGATGCTATGGTTGATAGCGGAATCCGGTAAGTTAAAGAAGAAATAGGTTCGGCGCAACCTCGTTGGAGCAAGAAGCTTGGAGGGCTTAGGTTCATTGGGTAGATTAGGCTTGGAGGGTCTTCTGCTGTTCATGTATCCCAACTACATTCTTTGGTGGATTATTTACCGCTTGAAGGACGGCACAGAGGTTTTACATTGAGGGTTTCGGTTTCCTCTTCGATAACACATCGTATGTTGTCCTTGTGTTTGCATCTTTCTTTCCTTTATCTTTATCATTTATTTACTACTATGGATGTGATTATTTATGATTTAGATTATTTATCAATTCTATATTTAGCTTATGTTCATGTTCAGTACGTTAATCGTTTGATATTAAGTTTGAATTGATATTTTGTAATTTGGGGTTTAAACGTTCAAGGGTGGTTTATACCCATTTTGAACATTCACATCTGACCCAATTCATGTCTGCTAACTTGCAAAGAAACCTTAGCTTATTTTTTAAGCAGATACACCTCTATAAATAGAGGAGAAAACCCAAAATTCAGCACCCCTCTTCCCTTTAATGTAAAAGAATTTCTGGTAGCTTTGTTTGAGGAATTTTTTTTTTGTTAAGCGACCATACTTTAAATCTCAGAGAGATTCATTCTCTTTGATCTCTAAAGGCATCCCTTCTCATAGAGTTAATTCATGCAAGTAAGTACTTAGTTTGTAAGTTCTTTTCTTTCTATACTTTATTGATTCACATGTTCGTTTGCATATATGTCCATGATTATGCATGTCTTTCGTCCATATTTTATGACTAATATATTCATATGGTCACATGATTCATGCATAATAGGTCTAAGATGATTTATGAAGTTCCCATTATGCATCTCTAAATTCTTCTATCAAATCTCATGTTTTAGACAATAAAAAAATAGATTTGCATTTTCTTCTTAAAATTACAATTTTCTCAACAAATAAAAAACAGGTATGAATTTTCTTCTTAAAATTACTGTTTTTCTTAACAGATAAAAATAGATACGAATTTTCTTCTTAAAATTTCTGTTTTTCTTAACAAATAAAAGTTGATCTGAATTTTCTTCTTAAAATTATTGTTTTTCTTAACAAAAAAAAATAAATATGAATTTTCTTCTTAAAATCTACTGTTTTTTCTTCTAAATAAAATAAATCTAATTTTTTCTCCACAAATCTCTTATGTTCTAATAAATAAAACAGATCTTGAATACCTTTTTCAAAATTTCCTCTTGTTTTAAAGAGGGTAGATTCATAAAGCTCACTTATTGAATTAATCTTAAATTTATCATTTAAATACATGTTGCATTTCATCACTATATATTAACAGGTACTTAAATGATCATTAGAGTCTAGAAGACCGGATTTTGTCCGGGCAGGATAGGTGCCTAACACCTTCTCATCTTATAACCTAGCCCTCGAATAGATCTTAGGTTTGTAGAGTAGTTTTTGTTGGTAGATGATGATGTAGAAAATCGTCAGTTGAACTCCTCGTCAATACAGATGGAGAAAGGTGTTGGATTCGTCCAGAGACGAACCTGCAATAAGATATGAAATAGGGAAAAAGAAATACACCGGTGTGGTGTGTGCTAAAGGGCCTCCAATGATTAAGTTAGAATGGAATTCAATTGAAGTATATTGCAAAAGAATACAACTTGGGAATAGTTTTTGGGATGAGTATTGTCTACCTCCATCTTTTTGGTTTGTGTGGGTTTTTATAGCCCTTGTTTTCATTGTCTGAAGGAATATCTGCATTTATGGGATATGGAGCCGTTGGTGCCCATACGTTACTCCTTAGCTGTCTTGGGCATTGAATATATATTATGGCTTTGTCCGTTATTAATGTCCGTACGTTATGCCTTGCATTGAATAGCATTTAATTTGTTCGTTGAGAGATGGAAGATCTTGATAAATTAACACTCATCAGTAATGAATGCAGAGGCGTTATAGACTTCAATGGTCTTTTTCCTGTTGGTCTGTTGGTTAAGCTTTTGCTTGTCTAGCGCATTAACCGTTACTCATGTCATTTTTGGGGAACTTATTTAATGTATGCTGTAGTCATTCATCACATGGACAATGCTGACTGGCTTGATGGGCGATGCTAAATTTCTCTTCTTTTGCTATATGATGGATAAAGCTGATTTTTCTCCTCTTTAGTTGCCCCCCTATTCTTGCCGTCGTCTTTACGGACGTGGTTGGAATATGAAAAGTGATGAAGCCAAATTAGACAATCGATAGGTTCGTCCAAGTAGAATTCGACATGAATGAGTTTGAGATCTGCAAGAGAATAACAATGTTGTTTCTCTCCTTCTAGTCATCGGCATGGTGCTAGCCAATGAGACTTTGCTTAGGTTCTAAGGTCGTTTATAGATTTCTAACTTCTCTAACTGTTAGAGGCCTTCAATGGTGTTCTTAATGGCTCTTGTAATGTCTCTGGTGGCTTTATGAGGTGATTGATTATCTTGCCAATGATCATGTAAACCTGTGCGTCCATTGGTAACGACTTATGCATTAAATGTGTATTTATGGCACTTTGGTTGTCCAACAACACTGACTTTATGTTTAGATCGTCCACTTGTAGGCGACTTTGGTCATCCGTCCACTTTTAGGCAACTTTATGTTTAGATCGTCCATGCGTAGGTGACTTTGGTCATTTGTCCACCCTTAGGAGACTTTATGTTTAGACCATCCACCCGTAGGCGACTTTGATCATCCGTCCACCCTTAGGCGACTTTATGTTTAGATCGTCCACCCGTAGGTGACTTTGATCATCCGTCCACCCTTAGGCGATTTTGTATTTAGACCGTCCACCCGTAGGTGACTTTAGTCGTCCATCCACCCTTAAGCGACTTTGTGTTTAGGCTGTCCACCCGTAGGTGACTTTGTGTTTAGAACATCCACCCGTAGGTGACTTTGGTTGTCCGTCCACCGTTAGGCGACTTTGTGTTTAGATCGTTCACCCGTAGGCGACTTTGGTTGTCCTTCCACCCGTAGGTGACTTTGTGTTTAGATCGTCCACCCGTAGGCGACTTTGGTTGTCCATCCACCCTTAGGTGACTTTGTGTTTACTTCATCCACCCATAGGCGACTTTGGTTGTTTGGTTCCTTCTACCTAATGCATCATAAGTGGAGAAAATGTTTTTATTCAAATGGTAAGCTCAAAGGAAAATAAGTTAAGTCTCAAACAAGCAAATGACATCAAACTATAAGTTGCTTCAAAACATGACTCTTATAAGCAATGTATGAAAAGAAAATGCAAGCAGAGTAAATGTAAACATGGTTGTAAGGGTAGTACTTTCTCAAGTGTTTGGCATTCCAAGGGTGAGGTAGCTTCCACCCATCAAGTGTCTCTTATTGGGTGGTTGTTGTCCAAAGAGACATCTTCCAGTTCCTTCATTGGTTCTACCATCAATCTTTGGTCTTCAAGGGGTGCTTTAAGTTGCTCTTCCATTTTGCCATCAATCTTGCAGTACCTCCTGCGATCACATTTATTTCTCCAAGGGGTGCTCTAGGTCGCTCTTTCGCTCTGTCGAATTGCTTTGGTCCTTGTTGAGGTTATATCCCAAGTTCATCTCTGACAAATCGCTGCAACTTCCCTTTTCTAATAAGGGATTCAATTTGACTTTTCAGCTCGTAGTAGTCGGAGGTATTGTGTCCATGGTCACGATGGAAGTGCCAATATTTTTCCCTGGATCGCTTGTCTGGGTCTCCTTTCAGCCTTTCTGGCCAATTGAGTGCGGATTCATCCCTGATCTGCATCAATACTTGATCCAGTGGAGTACTTAGTGGGGTGAAGTTGATGATTTACCCAGAAGGAGGCCTTGCCTTCCTGTCATCTCTTTTCCCATCGTACCGAGAGGTCTTTCCTCTAGTGTCAAGTTGGGTGTCTTGTTGCACAATAGACATGATGTCATTGCTCTCCTTAAAAAAATGTTAGTGTAAGCTCAAGCTAGGATGAAGCTTTAGACTGACCAACACAGGTATGATAGGTGTTTTGAGGTTGGTGATTGGGTCTATTTCAGGCTTCAGCCTTATAGGCAACACTCTCTTAAACTTAAATGCTACAAGCATACAATAAACTCTCTCCTTGATATTTTGTAGAGAATTGGTGAGGTGGCTTACAAGCTAGCTTTACCTGCTGATTGTCCAATTCATCTAGTCTTTTACATATCTTGTCTGAAGTAGAAATTGGGTGCTCAAGTTGTTCCATTCCCCACTCTTCTACTTGTTGATTCTGTTAGCCTTATTAATCCTGAACCTATTGCAGTTTTGCAATAAAGGTTCAAGCAGCTGAGGAATCGTACCATTATTGAAGTTCTTATTCAATGGCAAGGTCATGCTGTGGAGGATGCTATTTGAGAATCTCTTTTTAAGCTTCAACACCAGTTTCCCCACCTTGTGGGCAAGGTTCTTTAAAGAGGGGAAGAGTGACAAGAGGACCTTGTGGATAAGGCCTTTTAGAGGGGAATGATTAAAAAGAGACTGATTGGAGCTGTGCTTGCTGAAGTGATAAGCCATGGAAGTTAGTTGCATTGGCAGTTGGCATTGGCTGCTGAGTTGGCATTGGTCAATTAGGATTAGTTAGTAGTTATTATTGTTGTTGTAGCAGAATTGGGAGGGACTTGTACTATAAGAAGCTATAGCTCATTGTAAAGAGATATATCAGAAAATGTTAAGCTTATTGCTCTCTTTCTCGTCATTCTCTTAACTTCCGTTCTATCTTCTCATTCTCTAGGAGGCCTAGTTCCCTACTTCAATAAAATATGAATCACTTGTTTCTTATCATTCTTGTGCTCATTTGAGTATGGATTTCATGTTAGGACTCCCAAAGATTACAAAGTGACATGACTATCTTTGTTGTGGTTGATCATTATTCCAAAATAATTATTTCATCCCTTGCTCGAAAACTTCTGTTTCTACACATTGTTGAGTTATTTTTCAAAGAGCAGTGATACACGACATTTCATCATCTAGTTTTTCTTGTAGAGATGTCAAGTTTGTAGGTTATTTTTTGAAGTAATTTGTGGCAAAAGCTTGAGACTGAATTGAATTATTCTAGGACTTGCCACACACAAATTGATGGCAAACCGAAGTGTTCAAGTTCAACCGAAGCTTGGTAACATGTTAAAGTGCCTTGTTAGGAATCATGTAAAGACATGATTTTGTTATACCTGAAGCTAAATTTGCTTACAATTATTCTGTAAATAGAACCATAAAGAAGACACCATTTGAATCTGCTTATGGACCCAATCCCTAACACATTTTAGATTTAGTGTCACTAAGCTCAAGTTAGTAACGACAGAGATGCCTTTGCTAACCATATTTTACGAGTTCATGAGGAAATAAAGATCGTTCTCAAGGCTAGTAATGAAGCTCATGCAACAAACCAGCATTGATGGGTTAAGGATTTTGAAGAAAGTGAAATGGTGTTGGTGCATTTGAAACGTGAAAAGTTTCCTAATAGGACTTACCACAAGCTCAAGTCAAGGAAGTTTGGACCATGTGTAGTGTTGAAGAATATTTGATTGAATGCTTATTTGCTTGAATTACCACAAGATTTGTAATCATTTGATGGGCTTGATGGAGAGATAGGAAGATGTTGACAAACAAATGGAACAACTTTCTAAACTGTAGCAAAATGTTTGAAGATGCGTTTGATATCAAAAAGGTTATCAAGGAAGCGCATCCAATATAGGTGGTACTTAGTGGAGTGGTTGGAAAAGCCTACTGCAAAAAGCTCACGGATTGCCGAAGAGGAATTGAGAAAAGTTAATCCTTAGAGCTGAATTCTTATCGTCAGAGCTGAATTTTTCCCCTACCTAGAGGGATTGATGTAGGAACACATAAGCCCAAATGTAACAAGGGGCAATAGATTATTTGACAAGCCTATAGTTATTATAAAGTCTATTTGTTAATTTTTCTATGTTATGTTTGATTTAGGGTATGTTTGGATATTGTTTATTTTGTTGAAAATTAAAAACTGAAAATTAAAAACTGAAAACATTGTAGCAAAATAATTTTTAAATATGTGAATAATACTATGAGACTCATTTTTAATGAAAGTTTTGGTGAAAAAAGAGGTTTGTTGGTCCTGTGAACAATGCATGGGATCCCACTAAAAAAGACAGAAATGCGGTTCTCAAAAAATAAAAAAGTCAAAACGCAGATGCTTAACGTTATTATCAGTATCCAAACGGATACTTATTATTATGTATCGAGTATTTTAAATGGCAATGTGACTTACATGTGACTTTCAATAAAATTGAATGCTTAAAAATTAATTGTAATATATTCGATGAAAGCATATGATTCTACTATCACTAAGGGACGATTATAAATAACATTATTCTTGTCTAAACTAAGTGTCTGTTTGGCTAATTTATTTTTTTCAACTTATTTTACTATTCAGCTTATTTTTGCTACTATTTATGTGTCCCACTATACTATTCCAACTAATATTTACCTTTATCTACAGTACTTTCAGCAAAATAAGCATAACCTAAAGAGACCCTAAGGGTGTTTATAGGTTGAGTTGTTGATGTTTGCTCATCACTTGACGCAAGTCCTTCGAGTGGGGAATTCTTCCTACTCACTGTCATCTCATCCGATGTATTTGACAGATTGGCACTTCGACCATGAGAGCTAGAACTGGCTACCACAGAGCATTGCAATTGTTTGATCTTGTCCTCCACAAGTTGTGATGACGGAATCTTTGGGACTCAACTCTCAAGTAAAGAACATAGACACAATACACTGACAGACATAGAAAGAAAGTCCATAACTGGCAAAAGGAAGCATAACAAATACGAGAGATAAATCTAACGGGATAACATTAGTCTAAGTGCCAATGGGGGGAGCCTATAAGTGTAAATGCTCAATCAAGTCAAGTGGGTCGGGTGAAATGTTTTTAAACCTAACACCTGCCTACAAACTCAGAACCTATTCTCGACCCTTCAAGTCGGAAAGAGTCAACTGGGTGGGTCAGGATATACGGGTATAAGAGCAAATCGGAAAGAGTCAAGCGGGTAGATCAGGATATACGAGTATATGAGCAATCATAGTCTAATACATGAAATTTCAAATTTGAATATTTTTTTTAACTCTTTGAACCTAAAGATTGATGTTTTGGTGTTCCAACTTCATTGAATTTCTTCTCCTAGCTGTAATCTTCTTTTATTGTTGGAAAATTATTCTTGCTACACCATATCTAAGTTTTTCCAGTGAGAGAGAGATGTACAAATTGTTAAGAATTCTGATGAGAAGATTCTATCTGAATGTTCAAAGACACACTAATTTCATCAACACAGCCACAAACAGCAGAAAAGTGAAAACATAAGGGGTGGGTTGACAATTGGAGCCAAAAAGCAACTCCTGACCCCAAAACTACCATAATTGCATCTGTACAATATTCCATTCGCTGAAAAACTTTTATCAGCCAAGCTGCTCCTTTTTCTGAATCTACAATGGTTAGCAAGCCTGCAAGTTCCAAACATAAATAGTGAAAAGGAGACTATTTGCATAAGCAAATAGTAGATTGTGACGGACAACTAGGAGCAAAATTTTACACCTTGGATGAAGAAATTTGACCTCAAAAGACAAGCATACACACATGCAAGCACATGTATATGCCCCATATGAAAACAAAGATTTTGCTCAAATAGATCAAGCTATGAACACACAAAGGTACGCATGAGAAAATAACTGTCATTATTACTATTTGAACTTGAACTTTTTTCACAACGGCCTTTGGGCCAAATGGCATCTCTAAGCCTTTGAGTGTGGGTGATGACTGAGCTTAGTGTTTCGAAACCTCTTGGGTGCACAAGTAAATTCGCCAAGGAAAAAAAAAATTGAGAGATTTTCACCCCAAATGTATGTAGTCATGATCATGCAAACATTTTGCTTATGAACATTAAAGTGTCATTAATATTTTAACTTTTTTCTTTTCTTCTTTTTGGAAGGATTCCTATTTCAAATCACAGCATGGAGAAAATTTGATTATATATTTATATTACCACTGCTAAAAGTTATTATGCAACCACCATAGCTAAAAACTGAGTTTCGACTAAAATCAATGGAAAGGACATATATTGAACGAGACTAAAGGAAAAAAAAAATTGAACCTTCTTTTAAAACTAATAACATACAATAAGTCACATAGATGAAGAAAAACAGCACTGGCAACAGCCAGGGAATGTACCTACCACGGTCACCAATATGTCAAGTGATGAGCTGCTCAATCTTCCTCATTCTCAGATCGCGATGTGTCATCTGAAACCTTCACCTCTATGTCTACCTCCATCTCTGTCTCTGCTGACTCCTTCCTCTCCAAATCCTCATTTGGTTGAGCGGATCCATCCTCTTTTCATCCAAAAAAGAAAAGAAAAAAGAACAAATGTCATAATGTATCAAAGTTCAAAGCCAGTACCATAGAAGTTCACCAATAACATTTGGAACTGTTCTCTGATGATGTAATAAATGTAGAAAAATTGTCACATATCTTAAATCTCCAAACCAGATTAAAGAGTAACAATGAAATTTTACACATCAAAAAAAGTTTGATTCTTATTCTTAAACTGATATATATATATATATATATATCACATACAATCTCAATGAAAAAGTGTAGCTTGTTGAGGCCTCATTGTCATGGTTAAGAAAACTGTCTCTACATAAAAGAGACCTGTTAATGACATATATGCCACTGCCAACTGCAAAATTATCAAGGCTTTACATAATGTAAGCCTTTAAAGTTCATTGAATTTGATACTTTTCCAAAAGATTCTAAGTGCATTCATTTTCAGAAGTAGCATCTAACATTTATTAAAGAATCAATCGTTAAAAAATCATCTAGGTAGCAAATGCTTATAATATCATCTACAAGAACGTCTTTTCACAAATGCAGCAGGAGCCAAGTGTATCAACTATCAATACAACAACCCAACTTGATCATCTCCAAAAGACTTCAAAGTTAAGCATTTTTAGCAATCCTCATTACACTCCCGTACAAAGTAAAGTAAATTATTGGAGAGACGATATTAATAATTTATTAGATGATGGGTTGGTTATCTTTCTATATAATAATTACTACTAGTTAGCAATGTGTTGTTTTAGTTGTTGGCACATAAAAATTAGACATAGTATTTTATTTAAACATTTTAAAAAAGCAAAATTTCAATTCTCCTAATCATTAAAAGCTCATCTCCATCTCTTTCTAAGTCCAGATCAGGTCAACTTATTTATTTAGTGTAAATACCCAAATTGTGATTTGATTATTTTAAAATAATGAGGAAAGGATAAGAGCAAGTATGACATAAAGAAAAATAATAGCATAGCATAGCATTACCATGATGATTGAGGAGGAAGAAAGTGGAGGAGCAAGGCCAACCACGGGAAGTGGAGAAGGAGAGAGAGTGAGGAGGATGATGGGAGAGCTTGGTAACCAAATCAAGGAAGTTGGGTCTGGGTGGGACCCAGAAAGAGGAACCAGGGACGAAGGGGAGCCAATCGGGAGTAGACTTCTGGACAATGATACCGTGGATCAAGTCGTCAAGCCTCTTCAGAGCCAAGGCCTCGAATTCACCCTCGGATGATGCGGCACCGCCTAGGTGGTCGATCTCGATGCTGCTGCTTGAGAAAAACAACCTACTATGTGTGTTTGTGTTTGTTGAGGATTTGCGAATCAGAGCCGGAGATTGTTTGCAATTGCGAATGCAGAGTTGTTGTGGTAGGGTTTGAGTTAGGATTCGGGCCATCACATAACTTATCGGAGGCTGGGGGGTGCAAGTTGCAGGTGCAATTGCGATTTGCATTTTATAGATTTGATTTTAGAGGTGTTAGTCTGCCTCTCACGTGCCCTTCCCTTCCAAATTCCTTTTTTTTTTCTTTTTCTTTTTTTTTTTTGAGAATGTCCTATCCTATCTTTTACTATTATACTAACCTATGAGCTCATACGGCTCTTTTATTTTATTTTATTATTATATTTTTTAATTACAAAAATATCTAGATGTCTGATGAGTGTTTTGTGGGTGAAATAATTTATTCATTATTTCATACGTATTTTTGTAAAATGTAATAATCACAAATTATAATAGATGCAAATTCCAGGCTAAGGTAACCGCCATTGAGGAGAGTAACGATTTGGACGAGATCAAGATTCAAGAACTTGTTGGCTCTCTTCAAACTTATGAGCTCGGACTACTCTCCCACAAGTCGAGCAAATCACTAGCTCTCAAAACCATAAACGAAAGAGCGGGTGATTCCTCTGATAAAGATGATGTTGAAAAGGAGATGGCATTTCTAGCAAATAAATTCCAAAAATTTCTTAACATGAGGAATAATGGGAAGTCGTTTGGCAAAGGGAGATTCTCATCATCCAAAAATGATAAAGAGAATACAAGAAGAAGGATGGGAAAAAATCATCATCAACCCAAGGAATTGTGTGCTATGAATGTAATGGGCATGGACATTTAAAGAAATAATGTCCAAACTACTTAAGAGGAAAGGGTAAAGTGTTTGCGACTACCCTTAGTGATTCAGAAAGCTCAAATTCTGATGCAGAAGGAGAATGTGATAGTGCTGGAAACTATTCATCTTTCATGGTGATTATCGCGGTTGATTCTAGAGATGAATTGAGTGAGTTGGTTGACAATCTTAGTGTACATTCTGAAGAAGAAGTTGATGTTTCGGATGATGATGATGTGTACCTCAACGAGGGTGAAAAGAATCTTTAAGAAGTGTACGATGCGTTG
Source organism: Quercus glauca (assembly GCA_023736055.1). Taxonomy (NCBI): domain Eukaryota; kingdom Viridiplantae; phylum Streptophyta; class Magnoliopsida; order Fagales; family Fagaceae; genus Quercus; species Quercus glauca. The sequence goes on from CM043316.1 coordinate 54,711,603, forward strand.
CGTGAGGATTGTGGCAAATATGCCAAAGTTGCAAAAAGTACTGTTAAAAAGATGAAGAAAATTGAAGAAGAGCACAAATCCACTATTGTGCAACTTAAGGAAGCTAAATGTGAAGTTAAAAAGCTGAAGTAAGAGTTGATGAATGCATACTCTAAAATCAAGTTTCTTGAACTTGAAATAATTCAAGCAAATGTCAAAGTGAAGCGCATTTCCATAAAGAAACTTGATAGCGTGCTCTCATCTCAAAAGCCTTCAAATGACAAAACCGGTTTAGGTTATACCGGTGATGGAAGCTCAAGTAGCGAACCTAAGAAGGAGATGAAGTTTGTATTGGCAAAGAATGTAGAGAAGCCAAAGGTTGAGATCCCCACTGTTAAGAAGAAAGTTATTGGTCCAAGACCAAAGGATAAAGGGAAGTCATTACCCAAAAATCAATGGAAACCTCATGTGAAGTATTTTTGTCATCATTATGGTGTACAAGGACATACAAGGTCAAATTGCTTCAAGCTTCAGGCACTCAAGAGGGCTGAGTCTTTGCGTGGTCAAGACAACTCAAGAAGAATGCCAAAGGGAAATCGAGCTAAATGAGAAAATGAGGGACAACTCATTGGAGACGTTATGGAGATGTTGAAAAACATTTCACTATGCCTAGCTAGCTTCATCCCAAGGTTTGAAAGTTATGTCGGTCATACCTCTTCTTCTAAGGATCTCACCCAAAACACTCATACAATATGGGTGAAGAAGGGTACTCATGCATGATCACTTATTATGCCCATGCATTAATACTTCCAACATATTAGGGTTATAGTTTCATGCATCATGACATATGCAATCTTCTTGTGTCATTGATTTCGTCCTAGCATGTTTCTTTTATAGGTCTTTGATTTGTTTACCATTTTGTTTGTTGATCTTACATTATTGCTTTGTTTTTTAGTGTGTTGAAAAATTCAAAAACCCATAAAAAGTATATAATCTAAAAATTTTAATTGCTTGTGTTGTGTATATTACATGTTGAGCTTGGCCTAGGACCTCCATACTAATGGCGTAGTACATTTACAAGCTTAGCTTATTATGTATGCACATTTTTTAAATGTGAACGAAATCTAGAAATCTACGTTTAATTGTTGTAAATAAATCTTCAAGCTTGCCATGAATGATTAGTCAATAGTCATGTTTGATCTTAATACATGCGTAGACTTGTGCCTATATATCTCCTCACATTTATTCTTATGTCAAAAGCTCTACAAACGTCAATCTCTAAAAGAGAAAGAGTTGAAAAAACCTTGCTTCGAAAACTAGTTTGACTAGGAAAAGGTGGAGCAAATATGTTTTCAAGTGAATGATGCCAAAGCCAAAGGCTTATTCGTCAAAGAAATATAAAAAATTTCATGGCATCACTTCTCAAAAATTGAGTTGTACAGAACAAAAAGCATAAAAAATGGAAGCCAAATGAAAAGTTTTCAATCAAATGTAAACACTTTGGTGAGGGGTCATATATGTTCATTTCTACTAGTGAGATAGGCCACTTGACTTCGTGCTAGTTGTGTATAACTTGATTAAATTGATCACTGAAGTTTCATACTAGACTATGGACTAGTTCATACTTGATTCACACACACAACACACAAGTTTAATGTGCAATGAATGCCTATTTCATTTGTGTGATGGTTTGTGTTCAAATGTGATATGTGTATACTCAATTGCTTGATGATCAATGTGAGCTCGAAAATGTGTTAAAAACACAAGAGCTGTTTAGACTCCCAAATAAAAATTACGGCTCGATAGATTTTACACCTACTTAATACTAAGTGTGGAATAGTGTTAATGCGAGTGGATAAATAAACAAGCTACTCTAATACAAAATCCAAGCAACAAAGCAGTATAACATAATGTAAAAGAGTAGGGAAGAAGGATGCAAACACAAGATAACACGCCGATGTGTTATCGAAGAGGAAACCGAAGAACTCAGCGAAAAACCTCTCCGTCGCCCTCCAAGCAGAAATCGATCCACTAGACAATCAGTTAGGATACATGGGTTAGCAAGAGACCCTCCAAGCCTAATCTACCCGATGTACCTAAGCCCTCCAAGCTCCTACTCCAACAAGGCTTCTCGGAACCCTGTGTTGTCTAGCACTCCGGATCCTGCAACAAGCTCCATGTTGCATCTGCCATCCTTCTTCCAATTGCTTCCCAGTAGCATCAAAACGTCACTTGAAACTCTCAAAGGGTGTGGTAAGTGTTTGGGCTATCAACCTCTCAATGGTATGCAAATGGAGAGGTAGGAGTTGAGGAAATACCACAAGTAAGTGTGTGTAGAGAATTGTGGGTATGACAATCTCTAATTCTCAATGTGTTTGGCTAGGGTTTTCTCTCTAAAGCTCTCTCTACATTTATGGGTAATGTTGGTATAAATAGTGTAGGCATAGAAAGTGTGCATCAGACTGGACAGGCTCGCAGAATAAAATGCCTCGTGGGTGTCTCGCGGGAAGGCCTTACCTGCGAGATACTCGCGAGACACAGCTGTCTCCACCTGGCCTGACTCTTCGCATTCCAGCATGTGCAGGGCACATGTGTCACTTCACGGGAAGCTAAGTCGTGACATACCTGCGAGAACTCTTCAGTCTTCAAATGCTTGAGTCTTCACACTCTCTCTCTATCACACACCCCTTACAATCAAATCCCACAATAAATACAGGGTATAAACGATTGAAAACAATTACAATTAAATTTGGCACGGAATAAAAGCCAACAAAAAACATAGTTGTAAATAACAACTTTACAATCTCCTCATTTGGCTATTCCGTGACAAAACCCCTAAAACAGACTCTAGACTTAAACGTGAGTTTGGAAATAATGGTAAAACTCACTCACACCTAATCTAGAAGCTGTGAAGCACTTGCACGTATATACCTGTAACCTGAAACACTCGTACACAAACAAAACTTTCATTAAGCTTATGACAAGTTGAACACAAGATACGTACATGAACAAGTAAAATGTGATCAAGTTTGAAAAACACTCTACACATGTAAGCATATCTTGATCAAACAAAAACAGTCATTAAGGAATGACTACAATGAACATTTAGCAAGAAAATGCTCATCTGGACATGCAATGCAATTAGGACCAATCCAAAGGATCAATTGCATGTCCCACACTCAACCAACGCAAAATACACTAAGTATTTGCATATAGGAAAAATCTTACAAGGGCATAAGTGTGAGGTACTTAAGACATATTAGCAACATCTTAAAAGTACAAACAAGTATGCCACAAATCATAGAGATAATCACAAAACTACTGAACTTAATACTGAAATTAAAACAGAGTATTAAAGCTTTAAATAAAAGCAGTAACAGTAAAGACTGTAAACATAAAGCAATTATCAAAACTAAAACATAAACTAATAAACAAGAAGTAACAGAATTAAACCGCCTGTGAACCAATAACCAATGTTTGTTTCTAAGCCTAAGCCTATGCTCCCCCTAACACTGTGCAAACTCTTCTTCAGCTCCCAGCTCCCCTTCAAAATTTTCTCCCCCTTTTTGATCGGAATGGCCAAAGGCTAGAACTGATCTGACTCTGAGTCTGATCCATGACCGAGGGATAGCTCCTCTATCTGAGTAGATATGGCTGTGATCTGTCCCTAAACATAAGCAAACTGGTTTGCTGTGTGCTGTACATGAGAATCCAGCAAAGTGTACATCTGCTCAACTCTAGCTAGAAGATGATCAAGTTTGTTCGGTCCTTGAGCTGGTGCAGACGATGATGGTTGTGTTGAAGTCTCTAGAGCAGAAGTGAATCTATCAATCTCCTCCTCTGTATCTCCACCCTCATCTTGCACACCAGTCTTGGAGCCTCTGATGTGGGCTGTGCTCCTAGTTAAGGTATGAGCACCAATTGGGTAATCTCTTTGAACTACCGTGAGGCTACTTGGAAGTTTGATCCTTTCCTTTACAATAAGGCCCATAATGAGAGTGGGGAAGGGCATGATAGTCCTGGAGTTCTGCTTACGTATAGTCTTCTTCAATAAGTGGAAGATGTGCCCACATATATCAACCACTTTGTGAGTGAAGAGATCATATAGGAAGAAGGTCCTCGGAGCAGACAGTGTAGTTAGGTTTGTCACTGGGCACAGATTGTGAATCATCACATAGGCTAAAGTCCTCCTCTCTGGTGAAAACGGTATTGTGTTCATGGCATTTTTAGTCATTGTCTCATCAAGTGTCCTCACCATTTCTGCAATAGAACCCAATTTATCCTCATATTAAGTAGTGATTGGCTGAGATGGAGGACGAACTTCAAGAAAATCTTGAATGCTATCCTTAGTAATGACAAACTATTTCCTTCTCACCCAGCAGTTGATGTGATCATCTTCTGCCGTAGCATTTAAGAAGAATTCTCTGATTATTTCTGAGTAGACCACACCACTTGGGGTCAACAACTTGGTCCACGTCCTTTCTTTGAAAATTTCAGGAATGAAGGTGCCCTTTAGAGATTCCATTTGAACCACCCTTTCCATGATGATTGTTCTATGCTTATAACAGTCATTGTACTTCATATCAGCCTCTGCTGACTTGAAATGCTCAGAATCAGTGCGAGCACGTTTTGAAGATGATTTCTTCTTAGCTGCGTGCTTGGTGGGAGACATCTGCACAAATTCACAAAACAGACAAAACACAAGTGCATAAACACTGAGCAGAACACAGAACTTGATTAGATTCAAGTTAGTTCCAAAATAAAGGTAAAATAACCTAAGACAGAGCATAACCAACTTTAAACAACATGCTTGAACACATAAAACAAGAACATATAAACACAATGCATGAAAATAAGTAAATGTGCATATGTGTGCGTCTGTGTGTATGAGCTGATGCATGTGTGTGCATGAGCTGATGCATGAAGGTGCAGCACCAGATGCATGAGGGGTGCCTAGGTGTGTCTAGGTGTGTGCCTAGTGTTTGCAACATGGGCAAAGTGTATGAAACACAAGAACAATGACCAAAAGAGGTTAGACAAGGTCAAACAAATGTAAACCCATAAATTGGAATTCACTTGAATCCAATTTAGCACAAAAATGTCACTCGGACATTTTGTCAAACACCTAGCATGCACAAATGTATTCTAAGTATGAATAATGCATGAACATGGTAAAAACATCCCTCAAAACATGTTAAAACACCTCATGGGGCCAACACAGATATACACAATATAAAAGGGGCTCAGCCCAATCAAAGAAATTGAAAAAAAATGCATAAAATAAAGAACCCCAACTCAATTTCGAAAAAAATCCCAAATTTGAAACCCTAACAAAAATTCTGCATAATTCAAAAATAAAAGATGAAAATGGTGTTAGAAACACATACCTTGAAAAGATTTTGCAGAGATTTTGCTTGAAAATGACGGGGTTTTGAAAGAAATTGATTTTGGGTTGAAAGGGGTTTGAAGGAGGTTGAGCGAGGGAAATGTGAATGATTTGAAAAACTGTCACGTCTGTTATAAAAAAACTGAAAACACGCGTTTTTCGTGGGTTAGAGAGCAGCGATACAGTCGCAAGACAGTCGCGAGAATGGCCACTGAAGCATATAAGCTTTTGCGAGGAGCCCTAAATTGCAAGACAGTTGTGATACCCTTTGACTGAATTTGGAAAAATTCCATTTTTTGCCAAACAGCATTTCGCTAGAAGCTGTTGGTCGTGAAACAGTTGCGAGACAATCATAAGAGTTTCTGTGTGACACAGTGGAAAAATTAATTCCCTCAAGCTCATTTTGCGGGAAGCTCTAAGTCACAAGCTTCTCGCGAGAACACCTCTGAACCAGATTTTGATAAAAAACACAAAAATGCATTTTGATCAAAAATTAAACACACGAAAGTATAAAATCACTTTCAAAAACATGTAAAACACTCAAAAATCTTTTTGGGTTTGATAAACAAGTACTTGAGTATACACATCACATTTGAACATATACAATCACACAAATGAGATAGGCATTAATTGAATCAAAGTCTTGTGTGTTGTGTGTGAGTATCAAATGCAGAGTAGTCTTTAGACCAGAGTGAAGCTTCAATGATCAATTCAATTGAGTCATACACAACTGATACGAAATCAAGTGGACTATCTCCATTATAGAAATGAGTATATATGACCTCCCATAAGAGAATGATTACATAACTTAGAAGCTTTTCATTTGGCTTTTGCATAAAACTTAACAATTGATCCATTTTTGAACAATACATCTCTTTTTGAAATCGGTGCTTGAATTTTTGATATTTCAACATTGATGATTAGCCTTTGGCTTTTTGAGCACCATACAAATTACATTTAAAAGAGTCGCTTTCCCTTTTTCCTAGTCGAATAGTAGTATGTGCGACAGGCTTTTGCAGCTCAATATCTCTTTTCATTTGTAGAGCTTTTTTGCAAAAACATAAAAATAAAGTGGGAAAAGATATAGACACAAGTCTATGTAAGTATCAAGACCAACAAGACTATTGACCAATCATTCATGACAAGCTTAAAGATCTATTTACAACAGTCACACATAGTTTTCAAGATTTCTTCCACATAAAAATGAGTGCATACATAACAAGCTAAGATCGTAAATGCACTACGCCATTAGTACGAATGTACTAGGCCAAACTCATATGTGACATACACAAAACAAGCAATCAAACTTTTTAAGATTTTTCAAATTTTTATGGGTTTTTGAATTTTAGAACACACCCAAAACAGAACAAGAAAAGTAAAATCAACAAAAAAAAAAAAAAAACTGGTACAAACCAAACAAGTAAAAGAAGCATGCTAAAACTGATAACAATGCATGATATGATGCATGAGTAAATGTTCCTAGACATCGGAAGTATTAGTGCATGGACATGTTCTAATGCTTATGCATGAGTACCCCTTTTCACCCACACGACACGTGCGTTTGGGGTGATATCCCTATGGGATTGGGTACGGGAGTTAGGACTTTCAAACCTCCTAGAGAAGCTTTCCAAGCACGTGGTGAATGTGCCTATCATTTTCATCACGTCCATCACACATGGATCTCCATTTCGACCTCTTGATGGCTCAGCAGCCCAATTTCTCTTGTCATTTTTTGGTCCGCTTGACCTTCGATCTGTTGCATTCTTTAATGCACTCAGCTTATGACAATTAGGTCGAGTATGTCCTTGAAGACCACAATAATGACAGAAGTGGTTTGTTCTAGGACCTCTTTGTGGTCGTGGACGAGATCTCCCTCTTGCTTCAGTCCTCACTACAGGTTGGTTCCTGGGCTTATTCACCACCCTTTGATTAGTTAGCATCTTCTTCTTTTCAACCTTTGCCTTCTACACAGTGGGAGCGACTACAACCAGCTCTTTGGCCTTCACAAACTTTACTTCTTTGGAGATATTCACAGCAGCTGCACTGCTTTCTCCAGTGTATCCTAGTCCGGATTTATCTGAAAATTGCTTTTGAGAGAAAATTACATCATCCAGCTTCTTGGTGGAGACCTTTTCTACCTTGGCATTGGCTTGAACCACCTCAAGCTCCAAGAATCTGATCTTTAAGTAAGCTTCTGACAGCTCACCATTCAGCTTTTCTATTTCGCATTTGGCCTTCTTATGTTTGACTAAGAGACTTCGGTAATCTTCCTCTGCTTTCTTCATTTTCCTCACAGCCGCCTTCGCCGCCCTTGCATACTCTCCCAACTTCTTAAGTAGCAAGGTGTAATTCTCTTGAAAATCAGCTGTATTCTCTTCCTCTTCGGCATCTGATTCCTCAACAATCCCCATAGATTCTTCATCATTGTGCTCCCCAAGTTCTTGAACATGTTGTTTCAAGTCCTCCAAAGGCTCAATCTGTTCAATCGCTATAAAGGCGGAGTAGTTTCCTTCTCCGTCACAACTCTCTTTTGAGTCAGAATTGGAAGAATCTGTATTACTGAGTGTTGTGGCATAAGCCTTGCCTTTTCCTCTTAAAAAATTTAGACACTCCTTCTTCAGATGTCCATGGCCATTGCACTCATAGCACATGATGCCTTGGGGCAATTGAGACTCTTTCTCTTCCTTCTTTTTATACTCTTTTCTATCACCTTTTAAGGATGAGAATTTCCCTCTACTGAACTGTCTTCCGTTGTTCTTCATTCTCAGGAATTTTAGGAAGTTTTTCGCAAGAAATGCAATCTCCTTCTCCACACCATCTTCTTCAGAAGAATCACCCATTCTTTCGGTGATGGTTTTAAGTGCGAGAGATTTACTCGGCTTATGAGAAGGCAGTCCCAGCTCATATGTTTGGAGAGACCCAATTAGCTTTTGGATTTTGATCTCATCTAAGTCTTTGCTCTCTTCTATGGCTGTAACATTTCCTCTAAAACTTTCGGGCAAGGACCTCAATATCTTTCTCACCACCTTAGTATCTTCAATCTTCTCACCAAGATTGAGTTTAGCAATTACAATTTCATTGAGCTTCCCACAGAATGAATCAAAAGGTTCATCATCACCCATCTTGAGCTCTTCAAATCTGGTGGTAAGCATCTGTAGCTTTGTGTCCTTAACCTTCTTTGTACCGTCATAGGTAGTCTCCAAAATCTCCTAAGCTTCTTTGGCTACTGTCATGTGAGAGATCCTATGAAATTCATCTGGAGACACACCACAGAAAATGGCATTTAAAGCTTTACTATTAGCATTGGCTGCCGCAAGAGCTGCCTTATCCCAAGTGGATTCGGCTGCCTCCAGCCTAGTCCAGCCTATTTCAACTGCATCCCAAACGGTATCATCTATAGAGCATAAAAATGCTCTCATTCTAACTTTCCAGAAAGCATAATTGTTACCATCAAAAAATGGTGGAACATTTAGAGATTAAGACCTATCCATCTCAAAAAGGGTCAAGGATCACACTCAGGTGTTTAAACCATAGCGAGTGTACCTACTCTGATACCAATTGTGAGCTCGAAAATGTGTTGAAAATACAAGAGCTGTTTAGACCCCCAAATAAAAATTACGGCTCGATAGATTTTACACCTACTTAATACTAAGTGCGGAATAGTGTAAATGCGAGCAGATAAACAAACAAGCTACTCTAATACAAAATCCAAGCAACACAGCAGTATAACAGAATATAAAAGAGTAGGGAAGAAGGATGCAAACACAAGATAACACGCCGATTTGTTATCGAAGAGAAAACCGAAGAACTCGTCGAAAAACCTCTCCGCCGCCCTCCAAGCGGAAATTGATCCACTAGACAATCAGTTGGGATACATGGGTTAGCAAGAGACCCTCCAAGCCTAATCTACCCGATGTACCTAAACCCTCCAAGCTCCTACCCCAACAAGGCTTCTCGGAACCCTGTCTTGTCTAGCACTCCGGATCCCGCAACAAGCTCTGTGTTGCATCTGCCATCTTTGGCTTCTTCCAATTGCTTCCCAACAGCACCAAAATGTCACTTGACACTCTCAAAGGGTGTGGTAAGTGTTTGGGCTATCAACCTCTTAATGATATGGAAATGGAGAGGTAGGAGTTGAGGAAATACCACAAGCAAGTGTATATAGAGAATTGTGGGTATGACAATCTCTAATTCTTAATGTGTTTGGCTAGGGTTTTCTCTCTGGAGCTCTCTCTACATTTGTGGGTAATGTGGGTATAAATAGTGTAGGCACAGAAAGTATGCATCATACTGGACAGGCTGGCAAAACGGAATACCTCGCGGGTGTCTCGCGGGAAGACCTTACCCACGAGATACTCGCGAGACACAGCTGTCTCCACCTGGCTTGACTCTTCGCATTCCAACATGTGCAAGGCACATGTGTCACTTCTCGGGAAGCTAAGTCGCGACATACCCGCGAGAACTCTTAAGTCTTCAAATGCTTGAGTCTTCACACTCTCTCTCTATCACATACCCCTTACAATCAAATCCCACAATAAATACAGGGTATAAATGATTGAAAACAATTACAATCAAATTTGGCACGAAATAAAAGCCAACAAAAAAACATAGTTGTAAATAACAACTTTACAATAAAAAACATCTCTCAACATTTTAAGTTCTTATATGTCAAGTTCATATAGGACCGTGTTCCTATATGATCTCTTCACTCACAAAGAGATTGACATTTGCAGTCACATTTATCATCTCTTCGTCAAAAGCATCACGAAGAGAAATTCAAGGCTAATTCTACCATTTCCAAGCCTTGTCATGTCTCCCGTATCAAGGGCAAGGGTGAAGATTCTAAGTGGGCTTCTAGTTTGATAGGCCAAGAATGTATTGACCCCTTATGATGAATTAATTGATTAATTAGCCAAGTTTATTAATTAATCAAATTAACATGTAAAATGCGTGGTAGCACAAACAAATCAGCAATTATCTAAAGTACGCAGCGGAAAATAAATTGACACGGTGATTTGTCTACGAATGGGGAAAACCTACACGGCAAAAACCTCCATCGGATGATTTTAAGGTCACCACTTCCGAGAATCCACTATTATCAAAACAAGCGGTTACAAGTAGAGGAATCCCAGTACCTTATACCAACCTACAGTTGAACCCTTACCCTAATACCCAATTGGACTTTTTCTGTAGTGACAATCTTTCCTTTTTAATGCACGGCTTCCAGTACATGACTAACCAATTGCGCAGATCCCAGCACGTGACTTGATCACCAACTTGAGAATGATGTTGGCTGCAAAGTTCTTTTGTTCATCACACAATGAAGATCATGAAGCTGTTTAGTCACAAAACCCTATGGTATACAAACACAGCAACTTCATCAAGAGAAAGAAGAACTAGGGCAAACTAGGTTTCCAGTCACACTTGTAGAATTTTGCTATTGTGTAACTGTGTGTAACTTTTTATGGCCCTTAAAATAATCCTTATATATGTTTAAGATTGTGAGAAAAGAAAGCCCAAACATACACTTACAGATTTGATGAAAAACAGCTCTGAAAAACTGAGTTTCATAAACCTCGATAGATAGCCATCTATCGAGCTAGCTGTCGAGCCACGGGCAACAGCAGCTTTTAAACCTCGATAGATGCTAGCTGTTGAGTTTTAAAATCCAGCACTTCATTACTTGATTCTTGGACAGACTTGCATGGCTTTAACACTTGAACTTGAACCCTTATTTCTTGAAGCATTAAACACATCCTATATCTACCAAATTACAAGTATAGTGCATTTTGTCAAAGGATTAGTTAATTACATAAAATAGTGACATATGTACCTAACATTGAAACACATATGTCTTAACATAGTCATGCAAAGGGAAGAACCTATTAGTGAGCAGACTATTAGCCCAAGTAAAGCTCACATTCCCGGATCAAGCATCAGTGTATCTCAAATTCTAAAAGATGAAGATGCAGAAGAAGGAGGCAACACTGATGAAGAAATTGATCGTTTCACTTCACTACCGGAGGATAATCCACAGCCTTCTTCTCATGCGCAATCTAGAGCACCTGATTGTCTTGACCTTCTACTTGGAAGGGTTGAAGAGTTGCATGCCATGTTGGCTTCACACATTGACTACTCCACAAGGCAGTTCACATACCTTCAAGGCCAAATCACTGATTGAAAGCTTGAATTTGTGTGAAAACACAAGAGCTATTTAGACACCCAAATTAAAATTACGGCTCGGTTGATTTTACTTTAACTTAAACTAAGTGCGGAATAGAGTAAATACGAGTGAATAAACAATAAAACTACTCTAAGCCATAATCATCAAAACACAGTAGTAAAATGAAAGCTAAAAGAGTAAGGAAGAAAAATGCAAACACAAGATAACACGCTGATGTGTTATCGAAGAGGAAACGGAAGAACTCAGCGAAAAACCTCTCCGCCGTCCTCCAAGCGATAAATCGATTCACTAGAGAATAAGTTGGAGTACACGAATAACAAAAGACCCTCCAAGCCTAGTCTACCCTATGTACTCGAGCCCTCAAAGCTCTTGCTACCAACTGACTTAACGAAGTCTTGTCTTCTTTAGCTCTCCGAATCATGCAATTCAGCCTGATTGCATCCACCAAACAAATGGCTTTTTCCAATACTTCCCAGTAGCACCAAAACCTCACTTTACACTTAGAACAGGTGTGGTAAGTGTTTGGGCTATCAACCTCTTAAGGATTTGGAAATGGAGAGGTAGGAGTTGAGGAAAACCATAATAGATTGTGTAGAGAATTATGGGTATGACAATCTCTCACTCTCAAGGGTAATGGCTAGGGCTTTCTCTCTGAAAAGTACTTCTATCAATATATGGGTAGAATGGGTATATATAGTGTGGGTAGAGACCTGTTGTACCAGATATGACAAATTGGCAAAACAGAATGTTTTGCAGGTATCTCGCGAGAAGGCCTTATCTGAGATACTCGCAAAAACCAGCTGTCACCATCTGTCATGACTCTTCGCTTTCTAGTCATATGCTGAGCACATGCTTCACTTCACGGGAAGGCTTCTCATGAGCTACATGTGAAAACTTCTTTGATCTTCAATTTGCCTTAAGTTTTCACATACACTCTCTCTCACACAACCCTTACAGTGAAATCCCACATAAAATACAGGGTACAAAAGATTGAACAAAATTACAATCAAATTTGGCACAGAATTAAAACCAACACAAAATAGTTGTAAATCACAACTTTACAATGACCTTTCTTCTCAGATTTAAGACATGAAGGGGAACTCAAAATCGGAGTCCGACGCATTTTAGGACCTTTGGCCATTCCAGTCAAAAAGGGGGAGTAGTTTAATGAAGTTTATTTGTTATGTGCAAGTGTTTCAGGATACAAGTGTATATGGTTCAAGTGCTTCATAGCTTTTAGATTTAGGTGTGAGTGAGTTTTGCTTATATTCCCAAACTCATGTTTAAGTCTATGGTCTATTTAGGGGTTTTGTCACGGAATAGCCAAAGGGGGAGATTGTAAAGTTGTGATTTCCAACTATCTTATGTTGGCTTTAATTCTATGCCACATTTGATTGTAATTTCTTCAATTATTTTCCCTGTATGTTTGTGGGTTTATTTGTAAGGGATGGGTATGAGAGATCAGTGAAGAATCAAGTTTCAAAAGATGAATCAGTGGAATTCGCGACTAGCTCATGAGTAGCTTGTGAGAAGCAACCCGTGAAAAGGCCACATGTGAAGCACATGACTGGAAACTGAAGTCATTCCAGGTTGTGAAGTTTGCGAGTATTTCACGAGAAGGGCCATCTTGTGAAATACCCTCGAAACTCTCTGTTTGGTAAAAAGTTAAGTTGCTTTCCCAAATTCTTTACCCACACTATATATACCCTCATTACCCATAAATTATAAAGAATGCTTTTTAGAGAGAAAACTCTAGCAAATACACTTGAGATTTAGAGATTGTTATACCCACAATCATCTACACATTTCCTTTTGGTTTTCCTCAAACTCCCTCTTCATCTCTAGATCCTTGAGAGGTTGTTTGCCCAAACACTTACCACACTCATTTTGAGTGTTCAGTGAGAATTTGGTGCTACTAGGAAGCATTGGAAGGAGCCATTCATTGGCGGATGCAATTGGGTTAAATTGAGGGATTTGAAAAGCTAGAAAAAACAAGACTCCGAGAAGTCCGTTGATAGTAGGAGCTTAGAGGGCTCAAGTACATGGGTTAGACTAGGCTTGGGGGGGTCTTTTGTTATTTGTGTACTCCAACTTTATTCTCTAGTAAATCCATTTCGACTTGGAGGGTCGCAGAAAGGTTTTTCGCCGAGTTCTTCTGTTTCCTCTTCGATAACACGTCTTGCTGTTATCTTGTGTTTGTATCTCTCTTCCCTACTATTTAGGCCTTCATTTTATTGTTAATGATAGATGAATATAGCTTAGGGTAGTGTTATTAGTTCATTGCGCTTATTTACTCTTGTTCCACACTTTGTTTAAGTTAGAGTTAAAGCAATTTAGCCGTAATTTTTATTTAGGGGTTTGAACAAGCTCTTGTGTTTTAGCACAAATCTGAACTTTCACATCACAATCAAGAAACTTGATATTGTGCTTTCATCTCAAAAGCCTTCCATGAACAAAACCGGATTGGGCTACACCAAAGAAGTTTGAGTGGCGAACCAAGAAGGGAGATGAAGTTTGTATTGGTGAAGGATGCAAAGAAGCCCAAGATTGAGATCGCTATTGTTGAGAAGAAGGACACTAGGCCAAAATCAAAGGTAAAAGGGAAGTCATTGCCTAAGAATCTAAGGGGACCTCAAGTGAAGAATTTTTGTCACCGTTGTGGCATTCGAGGGCACACAAGACCAAATTGTTTCAAGCTTTATGCTCTTAAAAGGGCTGATTCTTTGCATGCTCAAGAAAATTCAAGAAGAATGCCAAGTGGAAAGCAAGTTAAGGGAGAAAATGATGGTCAACTCATTGGAGATGTCATGGAAATGCTTAAGAACATCTCATTTTGCTTAGCTAGCTTCACCTCGAAGTTTGAGAGTTATGTTTGTCGTACCCCTCCTTCTAAGGACCTTACTCAAAGCACCTGTGCAGTGTGGGTGAAGAAGGGTACTCATGCATGATTCTTCACTATGTCCATACATTAATACTTGCAATGTTTTAGGGTCATAGTTTCATGCATCTTGTCATATGTATTCTTCTTGCTTCAATGCTTCCTTTCTAGCATGTTTCTTTTAATGCTTTTTTCTTTGTTTACTTTGTTTTGTTAATCTTACTTTATTGCTTATTTTGAGTGAGTAAAAAATCCAAAAACTTATAAAAAGTATAAAATCTCAAAAAGTTTGATCACTTATGTTGTGTCATATCACATGTTGAGTTTGGCCTACTATCTCCGTACTAATGACGTAGTGCATTTATGAGCTTAGTTTGTTATGTATGCACATTTTTAAGTGTGGGCGAAATCTAGAAATCTATATTTGATTGCTGTAAATAGATCTTCAAGCTTGTCATAAATGTCTAGTCAATAGTCTTGTTTGATCTTGATACATGCGTAGACTTGATCCTGTATATCTCCTCACATTTATTTTTATGTCAAAAAACTCTTCAAACGTCAATCTCTAAAAGAAGAAAGAGCTGAAAAAACCTTGTTTCAAAAACTAGTTTGACTAGGAAAAGATCGAGCAAAATGTATTAAAAAATGTATGATGCCAAAGCCAAATGCTTATCCCTCAAAAAAATATCAGAAATTTCATGGCATCGTTGGTCAAAAATTGAGTTGTATTGATTAATAAATATGAAAAATGGAAGCCAAACGAAAAGCTTTCAATCAATGTAAACACCTTGGCGAGGGGTCATATATGTTCATTTCTACTAGTGAGATAGGTCACTTGACTTCGTGCTATTTGTGTATGACTTGATTGAATTGATCATTGCAGCTTCATACTAGACTATGGACTAGTTCATACTTGATTCACACACACAACATACAAGTCTAATGTTTAATGAATGCCTATTTCATTTGTGTGATTGTACGTGTTTAAATATGATATGTGTATGCTCAATTGCTTAATGATCAAACCTAAAAAGATTTTTGAGTATTTCATGTGTTTCTAGAAGTGATTTTTGCCACTTTGTTTCCTAAAAGTTTTTCTCAAATTGCAAAATTTTTAGTGTTGAAAAACCCTAATTTTGGCCTTTTCGCAAGTGCTTTTGCGAGTGGCCCCCAGTTGTGAAATTCTTAAGAAATTTGAATTTCTTAAAAATTTTAGGCAGAGAGTTTCGTGAGTCGCTCGCGAGTGCTTCGTGACTCAACTTGACCCATGAAAATCTACCCAGTGCATTTGCATTTTTCGCAAGTAGGCTTATGACTGGCTCGCAAGTCACTGACTCGCAAAATGCAGAAAAATACAGTTTTTTTAAAGGCTCGAAAATTTAGTTTTCAAAACATCTTGTCTTTTTGCACTCTGCAACTCCCCTCCTCCAAAACACATATTTTCTTTCAAGAACCTTCAAAACCCTCTTGGATTTCATCTCTAAGACTCATTCAAGGTATTTATAATCTCTTTTAATCTTTCAATTCTTTGATTTTGTCTTTGAATTCCAAAACCTAGGGTTGGGTTTATTTTTTGTGTTTGGGTTAGGAAAACTTCATTTTTTGCAAAATTTTTCATTTTTTCCTGATTGGGCTGTGTCCCATTTGTATTGTTGATGAAATTGTTGGCCCCTTGTGGCAAAATAACATGTATTAAGGTAAGATTTTCACATGTTCATGCATTGTTCATCACATATGTGTAGTGTGTGCATACTAGGTGTTTGATAAAATGCCTCTATGGTTTTTTTTTTCATTCTTTGGGACTTCGATGAGTACCAAATTTTGGGGATTACCATAATTATTCATGTTTATCATGTTTTGATCATTGGTTGTGTGTTTTACACACTTTGCCCTATGAGTGCTTGTTCATGCATTGATCTTGCATTGCTCATGCACACTTGATGCTCCCTTGATGCACACACTCTATCACTTGGCATGTTTTACATACATTCTTTCTAGTTAAGTCTTTTTAGACCTTGTAACACATATAACATGTTCTTGTGTCATAGTTATGCTCGTTAGTTTCTATTTTAGGGCATTTGTTTCTATTTGTTTCTTGTTTTTGGACTAACTTGTATCTAATCAAGTTTGTTCCCATGTTTGTGTATGGTTTGTGTGGTTGCTCATTTTTGTAGATGTCTCCTCACAAGAAAACCATGGCTAAGAAACCTCTTAAGTGTCAAAGGTTTGAAGAGGATCGGTTCCAAAATAGAGACGCATTTGAGGCATTCTCGGAATTCTACAAGGATGCCGTCATTATTGTGGACAGAGAGGTGGACCTTCCATCTCTTGAGAGCATTTGCATCCCTGATGTGTTCAGAGATCGCACATGGACTTCATTCCTCTCATGCTCAGTAGATGTGCACCATGTTTTGGTTCGGGAGTTCTTCTCGAATGCAGTTGTTGAAGGAAATCACCTAAACTGTTAGGTGAAAGGGAAGGAGTTCACAGTGTTAGCTTTGTCTATTTAGAACTTCCTTTAGATCAGACTGGTGATTCCAGAATCTTCTCTTCCATATGATAAGAAGACATCGCCAGTCGTATTAGCTATAGCACAAGTACTTGGGGGAGATTGGTACAAGAAGTGCTTGCTCACCACCAGTTTCTCTCCTGAAATGAGAACATTGGCATACATCATGATGTTCAACCTCTTTCCAATGAAGAATTTGATGAGCCTCTTTCATCCTCAAGCTCTATTCCTTCATGATTTGTTTTTGAAGAAGGACATAGACATCTGTGCTCGCATCTACCATTTGCTTGCGAAGTGTGTAAGCAAGAGGACGTCCTGGGTGATTCTACCTTTCCCAGGATTGAGCAAATCCATCATGCAACATAAGAGGGTTCAGTTTCCCCACGGCTTGCCAGTGATGAAGAGGGAAGATCAGATCTCTGCTTAGACAATGACAAGGAGCAAAGCTCGTCTTCGAGTTCCTGGAGAAGAAGAAGAGAGAGCAGAAGGTGAGGACACTACTCCTGAGGGTGGTAACACTGATGAGGATATTGATAACTTCACCCTCGATCCTGTAGATGTGGAAGCCTCACCTACTCAGCCTTAGCCATAGCCACAAGCTCAGCCTCATGTGCCTCCTCAAGCTCCCGACCGCATTGATATGCTTCTTGACAGATTCGACCATTTCCAGCATTCACAAAGGTTATGCTATAGTCATTGGACGATCATGCGTACAACGCCACACAGATGAAGTATCTTCAAGAGCAGATTACTGCTTTCTCCACTCAGATTAGAGACCTAGCAAGCATGGACTAGCACCTTTGGCCATTTCGGTCAAAAAAGGGGAGTAGTAGTAGTTGAGGGGGAGTACAGTTTGAGGGGGAGCAGAATTTTAAGACTCTTTTATTGCTCTTATAACTTTATTTAGTTGCTTTATGCTTTATTAACAGTGCTTTATTTTAAAACTTTCAGTACTTTAGTACTTTGCGTACCTTGGTTTTTATAGCCATTTGTAGATGCTTTTAGTTTTCTATTGCTTTTTGCTTTAGTTTCTTTAATGCATCATCTGCTTGTTGGACACGCAATTAATTTTTGCATTGCTTTTAATTGCTTGCGTGTCCAGATGATCATTTACTAGTTAAATGTTCATTGTGGTTATTTCTTAATAACTGCTCTAGTTTGATCAAGTTATGCTATATGTTCTCATATCTCTTGTTTATCTTGATCGCATTTTATTTGTTCTTTATACATGCCTTGTATTCGACTTGTCTCGTGCTTAATGAAGTTATTTGTTATGTGCAAGTGTTTTAGGATACAGGTGTATATGGTTCAAGTGCTTCACAAATTTTAGATTTAGGTGTGAGTAAGTTTTGCTTATGTTTCCAAACTCACGTTTTATGTCTAGAGTCTGTTTAGGGGTTTTGTCACAGAATAGCCAAAGGGGGAGATTATAAAGTTGTGATTTACAACTATGTATTTTGTTGGCTTTAATTTCGTGTCAAATTTGATTGTAATTTTTTTTCAATCATTTTCCTGTATTTTTGTGAGATTTAATGTATGGGCTGTGTGTGAGAGTTTGGTAAACAATCTGTGAAGAAATGGTTTTTGTGACTGGACTCTGATAGGCCACAAATTGAATGACCCCTTGTGATTTAAACTAATTAATTAATTTAATCAAGTTATTAATTAATCAATTTAACATGCAAATACGTGGCAGCACAAACAAATCACCGAATAACTAAATATGCAGCGGAAAATAAATGACACGGTGATTTGTTCACGAATGGGGAAAAACCCTAACGGCAAAAACCCCACCAGGTGATTTCAGGTCACCACTCCCGAAACTCCACTATTATCAAATCAAGCGGTTACAAATAAGGAATCCCAAGTACCTTACCAACCTACAGTTGAACCCTTACCCCAATACCCAATTGGACTTGATCTGTAGCGACAGTTCCCACCTTTGATGCACGGCTCCCAAGTACGTGACTAACCAGATGCGCGGATCCCAGTACGCGACTTCAATCACCAACTTTAGAATGAGAGGTTGGCTGCAGAGTTCTTCAGATCATCCTATGCATGAAGATCAGGAAGATGCTTGGTCACAAAACCCTAAGGTGCACAATACACAGCAACTTCTTGAAGAAGATGACCTAGGTTAAGAACTTCGTCTTAGAGCACAATTTGCTTGAACAAGGATTGCTCAATGCTTATGCAACTTGTGTCTATGTTGACGGCTCTTAAAACACTCCTTAAATATGTTTAGGGTTAGAAGAAAAGAAGGCCCAAAAACACATTCACGGATCCCAAGAAAATCATATTAGAATTCTGACTTTTTAAGTCTCGACAGCTAGCAGGTGTTGAGGTAGGTGTCGAGCAGGTGTCGAGCATTAAAAATTCTGCACTTCAACTTGCTTTTTCTTGGACAGACTTGATGACTTCAACACTTGATCTTGAAACATTGTTTCTTGAAGTATTAAAAACACCTAGAACTACCCAATTACAAGTAGAGTGCGTTTTGTCAAAGGATTAGCCAATTTACATAAAATATGACATATGTTCCTAACATGTAAACACATATGTCCTAACAATCTCCCCCTTTGGCAATCCGTGACAAAACCACAACAAACAAATGAACATATGAGAGAAGTCATAAATCACTCAACTCATATTCACTTGTTACATACAATAAAATCTATCCTAACACAAACTCTTGAAGAACTTTGCAAAAAGAGAGTTTATGGCAAGTAGACTTTGACAACCTGTATTTCTGAAACACTTATAAACAAAACTCATCAAGGCATCTTGTGTGAAACAGAATTAACTAGATTGCATACAAAAATAAAGAACATGTGTATAAAGAAAGAAAAGAAACAACACATGAAGAGATAGGTGAAAGAAAAACATACATCCACATATATAGAAAGATAAGTACAATGTATGTAAACTGATATACAAGACCAATGTATCTATAAAGAATGAAAAGAAAAGATACATCATAAGCCTCACTACATCCCTCAAAAAGTATGAACACTCCCCCTATCAAAATGTCCTATACTAACTCTCCCCCTAAGATGACTACTCTCATAAATCCAAAACTGCTCCCCCTTTTTGTCACGAGTGACAAAGGGTAGAGTGTCATGTAGACATCTCATCAGTAGAGCTAGCATCTCCATCATCATCATCTGAAGCATCATCGTCATCACTATCATCATCATCATCCTCAGCATCAGACTCTGAAGCAACTGGAGGAGGTGGTGGAGAAACCTCAGATGCAAAACCACCCATGGTCGCCTGCCGTCGTGCAATACGACCAACACGAATGTTCACCTGATACAACTCAGTGGTGAGTGTATCAAGGCGAGCATCCATGCGCTGCAGCTGCGCCATAATATCTCCAAGGGATACATCGCTGGAGGAAGGAAGAGAAGTCGATGTAGATGGAGCAGATCTGGATGGAGCCGAACGGGAGGGCGGAGTGGAATCCGGCTGTCTCACTCTGAACTGTGCCTGGCTACGTTTTACGGTAGCGGCATCTATGGCAGAGATGTGTGTGAAGTGGTCGGAGACAGGGAAAGGGATGGAAAAATGGCGTAGTATCCTCGTGATAGCGGAAGGAAAGATAAGCTTATCACGGGACGCCGCATCTAAATGAACATCTATGATAGAGAAAATGAAGTGGGAAGGAAAATCTATCGTAAGATGCTCAAGTAGAGAAAGCAAGAATCGAGCACGAGGCTCTGTGATAGAGTTATAATGGGAGAGAGGATGAAGTACAAATGTCATCACCATGTTAAGGAATCTAGGACCTTTAGCAAAAGGTCTACATGATGTGTACATATGCTCACCCCACTCAGAAGGGCGCTCACAGAAAGCAGAAATGAGCTCATCCCTGGACACAGTCCTCAGTCGCTCACACGTAGGATAGTCAGGAAACTCTATCCTAGGAACATGAAGCACATCCGCAACCAGCTGCGGTGTGACAGCAATGCGCGTACCTCGAACGCGAGTGAAAAAGAGAGGTACTGAACGATCAATCCCGTGCATGTTGGAGTAAAACTCCTGAATCAGCACGAGAGGACAAGTGACCGGGACGTCACACAGTGACTCCCATCCCCTACTGTGAATGACAGAGGGAAGGTCAGTATCGGCGAAGTCCGCCAGAACAACGTGGCGTTCCGAATGAACACCTCGTTTAGAGAAGTTCTCAGTAAATGCCTTGTAGGCATCTCCATCACGGAACCGAAGGTTATGAGGAGCAGTATCAGAAGATGAAGAAGCTCCAGAACGCAGAGGGTTCCGAGCCGGAGTGGATTTACGTTTAGGTGCCATAGATGCAACTAACGTAAAAGAATGAGAAAAGAGATAGAGAGGTAGACAATCAGAAAAGTCCCAAACAGTTCAAATATGACAATATATTGAACAAAATGGACGTATGCATGGGAATGCATGATCATGTGACATGCTAAACAATAAAAGCATCATGGGCTCAGCCCAATCCAAACCTAGCAGCACACATTCAAGAATCACACAACTAAATGCATGAAAATATCATTCTAATGCACATGGAATGCAATGCATGACATTCTAAACACTTTTTATTGAAAAACCAACCCAAAAATTCAATAAAAACTCAATGATTTTGAAAAACCCAAAGTTTTCAAAGAAAATCCCAAAACCTAAGTTTTAAAACATGAAATGCATGAAAAACAGAGGAAAACAAGATCATACCACGTGATTTGAAGCAAGAAAGTGCCGGAAATCAAGTTGGATGAAGGTTGGAGAGAAGAAAACTGCTCAGGAACACGAACCGCCTCGGACAGATCGAAGAGAGATCGAGAAATGAAGGAGAAAATCGCGACAGAAGTATAAATAGGATCTCCAGTAAATCTCGACAGCAGAGGTGTCGAGAGGTATCGAGATGCTGTCGAGGAAGGTGTCGAGAGATTATGCCTTCGACAGCTAAGGTATCGAGGAGGTATCGAGGTACCAAACAGCTCATCCAACACAAGAAGCTCAATCGATCGACGTGGTGTCGAGAAGGTATCGAGCAGACAGAGATATCTCGATCGATCCACCAGGTGTCGAGGAAGTGTCGAGATTGCGATAAGAAAAAGACTTTAGAGGCTCGACAGCTGACCAGGTATCGAGGAGGTATCGAGAAGGTGTCGAGCCAGCTATGAAATGCAGTTTTTCGAGAAGTGAAAAACACAAACATGAATGCAATCAAGACATGCACCTCAACCATGATCCAACCAACATATAAATCTCTCAAAAATCATCTCTCAATGAAAATTTAAGCACATGGATCTCCCGAGAACACACACACACACTAAACAAGTCTAACAAATTTTATATTTCAAAAATAAGTCATGACAGTTTAGTGAGCATACAAAAGCACATGTAAAACCTTTGTGATGGCCAAATCACATTGTACCTGCACATGTATCAAAAGTAGCAAAGAATATTGCGTGTTATGTGTGAAAAACATCGCAAGATTGCATAAGTGTATACATGTTATGACGATCTGAGATATGAGAAAATAACTTTAACTCACACACAATCATAACTGTTTGATGGGGACTATCACCTTCGAGGTACATCCTATAACTCCCACATCTCCTAGAATACACGCTTGCAACCATTTTAAAGCATTTTAATCTTTTTGCTTTTTATTTCTTTGCATATTTTCTTTTTAAGCATATCATACATGGGCTTATGAGAAAGAAAAGAAATACCCATTGATATTTTGACATTTCAATTTTGCTATGCCTAAGCACACAAATGTCATTGACATCACACTTTTGCTATGCCGAAGCATACAGATGTCATTAATGATTGGCGGGCAACAGTGGTTAGATGGTTATTAATGCCTTTCTCTTAGGATTTTCTAGTCCTACCCGTCAAAAAGAGTGATATGAGTGTTAAGTCTAAGAATTAACCTAATCTTACTCATCACAAACACGAGCCACAGAGCTCACTTGCTTAGTTGTGCATAAAGATGCTCATCTAAGCTACAAGAGATACAAAGTTTAGAAAACTTTGTTTCATTGGCCATCTAAGGTACACAAGTACCAAAGTACACAAAACACACACAAACATGTTAACAAGCAAAACAATGCATAAAACTAGACTGACTCAATTAAAAATGCAAAACACACATGCAATGCAACAAATAAGAAGAATAAGAAGGGAAAAGAAAGTGATGAAATCACTTTGAGTTCTTTTTCTTCCACTCCTTGGAAGAGCCTTTCCTTTGATTAAAACCTTGAACCGGCGGTGAGGGAGAAGAATTGTAACCGTTCAAGTTCGAAAGGAACATGATGGCTTTCAGAAGATCTCCAAGAGGAGCAAGAGAGGATTGAAGCTGACTTTGGCTTCCAGATGCTGTCATACTGTTGCTCTGTTGGGTGGCTAGCCACTTGTAGCAATTAGGTCGAGTATGACCGGCAGCTCCACAATGATAACAGAGATGCTGCTTCTTTTGTTTAGGCTTTTGAGAGTTAGCCTTTTTGTCCTTAGGGAGTTTAGCATCTTTCTTTTCTAACTTAGGGGGTGCTCCTAAGATGGATTTTTCTTTGTCTATGTTCTCACTAGCTAATTCAGTTTTATCATCAATGTTCTCAATTTTAACATTATTAGCAGGAGGAACAAAAACAGTAGAACTAGAAGAAGCAGAGTTAGAGACAGAAAGACCATACCCTAAACCTGTTCGATCTGAAGCAGATTTCTGGTTGCTGAGCATCTCATCAAGTTTTGCACTTGAAGTCCTCTCCAGTTGAGCTCTGACTTGAAACAGCTCTGCTTCAAGCTTTTTGGTCTTTTCAGCCAGGAAGTTATTCTCAAATCTCAGTGCACCAATAGTTTGATTTGCCTCATCAAACTTTGTGGACAATTCTTCTCTGTCGAGTTCCACATCACTGAGCTTCTTGGTGGCCAGCCTGTACAGCTTCTCATGCTTTTCAGAAAACTTGTAAAGCTTCTCATAGGCTGAATGGATATCATCTTTGTCATCCATCTTTTCACATTCAGTGTCCACCAATTCTTCTTCTTCTTCTTCAACAATTCCATCAGTAGAATTGACTGAAGCAGTGAAAGCATTTAGGATTCCGTCATCCTCATCATCGGAATCATCTTCAGGCTCAGTGTCACTAAGGGTTGCAGCTAGAGCCTTGCTTTTCCCAATGCTCTTCAGATAAGTAGGACACTCATTCTTCATGTGTCCAAACCCGTGACACCCAAAACACTTTGGTCCTGCAGGAACAGTGTACTGACCGCCATCCTTGGCATCCTTTCTTCCTTTGTCTTGGCTCTTGAACTGTGAAGAACCAGATTGCCTTCGGTCTTTGTCGAAGCTCCTCCCATTGGCATTCTTCATAAACTTCTTGAACTGCCTCGTAATGTAGGACTTCATCTTGGAATCTTCATCATCGGAAGACTCATCAGTATCACTGCTCTTCGCCTTCAGGGCCATGCTCTTGCCCTTGCTTGACTTGCCTATCCTTGATAACCCTAGCTCATAGGTCTGCAAGTTCCCAACCAGCTCAGTCAAAGGAATTTTATCAATGTCCTTTGATTCTTCAATTGCCGTAATCTTGGCATGAAATCTCTCAGGTAGAGATCTGAGCACTTTCCTTACAACCTTGGGTTCAGGGATGGTTTCCCCAAGATTGAAGGCTGAGTTCACTATGTCTTTCAGCTTGGCATAGAACTCATCGAACGACTCATCCTCCTCCATTTTAATTTCTTCAAAGCTAGTAGTGAGCCTCTGTAGCTTTGAATCCTTGACAGCCTTTGTTCCTTCGTAGGTTGTCTGGAGGATGGTCCATGCCTCCTTGGCAGTTTCTGTTGAGGATATCTTCTTGAACTCCTCATTGGTGACAGCGCTAAATAGAGCATTCAACGCTCTGCTGTTGAAGTTCGCCGCCTTGATCTTGGCATCATCCCAATCAGCCGGCGCTTCTTTTGGCTTTGTCCACCCAATCTCCACAGCTTGCCACACCTTCTCATCTAAGGACTGCAAAAAAGCTCTCATGCGTACTTTCCAGTAGGCATAGTTAGTCCCATCAAATAAAGGAGGTATAATAAGAGATTGTCCTCTATCCATGACAAACAGGGGTCAATGGATCAATCACAGCAAAGATTAATAACTAATCAGAGTGTGCCCGCTCTGATACCACTTGATAGGCCACAAATTGAATGACCCATTGTGATTTAAACTAATTAATTAATTTAATCAAGTTATTAATTAATCAATTTAACATGCAAATACGTGGCAGCACAAACAAATCACCGAATAACTAAATATGCAGCGGAAAATAAATGACACGGTGATTTGTTCACGAATGGGGAAAAACCCTAACGGCAAAAACCCCACCGGGTGATTTCAGGTCACCACTCCCGAAACTCCACTATTATCAAATCAAGCGGTTACAAATAAGGAATCCCAAGTACCTTACCAACCTACAGTTGAACCCTTACCCCAATACCCAATTGGACTTGATCTGTAGCGACAGTTCCCACCTTTGATGCACGGCTCCCAAGTACGTGACTAACCAGATGCGCGGATCCCAGTACGCGACTTCAATCACCAACTTTAGAATGAGAGGTTGGCTGCAGAGTTCTTCAGATCATCCTATGCATGAAGATCAGGAAGATGCTTGGTCACAAAACCCTAAGGTGCACAATACACAGCAACTTCTTGAAGAAGATGACCTAGGTTAAGAACTTCGTCTTAGAGCACAATTTGCTTGAACAAGGATTGCTCAATGCTTATGCAACTTGTGTCTATGTTGACGGCTCTTAAAACACTCCTTAAATATGTTTAGGGTTAGAAGAAAAGAAGGCCCAAAAACACATTCACGGATCCCAAGAAAATCATATTAGAATTCTGACTTTTTAAGTCTCGACAGCTAGCAGGTGTCAAGGTAGGTGTCGAGCAGGTGTCGAGCATTAAAAATTCTGCACTTCAACTTGCTTTTTCTTGGACAGACTTGATGACTTCAACACTTGATCTTGAAACATTGTTTCTTGAAGTATTAAAAACACCTAGAACTACCCAATTACAAGTAGAGTGCGTTTTGTCAAAGGATTAGCCAATTTACATAAAATATGACATATGTTCCTAACATGTAAACACATATGTCCTAACAGACTCGCAACTGACTTAAGACTGATGACCCGCGTATCAAGCCACTTGAGAAGCACATGCTGGAATTTGAAGAGTCATTGATAGGCTGGTTTTCACGAGTGACTATCGACTCAGGCCAAGTCGCGAGTGACCCGTGAAACCCATTACCTGTTGCTTTTTGGAGTGTGACTTTTCCCATTCTTTACCAATTCTATATAAATCCTCATTACCCAAGAAATGTAAGAAGAAGGATTATTTTTTGAAGAAACATCTAAGAGAGAAACCCTAGCCAAACACTTGAGAGTTAGAGATTGTTTTATCCATAATCCTCTACATCATTTCTCTAAAGTTTCCACATATTCCCACCTCTCCATCTACACATCCTTGAGAGGTTCTTAGCCCAAACACTTACCTCACCCATCCAGAGTGTTGAGAGAAGTTTTGGTGCCTTTGGGAATCAATTGGAAGAAGCCATTGAGTGGCGGATGCAATTGAGCGGAATTGCAAGATCCGATGTCATGCCCCTAACCTAAAAGGGTACAAAGCATAGAAAGACATCTCAAGGGTACTTGTAGATTTTTCCTTATTAACAATACAATCCAATTAAATCATATCATGTACCAACATTATGAATTATCATAATAATTCCATTAAATATACTCCCAAAGTAAGTCAGAATTCTATGCAATAATTACAAGGACCATTGGCCACAAAAGAATTGAGGCTTGAATAAATACAATTACATATCATCAGCTTGTCCCATCAGTGGGAATAAAGTCACAACCACTATAATATACAAAAGAATGAGTCAAGCCTACTCTAAGATGTACATCATCTAATATCTCCATCACAAAAGTTTAGCTTCTATCAGTAGTTAGTCTAACTACTGTTACCAACAAAAAGTTGTCCCAAAATGGTTGTTGCCTACTCTGAAAAATTTGTAAAATAATGGGATGAGACAGAGCCTAGTAAGTAGCACAATTAAAGGGATTGGGGGAAATGCAAGTTTCATGATAATGGACACTTTACAAAACGTGTTGTAATTTAGGAATTTCCATGAAAATCCAGCAAATCCATTTTTCTTAATAAAATGACAAGAATGATTAAAAGAATGTAGCACCAAGCTTTTTTAAAGTATTCCAACATGAAACTACGTACTATTTATTGTGAGCTATCAGAACATCCTTTTAAAACCTGAAATCCAACCCAAGACCACATGATAAGCCGCCATAAAGACGTTAGGTATGCCAAAAAGACATCAAGTTATGCCACGAAGACATCAGTTTTGCCACGAAGACATCAATTATGCCACGAAGACATCAATTATGCTACAAAGATATCAGTTATGCCATGAAGACATCAATTATACCACGAAGACATCAATCCACCACAAAGATGGGGTGCCAAGATACCAATGTCACAAAGACTACGATATGTGGCTGGGTAATCACCGGGTAATCACATGTCACAGCCCAAGGGTAAAATCATAAAGAGTTCACAGTTTACATGAAATCAAAACACTGTTCAATTTCAAGTAATTTCACAAAAACCTTTGAAATACCCAATATATTCATAAGGTTCTCAAGTTTTCCAAAATCATTTCTTGTCAATAACATTCTGTCAATTTCCCAAATATCACAAGTTAAGATAAAACATCTTTAGAATTTGCAAATAATGCAATTAATCCATAAAATCCATTCCCAAGAATTATATCAAAGATGCTTATCTCTTCCATACTAACAAATCATGCATTTCCCCATATGCAATATTAAACATGATGCGCTTTTCATATATAATCATATATAACAGGATCACAATACAATACTTTTTAAGAAAACATAGTTCTACAAATAATTTTCCAAAATGTGTTTGACCCAAAAACAAAGTTTATGCAACGTGATTATTTTCCAAAAAAATCCCATTAAAAAGCTACGTACCTTGCAACCCACAAAAAGGCCTAATTCTCCAAGCTCCAAATAAGATTAGCTAGAACCTAAACAATATCAAGCAAACTTATCAAAATAGGCATAAAGCTTGACATTGCATCTAGCCACGAATTAGAAATTGCTAACTAAGAAATTAATTAGGCAAGCCTAGCATTCAACCTCACAAATAATGTATTCCACTTCCAAAGTTTCTCAACAATTTCATTACAAGGCAAAGACTCCAACTTATCATCATGTCATTCCAAGCTTCGCCTTTACCATAAGAGATCCTAACACTTTATGAATTTCTTCCTCAATATACATGTCATTTTCAAGAGACCCACAAAGCAACAACATATATAACAATACCCACCATTACAAACCCCAAATGTAACTCCTCCACTAGCTCCAAATACACAATAAAAATTAGATTCATTAATTGTTTCACATTAGAAAGTAAAAACCCCCAAATCTTTACTATGGGTAAATCTCAAATGGCTACCATTGCACAAAATCCACAACCATTCACCAAAATAGGTCCACCAAAGCAAAACCCATAAACATTATCACAAGAATATCATTCCAAAACTTAGATTACAAAAACCTCTAGCAAAATATGAAAACCCACAAAAAGTATAAAAGCTCATACCTTAAATAAGATGAGATGTAGGAGTTTAAGAGGTTTTTAGAAAGCTTTCCAATGAACTTCGCCAGAAAAGATGGTGGAAGTAATGAGGAGTGTACCGGTGGGAGAGTGAGGGAGAGGAGTGCGTGTTGAGTGAAAATGAAAAAGAAAAGAAGAACAAGAATGAGTGACCGGCCAAGAGAGTGAGAGTGTGAGATGATATTTGTGTGGTGGGGAAGTAATTGGGGTAAGTGGGCACATGTGAAAGCAACTAAAAATCTGACCATAGTTTTTTTTTTTTTCCTTCTTCTTCTTCTTCTTTAGTGGGCTGGGGCTGTTACATCCGAATAACTAGTAAAGACAAGACTTCGAGAAGTCTATTAGTAGCAAGAGCTTGGAGGGCTTAAGTACATTGGGTAGATTAGGTTTGGAAGGTCTTTTTGATATTTGTGTACTCCAACTTATTTACTAGTGGATCAATTTAGGCTTGGGAGGCCGTAGAGAGGTTTTTTGCTGAGTACTTCGCTTTCCTCTTCGATAACACTGTGGCCACAAGGAAAAAGGGAGGATTAAAATTGGAGTCGCCACCTAGTTATATAGTCTAGGAACCATGAATATAGCGTCATTTCGTGGAAGGACCTTTAATCTTACTACCAGAGTTTGGGTTCGGAGTTTAGGTACGGTTTTGGGAAGATGTTAGGCACCCAAGATCGCCCAATCCTAAGGTTGGCCTCCCATCATTGTGTTCTATATCTTAACCCTATTAAAAAACCATTCAAATACTTGTATTCTAGACTCACACACACACACTAACATGTATCTAGCAAACAACATGGCATCTTTAACCCTAAACACATACTTATCCATCTATCCAAACAAAAGAGAGCCAAACATATAAAAGAAAACCCTAGCATTCATCTAAAAAAAACAACAACTTAAACATGGCAGCAAGCATATCATCAAACAAAACATATCAAAAACAAAATGTTAACATACTAGAAACCCTAATCATACATCTAAAAACCCTAACACAAATGCATGAACATTGCTAATGCATGGCTTACCCATTACTTACCTCTCAACAACACAGCACCTATGGCATCAATGCATGAACATGTGAATGAATGGCAT
Source organism: Quercus glauca (assembly GCA_023736055.1). Lineage (NCBI taxonomy): Eukaryota > Viridiplantae > Streptophyta > Magnoliopsida > Fagales > Fagaceae > Quercus > Quercus glauca. Next base: position 54,741,329 of record CM043316.1, read on the forward strand.
AGAATTAAAACTAAGAAAACCCTAACATAAACCCTAATCTAAACATGTGATAACAACAAACATGTTAAAAGACAAACAAACGGTCATGGGGCTTGAAACATATGGAAAAGAGGCTTATACAAAAATAAATATGAAGGCAAAACAAAACAAACAAAGAATTAGGGTTTTCTGGGTAATGGCATCACGCATGCTAAAACATGTCTGCGTATGCATGAGTTCAGCTTGCGTGCGCAGGATAGATTATGCTTACGCAGATCCTTACTTAGAAACCCTAATTAACACAGAAACAGGGCAGAAACCAAAAACGTAAAAATCTAGCAACCTATCATGCTTAAAGACCGAATGAAAGATTAAAAAAAAAGAAGATTAAAGCAGAAAAAAAAAGTTTTTAAAGCATACCTTAAAGAAAACACTCCTAGGTTTGACTTTTAACTGTTCTCCTCAGTCAAATCTATTCACAATTCAATGAAATAGTGATTAGTAATCTTAAACTCAAAGGATTAGGACCAGAAAAGGTCACAATCAAATAAAAAGAGACTCGAGGGTGTCTTGTAAGAAACTTCCTTTTTATTCACTATTTTCTAGTGAATCTTAGATTTTTCCCATCAGATTTCTGTGTGTTTAGAAAATGTATCATGTAAGGCTTTTTATAATTGAAAAAATGGGATTTGGAACGGCTCCTAGAGGATGTGAGATTTGTTCCAAACCTCAGCCATTATTGTAGAAAACTTATCATTCATATGCTTCTGAAACCCTAGTTGTGTATGCAAGAACGTGCCTATGTATGCATGCTTTAGCACGCATACACAAGCCACGAGTCACGTATGCTGGCCGAGGGCCACTTTGGTCATTTAATTTTCCAAAAATAGATTTTTGCTCATTTAAAAGGTTATATTTTTCATTTTAACACTCTTTAAGTCAACTTAATATATGATTGGGCTCTAAACTAGCCTTGGGCCTTAGAGTTCGAGCATTGTTGGGGAACAAGGGCCCGAGTTGTAAGGGGTATAAAATGTGATGTCTACAATCACGTCTCTCTTAGGATGGATTGGTGCCCTTAAATCCTATTGTATGATGCTATGTATGACATTATGTATGAGTTAATGTTGTGATTAATAAATTTGTTTTATTATTATCTAAAATAATGATAATATGAATATTTGGACATTATCATATAGTCCATGAGATGCATAGTATGTGATTTATGTGATTTAGTCACAGAAGATATAAGTCACAAGTTCTTTGTAAACTTAGAATTTTAGTTCATAGTCAGTGATGAAATTGGGCATTTCATCTGCGAAGACTATAACATATCAACTAAGATGATTTGTCTTGATCATGGAAGTAGAGACTTCTAGTTGATGTGTTAATATGTTTTAAGAGTTAAGATATATTGAACTGGACTGCTGTGAGATTTATTATTCTCCTAACGACTGTCAAATGAATAATAAATCTCATGACTTCTATATATTTGAACTCTTAATCCTGAGAGAATAATGAACCTGATCATGAAGTGTAGGTTGCTTTGATATATCAAGAGTGAGATCTAAAGTCACGATCAAAATCTCAGTATGTTGGGTAGTCACATTTAGTGTTGATGGAACATATATTCTTAAGAAAGAATTCATAATCTCTTAACGGGGATATAAAATATTCCCTTGAGATAAGTTTAATGGGTTTGGTTATTCAGAGTGTTAGGCCTAACCACTTTAGTAAGGAGTTACTAAAGTATATATTTATGAAATTGAATTTCATAAATATATGATGAATAACTTAAAGGATTAAACCGGGTACTCAAGGATTAAGATGTAGTAATCTTCAAAGTGGCAGTCTATATTTATGACTTTGTATTACTACAAATATTTTATGAAGGGGTTGCATGTATAATAAAGTCTTGGGATATAGTTTATTAATAAAGCCTAGAGTGCAATTATATTTATATAGTGGTATTAAATATAATTAATGGTAACTTTGGACTTGTCAAGAGTTGATAGAAAAGCCCAAGGCCCATTGGAGCTAATGTCTTATTGGTCCCTTTTGGTCCCACTCCAAACCACATACTAAAGCCCAATTAGAAAGGCCCAATAGGCTAGCCCAGTTAGATAATCAATTAGTTATAAAGGGAGAAACATACATAATTTTTTATTAAAAAAAAAGAGAGACATCATTGTTAAATGGTGTGTATGTGTGAGTGAAGCCACTCGATCATTCTCCATTGGAAACTGATTGAGATACCACACTTCTTGGGTGTGAGGTGGAATTGGAGTGAAGATTAAAAGTGTTCCCAAGTACTTCTAATATTTTGTTTTGAATTTCACTACACCAAGGTACACTATCTTGTTATTAAATTCTAAAATTTACATAGTGCATGTTATCAATCATGAATGAAATAAATTCATGTTTGTTACTTCCGCTATGTGTTTTGTATGAGATACAAAACAAGATTTACCAACAGTCTCGGTGTTATCTTGTGTTTGCATCACTCTTCCCTACTCTTTAAGCTTTACATTTATTGCATATTGTACTTGCTTATGGCTTAGATTAGTGTTACCGGTTTATTGTGCACGCATTACTCCTTTTCCACACCTAGATAAGTTAGAGTAAAAGCAATTAAGCCGTAATTTAAAATTAAGGGTCTAAACAAGCATTAGTGTTTTCACACTAATTGAGCTTTCAATTTTGTTAAAATTTCAGTGAAGGCTTTGAAACGCAAACAAAGTGGTATCAAAGCCAAGTTCTTAAAGCCTAGAGTCTTTGTCTACACGGTTAATGAAGATGGCTTCTAATATGGTGCAAACACACATTCCTAAATTTACAAAAGAAAACTATGAGAGCTGATAGATTTAAATGAAAGCGTTGTTTGGACCACAAAAGCTATAGGATCTTGTCATTGATGGGTATGTAGAACCTATAAGTGAGCAAGAAGCCACCTACAAGATGGCATTGTTTCTACTTTATCAGGGGGTGAATGAGTCAACTTTTGAGAAAATTGCCAAAGTAAATTCAAGTAAAAAGCATTGGAGATCCTTGGCATTTTCTTCAAGGGTGTTGATCATGTGAAAAGAGTTTTTTTGCAAACTTTCCATGCCAAGTTTAAAGTTGCTTACATGAAAGATGGTGAGACTATTTCTGATTATTTTTCATGATTACTTGTAATTTTTAATCATTTGAAAAGTAATGGAGTGAGTATTGAAGATGTTAATGTAGTAGAGAAAATATTAAGATCCCTTGCAAATAAATTTGACCATGTGGTGGTGGCTATTGAATAGTCCAAAGATTTGGAGACTCTCTTGATTGAGGAATTAATGGGATCTCTTCAAGTGCATGAGCAACATATGGAAAAGAATTCTAGCCCTGTAATCATTGAGCAAGCATTAGAGTCAAAATTGACTCCAAAAAAAGAGAAGTATAATGGCTCCCCTGGAGGATATACCAATAGCAACCATGGTAAAGGTAATGGAAGAGGAACATTTAGAGGCAGATTTGCTCGTGGACGTGGAGATAATAAAAATGTCCAATATTTCAATTGCAATAATTTTGGATATTATGCATCAGACTGTTGGTACAATAAATTTGAGGAGCACAATGAACAATCTAATCTTGTTGAGGAATCCAATGTTGAAAAAGAAGAATGTACACTTCTTTTTGCATAAGAAGAGGCAAATAATTTGCAAGAGGTGTAGTATCTTGGAGAAATCCTAGAAAAGGGGTATATTATACACACGGAGAAACTCTCTCTTGTTTTGAAGGATGCCGAAGGAAGGCTTGTTGAAAAAATTCAAATGGGTCACAATTGTATATTTCCACTCCATCTTAACTCAACAATGGAAAAATGTTTCCGTGGGCTTGTAATATATGAGTCATGGAAGTGGCATCTTTGCCTTGGGCATCTTAATTTTAATGGGCTTAAACTATTATCCATATCAAGCTTGGTGCATGGATTGCCAAGTATTGAAAAGAAAGAATATGTATGTGAGGTATGTACTTTTGGCAAGCAACAAAGAAGTCATTTTCCAAGTAGGGGAGATCATGGAAAGCACCTAAACCACTAGAGCTGGTGAACACAGATATTTGTGGTCCATTTGATCTAGTTTCTATTTCATATAACAATATTTCATCTCCTTTATTGATGATTTTAGCAAAAAATTAAGGGTATTTTCGACGCTTGGCCTCGACCGGCTAAGCAGAAAAGACTGCCGCCGCCATGCCTTCGTTTGACCACCCGTCGTGGCGACAGCTTCCCTGCACACGGGGCTCGTTGGAGGCCCCTTTCGATGTATATGTGTGTTGTTCGCGTGGAGTTTCGGGTGCTCTCTCTCTTGGTGGAGGAAGGTAGGTCTACCTTTGGCGTTATGGAAGAAATCTAGGCCAAATTTTAAGGGATTACCAAAGGTAAGTGGAGTCACCACCAATCATTAGATTTTTCTAAGGTATGATTGGTCACCTGTTTCTAGTTGATTTTATTACCGATCCTAGGCTAAGAAAAAAGGGTGTTTTTCCTAATCTAATATGGATGGCAAAAACATCTTGATTCTTAGGTCTGGAAGTTTGGCTACGTGTGGAGAAGGTATTAGGCACCCCACAACGCTTGTCCAAGGACAGTCCTTTGTTTTGATAAAACCTTAATTTTTGGAGATTGGCAGTAAAAACATGATTTTGGCATTGGCTTTCAGGGCTTTGCATGCATGGGGGGGGGGGGGGGGGGGGCCCTTTGAGGTTTGGCTTTTAAATGGGTGTGGTCCCAATATATGCTTTCCTAAGGCATTTGAGTAAAGTGCTAGATTTCCACTGCAAAAATCCGAAGAGAAGTCGCCTTACTTTTACAGTAGAAATTAGCCATCACTAGCCTTAAGTGACACAGATCGTGACAATCACATCGGAAAGGGGTAGACAGGTATATATATACATGCATCATGCACAATGCTAGCACACAAAGCAGGAAAGTAAATTCCTACATCCCTAGAGCATGGCCCAAAATATAGGTGCAGGAAAATAAACAGGGGTCGCCATACTTTAGAAATGAGGACGAATGGTACAAAGCATGATATACCTAATACAAACCATCTAAGGGAGAAAAGGAGGAGGAAGGAAGGGGTTTAAAAGAGTACATAACCAAAGGGAAAAGCTAAACCCTAAACCTACTAAACACAGCCGCTCGACTAATGTTGGCAAGCTTGCATCCGCACCTTTTTTGCTTGCGCCTAGGAGATCACGCCCTAGCTTCATGTGTCCTCACTCCATGTGTGTACATGCAAAGGCAAAGACAAGAAACTACCAGACGAACAATGGAAAGGGAGAGATGCATAGATAATAGCAAAAGGGAGCAAAATGAACAAGCAAGATAGCAATGACAAGTATCGCATACAAGATGCGAGCAAGCATATGAGCAAAGGGGAAGACAAGCAAGATAGCAAACAACAAGCAAAGGGTAAACAAGCAAGATAGCAAACAAAAGGTGGTGTTCGCGAGGGACAAATGTAGGTTTGGATTGGATGTCCATAGCCTCATTGTGTTGAAGCATGGATGACACACTAACAAGCAAGACTCATGCATGAAAATGTAAACATGCGCGTAAAGATGCACATAAAGCCAACAGGTGGCACAAAAAAGTATGGCAAGCATATCGTCGTAATGAGCAAAAAAGGGGAAAGGTATGCATAAAGCAACTGGCATTATGGGGATGCCTCCCAAGTGGTTACACCTAAACAAAGCCTCATGGGCATCATGTGTAACCACACAACCACAAACCTGCTAAGGGCGTCAAGCGTGGCAAAGGGGAAAGGCATGACAAGCATATCGTTGCAAGGAGCCGAAAAGGGGAAAGGGATGCATGAAGAAACAGACATCATGGCGATGCCTCCCAAGTGGTTACACCCAAACAAGGTCTCATGGGCATTGGGTGTAACCACACAACCACAAACCCACTAAAGGCGTCAAGCGTGGCAAAGCCTAGAACTAGAGAGGCTAATACAAGCATAAAGCATAGAAGCAAGTAAGCATAGACATGCAAATAGGATGATCCAAACCTTTTGATATGGGCTGAGGTATGTGGATGATGACAAAGACCATAGGGTCTATATCGGGTCCTAACCATTAGGCCAAAACATAAGAAAGAAAGATAAAGCGACGAAAGGGCTACAATAGCACATGGCATGACATACATGGCCTAGGTCTAGGCACACAAACATGGAATGAAGCTCACAAGCACATGGAAGATGGCATAAAGCATGTAAAGAGCATAGATCCAAGCACACAAGCATGTGGAAACATAGATCTAGACACATAAGCATAAAAAAACGTGTAAGCAAACATGAAGAAAGCTAACACATAAACATGGAAGAACATGAATTCAAGCATATAAGCATGTGAAGACAAAGATCTAACCATATAGCATGGAAATAAACACATAGACACATAGATCTAAGCAATGCATAGCCAACAACGTCATACAAACATGTGAGCACGTAACCCTAACATTATCCTAGAACAAAAAGAGGAACAAAGCATAGGAAAACATGGCATAAAACCCTAAGGAAGTAGATCTAAGCATATGAACATGTGGGAACATGGATCTAAGCATGAAACATGGCATAAGACATAAAAACAAAGAGATTTAAGCTAGAAACACAAATAAAGCAAGAAACATGCTAACAAAAGCAATAAATCATGTTATTCAAGCAAAAAGAGCAAGATTAATGCTAGAAAAAGATTTAAAAGGTTAGGGGTGTGGATGATAGCAAGAAAAGCTACATCCACACCCCTAAACCCCAAATCCAAAGTGTAGAACCAAGGGAAGGAAGAATGGGCATAAGAACAATACCATGTGTTTTTAGTGAAGAGAGAAGAATCAAGAGGCTTTGATGTGTTTTTTGGGTGTTTTGTGTGTGTTTTTTTGGTGTTAGGAAGAGAGAAAAACGTGCAGAGAAACTAGGTAGAGAGAAAAAATTCAAAAAAAAAATGTGCTCCTTTCCTAGTCTAAAGGTGTCTGAGACCTTTTATAGCCCCTGTGCATTTTTTGAGGCGATGGCCCTTGAAGGGAAACCGGCCTCAAAGGCCCTCAAAAAGTGTGGATCTGGGTACCTCTGGAAAGATCTTGGCTTCCTGATTTTGAAAAGGTGTGGAACCTGAAAATCCAATGGTTGGATCAAAAGTTATGGCTCTCTAAAGTTTGTGGTGTGTCGATCGGTGTGTCATCTTGGTTTTTGTGATATCTCGACCGTTCTAACTCCGATTTTGACCCATGAATAGTTGTTGGAATGAGAATTTAATAATTTTCATAATGGCATTGGTTTCAACCCATTTTGACAGCCAGATCAAAATTAGGGTTTTTGGGCCCACCCGAAGTCAACTTTGGGTCAAACTTGATCAAACTTGGTCAAAGTGGCTAAAAATCTCCAAGAAGCTCGGGTTTGATGAAAAACTATGAAAGGTGTTATTTTGTGTGGATTTTGACCTTGTTTGACCTTCAGTCAATCCTAGATTAACTAGGGGCATTTTGGTCATTTTAGCTGGAAAAGGCACTTTGGGTACTCCAGTGTCTGAATGGGTTATGCCACATCATTTTGGATGTTCTCGCGGCCCCATGGAGAGAAAATGATATTTTTGGGTTTTTCAGGGTCCGGTATGCAAATCAAGGGCAGACAAAATACGATATCAACAGGTATATTTTATCAAGGGCAAATTACAACTTACCCACCTATGTTTTGGCCGAAAGTTCAATGACCTACCTATGGTTTAAAAGTTGGCACTTTACCCACTTGAGGTTCACTTCGTTAGGTTTTCGTAACCCATCTCTATACTTTCACCATTAAAAATACAAAAAACATTAGAAAAATATAAAAATCAAGACCTAAAAGCATATTTATTAAAAATGGTAAAGATTTGGCATGAGATAAGATAAGGGTTCATAAATAGAGTCATTTGTAATTCAAACTCATTTGTATTCAATATAATTCAAACTCTTGTATATGTACATTCTATTGTAAATGCAAAGCCTTAAACCGTATTGTGGGGAGGCTGAAAACCCAAATCCATTTACACTTGTATCTTTGCAATATGATAGGTAAAAAATTGCACAAATGTTACTACATTGTTTGAATGTTTTAGTTTACTGCTACTTTACTGGCTTGGTTAAAGAAATTATGACTCTAAAAATTGAGATAAATGGAGTTGAATTGAGTTGCTGAGTGTAGCTATGAGAACTTTGCTAGGACTAAAAGTTTATAGTGTTTGAATATATATATATATATATATATATATATATATATGCGCCAAAGTTTCAATCAAAGGTTCTAGAACATTCAAAGAAATCCCAGTAACCCATAAACATAGCAACCTACAAAAAATAAAACCCAAAACCACCATCTCAATAAAATCAAAGCCCACCATTAGTGAAACCCAAAAAATAAACCTTAACCTCCTCAAGTCAAGGTCAATGGTGGAGAAACCAAGAGCTACTGCTAAGGGCGGTGGTGACGATAAAAGCAGCAACAACTGAGGGTTCACATACTACTTAAACTTCCATTATCACACCACCACCTCATTGCCCACAACAACAACCATCTCTCCATAGTTCAACCAAGGCAACAGTAAAGTTAGCCATAATAAATGAAAGTTCAAATAGGGTGTAAGGTTGAATTTAATCAACCATCTTATTGGCTTTATTCCATAACCAATTTGCTTGTAATTTAGCACTTAGTAACCCTATATTTAGGTGGAAAAATTGTAAGGGTAGTGTGTGAGAAGATGTGAAGAAAAGCTCAAGAGTGTGCAAGAAAAACAGAGTCTTGCGATTGGATCTCGCGGGTGAGTCACGGCTTGCAAGTCACTAAAAGTTCGCACACGTGCCAAGCATGCCAGAAGCTGAAGAGTCGCGCCAGCTGTCGCACTACAAGACAAAAGTCCCAGGCTGGCCAGGCCGTTAGCTCGCGGCTTGAACTCGCGACTTAACCCAGTCGTGAGGTCAAGTCGCCAAAATGCCCTGTTTGGCAAAAACTAACGTTTTGCATTCCTTTCTCACCCTACTATATATATACCCTTATACCTACCATATTGAGAGAGCTTCCAGAGAGAATTTTGTGAGAGAAACACTAGAGAAATACAAGATTGATTCATCCACAATCTTCACCTTAGAGACTCTACAAATTCCTGTACTCTCTTCCTCTTCATTGTCATACCCTTGAGAGGCCTTTAGCCAAATCCTTATCTTACCACACCCACGTCTGTGAGAAGGCTTATTTGGTATTGTTGGGAAGCAGTTAGGAAGGAACCAATCTACATTGATTGATGCTATGGTCTAGTAGCGGAATCCGGTAAGCTAGAAAAGAAAAAGGTTCGACGTAACCTTGTTGGAGCAAGAAGCTTTGAGGGCTTAGGTACCTGGGTAGATTAGGCTTGGAGGGTTTATTGCTGTTCATGTATCCCAACTACATTTTCTAGTGGATTATTTGACTGCTTGGAGGGCGGCGGAGAGGTTTTACACCGAGGGCTTCGGTTTCCTCTTCGATAACACATCGCGTGTTGTCCTTGTGTTTGCATCTCTCTTCCTTTATCTTTGCCTTATATTTACTGCTGTGGATGTGTTTATATGTGGATGTGTTTATATATGGCTTAGATTGTTATCAATTCTGTTATAAGCTTGTTATCATATTCCGCACATTAATTGTTTGATATAAAGCTTGAATTAGTAATTGTGTATTTGGGGTCTAAACATTCAAGGGTGTTGTATACTCATTTTGAATTTTCATAGGGTGTAAAACACCTATGAACGTTTAGACCCCTAATTTACAGATTACCAACACAAGCTTCTAATCAAACAATATATGTGCGGAATATGAATATAAGCCAAACCCAAACAAGAGACACACTTTAAACCATAATTAATCACAATTACAGCAGTAATTAAAAGGTAAAGAGAAAGGGAAGAAAGATGCAAACACAAAGATAACATGGCAATGTGTTATCGAAGAGGAAACTGAAGAACTCTATGTAAAATCTCTCTGCCGTCCTCCAAGCGATCAATAATCCACTAGAGAATGAAGTTGGGATACATGAATAGTAGAAGACCCTCCAAGCCTAATCTACCCAGTGCACCTAAGCCCTTCAAAATTCTTGCTCCAATAGGATTACGCCAAACCTTGGTTTCTCTAGCTTACTGGATCTCACAATAGCCATTGCATCAACCAAAATGAATTGGTCCCTTCTGAACTGCTTCCCGAGCACCAAAAAACCTTCTGATAGATATATGTATGGTGAGATAAGGATTTGGCTAATGTACCTCTCAAGGATATATCAATGGAGAGGGTGAGAATAGAGGAATTTGGAGAATCAAAGGATGAAGATTGTGAATGAGTCAATCTTGTTTTTCTCTAGGATTTCTCTCTCAAAATTCTCTCTGGAAGCTCTCTACATTTCATGGGTATGGGGGTATTTATAGTAGGGTGTAAGAGGAATGCGAAGAGTCAGTTACAACCAAATAGGGCATTCTGGCGACTCGAGCTCGAGACTGGAACGAGTCGCGAGCTAACTATCTGGTTAGACTGGAAGTTTTGTCCTGTAGTGCAACAGCTGGCATGAACCTTCAGCTCCCCCTGCATGCTTCACACATGTGCCATTCTGGCAACTTGCCAGTCTCAAGCCACTCGTAAGATCTAGTTGCGAGACTCCCTTGAATTGCACACTTCTGAAATTTCTTCACACTCTTTCACACACTACCCTTACATGAATCTTACCTAAATACAAGGTATCTAATTGCTAAATTATAAGCAAATTTGGCACGGAATAAAACCAACAAATGATTGAATAAATTCAACCTTACAATAAACATGCATAAACCAAATCATATCAGAATCTAAATCCCAGATCTAAAAGAAATTTATGAAAGCCAAAGAAAAAAAGTACAATAATTGCTTGCCATGATCTGGATTAAGGGTATGGAGAAAGGAAATAGAGAGAGTTAAGGAGATACATAAAAAATTTTGAGTCAAGCACAATGAAAAAAAAAAAAAAAAAAATTTGATCTTGCTTTTGTGTTCTTGTTATAGCACTTGAAGCTTCCAAATTTTTTATAAAAACCATTTTTTGATCCTGTTTCTTTTAATTTTGTTATTTTTTTTTGTTTCTTTAACGGTGTTGGGTTACGGAAGCCTAACGGAGTGAACCTCAGGTGGGCAAAGTGCCAACTTTTAAACTACAGGTAAGTAACTTAAATTTTGGCTAAACCACAGGTGGGTAAGTTTTAATTTGCGCTTTATCAAAGAAAAATCCGCAGCTTTCACTATATTTAAAAGCTTCAAGGCACATGTTGAAGTGGAAAGTGGTTATAGGATCAAAATACTTAGATCTGACAGAGGTGGTGAGTACACTTCAAATGAATTTTGAGATTATTGCAAGGAAAATGGCATTGAGAAATAGTTTACAACTACATATTGATGAGAATGCAAAATGTCATATTTTTCTCCCTTAATGTTTAGTCTTTTATATTTATTTGGTGCCTAAATATACTCATTATTCTTATATTTTGATTTAGGATGCAAATGGAGGCATTAAGTGCAAAACGTAGTTAATTGGCTGATTCTGGACAGCTTTGACATCACTTCATAATCTCGGCATAACTCTCTCATATGAGCTCCGATTGAGATGATTCAAAATGATATGGAACTCCAAGAAAAAGCTCTAAAACTTTCATATTTTGAGTCTTGAGAGATACGGGCCGAATCAAGGTCAAAATCGGGCTTGAAGTTGCTGCACCTGCACTGCTGATGTTCTGGAATGTTCCTTTGCCTACAATTCTAATATGCGGATCTGATGCGGTTTATTTTTGGAAGTTTCCAGATCTGGTGCATGAAATTTCCAGCTGAAAAACACCACTTTCCTAGTTATATTAGGACTTTGTTTTATTTTTAATATTTTTCCTTAATTAGTCAGATTTGGATATTATTATTTAGAATATTTTTAGGAGATTTTGTAGGCTTGGGAAAGGGGGAATTAAAGTGTAAAAGGGGGAGGAGAAATCAGAATTGGACACACACACCTCTCTCTCCCCTCTTCTCTAATTTTCTCCTTCGAGTTTTTTGTCATGGCCTTGCGTGGCTAAAACTTTGATACATGGTCGAAGGAAACTGAAGCCTCAGAATCAATAAAACTGTGAGATCTAAATTTTTTTTTTATTGTTCAATTTATGCTTTGAATATCGGATGTTCTTATGTGCCTATTTTCATGATTGTCTTTTTTAATTACTAGGAGGCCTACTAGTTTATTATTCGTTGCAATCTACTGCTAGGTTAGATATCAAATCCGTAATTGTTTGATCTCTCTAACTTGCGAAGCAACCAAGATTTAATGATTTGCTGCGTCAAAAATTATTAGATCTTCGAAAGAACGCTAGACTAAATTAAATGCAACCGCTTGTGTTTGTGTTGTTTAGCTTCATCGATCTCTCTAATTCTTAAGGCTGCTACTAGATTAAACCTTTAGCGCTTGTCTTGGGTTGTTTAGTAGTTAGGGTTAATTAGATTGCTTGTTTTCTAATTAACTGTGACTAAGGAGAGATAGGAAAATAGTTCCAACGGTGAATATTCAAAGTGTGAATTGATATATACTTACATCGATGATCAGTTGTAAAATTCCGATGGTGGATGTTGACTTGGACCAAGGTTTGTTCTCTTGATTGATTTCGATACTTTAATTTGAATTGTTCCTTAGTTGTTTTTCTTAAAATTGTTTTCATTATACTTAACCCCCCCCCCCCCATCCTTGTTCACATAGCATAAAATTAGGCTAGATACTTTCCGTGGGAATGATCCTTACTCGCACTACTACATATATTTTTAGGAGTATAGGTTTTATTTTTGGTTGCCTGCGACAGCACACCACATACACACCATAGCAAAATTGCATTGCATAGAGGAAAAATTGAACTATCCTTGATATGACAAGGACCATGTTTAAGGAAAAAGGTTTGCCAAATAATTTTTGGACATAAGCAGTGGTATGTACAACCTATTTGCGCAATCAATACCCTTCAAAAAGTGTCGAGAACATGACACCATAAGAGGCGTGGAGTGGCTACAAACCAAGAGTTTCACACTTAAGAATTTTTGGGTGTATTGCATATGCTCAAGTGCCTCAGACTAAAAGAAAGAACTTGAATGATTGTGGGGAGAAGTGCGTCGTCGTTGGGTATAGTGAGGAGTCAAAAGCTTACAAACTCTACAATCCATTTACTAAGAAAATAGTGGTGAGTAAAGATATCATTTCTAGCGAAAAGGAGTCATGGGGATTGTTGATTCATTGGGCTTTTTCTAAGGTGTGATTGGTCACCTAAATCTATTTGATTTTATTACCAGTCCTAAGCTAAGAAAAAGAGAAAACATACGGTCAGGAGTTGGTGTAAAAGGCCAGATTGATGCCACCAATCAGTGAACTCCACATAAGACTTTTAATGGGAAACCAATACACTTAATCACACACCATTATAACTTAATTAAAACTAAAATCCTCAAACACGTATTAGAAGCAGACCTGGAGAAACAGCACCAACGCCTAACCTATTCTATCTCCTCCTCTCCTCTTATTATTAGAGCTCTGCCTCGCCACTGGCACTGCCGCACTGAACCTCAAGGTTTGTTCTAATTTCTATTTATTTTTTGATTAGTTATTTCCCCAAACTTTGGGTTTCGAAATTTTGATGGGTTTGGGTTATTCTTTGAATATCAATTTTTCATATTGGTATGGTTTTTGTTGATTTGGTAGGATTTTGCTTTTATTTCTTTTTTTCTTTTTTTTTGGGTGTTTTCATGGGTTTTTATTGGATTGTGGTTCCCCCCCCCCCCCCCAAGCTAGCCTAGGTTCTTATGGTTTTTATTTTAGCTCCAAATCACGATTATTGTGTGCTTCCTTTTTAGGTTATGAAGTTTCTGTTGAGGATTTCTATGTAATTGGATCCCCTGTATTGCTTTGCCTGTTGTTTTGGAGTAAATATGTAAAACTAAGTTTTTAGCATCTGGGTTCTTTTGTAACTAATGGTATTAGACGATATGTGATGAATTTTTAGTGAGATTTTGGATTCTAGGCATGTTAGAAAACTATAGAACTTATGGTGGTGTTTTGGGTATGTTAAATTTGTTGAATTTTTTTTGGTCACCTGGTGCTTTGCCATTTGTGTATATGAGAATTGTTTTGGGTATGTTAGATTTGGGATTTCGGTGTTTAATTACTAATTATGGGCTGTCAATCTATTTTTTTGGTTTACTTTATATATATGCCTTAGCTTGATTATATGCATGCAATATGAAATTCGGCTAATCATGTTGTTAAGTTATGTTTTTTCACATAACATTTGTGTTGGCTTTATTCCATGAAAAAAAGTGTTGTAATTGCATTAATTTATTTCCTTGTATTTATGTGCGTTTAATTGTAAGGGATGAGTGTGAGAGATTGGTGAAGAATCAAGCTTGTAATGAAGATCAGTGCAATTTCGCAACTATCTCATGAGAAGCTTGCGAGTAAAGGTTTTTGCGAAAAGGCCATGTGTGAAGCACATGGTTAGAAGCTGAAGAGTCATGCCAGCTTGTCATTTCGCGAGTACTTCGCGAGAAATGCCATCTTGTGAGGTACTAGCGAAACTCTCTATTTGGCAAAAATAAAGAGTGCTTTCCTAAATTCTTTACCTATACTATATATGCCTCCATTACCCACAAAAGTGTAAGGCGGCTATTCAGAATAAAACCCTAGAGAGGTTTCTACAACACACCCACCATCTTAGAGAGAGCTACTCATTCTTGAGTGAGAATTCCTTAGTAGTCTCTTCTCTTTACCCTCTCCCATTGTTATACCTTGAGAGGAGATTTGTACCCAAACACAACTCACACTTGTTTAGAGTGTAGATAGTGTTTTGGAGCTTAGGAAGCATTTGAGATTTGCCAAAAGAAGCCAGTGAAGCTTGGTGGATGCAATTGGGTAGTATTATGAGATCTAGCTAACTCATGAAGACAAGACTCTAAGAAGTCAGCTGGTAGCTAGAGCTTGGAGGGCTCAAGTACATTGAG
This sequence comes from Quercus glauca, assembly GCA_023736055.1. NCBI lineage: Eukaryota > Viridiplantae > Streptophyta > Magnoliopsida > Fagales > Fagaceae > Quercus > Quercus glauca. The sequence continues at coordinate 54,756,376 of CM043316.1, forward strand.
TAGATTAGGCTTGGTGGGTCTTTTTGATATTCGTGTACTCCAACTTATTCACTAGTGGATTGATTTCGACTTGGAGAGTCGCAGAGAGGTTTTTTGTTGAGTTCTTCGGTTTCCTTTTTGATAACACATTATCGTATTATCATGTGTCTGCATCTCTCTTTTCTTACTCTTTAAGCTTTATTATTGTTGTTGCTTGCTTGTGATTATGGCTTAGAGAGTAGTTCCTACTATTGTGTATCATTTACTCTCGTTCCGTACCTAGATAAGTTAGAGTAAAAGCAATCTAGCCGTAATTTTAAAATTAGGGGTCTAAACAAGCTATATTGTTTTACACTAATTGAGCTTTCACATGTAAACTTGACTTTAATCCTAGATTCCTAGTTTAGGACTAATTAAGTATTTAGCCATAAAAATAGACTATACCATATAATTTCCAAGCATGAAAGTGCATACTGGACTATCTTTAGTTTGTACACTATATGAGTATAGCCCTTGGGATAACATTTCACATGATATTCACAAGCATTTTCACACGAGAACATTACAAAAGAAATTAAATTCATTATCTCAAAAGCCTCACAAGCATGACAACTGACTTGACGAAGCCTTGTCTTCTCTAGCTCTCTGGATCATGCAATTCAGCCCGATTGCGTCCACCAAACAAATGGCTTCTTCCAATGCTTCCTAGCAGTACCAAAACCTCACTTTACACTCAGGATGGGTATGGTAAGTGTTTGAGTTATCAACCTCTCAAGGATTTGGATATGGAGTGGTAGGAGTTGAGGAAAACCACAATGGATTGTGTAGAGGATTATGGGTATGACAATCTCTAACTCTCAAGGGTTATGTCTAGGGTTTTCTCTCTGAAAAGCACTCATCTCAATATGTGGGTAATGATGGTATATATAGTGTGGGTAGAGACATGGTGTATCAGATATGACAAAATAGCAAAACAGAATGTTTTGCGGGTATCTCACAAGAAGGCCTTACCCACGAAATACTCGCGAAAACCAATTGTCACCATCTGTCATGAGTCTTCGCATTCCAGTCATGTGCTGAGCATATGGCTTCACTTCGTGGGAAGGCTTCTCGAGAGCTACCTGCGAAAAGTCCTTTGATCTTCAATTTGTCTTGAGTCTTCACACTCTCTCTCACATACAACCCATACAATGAAATCCCACATAAAATACTGGGTACATAAGATTGAACAAAATTACAATAAAATTTGGCACAGAATTAAAGCCAACACAAAATAGTTGCAAAACACAACATTACACAGTTGAATACTAAGTAATATTAAAACTTATGTGCAAGGCATGCTAGTGGAGTTTTAGTTGGCTAAATTATCATTAAGTGTGAGTGAGTAGAGTTTTTGGTTAGATGAAATTCCTCACAGTTAAGAAAAGCGATGCACGGTTTCTTGGTTGTTAAGAGGCCTGGGAGTATTTCCTGCCTTCATCAACTGTTGTAGCAACTCATTTATAATTGGATTATGTATACAATTGTACCTTCATCTTGAAATCAACATAGAATAAGAAGGTAAAGAAATAGGTTGCCAAAGAAGCAAACCATCAAGATGTTTAACATTTCACAAGGTCGACAAGGATACCTTTGCACTTAAAGGAATACAAAAATGCTAATTGCAATGCAATGCTTTGAACCATTCCCCTTTATTTCTTTGCATATTTTGTTTTTCGACCTCATTGATTGTGGACTAAGTACGAAAAACAAATCTTTGCAGCCCAAAAGTAAAAATAAAAATAAAAAAAATAAAAAAAATAATTACATCATATTCTCCAGATAACTTTTCTTCATAATATATTACATGACTAACTGGGCCAACTATGATTCGGAGAGAGAGAGAGAGAGAGAGAGAGAGAGAGAGAGAGTGTGTGTGTGTGTGTGTGTGTGTGTGTGTGAACAGTAACTGCCAAGGATTTCTATTTAGAGCTACAATATACAAAACAAGAGAAGATTCTGATTGAAAGATTATACAGATGTGACTAATATGCAGTAACTGGGATTTTTCTTTTCTTCAAAATAACACTAGAACTCAAAAAATTTCGTTAGTTAGCATGTTTTCAAAACTATTTAGCAAACAAACAACTCGAGAGTGAAAAACTTGATTTTACTGTGCTAAATCGAGTATAATGAACTCGAGTCCCACATCATGGCAACAGCTGAGGTGGTAATTTCATCCATGTAGGCACAAAAAGCGAGTCTGTTAGACTTGAGTTCTATTATATTGAACTCGAGTCCATGGGACTCGATTGTTTTAAATTGAAATCAAGCCTTACGAACTTGATTTCAATACTTGGTGGACAGCTCTCCATGTGATTAATGTGGGTCCTACCACGCTCTTCTCCTTTATCTCTCCATCTCTCTCACTCAGTTTGTCACTCACTCACTCACTTTTCATCACAGCAACAACACGCTTCCCTTTCACTCTTCAAAGACTAATTTCTCACTCACTCTTCAAACACTTTGCTATTGAAGATCAATTCATTCTCACTCTACACTCTTCCCTCTCAAACACTTTCATCTCTGCTATTGATCTTCCCTTTCACTCTACACTCTCATCTCTGTCTTGAAGCAAACACAAGAGAATTTTCTTGGGTGTGGCTACATTGCTGCGTATTTTCTCATTTGGGTCCTAGTTCTTAGTGGCTCCTTGTCAATCACAAGTAACGACTCTCTCTCTCTCTCTCTCTCTCTCTCTCTCTCTCTCTCTATATATATATATATATATATATATATATCTATAGCTGAGGGTACTTGACTGATTTAGGGCTGTCTATTTTTTATGTCTGTGGGATAGGGTTTCATTTGTGACCTAATAATTAAATATGTTGAAATTATATGTTAGTGATAATGGAGTTGGCATTGCTAAGGGGTCCACCATAGTTTATATTTATATCAATCATTGTCAACCGATTGATCATCAAGTGTAATATGTTAGTGACAAATTTATAACTCTCAATCAACATCAATTACAAAACTTTGTTTATGAAATGCCAACAACTTGTTACAACCTACAACACAGTTATGACATTATGTCCTAAAACCTTAACCAAATTTGCATATACTCACCCCATATCACATACAAAAATAGTCATTACCTATTTCATACTCTTTTAAAATTCCAAATCATTCTAAGGGCATGACTTTCAAAACCCATTCAAATAAGTTATGATGAACAAAATATTATACCGAACCACTCATTATCCATTTCATCTCCATTACAAATCTTAAACAAATATATCTTGAAATAATTTATGCTAAAAAGCCTAGCAATACTATCTTAGGTATCAAAATCATAATTCATTTCGTACCCATGATAAAAACCTAACAATACTAAATATCTCAAATAAAAATTTTAAAAAAAAACTAAACAAATAATTAATCACAATATTTACACTAACAAAACTAAATAAATAATCCCAATAATTAGAATAATATCTTAAATAAGTTGTAATAAAAAACTTCACTCAACTAAATAGCTTATCTCAAGTAAAAATTTATAAAACATTACTTGAGAAAGAAATAACATAACTTAAGTCAATTACAAATTTATAAAACATTACCTTAGATTGTGAGAGTGTTGTGAGACTGTGAGAGTGTGAGAGCTGATGAAATTTTGTTGAGGGAATAGTGTTGTGTGAAGAAGAGCGAGTGAGTGAGAGAGCTGATGAAATTTTGTTGAGGAAGAGTGTTGTGTGAAGAAGAGTGAGTGAGTGAGAGACGGAGAGAATTAAGGGGAAAAAGGCATGGCTTGGGACCCACATTAACACGTGGAGGGCTGTCCATTAGGTATTGAAATCGAGTTCGTAAGGCTCGTTTTCCATTTAAACAAAATCGAGTCTGTTGGACTCAATTTCAGTATAACAGAACTCAAGTCCAATGGACTCAATTTATGTGCCAGCGTGGACAAAATTTCCACCTCAGCTACTACCATGATGTGGGACTCGAGTTCATTACACTCGATTTAGCATAGCAAAATCAAGTTTTTCCCAATCGAGTTGTTAGTTTCTAAATAGTTTTGAAAACAAGCTAACTAACGAAATTGTTTGAGTTCTAGTATTATTTTGAAAAAAAATCCCAATTACTGCATATTAGTCACATCTGTATAATCTTTCAATTAGTGTCTTCTCTTGTTTTGTATAGTGTAGTTCTCAATAGAAATCCTTGGCATTTACTATTTGTTAATACCGTAGTTTGTCTGTCCTCGATTTGCGTGTCGGACCTTGAAAAATCTAAAATGACCAAAATGCATTTTTCAGCTAAAATGTCCAAAATACCTCTAGTCAGCCCTAGGTTTGACCGAAGGCCAAATGGGTCCAAACTCTCACAAAACAACATTTTTCATAGTTTTACATCAAACTCAAGCTTCTCGAAGATTTTTAACAACTTTGACCAAGTTTGTCTAAGTTTAACTTGAAGATGATCTTGGGTGGGCCCAAAAACTCTAATTTTGATCTGACTCTTAGAACGGGTTGAAACCAATGCCATTGCGAAGATTATCAATTTATAATTCCAACGACTATTTGTGGGTCAAAATCAGAGTTAGAACGACCGAGATATCATGAAAACCGAGATAACGCACTGATTGATGCACTGCAAACTTCCGAAAGCCATAACTTTTGATCTGACTGTTGGATTTTCAAGATCCTAATTTTTTGGAAATAGGAAGTCAAGATCTTTCCAGGGGTGGCCAGATCAACACATTTTTAGGTCCATTGAGGCCAGCGGCCCTTGAAGGGCCGTCGCCTCGTAATGCGTGTCGGGGCTATGAATAGCCCCAGGTACCCCTCAGACAAAAAAAAAAAAAAAACACATATTTTTCTAAATTTCTGCTCTCTGCCTAGTTTCCTTACACATTTTTCCCTCTTTGAAACACCAAAAAACACATCAAAACATCTTGATTCTTCTCTCTTCACCAACAACATAAGGTATTGTTCTTATACCTAATCTCCCTTCCCTTGGATGTAGATTTTTTAGCTATCATCCACACCCCTAACCTTCTAAATCTCTTCTTAGAATTTATCTCACTCTTTTTGCTTGAATAACATGATTTATTGCTTTCTTTAGCATGTTTCTTGCTTTATTTGTGTTTTTAACTTGAATCTCTTTGTTGTTATGTCTTATGCCATTTTTGTGCTTAGATCCATGTTCCCACATGTTCATATGATTAGATCTACATGCTTAGGGTTTTATGCCATGTTTTTCTATGTTTTGTTCCTCTTTTTGCTCTATGTTAATGTTAGGGTTACATGTTCACATGCTTGATATCATGTCTATGGTTATGTCTTGGATCTACATGTTTGTATGCACGTTCTATGCTCCTATGTCTATATCTGAGTCTTCACATGCTTGTATGCTTGGATTCATGTTCTACCATGTCTATGTCCTAAATTTCTACATGTTTAAATGTATGTTCCTATGCCTATATGCCTATATCTATGCCTTCACATGCTTGTGTGTTTGGATCTATGCTCTCTACATGTTTCATGTTATTTTCCATGTGCTTGTGCCCTCTATGCCATGTTCATGTGCCTAGACCTAGGCCATGTTTGTCATGCCATATGCTATTGTAGTCCTTTTGTCGCATTATCTTTCTTTCTTGTGTTTTGGCCTATTGGTTTGGACCCGATCTAGATCCTGTGGTCTTCGTCATCGTCCATACACCTTGGCCCATATCAAAAGGTTTGGATCACCCATTTTGCATGTCTATGCGTGCTTGCTTCTATGCAAAATGCTTGTGTTAGCCTCTCTTGTTCTAGGCTTTGCCAAACTTGACACCCTTAGCGGGTTTGTGGTTATGTGGTTACATTCGACACCCATGAGGCCTTGTTTGGGTGTAACCACTTAGGAGACATCGCCATGATGCTGGTTGCTTCATGCATACCTTTCCCCTTTTACACTCTGTGCGATGATATGCTTGCCATGCTTGTTTGTGCCACCTGTTAGCTTTATAGGCATCTTTACACGCTTGCTTACATGTCTATGCATAAGTATTACTTGCTAGTGTGTCGTCAATGCTTCAACAAAATGAAGTTATGGACATTCGATCTAAACCTACATTTGTCCCTCATGGACACCACCTTTTATTCGTTTTCTTGCTTGTTTGCTTTTTCATTTGTTTACTTGCTTCCCTACTATGCTTGCTATGTCTATCACGCTCATCTGTCTTATGCCTCTTTCATATGCTCCACGCATCTCTTTCGCCATTGCTTTTTTGCTGGTTTCTTGTTTTTTCCTTTATATGTACACACATGGTGTGAGGACGCATGGAGCCAGGGCACGGTCTCCCAAACGCAAGCAAAAAGGGCACAGATGTAAGCATGTAGATAAGCCAAGCAGCTATGTTCAGTAGGTTTAGGAGTTTAGCCTTTCCCTTTGGTTATGTACTCTTTTAAACCCCTTCCTTCCTCCTCCCTTTCTCTCTTAGATAGTTTGTATTAGGTATATCATTCCTTGTACCATTCGTCCTCATCTCTAGAGTATGGCAACCCCTGTTTACTTTTCTGCGCCTATATTTTGGGCTATGCTCTAGGGATGTAAGCATTTACTTTCCTTCTTTGTGTGTTTGCATTGTGCATGATGTATGTATATATATCTGCCCCCCCCCCCCCCCCCGTTTTCGGTGTGATCGTCACAGTCCATGTCACCTAAGGTAAAGTGATGCCCAATTTTCGCTGCAAAAGTAAGGTGACACATCACCTGATTTTCGCAGTGGAAATCTGGTACTCATCTCAAATGCCATAAGAAAGCACAGATTGGGACCATGCCCTTTCAAAAGCCAAACCTCAAAGCCCCCATGCATGCAAAGCTCTGATAGCCAATGCCGAAATCATATTTTACTGCCAATCTTCGAAAATTAAGGTTTTATCAAAATAAAGGACTGTCCTCGAACAGGCGTTGTGGGGTGCCTAACACCTTCCCCACACGTAACCAAATTTCCGGACCTAAGAATCAAGATTTTTTGCCATCCACATTAGATTAGGAAAAATTCCCTTTTTCTTAGCCTAGGATTGGTAATAAAATCAACAAGAAATAGGTGACTAATCAGACCTTAGAAAAACCCAATGATTGGTGGCGATCACCTAAAAATTGGCCTAGCTTCCTGCCATATCGCCAAAGGTAGACCTATCTTCCTCCACCGGGAGAGAGAACACCTGAAGCTCCGCGCGAACACATTTTTAAGGATTTTTAATCCGTACCTAGACACATTTTTAATCCGTATTCTAAAAATTAATCCTTTTTTCTTGATATTTAGATCTTTAAAGTGATAATTATCTTGTAGATAAATATTCCAAAAAGACTTGATTATCTGCAACTTCTTTGTTATCTGATTATCCACTTTATTTTGATGCAAGCAGGCCTATTTTTGACACTAACTAACAACCAATCACAAAATTATTTAATTAATTTTAATTTTTTAACTAATAAGAATTAATTTAAATTAATCATGCATGATCAGCTCCACCAAAACAAAATGCATACAGACCATGAAAACTTGATCTTGTGATATCTTTTAATCCGATGGTCTGATTTGGAAATTGGACATACCATCGCGACCGCTAGAACCTCAAGATCACTTTTATGATATGAAATAAATGAATTAACGCATGTAATGAAACTCTAAATTTTGGGTATATGAAGGGTCACTCTAGTCATCTTCCAAGATTAAATTATGGATGCAAAATCGAGTGTCTACAGGGCGTGATTTATGGTGTAGATTAATGGTTGATTGGGCTGATCTAGTTTAATTGGGCGTAATTTATGGTGTGGATTAATGGCTGATTGACTTTTCAACTTCATACCAATTAATAGCTATTTTTCCTATTCTTAAGCTGCTAATTTCAGACTCAATCAACCTTAATTTAGGCTTTTATTATTTAGTACTTTTTTTATATATTTTCCTATTTTTAGTCATGTCTTATAAATAGCATGCACTCATTGTAATGAAGGATTATTGAATAATAATAAATAAATAAAAAACGTGAGGTTTTGCTTCTTCTTTTGGTTCTACAAGAACTATGGACTTATCAGAGATTCTTCCTTGTGGCGTTCAAATTTTATACCTTCGGTTCATGATTCAGTTATAATCATTGGGTCAAGGTCTGTTACTTATACCTTTGGTTCGCATTCTATTTATAAATGTTAGGTCGGGGTTTCTATCAAAATATGAATTTTAGCTTTCTTGGGCAAGTATTCCAATATTATTTGTTGGGTCTCAAAGTGTGTCAATTGAGGTTCACATCAACAAACCCACTGATCCCTTAACCATACCAACACAAACCCACCAATCAGTTAAGCACTAAGATAGAGGGAGAAAGAAGAAAGAAGAAAAAGAAGGAGAAACTAGTATCATTATTTTAGCATTAAGGTTTTTCCAGAGGTGCTCATTAATGAAATGGTATTACCTCAGCAACCAAAAGAGTTGCAGGCGTTAGAGTACCATATGCCATCAACATCAAGTTCCTAGCATGCAGTCCCTAGGTCGTCGTAAAGATCCAGATCTTGAACCAGAGATTGATGGAGGCGGAGAAACTGAGAGAGAGATATGGGGAAGAAAAAGAAAAAGAAACAAGTACAAACAAAAACACACACAAATCTAAATTCCACTATTTTTTTGTTTTTAATTATGTTTTTTTTTTATTTTATAATTTTTTATAATTTTTAAAATTGATAATTTTTTTTTAATTAGAGGTTGACGTGGCACGTTGATGTGGTATTTTTAAATATTATTTTAATGGACACGTCAACATTTATTGTGCTAACAGTGCACTATGTTTGCCACGTAGGATATTTCTTTTTAAATGAGTCATGGTAAGAACCAAAATGGAACGCGTTTTTCGTTTTGTGGACTAAAATTGGAAAAATAAAAATGGAGGGAGTAAAATAGAAATGTCTCCAAAATGTAGGGACCAAAAGTGCATTTATGCCTTTTATGTATTTACTCCAAAACAATAAGCAGAGCAATACAGGGGATCCAATTACATAGAAAACTTCAACAAAAATTTCATAACTAAAAAGGAAGCACACAATAATCATGATTTGGAGTTGAAATAAAAACCACCTAGGCTTGCTAGGAAAGAAAAACCACAATCAGATTTCTTTTAGGTTTAAACCTACCACTTAATAATCCAATCAAAACCCATGAAAATACCCAAAAAAAATCCATTCCAAATCAACAAAACCCATACCAATATGAACAGATTGATATCCAAAAATATAACCCAAACCCATCAAAATTTCGAAACCCAAAGTTTGGGGAAATAACTAATAAAAAAATAAACAAAAATCAGAACAAACCTTGAGGTTCGGTACGGTGGCACTTGCGGCAGGGCGGAACTCTAGTGGTAAGAGTAGAGGAGGAGATGGAATGGGTTAGGTATTGGTGCTGTTTCTCCCGGTCTACTTCTAATATGTGTTTGAGGATTTTAGTTTTAATTGAGTTATAATTGTGTGTGATTGAGTGTATTGGTTTCTCATTAAAGGTCTTATGTGGCATTCACTAACTAGTGGCGTAAATCTAGCCTTTTACGCCAGCTCCTGATTGTATGTTTTCTCTATTATTATATAAAATATAATTACTTTCTTAGTTAATATTTATTTATAACAATACCACATATTTTGATTATTTATTTATTTAGTAACCAATCATAAAGTTTCTTATAAATTGTGGTAGCAACATTGTGGTGGTTGGGACTTGGGATGGTGAGAGGAGAGAAAGGAGAGTGAAGAGATGAAAAATAAATATTTATACAAAGTAAGAAGAAAAAAAAAGGAGAGAGTGGAGAAAAAAAAATAATTAAATGAAATAAGAAATAAAGTATAGAGTTTGATGTACGTGCTTATAAAACATGGATTACTAAATTAGAAAAATTTGAATTTTTTTGTTTAGTTTATTTAAACATTTGAAGAGACTGATGTAAATGCTCTTAGAGTATTAGTTAACTTTTGCCCTTTAATATGTTATGTAGAATTCTATTCCAGTTTCATGTTGAAATTTTTTAATCACATATGAGAAGGAATGTAAGGGTCCCCCTCTTGTGTTTTAATTTTATTATTACTAGTACAATTTACTATACAAATTTTAAACTACTATATAATTATTATTTTTCCTTTAAAAAAATATAATTATTTTTTTTATTATTTTTTTTAAATTCATAATTGACTGAAAGAGAGACATATGCATCAATTTTGTCATTTGTCATATTTCCTTTGTCAAAATACTAGAATAAAAGTATATGAGGTTGGCCTATTTAGTTAACTAGTCGCTAACTCATGCGATACACAGGATAATTCAATAATAATCATATATATTTAGTTTGCTTGAAGGTACATTAATGATTAGTTTGCAAAATAAGAAGAAGAAAAAATGTACAATGAAATCCCAAATTGACAGCACACCTGATGGAGATCAAGGCACCGCTTCGAAGGATCTCGTTCAAGTACCAATTGGACCGGTTTCGAGAGCACAAGCAAAGAAGTTCAAGGATGTACTCAACGGACTCATCCAAGAGTTATGGGCTCAAGCAAATTTGTGGAGGCTCATTGAGCATGATCCACGTGGGCCTCAAAGAATCGTCACCTTGATTCAAGTTCTAGAAGGATCCAGTCAAGGCTAAGAATTGGCAAGAAATATTTTGGGCCTATTCTAGAAGGATCGTGATGCACGACACAATTTACTAATTAATTATTGCAATTTATTATTTTTGGTATTTTTATGTAAAAAAACGTTATTTTAGGTTTAGGTGATTTATTTCCTTGTTTTTAGGTGCATTTAATGCTTTTTAGGTCAAATTTGATTCCTGATATGGTTAGGTATCAATTAGGAGTTTTTTTAGAATATATTTTCTTGTCTGTCAAGTTTTATAGAGCCCTTAAATAGGCTCCTAAGTCTGTAAACGTTTTCAGAAGACATAATTGAATATTCATAAAACTTGTGAGGTTTATTCTCTTTGGTTCTTTGAAGAACTATTCGAACTTATCGGGATTTCCCGTGGCGTTCATCTTGACTTATCAAACGGAGTTTCCACCACCGTTTGTGGCGTCTTCCTTATACCAAGGTTCGTGTTTGTCATAAACAACGGGTCGAGGTCTTCCCTTCGAATCTGTCCATAGAATGATCTTGGGTTCCTTTTCGTTGTTGGGTCTCGTTATTCTTGGCGGGGTTCACATCATTTGGTATCAGAGCACGGTTTCTAGTTCAGGTTTGCCTATCCTTTAACATCTTTCATTCCTTTGTTTCTTCTCTAGCCGTCCACATCATTTAGCTGAATTTCCTTTACCCTATCTGTTCAATCTTTGTTTGTTCTTGTTGATGTCTAAACTATTGGTCTGGTCTCACATCTCTTAGTTATTTCGAAATTTTATTTCATTATTCTCAAAAGCTAGTTGCTGATCGTAAAAAAAAAAAAAAAAAAAAAAAAAAAAAAGACTCGAAGAAGAAGACAGAAAGGAGTCCAAAAAAAAAAAAAAAAAGACTCAAAGAAGAAGACAGAAAGGAGTTCCCAAAAAAAAAAAAAAATTCACTAATCTGTGATTCCAAAATTCCAAACTGCCATATTCCTTCTAATTCTATTCTGAAAATTTCCATATTCCTTGTGTTCAAATCTGAAATTCCTTGATAAGTTCTTGGTAAATTGTTGCTGGAAATTTTTGAGTTGTTTGTTTAGTTTCAAAAGAACTGAAAGAGAATTATCGAGGGGAAAAAGGCAAGAGTGGTGAGAACATCAGAGGGTAAAAGCCATATTATTTTGAGTGAAATACGAGTGGAGAGTGATCCACATTCTTGAGCGTAAACACGTAAGGGAGTGATTCGTGAGGTCCTTTTTTTTTGTGTTGTTTCTAACCTTTGTTTTGCAGAAAACATGTCTCACGATAGTGGTAAGAGCATTACCGAAGATGAAACAAAATTGGTTGATCCGAAGGTATTTATGAAGGCCATGATAAGTGAGATGAGGCGTGTGATGAAGATGGAGATGGAGCAGGTTCATGAACGAATAGATCAAATGGAGAATAGACGTGAGGAGCAACCACAAAAAGGTCGTAATTTGCGTAGAAGGGAAAGATATCCATCGAGGGAGAAGGATGAAGAGTTTTATGGGTCTGGTTTTGATGAAGAAGAAGATCGAGATTCCATTGTTAACAATAGGAGACCTGGAGGAAGATATAGAGGAGCTAGGAATCGCGAAGATAACAACTTGGGTGGTATTAAGATGAAAATTCCGTCCTTTCAAGGTAGATCTGATCCTGAGGCATATCTTGAGTGGGAAAAGAAGATGGAGTTCGTGTTTGATTGCCACAACTACTCCGAGGCAAAGAAGGTAAAATTAGCCGTGATTGAATTTTCTGAATATGCTATTACTTGGTGGGATCAACTTGTGATAAACAGGAGGCGGAATAGAGAACACCCAATAGACACATGGGAGGAGATGAAAGTAGTGATGAGAAAGCAATTCGTTCCAAGTTACTACTACCGAGAGTTGTACAAAAAGCTACAAGGTCTTAGACAAGGGAGTCGAAGCGTAGAGGATTACTACAAGGAGATGGAGATTGCTATGATCCGCGCTAATGTGGAAGAGGATCGGGAGGCTACAATGGCTAGATTTTTACTTGGTTTAAACCAGGAAATCCATGATAAGGTAGAGATGCAGCATTATGAGGAATTGGAAGATATGGTGCATATGGCTATCAAAGTGGAACAACAACTCAAGAGAGGGAGTGGGACACGTGCACGCCATAACTTTAGTTCTACCTCTTGGAAATCAAGTCATGCCAAGCCGCCGGACAAGTCACAAACGCCCAAACCCGAGCCCAAGTCCGCGACCTCCAGCCATGTTCCTCAAGGTAAAACCGAAGCCTCTACCTCTAGGAATCGTGATATTAAATGTTTTAAATGTCAAGGCAGGGGCCACATAGCAAGTCAATGTCCAAACAAGCAAGTCATGGTGTTGCAAGCCAATGGTGAAATTGTGACCGATGATGAAGATTCCGACACTGACGACATGCCGCCATTGGAGGATGTTTCCGAGGAGGAGTATTTAGCCCCTGACGCATTGACATTGGTGGCAAGGAGAGCATTGAGCTTGCAAGTAAAAGGAGTTGATGAAGTACAGCGGGAGAATATCTTTCACACTAGGTGCTACGTTAAAGACAAGGTATGTAGTGTGATTATTGATGGTGGTAGTTGTACTAATGTTGCAAGCACAATTATGGTAGAGAAATTGGGATTGCCCATGGTAAAGCACCCTAGGCCATACAAGTTGCAATGGCTAAATGATAGTGGTGAGATAAGGGTGAACAAGCAAGTGTTAGTTGCATTTCGAATCGGTAAATACGAAGATGAAGTGTTGTGTGATGTAGTACCGATGCAAGCGGGACACTTATTGCTAGGGCGTCCATGGCAGTTCGATAGGCAAGTGAAGCATGATGGCTTTACAAACAAGTACTCTTTTGTACTTAATCAAAGATCAATCACTCTTGTACCATTGACACCGCAGCAAGTATACGAGGACCAAGTGAGATTACAAAAGGAGAGTGATCAAAAGAAAGAGAGTGAGCAAAAGAAAAAGAGTGAAAATCAGAGAGAGGCCGAGAAAAATGAGAGAGAAAAAGAAAATCAAAGTTCGGTCCTTGAGAGAAAATCAGAGAGAAAACAAAAGAATTTCTATGCAAAAGTGAGTGAGATTAAGCGAGCAATGTTTTCAAATCAGCCGATGATTGTACTTTTGTACAAAGAGGCACTTTTAAACACTAACGAACTTGACCTTGCTTTGCCTAGTTCTATTGTTTCTCTTTTGCAGGAACACTTCTATTGGCCTCACATGAAACGAGATGTCGAACGGATTTGTGGTAGATGTGTCATATGTAAGCAAGCTAAATCCAAAGTGCAGCCCAACGGTTTGTATACTCCTTTACCAATTCCTAGTGAGCCTTGGATTGATATTTCAATGGATTTTGTGTTAGGATTGCCTAGGACTAAACATGGAAGAGATTCAATTTTTGTGGTCGTGGATAGATTTTCTAAAATGGCACATTTTATTCCATGTCACAAAACGGATGACGCTTCACATGTTGCTGATTTGTTCTTTAGAGAGATTGTGAGATTACATGGCATGCCTAGGACAATTGTTTCAGATAGAGATGCTAAGTTCTTGAGCTATTTTTGGAAGACTTTGTGGTGTAAGCTAGGTACTAAGCTATTGTTTTCCACTACTTGTCATCCACAAACTGATGGTCAAACTGAAGTAGTAAATAGGACTTTGTCTACTCTATTGAGGGCAATCATTAGAAAGAATATCAAGACATGGGAAGAATGTTTACCACATGTTAAGTTTGCATATAATAGAGCTGTTCATTCTGCTACCAAATTTTCGCCATTTGAAATTGTGTATGGGTTTAATCCTTTAACTCCATTGGATTTATCTCCTTTACCTTTGACGGAGCACATTAATTTAGATGGCAAAAAGAAAGCTGATTTTGTGAAGCAGATTCATGAGAAAGCAAGACTCAACATTGAACGTAGAACGGAGCAATATGCCACACAAGCGAACAAGGGACGTCGCAAACTGGTTTTTGAACCCGGAGATTGGGTTTGGCTGCATATGAGAACAGAAAGATTCCCGGCGAAAAGACGTTCCAAATTGCTCCCAAGAGGAGATGGTCCTTTCCAAGTCCTCGAGCATATCAATGACAACGCTTACAAGCTAGATTTACCTGGTGAGTACAATGTAAGTGCCACTTTTAATGTTACTGATTTAAGTCCTTTTGATGTAGGTGATGATTTGAGGGCAAATCCTTTTCAAGAGGAGGGGAATGATGGAGATCAAGGCACCGCTTCGAAGGATCTCGTTCAAGTACCAATTGGACCGGTTTCGAGAGCACAAGCAAAGAAGTTCAAGGATGTACTCAACGGACTCATCCAAGAGTTATGGGCTCAAGCAAATTTGTGGAGGCTCATTGAGCATGATCCACGTGGGCCTCAAAGAATCGTCACCTTGATTCAAGTTCTAGAAGGATCCAATCAAGGCTAAGAATTGGCAAGAAATATTTTGGGCCTATTCTAGAAGGATCGTGATGCACGATACAATTTACTAATTAATTATTGCAATTTATTATTTTTGGTATTTTTATGTAAAAAAACGTTATTTTAGGTTTAGGTGATTTATTTCCTTGTTTTTAGGTGCATTTAATGCTTTTTAGGTCAAATTTAATTCCTGATATGGTTAGGTATCAATTAGGAGTTTTTTTAGAATATATTTTCTTGTCTGTCAAGTTTTATAGAGCCCTTAAATAGGCTCCTAAGTCTGTAAACGTTTTCAGAAGACATAATTGAATATTCATAAAACTTGTGAGGTTTATTCTCTTTGGTTCTTTGAAGAACTATTCGAACTTATCGGGATTTCCCGTGGCGTTCATCTTGACTTATCAAACGGAGTTTCCACCACCGTTTGTGGCGTCTTCCTTATACCAAGGTTCGTGTTTGTCATAAACAACAGGTCGAGGTCTTCCCTTCGAATCTGTCCATAGAATGATCTTGGGTTCCTTTTCGTTGTTGGGTCTCGTTATTCTTGGCGGGGTTCACATCAACACCCTAACATCAAAGATGGTAGAAGACTCAATTAAATTCAGCTGGATTTTGGTTGATAGGTGAGGAAACTAAAGCATACCTTGCTTGGAAAGTTTTTCATTTTGATAAGAGCAAACCTTGAATGTCATGAAGGGATTAGTCCAACGTTCTTATCTTCAATGCATGGTCTTAATAGAAATTCCCAATAAGTTTAGTCACTCTAAGCCTCCAATCAAGAAGAGCATAATTCAAATAATTAAAACAAACATAGTTCATAAACTATGAAAGATGTAACCAAAGAAATAAAAATTATTTGAATAAACTATTTTTTTTGTAAATAATTGAATACGTTGGCTAGGACACTCACAAAGCAAGCACTTGTCAATTCACTTAAAACAAAAGTATCAAAACAGGAAAATCATAATAATAAACTACAAATTTTTTACTAAATAAAAAAGGGCTTTAACCTATATTTTACAATAAATACCCATAGAGCAGAATATAACAAAGGAATATAAATATGTTTGAAGAATAAACATAAAGCAGAAAATAACAAAGGAAATATAGTTCAAATAAAAAGTCTCTAACGTCTAGATTAGTCAAGAACACAAACAAAAAGAATGTTTATTTGTATACTATTGAAGGGTGAACTACAACAAACCAATGAATGCTTCAGTAATTAATTGTAGCCTGATTTTGGCTGTTGTTACTAAATTCAATCTAAATGATTACCAAGACTCCTCTTACCATGCTTCATGTTTTCATAATCTATATTATGCATCTATACAGTTAATACAACCTTAGTCTTTGGCAATTCTAAATAAATGTATACTGTCTTATGGCAACTTTAAAGTAGTGATCTACTTTTGCAAACATCAATTTAGTGTTGTGAAGCTGTGAAGGTAAACATGTAGAATTTCATGTTCAAAAAGTCATATAATTGAAGGTCTATGCAATAGTAAAGATATAATTTTGGTACACACATACCTTTCTTTCGGCTGATCTTATAGCATCCAATTCTCTCTCAGTTTCTTCTTTCTTCTTAGCTGTTTACTCTTTTGCACTCTCTCTTGTCGCTACAATAGGATCCTTTGCAGCTTGACTATAAGCTTTGTAGCCACATGACCTGTATACTCTATTGCTAATGACGATTAGATAAACAATTAAAAACCCAATATGGACGTTGAGCAACTTTGCTTTCTTTGTGGTCGATGCTATGTAATCTGCAATTGTCTTTGTTGTGCTTACAATAGTGTCCCTTACTTGCGTTCCCTTCTTTATTGTAGTGTCTTTCATAGCCTCCATTTTCTCTACGACTGTATCCTTTGCTCGTACACCCTTTTAGCCAACAATCCCAAACTTTGTAAATCATTAAAAAAAAATGACAGGAAAGAGAAAATTGCTCTTGCTAGTACCTTAGTCTCCGTTGCAAACTTTATAATGGATTATATACTTGGAGAGATTGTAGCCAAAGAGAGAATAGAGCCTCTGGAAGGCATAGCAGCTTGGAGGTAGAGAGAGAAGCTGGCTACAACGTTTAGGGTTGTTGAGGGTTTAGAGTTCATGGAGGCAGCTTTTATATGAGTCAATGATGAAGTGTGGGTTTTGGCAAAGAAAGGTTACAAAAAGAGAGAAATAGAGGCATGTTTTAATTGGAATTGGAGCATAAAATAAATAAATAAAATAATTATGATGTATAAAATTGTGGGACTACTAAAGCTTATGTGGCAAAATATTAGAAGGTCAACAAATAGTTAAAAGCTTTGGTTTTATAATATATATAGATAAGAAAACAAAAGAATGAGTTTACCGGTACAAAAAGTTTACCCCAATAAAAAAATTTTACATGTCAAGAAAACAAATATCCACTTACATTGTCACATTCTAACACCATTCCACCATTATTTGCCAACAACCTAAAAAACCAATATGCCAATACCAAATCACGCAAAGAGGTGCCAAAATTAGATCTAGGATTATTAACTTGTCTAAACCCGAATGAAAAAAATAGGTTACCCGTAATAGGAATAACAATCTATTTTAATCCAATAAGTTTATGATCCATACCTAATTTTGACTTGACCTGACTAGGCCAACCCGTACTAGACCCCTCATCAATCCTTTATTATAAAGTTTCATAATTATTTTATTGGACAAAATTTGGCTACAAACTTAGTTGTAGTCAAATATTACAACTTCTTTCAAAAAATTAACAGTGCTGCATATTTTAAAAATCTAATCGTTGTATTGAATGTTTTTTACGCTCTTAACACATACGTCAAATTTTATACCAATCGGATGTTATTTACTATATGATCCATAAACTCATTTTTTATGCATAATTTTAAACTATAAAAACTTGCAATTTAAACAATTAATTGATTACATAAATAGATCTTTGATCTTCTGAAAATTTTGCAAGCATGAAGGACATTAGTACAAAATGTAATCCAATGGTAGATTTGTCAAAATTCACAGCAAATAAAAAGATATTGAGTAAAGTTGTAGCATTAGGTTAGGCTACAACCAAGTTTGTAGCCAAATTTTGTCCCTTTTTATTTACTCATTTTCAATGTATATTTGTATACTAAAATTATATTAAATTTTTAATGTTATAAATGAAAACACTAATGACATTACTCATCAACTTGATGAGTAATTTTTGAATATAAATGTTTTCAATGTTAGTAGTAGAGAAGGTTTTTTCTTTTTCTTTTTTCTCATAAATTTATTATAAAGATGATTTTCTAAATGACTCTTTGCTCATAAAAATTAGATATATCTTGTAGGTGTCAACCACTTTAATGTTGTACTAAATCATATTAGGTTCTAAAGATTTAGATTAAATATTTAGAATCATATTTTTATTGTGTTGGAAAACCGAGAACAAAACATGTCTAGTCTAGGTTTTTAGGCAATGCTTAAAAGTGGTTGTTTCAAGTTTCAAGTCCAGCTAATTGCAGAAAAAGGAAGTAAGGTTTTGCCTTGCTTGATCGATCGAGAATTAGGCTCGACCGATCGAAAATCCCAGGCACAGTTTTTTTGCAGAATTTTTGAACAAACCCAAGCCCACGAAAACATTTAGGGTTTCATCTAAACTTCTCCACATATAAAAGAGAAACCCTAGCCACGTTTTGAAGACTCTTAGAAGACATACTAGACCAAATTGCTTTAAGTTGCAAGCTTTAAAGCATGCTTCCAAACAAAAAGTGCATGTGCCAAAAGCACAAGATCCTGTGGCATTTATTCATAAGCTGGTAAAGGTTCTTAACTTTATACCAATACTGGAGCTGAAATTAGGGTCAATTCTAATAGAAATCCCAACCCCAAGTTTGCATCTAAAAAGGTCTAGATGCAAAAGACTCAGCCTCAGTGAGTCTATCTGACATGGTCCTTGTGTTAATTTTTTTATCTCATGTGACCAAAATTGTTTTTCTTTAGGTTTGCATTTGCATAACATTCATACATTGCATTTGAAAGCTCGAAAATGTGTTGAAAACACACGAGCGGTTTAGACCCCCAAATTAAAATTGCGGCTTGGTTGATTTTACACTAACTTAATGATAAGTGCGGAATAGTGTAAACACAAGCGTATAAACAAAACAACTACTCTAATCCATATTTAAAGCAACACAGTAGTAAAAATGAAATGAACAAGAGTAGGGAAGAAGGATGCAAACACAGATAACACCAAAATGTGTTATCGAAGAGGAAACCGAAGAACTCGGCGAAAAACCTCTCCGCCGCCCTCCAAGCGGAAATCGATCCACTAGACAATCAGTTGGGATACATGGGTTAGCAAGAGACCCTCCAAGCCTAGTTTACCCGATATACCTAAGCCCTCCAAGCTCCTACTCCAACAAGGCTTCTCGGAACCGTGTCTTGTCTTAGTTATCCGGATCCTGCAACAAGCTCCATATTGCATCTGCCATTCAATGCTCCTTCCAATGCTTCTCAGCAGCACCAAAATGTCACTCAACACTCTCAAAGGTGTGGTAAGTGTTTAGGCTATCTACCTCTCAAAGATATGAAGAATGGAGAGGGAAGGGTTAAGGAGATACCACAAGCAATTGTATAGAGAAAGGTGGGGATGACAATCTCTAATTCACAATGTGTTTTGCTAGGGTTTTCTCTCTAAAGCATTCCTCAACATTTGTGGGTAATGATGGTATATATAGGATAGGTGCAAAATGTGTGAGTCAGTCAGTACAGCCTAGCAGAACAGCTTGTCTCGCGGGAAGAATTACCCGCGAGATACTCGCGAGAGACAGCTTGTCTCCACCTGGCCTGACCCTTTGCATTCCAGCACATGCAAGGCACATGCTTCACTTCGCGGGAAGCTAGGTCGCGACATACCCGCGAGAATCCTTCAGCCTCCAAATGCTTGAGTCTTCACACACACTCTCTATCACACAACCCTTACAACAAATACCACAACAAATACAGGGTATAAACGATTGATAATAATTACAATCAAATTTGTCACAGAATAAAAGCCAACAAAAAAACATAGTTGTAAATTACAACTTTACAATCTCCCCTTTTGGCTATTCCGTGACAAAACCCTAAAACAGACTCTGGGCTTAAACGTGAGTTTGGGAACAAAGGCAAAACTCACTCACACCTAATTCTAGATTCTGAAAAGCTCTTGAAACATATGAACAAGTAACTCCTGAAACACAACAACACAATAACATCATTGTATGCAGAATACTTGAAAAGCATATGGAGCAATAATAGCATGATCAAACAAGCAAACACTATACTAGATCATGGCAAGACCAAACAAGTAATCACTATACACAAGCAATTACTATGCTCATTCACACAAGGAATGAACATCCGGATATGCAAGATGATAAGCTCATTTGAAGAGTATCATTTGCAACTCCAACACTCAACCAATGCGAAATACACGAAGTATTTACATCTAAGAACAATCCTACTAGGGCACAAGAGTGACAGTACAAACACAAACAAAATGCATAGCATTAAGTTAGAAGTACTGATTTAGCAAAGCACAGAGGCTGCATAAACAAGGTACTGCATATGCATGGCAAAAACCATTAAAGCCTACAAACAATGCATGAAACAAACCCTTAAAGCTTACAAAAGCAACATGGGTACAAACAGATGGCCACAAAGCACATATGCCACAAAGCATAGAGATAAACACAAAATACTGAAAATACTACTGAATATAAACGTGATTTAAACACACAATATCAAAGCTTTAAACCAAAAGAACAAGTAAAAGTAGTAAATAAACATAAACATAGAGAAGATATGAAAACTAGACTTCTTGCTGCTGCTTCTCCCCCTATCACTACACTCCCCCTGTCACTGACATCATCTCCCCCTTTTTGTCATGGAATAGCTAGTTGTCATTCTCTTCTAGCTTCCTTTGAATTTCATCCATCTGAGTTTCAAGAGAGGTTAATTGTTTGTCAAGACGGGAGTGTTGGCAGTACATGATCTGAGTAAGTCCCGAAATTTTGGTGCTACGATCTTGAAGGACAACCATGATGGTGTCAAACTTTTCATCATAGGAATGAGAAGTAGAACTCGAGCTTCCTGGAGGAGCATATGTTCTTGCTTGACATTCTTCTTGGTATGGCTCATACTTGCTTGAAGAGTACGACCGTTAATTAGACTTGGCCTAGGATGAGGGTGCTCATCAGCAGAGGGACGCACACCTTTGAGCTTTAAAACCCGAGAAATGAGACGCCCAAAGGGAATGCAATTCCTTGAGGCAGTACGGTTAACTGTTTTAGCCAAAATGTGGAAGATGTGGGAGCATACGTCAATTTCCACATCAGATACTAGATCATGAAGAAATAATGCTCTTCCAAGGTTAATGTACCCTGTGCTTGACAACAAATAGAGATTGTTACACATGATCGTTGACATAAGCCTTAATTCTAGAGAAAGTGATGCCACATTGATTGATGATCCGCTGGAAGAGAATTCCAAATTAGCTCCTAATGCTCCCCGAAGCATGCCCTTAGTTGGAACCAACTCATCATAGACAAGTGGGATAGGAAGTATGGGCCGGTTGATGTGAAGAATTTCAGAGAGATAAACCGAAGTAATCGAGAACCGATTTCCTCTAACCCAGCACTTGATCACTTCTCCTTCAACAACAACATTGGCATAGAACTCTTTCACCATGTTCTCATATGCATCTTCAAGATCAGAGAGAAGAAAATTCCAGTCTTTTGTGGCAAACCAAGTGGGAATTTTTGTATCCAAAAGAGATGACTGATCAACAACTCTTTCAGCCAACAAAGGAGCATCTCGAAAGTGATTTTTATAGGATTCAAAAGCAGCATAAGAGCTAAACAATCTAGGATCAAAGATTCCTGTTGAAGCACGAGCTCTCTTGGGTCTAGGGGAATCTTCATCAACATCAATGATTGGCTCTTTCCCTTTGTTGCTGCCACCTTTCACAGCTGAAGTCTTGAATGGAGACATCTGCGCAAAAGAACACCCAAAAATACCAGAACACACGTGCACAGCACACAAAACAGAGCACAGAGCTTGATTAGATTCAAGTTAGTTTAAAACAAAAGTAAAACAGTGCATGAAGATAAGTAATTGTGCATGTGTGTGCCTACGTGTGCACGGGCTGATGTGTGTGTGCTAGTGATATGCATGAGGTGTGCCTAAGTGTGCCTAGGTATGTGAAGAGTGTGCAAAATGAGCAAAGTGTATGAAACACACAATCAATGACCAAAAGGAGTGAAAATTGGTCAAACAAGTGAGAACCCATAGATTGAAATCACTTGATTTCAAATTGGCACAAAAATGTCATTTGGACATTTTGTCGAACACTTAACATGCACAAATTCAAATATGACATGAATAATGCATGAACATGATGAAAACATGCCTAAATACACTTTAAAAAACCACAAGGGGCCAACACAGAAGCACAAACAACAAATGGGACACAGCCCAATCAAAAGATTTGACAAAATTTCACCCAATTTTGAAAACCAACCCAAATTCTTGAAAATCCCAATTTTTCAAAACCCTAAACAGAAATTTGCAAAATCTAAGCGAAAACATGAAAACGATGCTATAGAAAACATACCTTGAGAGAGAAAATGCAGAAAATATGCTTGATTTGAAAGGATTTTGATGGAATAATGAATTGGGTTGAAAATGGCTACGAGGGAAGTTGAGTGAGGGAAGTTTTTGTGTTTTGAAAAATTGTCACATCAGCAATATAAAAACTGAAAATACGCGTTTTTCGCAGGTTAGGGAGTGGCGACACAGTTGCGAGACAGTCGCGAGAAGGGCCACTGAAGCACAAAATTTTCACGAGAAGCATTAAGTCGCGAGACAGTAGCGAGACAGTCGCGGTAAATTCTGTCTGAAATTGAAAAAATCCAATTTTTTGCCTAACAGAATTTCGCGAGAAGCTTTTGGTCGCGATACAGTCGCGATACAGTCGCGAAAGTTTCTGTGTGACAGGATGAAAAAAAATATTTCCCTCAACCCCTTTTCGCGGGAAGCTCTAAGTCGCGAGCTTCTCGCGAAACAACCCCTGAACCAGTTTTTTGAAGAAATACACAAAAATGCATTTTGACCAAAAACACAAGACAGGAAAGTATAAAATCACTTTCAAAAAACAAATAAAACACTCAAAAATCTTTTTGGGTTTGATCAAACAGAGATTGAGCATGTGAAAACATATTTAATCAAGTACAATCACACATATGAATATGACATTCATTGAACATAGACTTGTGTGTTGTGTGTAGATATCAAGAATGAGATAGTCCATAGACTAATGTGAAGCTTCAATGATCAATTCAATCAAGGCATACACAACTAGCACTAGATTATGTGACCTATCTCAATTATAGAAACATGCATATATGACCTCCCACAAGTACTTGATGACAAATCTTTGAAGCTTTTCATTTGGCTCCATATTCAACATATCATTTGCAACTTTTGAACAAAGAGAATCTCATTGAGAGATAGATGCCTGAAATTTTTGATATTTCAATTGATGAGTTAGCCTTTGGCTTATTGGGCATCGTACAATTTATTTTGGTCGCTTTTCCTTTTTTCTAGTCAAATACTAGTTTGTGCGACAGGCTTTTGCAGCTCTATATCTCTTTTCATTTGGAGATTTACATTTAGAGAGCTCTTTTAAGACAAAAATAAAAAATGGGAAGATATATAGGCATGAGTCTATTCATGTCTCAAGATCAACAAAACCATTCACTAATCATTCATGACAAGGTTGAAGATCTATTTACAACAGTCACATAGATTTCAGAATTTCTTTCACAATGATATGAGTGCATGAGAGACAAGCTAAGCTCGTTAAATGCACAAAGCCATAAGTACAAAGGTACAAGGCAAAACATGCTTTGAGACAAAAACTCAACAAAGTGATCAAACTTTTTGGATTTTCTATTTTTATGTGGTTTTTGAATTTTTTGAACACACCCAAAACAGAACAAGAAAAGTAAGATCAACAAAACAAAAAAAATATAGACCAAAGCAAGAAACAGAAACATCTAAGACAGAACATGTGAAACCATAACAACATATATGCAACAAAGAGCAGTGTAGGTTCACACAACAGATAGAGTTCAAGGGATGATACCGACATCGATGGTCTTACGCAAAGATTCAAACTTCGGGCCATCGAGAGGTTTAGTGAATAAGTCTGCCTTCTGATTGTCAGTGTTGATAAACTCCAAGTACACAGTCTTTTCGTCCACCAAGTCTCGAATGAAATGATACCGGATTTCGATATGCTTTGATTTCGAGTGTTGAACTGGATTTTTTGACAAATTTATGGCACTTGTATTATCACAATATACACACATCGTGTCTTGAGTGATTCCATAATCATGAAGGAGCTTCTTCATCCACAGTAATTGAGCACAAGCACTTGCAGCAACAATGTATTCAGCTTCGGCTGTCGATAAAGAGACTGAATTTTGCTTTTTGATCATCCATGACACCAAGTTGTTTCCAAGATAAAAACACCCACCAGAGGTGCTCTTCCTATCATCAATACAACCGGCCCAATCAGCATTAGAATATCCGGCTAGGCATTCATTTGAATCTCTTGAGTACCAAATTCCATAATCAGATGTCCCATTTATGTATCGGATGATCCTTTTGACTGCAGTTAAATGTGACTCTTTGGGGGCTGCCTGGAATCGAGCACAGACGCCTACACTGAAGGCAATGTCTGGTCTGCTAGCAATGAGATATAAGAGACTGCCTATCATGCTTCGATAGAGTGTTGGATCCACTTCTACTCCTGCAGCATCCCTACTCAGCTTTGACGAGGAGCTCATTGGAGTGGAGGTGTGTTTCTTAGAGTCTAGACCAAATCTTTTAACAAGATTTTTGGCGTACTTTTCTTGAGATATGAATATCCCATCTTTCCGTTGTTTCACTTGAAGTCTTAGGAAATAGGTCAACTCCCCCACCATACTCATCTCAAACTCCTTTTTCATTTCTTCGGAGAATTCAAAAGCCAAATGATCAATTGTGGATCCAAACACAATGTCATCCACATATACCTGAGCAACTAGGAGAGACTTCTCATCTCTCTTTACAAACAATGTTCGATCAGCTTGGCCTCTTTTGAATCCACGATCCAACAAGTATGTTGTGAGACAATCATACCATGCTCTTGGTGCTTGCTTTAACCCATACAGTGCTTTTTTCAGCCTTAGCATATGATCTGGAAAATGAGGATCTTGAAATCCCTTTGGTTGTTCTACGAATACTTCTTCAGTTAGAAAACCATTCAGAAAGGCACTTTTCACATCCATTTGGTACAGTTTGAAATCCATAACACATGCTATGGACAATAGAATTCGAATCGACTCTAGTCTTGCTACTGGTGCAAACGAATCATCAAAATCTATGCCTTCCACTTAAGTATATCCTTGAGCAACCAACCTGGACTTGTTTCGAACAACCTCACCGTCTTCATCAGTTTTGTTCTTAAAGATCCGCTTGGTGCCAATCACTGATGTAGCTCTTGATGCATAGACTCTATCCAGTTCTCATCACTAAGAGCTTCCTCTACCTTCTTAGGTTTGAATTGAGCAAGATAGCAATTGTATGTCACATGACTTGCACTGTATTTTGGTCCTTTTCTCAACCGAAGTCCCTCATTGACATCACCAATGATATTACTTGATGGATGATTGAGAATTACCCTTGATGACGGTCTCTTGGAGGTAGAAGGTTCTTCATCTCGAGAGATTGGAGGTTGAACTTCTAGAGGGGTAAGAGGACTAGGAGGCCCTTGTGTTGATCTAGTCTCCCTTCTTGGTATGGTGGGTGTGGTCTCTTTTTCCGGTGATTCTTTCTCAATATCATCAGCTTGTGACATGTTGTCCTCACCCTCCCTCTTCTTCAGGTCAGATCCTTCACCATCATCAACATTCCTTTCAGATATGGTGTCATCGATAACCACATTTATTGATTCCATCACAATCTTGGTGCGTTTGTTGAACACTCTATACGCTCGGCTATTTAAAGAGTAGCCTAGAAAGATCCCTTCATCACTCTTAGCATCAAATTTTTCAGGGTTCTCTCTGTCATTAAGAATATAGCATTTGTTTCCAAAGACTCGAAAATATTTTACCTTCGGTTTCTTTTCTCTCCAAATCTCATACGATGTCTTCTTCGTTCCTGCTCGGAAGTAAATCCTATTCGCAATATGACATGATGTATTCACCGCTTCGGCCCAAAATTTCTGTGGAAGGTTTTTGTTGAGTAACATTACTCGAGCCATTTCTTGAATTACTCGGTTCTTCCTTTCTACTACTCCATTTTGTTGTGGAGTCCTTGGGGCTGAAAACTCTTTCTTGATGCCGTGTTCGTCGCAAAATGCTTCAAACTTTGCATTTTCAAACTCCTTCCTGTGGTCACTTCTGATCTTGACAATAGGTACTTCTTTTTCATTAATCAATCTCTTGCACAATTTCTCCATCTTGTCACATGCCTCTGATTTCTCTCTAAGAAAGTCCACCCAAGAATACCTTGAGAAGTCGTCCACCACCACCATAATATACCGTTTTCCACCCATGCTTTCTGTTTTTGTTGGACCCATGAGATCCACATGCAGTAACTCTAAAGGGCGAGAGGTTGCAACCACATTCACTTTCAGATGGCTTGACTTTGTCTGTTTTCCTAATTGACATGAACCACAAACTTTCTTCTCAATTTTCCCAAACTTTGGTAAACCAACCACTGCTTCAAGCTTCGAAACTTTACCCACTTGTTTATAATTGGCATGTCCAAGTTGTTGATGCCACAACTCCAAGAGATCTGCCCGAGCACTCCGACATGCTATGCTTGGTTTGGGAATGACTCCATAACAATTGTCGGTGGTTCAGAATTTTAACACCTTCTTCATTCAAGATTAGACATCCTTTCTTTGAGAATTGAACCAAGAAGTCATCATCACAGATCTGAGTAATACTCAGCAAGTTCACCTTTAATCCCTTAATATACAACACGTCATTCAACAGTGGCTGTCCCGGAATGTCCACCGTTCCCTTTCCAAGAACTTGTGAGTGACTGCCATCTCCAAACGTCACAAAGCCATCTTCCTTCTCTTTAAGCGTTTTGAACAGAGACTTATCTCCGGTCATATGCTTTGAACAACCGCTGTCAAGGTACCACAAACATAAATTAAAAACTTTCAAAGCGGTATGAACAAAAAGACAAGCATGAGAGAGACACTTTTGACCCTCGAAGCAGGACTCTTTTTCCTTTATTTCGTTCAAGGATGAGTGAAGTTTTCCTTTTAGATGATCAAGTTTATCAAACAAGAGTCTATTTCTCCTTTCATATTTATGGACTAAAGACTTTGACTCACATAAGCTGTTATGTATATCATGGTTTCTATGAACTAGTGATTTCAGCATGTGACAGAAAATTCTAGCATGTTTCTTTGACTTAAAAAGCTCTAAAAACACATTACTAGAACAATCTTCAAAATTACTGATAGAGTCTTTATCACAAACATCTTTGCTTTCCTTCATGTTGATTTTAACAAAGACATTTTTCAAACAACACCAAAGGGTCAACGATCACACTTAGGTAATTAAACCACAGCAAGTGTACCCGCTCTGATACCAATTGAAAGCTCGAAAATGTGTTGAAAACACACGAGCGGTTTAGACCCCCAAATTAAAATTACGGCTTGGTTAATTTTACACTAACTTAATGATAAGTGCGGAATAGTGTAAACACAAGCGTATAAACAAAACAATTACTCTAATCCATATTTAAAGCAACACAGCAGTAAAAGTGAAATGAACAAGAGTAGGGAAGAAGGATACAAACACAGATAACACCGAGACGTGTTATCGAAGAGGAAACCGAAGAACTCGGTGAAAAACCTCTCCGCCGCCCTCCAAGCGGAAATCGATCCACTAGACAATCAGTTGGGATACATGGGTTAGCAAGAGACCCTCCAAGCCTAGTCTACCCGATGTACCTATGCCCTCCAAGCTCCTACTCCAACAAGGCTTCTCAGAACCGTGTCTTGTCTTAGTTATCCGGATCCCGCAACAAGCTCCATGTTGCATCTGCCATTCAAGGCTCCTTTCACTGCTTCTCAGCAGCACCAAAACGTCACTCAACACTCTCAAAGGTGTGGTAAGTGTTTGGGCTATCAACCTCTCAAAGATATGAAGAATGGAGAGGGAAGGGTTAAGGAGATACCACAAGCAATTGTATAGAGAAAGGTGGGGATGACAATATCTAATTCACAATGTGTTTTGCTAGGGTTTTCTCTCTGAAGCATTCCTCAACATTTGTGGGTAATGATGGTATATATAGGATAGGTGCAAAATGTGTGAGTCAGTCAGTATAGGCTGGCAGAACAGCTTGTCTCGCGGGTGTCTCGCGGGAAGGCTTACCCGCGAGATACTCGCGAGAGACAGCTTGTCTCCACCTGGCCTAACCCTTCGCATTCCAGCACGTGCAGGGCACATGCTTCATTTCGCGGGAAGCTAGGTCGCGACATACCCGCGAGAATCCTTCAGCCTCCAAATGCTTGAGTCTTCACACACAATCTCTATCACACAACCCTTACAACAAATCCCACAACAAATACAGGATATAAACGATTGATAATAATTACAATCAAATTTGTCACGGAATAAAAGCCAATAAAAAAACATAGTTGTAAATTACAACTTTACAGCATTCTAGGTTTGTTTTTGTGTTTTTTAGTTTTTTTTTTTTAAAATAAAAATCAATAAAATTAGAAAATCAGAAGAAAAAAAAAAGGGGGTCTTTGTATTATACATCTTTAAGATGTGTAACTGAAATTGGCCTATGAAATTTACATTTCATGACTATGTACCTTGTTTAGCTTTGATGAGCTTTATTTTTTCTGCACTTTGCTAGTTTATGTTAGTGCTTATATTGTGCGAGTTGTTTATGGTTTTTAATCACATGCTCTTGATTTTGAAGTCATATTCTTTTGATTGTAAGGACTAAAAAATCCTAGGAGAAAGGCTTAAATAATCATCTCATCACTGTTACTCGCCAATCATGAACACTTGTGTGCATATCATAAAAGCTGTGCTCGGTAAGGTGTAGCACTTGCACAACAAAATACTTAAGGTGTTATTGTACATTAGTTAAAAGAGACAAATATCAAAAGAAAAAACAAAGAAAAATTTGCTTCAAAATAAAAACAAAAAGTTTTTAAAAAAAAAATGCATGGCTGCAAACGTGTTTTTTAGGAGATGTGGGAGTTATATGATGTAACTCTTTAGGTAGTAGTCACTTTCAAAGTTATCTGATGAATAATGTAGAAAGTGTGTTTATTCTTTGTTTACATATCACCTTGTAAGTATCTCATACACTTACTAGTTGCACACACCACAACCAAAACTTTGTTATATTTGGTACATATGATTGTGTGTTAAGTTTTGTGGTCATCCAAAATTAAACTTCTTGATGTGTTTAATGCATTTTGGGGAGTGAGGAAAGAAAATATTAAAGAAATTTGATAAAGGTTGAATTAGAAATATGAAGAAGAAAAACAAGTTTTTGATTTAAAGTCTTGGGTCCATTCAATTCCTTCCCGACTCCTTTCGACCAATCGAACCTTTCTTCATGTACAATTCAATTCCTGCCCGATTCCTCTAGACCGATCGGATTTCTATTTTCAAAAACATATAGAAATCAGATTTGACTTTTCCAAAAGTTTTTTTGCTTCTCTTCGATTCCTTTCTCGATCCCTTCTCTCATTTTTTTTTTTTTTTGGTCGTTTTCTTAGTTAAAGTTTCAAAGGTTTTCTTCCTAATCCTAAGGTAAGACACTTTGGCCCCTTCTTTTTTATCATATTACATGTTTTCATGCATTTTTTAGGGATTTTTGCACTTTTCAAAATTTTGGGTTTTTTTTTTTTTAAAAATGTTTTTGGGCTTTTTGATCAAAACTAAATCATGCATTTTTGTTCAAAACTAAATCATGCATTTTTGTTCATGCATCATATAAACATGATTCACATGCTTTAATTTCAAAATTTTTGTGGTTGATTGAAATTTTTGAAATTAGGGTTCTAATGTTCTTATGAGATTTGGGGATTTTGTGAAATTGAGTTAAATTGGACAAAATTGACCTTTATGATTGATAGATTGAGTGATTATAACATGTTTTGTGCTTGTTATGTTGTTTAATTGATCAAAATGAAGTTGTTTTTAAAAATTAGGATTTCAAAATTGGGGATTTTCTATAATTCTTAAATTTCTTGGACAATTTTCAAACTTGTGATGATTTTAGACTGTTTATAGCATTAGATCATGCTTCATATGCATTCGAATATCATGCATCATATAGTTTTTCAAATTTGCATGTTATCTTGTCTCTAACCCTTATTAATGAAGTTTGCCCTTGGTTTTTGTTGTGTTTTCTTTGTTTCTATCCTTAGTCATGGCTCCTAAGGTTGGTAGGAAGTTCAAAACTAGAGCAAATAGGAATCCTGGTTCATCCTCTTCTGGTTCAGCTTATTTTGATAGAGTTAGGTTTCTCATTGATAAGTGTGAAGAGATTTATGAGACCTTAACTAAATATAGGTCTATTTGGGGTGAAAGGGAGATTATCTTGAGTGAGCTAGATCCATCCATTCATAGGAACTTTGTGTCTAGGAACTAGGTTTCTTTGTGTGAGGTGTCTGATCCTCCTCCTGCAACTTTGATTAGAGAGTTTTATTAAAATCTCTCTATCTATCCTGAAATGACGGGTGTTATTTGACTTCCTAGATCAGAGGTCAAGAGTTTACCATAAATAAGCAAACAATTTCTGAAGCTTTAGGAGTGCCTGTAGTTCGCAAACCCACATACCCATACACTGATTTTCCTGATGTTGATGACATGATGTCACTTCCTTGTGGTCATCCTATTTCTTGGGGTATTGAACCAAGAATCAATTCTTGTGAATTCACTGAACTTAATTCTTTGTACTTAAGGATTTCTTGTCATAACATCTATCCTATTTTTCATGTTCATACTATTCCCATAGATAGGTGTGCATTTCTTGTCACTGATGGTTCTATGTGTTTTCCCTCTATGTTTATTCAAGCCATTGTTGATATCTATAGGAGTACTAGTAAACCTCAAAGTTGTTCTTACCCATGTACATATATAGGATTTTGAGGTTTCTAGGGTTGTCATATTTTCCTCCCTTAGAGTTAGTTCACATCACTACCCCCATAGAAGCCACCTATCTTAGAAAGCGACAGACACAGATGAAGATTGTTGAGCCAAGCACTGGGTCGTCTAAGAGATCACGAGGAGCAGCTTCTACTATAGTTCCTACCTTTAGTGCTATGACTGCTGCTAAGGAGACTTTTGTGGATCCAACTGCTACCGTGGATCCTTCTGGTGGTGCTGACGATGCAAACCCTACTATTGCCCCCCCCCCCCTCTCTCCCTCCGTGCCATGATGGAGTCTTTCATGACTACATAGGCGGCTCATGGACAACTTCTTGATTAGTTGTTGACGGAGGTTGCTTCCTTAAGAGTAGATTTTATGGAGTATAGCAGTGCCTTTCCACCTCCTCCACCTTTTGAGGATTGATTTTGCCTTTGGCAATTCGTAACAAAAAGGGGGAGCAGTTTTAGGACTTTTTGTACACAGTGGGAGTAGATTTACTGTATTTAGGGGGGGTTTGATGTATTTTTTTTCCTTTGGTTTTATATTTTCATTGTTCATATCTGTTTAGTGTTTATGTTCTTGATTCACAAACTTTGATGTGCTTATTGGTTATGATATTTGTTGATTATGAGGTTATTCATTATTAGTGTGTTCACTATCTCTTTATATGTTTTGCGAATTAAAGTTCGTTTTTTTTTTTTACTTAGACTATGGTACTTGTATTTTCCACACATACGTTTATGGTTTGTTTTCAGTGTTTCAGGAATTTACAGGTTAATTCTTTCAACAGCTGCTGTCTATACTAGCAACTAATAGTTAGTAGTTGTGTAAGGATTGTATTAGGGCAATAACCTATATTTGGGCTGGTATTTAAATTTAAGCATTTCATTGTTTATGTGTGTTTTGTCACGAATTGCCAAAGGGGGAGATTGTTAGGTTCTAAAGATTTAGATTTAAATATTTAGAATCATATTTTTATTGTGTTGGCAAACCGAGAACAAAACATGTCTAGTCTAGGTTTTTAGGCAATGCTTAAAAGTGGTTGTTTCAAGGTTCAAGTCCAGTTGATTGCAGAAAAAGGAAGTGAGGTTCTGCCTTGCTCGACCGATCGAGAATTAGGCTCGAACGATTGAAAATCACAGGCACAGTTTTTCTATAGAATTTTTGAACAGGCCCAAGCCTGCGAAAATGTTTAGGGTTTCATCTAAACTTCTCCACATATAAAAGGGAAACCCTAGCCATGTTTTGAAGACTCTTATAAGACTTGTGTGTTACTCTTTGTGAGATCTGAGAGGTTTTGTACCTTCTAACTACACAAGAATCTACTGGATCCAAAACTATAATCAAGCGTTGGTAGAACATAATTGCTACGTCAAGATCATTATGAATGGTGATCTGAAACTTTTGAGTGGGGTCTCTAAGTCACAAGTAAGGCGGCTTGTGTTGGTGCAAATCCAAGAAGAGAAGGAGTCCGTAGATTTGGAACTTGCACGTGATCGTGTCAGTAAGTTACTACCAGAGGTAGCAATAGATTTAGGGTTAAATCTTATTGTAAAAACTTCAATTCTCTTATAGTGGATTTGTTTTAGCTTGAGGATAGTTAGGTCAAATTCTCTCCAGGTTTTTACCTTGAAACGGTTTGTTTAATTGGTTTTCCTAAGTCATCAAATCGTGTTGTTATTTACTTTTTCGCATCTTAGCATGATATGATTTATTTGTGTTTAACCTAGATTTGAATAATTACTCCAAGTAATCACTTGGTTAATTTAATAGGTTAAACAATCTGGTTTTAGGGGTCTAAACGAATAAACACATATATTTTTAGAAGGTGCCAACTAATTTATCATAGTACTAAATCCCTCTTTTGGTGTGATTTGAGGGGTTTAATGGTTTATGGATAGAGAGGGTCATCTAATTCTCTCAAATAAAGCTTTTGAAGGAACACATATTTCTTCAAATTTCTACCTTTGTTGCCATTGGTAAAATAGTCATTAGTTAGAACATACATTGAGAATATAGAGTCTGGGTCAAAGAAGAAAGGTTATTTAGACTTTGCCAGGGTGTAGCCATGAATTTTCACTTAGAGAGGTTGAATTATGGTATTGATATGATAATCATAATTCATAAATCTACCAAAGAAAACCCAATCAATTATGATATACTATCATATTCTTAAACATTAATGAGCATACAAAAACTATCTAGTTTACCATAAAAAGAGTGCCTAGTACACCATAGATATATACAAAAATCCACACACACACACACAAAAGCTCGCATCAAAATTATACCAAAAGCTCATCCTTCATAGAATAAAATTTATTCGTTATCATCTCTGCAGTGATATTTTTTGCAATTTTCTTTTTTGTATAAACTATTATATTATCAACCAAAAGCTCATCTTCCATTGTATTACGAAGTCTTCTTTTTAAAAGTTTCATAATTGAAAATGCTCGTTTTATGGTTGCTATAGAAACTGGAAGAGTCAACACTAGAATCTATTATTACATAAATGATAAATTCACCATTAATTAAATAATAACCCCTCAAAACCGCAAAAGAAATATTTTAAACAAAAGTATAAACAAACAACATAAACCAAACAAATTAACAACACCTATATGTAAATTTCATATGATATTAAAAAACTTATGCAAATCTAATTAAAGAGCCTGCGAAAAGTCAAGTTAGGGGTTGTTGAGAAAATTAACAAAAGACACTAAGATTGATTGATTAAGAATTAACAAATGAAAATATTAAAGGATGATAAATCCCTCATAAAAAAAGGATGATGAAGCTATTGTGTTGGAGAGAGAAGAAAACTCACCGCAGTACCAATCGCAGTCCCAATTCTATATATATATATATATATATATTACCCCCAAACTGTGAGGACTGAGGGTTTTGTTTGGTTGTGTATTGAAATATGAGATTTGAGGTTGGCAACAAGTCTACAAAGGAGAAAAAAACAAAAAGCGTAGCTTACTAGAGAATGAAAATAAAGGTGAAAAGTCAAATTTTGTGTCTGTTTGTGACAAGCTGAAAATTTTAGCTTATTTTTGCTATTATTCATGGGTCCTACTACACTTTTTGATACTATTTATTTGTCTCACTATACTATTCAGTTAACTTTTACCTTTATCTACAGTACTTTCAGCAAAAAATTTTTAATTTCAGTTAAATAAATTGTTCCCAAATGGACACTTTGTTTGATGTCCTTGGGTAATTAGATAGACCACATATTGAAACTTTCAAATTTTGTTTTAAGTATTTGGGTAACTGTTAGGATTAGTGCCCTTAAATCCTATTGTATGATGCTATGTATGATATTAAGTGTGACATTGTGATTGACATTATGTATGACTTAATATTATGATTAATAAAGTTGTTTTATTAATATCTAAAATAATGGTAACATGAATATTCGAAGATTATCATATAGTCCATGAGATGTATAGTATGTGATTTATGTGATTTAGTCACAGAAGATATAAATCACAAATTCTTTGTAAACTCATAATTATAGTTCGTAGTCGGTGATGAAATTAGGCATTTCATCTGCGAAGACTACAACATATCAACTACGATGATTTGTCTTGATCATGGAAGTGGAGACTTCTAGTTGATATGTTGATATGTTTTAAGAGTTAAAACATATTGAACTGTGTAATGTTGAATTTAATCAACCATCTTGTTGGCTTTATTCCGTGCCAAATTTGCTTGTATTTTAGCATTTAGTAACCCTGTATTTAGGCGGGATTATTGTAAGGGTAGTGTGTGAAAGAGTGTGAAGAAATGTTCCTTAATGTGCAAAGAAGCAGGGACTCGCGACTAAAACTCGCGGGTGGCTCTGCAAGCCATCAAATGAGAGTCACGTGCCAAGCATGCGGGAAGTTGAAGCGTTATGCCAGCTGATACACTACAGGACAAAAGTCCCAGGCTGGCCAAGCAGTTAACTCGCGGTTGGAACTCGCGACTCAGACCAGTCGCGAGGCCAAGCCACCAACCAGCCCTGTTTGGGAAAAACTGTTTCTTCGTATTCCAAACACTCACCACTATACATAGACTCTTATACCCACTAAATGTAAAGAGCTTCCAGAGAGAATTTTGTGAGAGAAACCCAAGAGAAAAATAAGATTGATTCATCCACAATCTTTACCTAAGAGACTCTTCAAATTCCTCTACTATCTTCCTCTCCATTGATACATCCTTGAGAGGTTCTTTACCAAATCATTTTCTCACCATACCCATATCCGTGAGAAGGTTTATTTGGTGCTTTGAGAAGCAGTTAGGAAGGAACCAATGTCTATTGGTTGATGCTATGGGCTATAGCGAAATCCGGTAAGCTAGAAAAGAAAAAGGTTCGGCGCAACCTCGTTGGAGCAAGAAGTTTGGAGAGCTTAAGTACATCGGGTAGATTAGGCTTGGAGGGTTTATTGCTGTTCATGTATCCCAACTACATTTTCTAATGGATTATTTACCGCTTGGAGGGCGGCGGAGAAGTTTTACACCGAGGACTTCAGTTTCCTCTTCGATAACACATCGTGTGTTCTCCGTGTGTTTGCATCTTCCTTCCCTTTATCTTTGCCATTTATTTACTGCTGTGGATGTGTTTATATTTGGCTTAGATTGCTTATCAATTCTGTGTTTGGCTTATGTTCATGTTCCGCACATTAATTGTTTAATAATAAGCTTGAATTGATAATTTGTAATTTGGGGTCTAACCATTCATGGGTGTTTTATACCCTTTTTGAACATTCAAACTAGACCGCTGTAAGATTTATTATTCTCTTAAGGACTGTCAAATGAATAATAAATCTCACGACTTATATTTGCATGAACTCTTAATCCTGAGAGAATAATGGACCTGATCATGAAGTGTAGGTTGCTTTGATATATCAGGAGTGAGATCTAAAGTAACGGTCAAAACCTCAGTATATTGGGCAGCCACATTTAGTGTTGATGGAACATATATTCTCAAGATGAAATTCATAGTCTTTTAATGGAGATATAAAATATTCCCTTGAGATAAGTTTAATGGGTTTGTTATTCAGAGAGTTAGGCCTAACCATTTTAGTAAGAAATTACTAAAGTATATATTTATGAAATTGGATTTCATAAATATATGATGAATAACTTAAGAGGACTAAACCGGGTACTCAAGGATTAAAATGTAGTAATCTACAAAGTGGCAGTCTACTTTTATGACTTTGTGTTACTATGAATATTTTATGAAGGGGTTACATGTACAATAAAGTCTTGGGATATAATTTATAGATAAGGCCTAAAGTGCAACTATATTTATATAGTGGTATTAAATATAGTTAATGGTAATTTTGGACTTGTCAAGAGTTGACAGAAAAGTCCAAGGCCCATTGGAGCTAGTGTCTTGTTTGTCCCTTTTGGTCCCACTCCAAGCCACATACTTAAGCCCAATTGGAAAGGCCTAAAAGGCCAGCTCGATTAGATAATCAATTATAAGGGGAGAAACATACAGATTTTTGTAAAAACATGAAATGGTGTTTGTGAATGTAGGACACTCTCCCATTCTCCCTTGAACAAACTCATAGAAACTGATTGAGAGACCACACATCTTGGGCGTTAGTGGAATTGGAGTGAAGATTAAAAGTATTCCCAAGTGCTTACAATCTTTTTTTTTGAAATTCACCACACCAAGGTACACTCTCTTGTTCTCAAATTCTGAAATTTACTTAGTGCATATTATCAATTACGAATGAAGTAGATCCATTAATTTCTCCGTTACGCACACTCATATCTCTATCAGTAACTTGATGGGCCAAGTAATATTGTTTCTTGTTGGACAGAGAGAAGTCTTTGGAACAAATGGGGATCTTTGGAGGGGCCCATAGTTGTTTGCTATTATTCATAGGTCCTACTGCACTTTTTGATACTATTTATGTGTCCCACTGTACTATTCAGTTAATTTTTTCCTTTATCTACAATACTTTCAGCATAAAACTTTTAATTTCAGTTAAATAAATTGTTCCCAAATGGACACTTTGTTTAATGTCCTTGGGTAATTAGATAGACTACTTATTGAAACTTTCAAATTTTGTTTTAAGTATTTGGGTAACTTGATGGGCCAAGTAATATTGTTTCTTGTTGGATTGAGAGAAGTCTTTGGAACAAATGGGGGTGGCCGACTATTTATCGTTGGAGGGGCCCATAGTTGTTTGCTATTATTCATGGGTCCTACTGCACTTTTTGATACTATTTATGTGTCCCACTATACTATTCAGTTAACTTTTACCTTTATTTACAGTACTTTCAGCAAAAAGTTTTTAATTTCTGTTAAATAAATTGTTCCCAAATGGACACTTTGTTCGATGTCCTTGGGTAATTAGATAGACCACATATTGAAACTTTCAAATTTTGTTTTAAGTATTTAGGTAACTTGATGGGCCAAGTAATATTGTTTCTTGTTGGACAGAGAGAAGTCTTTGCAACAAATGGGGGTGGCTGGCTATTTATTTTTTGGAGGTGCCCATAGTTGTTTGCTATGGGTTTTAAGGAAAGTGAATAAAACTCAAGCGTTTTACTCAAATAATTATAGAACCTAAGCGTATGTTTGAATGGGAGGAGAGAGGAGTAGAGAAAGGTGTAGAGGTTTAATTCCCCTTTGTTTGGGTGTATAATTTTTAGAATTTTGTTAATGGATGCCTAAGCACATTCGTATAGGAAATACTTTTAAAAAAATTTTTATGGAAAAAAAAAAAGAAAACAACTAATTTTTTTTTTACAATTTTTTATATTTTCCATAAAAATAGTATCAAAACTTTTTTTAAATGGTTTTGAAAGTTCAATATGTGTGTAAAACACCCTTGAATGTTTAGACTTCAATTACAAAATTATCAATTCAAGCTTAATGTCAAACAATAAATGTGCGGAACATGAACATAAGCGAATAGCCGAATTGATAAGCTATCTAAACCATAAATAATCACAATCACAGCAATAATTAAATGGTAAAAATAAAGGGAAGAGAGATGCAAACACAAGAACAACACTCGATGTGTTACCGAAGAGGAAACCAAAGCCCTCGGTGTAAAACTTCTCCGCCGCCCTCCAAGCGGTCAATAATCCACTAGAAAATGTAATTGGGATACATGAATAGCAATAGACCCTCCAAGCCTAATCTACCCAATGTACCTAAGCCCTCCAAGCTTCTTGCTCCAACAAGGTTGCACCAAACCTTTTTCTTTTCTAACTTACCGGATTCTGCTATAGCCCATAGCATCAACCAATACGAATTGATCCCTTTCTAACTGCTTCCCAAAGCACCAAATAAACTTTCTCGCAGATATGGGTATGGTAAGAAAAGGATTTTGCCAAGAATCTCTCAAGAATGTATCAATGGAGAAGAAGAGAGTAGAGGAATTTGAAGAGTCTCTTAGGTAAAGATTGTGGATGAATCAATCTTGTTTTTCCCTAAGGTTTCTCTCTCAAAATTCTCTCTGGAAGCTCTCTTCATTTCGTGGGTATAAGGGTCTATATATAGTGGTGTGTGTTTGGAATGCAAAGAGTTAGTTTTTCCCAAACAGGGTGGTCTGGCGAATTGGCCTCGCGACTGGTCTGAGTCGCACGACCTGGCCAGCCTGGGACTTTTGTCCTGTAGTGTGACAGCTGGCGTGACTCTTCAGCTCCCCTGCATGCTTCACACGTGTGCTATAGTTGACGCTTGCCAGTCGCGAGTCCTAGCCACGAGTCTCTGCATCCTTGCACAATCTTAAGCATTTCTTCACACTCTCTCACACACTACCCTTACATAAATCCCACCTAAATACAGGGTTACTAATTGCTAAAATACAAGCAAATTTCGCACGAAATAAAGCCAACGAGATGGTTGATTAAATTCAACCTTACAATCTTAGCTATTCCGTGACAAAACCCTACAACAGACTCTAGACTTAACGCGTGAGTTGGGAACAGTTGAACAAAACTCACTCTCACCTAACTCTAGATTCTGATAAGCTCTTGAACCATAAGAACAAGTATCTCCTGAAACACAACAACACAATAATAATATTGTATGCAGAAAACTTGAAATGCATATGGAGCAAGCACAATGTGATCAAGAAAAATGGGATAAATCAATAAACCATGACTTGACCAAAACAGGAAATCACTATACAAAAGTGATCACAATGCTCATTTACACAAGGAATGAACATCCGGATATGCAAGCTGATAAGCTCATTTGCAGAGTGTCATTTGCATGTCTAACACTCAACCAATGCATAAAACATATATGCATCTAGGAACAAAATCCTACAAGGGCACAAGAGTGATGTACTAAAGAAAATGCATAACATTTAGCAACAAGTACTAAAGCCACAAAGCAAGGGTACAAAAACCTAAAAGCTTACAAAAGCAAATGGTTACAAAAGTACCATACAAATCACTAACTGAATAACATCATATAACTAAAACCAAGAGCTTTCAAAAGAAAGACAGCAGATCCATGAGTATATCAAAACATTAACCATAAAGTATCAAGGCATTATCCAAAACATAATACCACAACCATAAACAGAAATAAAGTAAACAATATAAACACTGTTTTTGACTTGCTCCCCCTCAAGAGCTGGTACTCAAAAACTCTCCCCCTTTTTAACCGGAATGGCCAAAGGGTCATGCTGGGTGTTAAAGCTGTCAAACTTGGCTGAAAGTATGTTGAGTTGATCCTGGATAGCTGCCATTCTGTCAGTATGCTCATTCTGGACCTCTCTGAGTCCATTAATCCTCTCCAGGATGATCTGAAATGCATCTGGAGGTATAGTTGATGAGGTTGAAGCCCTACTCCTCTTGCCTCTGCTTTTGGGAGTAGATGTCTGTCCTGCAACCTCTGCTTCAGTTTCCATTGGATCACCTTCTCCTTGGTCACCTTCTTCTTCATCACCTGGAAGACGAACTTGTATCCTTATGACGGTTTGTTTGTTAATGGCTGAGAGTGGAGTCATGTGACTGATATCTTGAGGGATTGCAACACCTTTTGCTCTGAAAATCCTCATGAGTAGGCTTGGAAAGATCAGCTTGGGCCTAGAGGTGGTTCTAGTCTCATCCACAATTGTGTCAAATATGTGTAAGCTGATATCAATGAAGGTTTTCTCCTTAAGCTCCATGAGGAAGATAGCTCTAGCATTGTTAATTGTAGTCAGTTTCCTCACTAGATACAGATTGAACATCATGATGGTGGTCAAACACCTCATGTCAGCAAGGAAGGCATTAGTGTTGAGACATCTCCCCTCTCTCTGTCCACCAATACGATTCTAGACAGTTTCTATAAATAGCATCCTGTCCTTGTAATTTGTGAATTCATAATCCTCTAAACCCTCAAGCCCTAGGACTTCATCAATATCATGTGCATCTAAGGTGAATTCACGTCCTCTGATCCAGCAATTTAGTTCATCCTTTTTTATGATAGCATTTGCATAAAATTCTCTTATTAAAGGCTCACAAACTAGAGGTAGATCACTTAACAACTTATCCCATCCTTTGCCCTCAAAACATTCTGGAATAAAAGTGTCCTTCAAATCCCCTAAATCTACAAACCTTTCCTGTATTATGGTTCCCTTCAAGAAAGAATCTCTGTATCTTTCAAAGTGTTGAACAGACCTAAACAGGTTATGGTCCATTTTCAGCCTTTTGTCTGCCTTCTTAGCAGGAGTCTTCTTCTTTGTAGGTGTGGGAGCCATCTGTAAACAAGCAGAAGAGGCCACAAGAACAAAGCACAATAGATAGACACTCAACACATTAGAATCAGATTAGAAACACATTGAGGAATGGAGATTAACACAACATGCCATAGTATAGGGGATTTAACAATAATGGCCTAAAAACTCAATGTGACAGTGTGCACAAGCAAAACAAGATCACCAAAAGGCTTAATACTTAAAACAGATGTGCATCAAGCAATCTGTGAACCAAATGCATCAAGAGACCAATTTTAACAATCTCTGAACACTTGAGCAAATGACACCCAGATATTACACATTGGGTATGATATGAATGCTAAGTCCAGAAAAACAAAGGAACACAATACAATATAGCAAATATGAGAAAATGCATATCAAAACTCATATTGTTAAATGCAACAAAACCCAAACAAAACAAACCCAACAAAATATCCTCAACCCATATCCGAATCCACTAAAATCTCAAAACAACAACACAACTCTCAGATTCAAAGAAATAATACTCAAATCATAAAATGTGAAGTGAGAAAGAGAAAACCCATACCTTTTTCCTAAAGATTGGAGTAGATAAGATGCAAAAATGGAGGTTGTTTGAAGAGCGACATGGTGAGTTTGAGAGAGCGAAAATGGGGAAGACAATGAGTAGTCACAAAAATTTGAGGAAAAAACTGAAAAGTTTT
This sequence comes from Quercus glauca, assembly GCA_023736055.1. NCBI lineage: Eukaryota > Viridiplantae > Streptophyta > Magnoliopsida > Fagales > Fagaceae > Quercus > Quercus glauca. The sequence continues at coordinate 54,798,036 of CM043316.1, forward strand.
AAAAACTGACTTTAAAACGCAAAACACGCATTTTTCGCGACTGGGTTAAGCCACGTGCAAGTCGCCAGGTTAAGCCGCCAGAACACTTTAGACCAAAATTTTTGAAAAATTTTCTAAGTGTTTTTCGAGATTGGAAGGTCTATCCGTGAGAGAGTCGCGAGGTGAGCCATAAAAATCTCTGTGTACCCCTCGTGATTGGACCTTCCACCCGCAAACAAGTCACCACAATGAGCCGCGAGAAACCTAAAAATTCAGATTTCGAAAAATATTCTAAGTGTTTTTTGCGACTAAGACATTGACCCGCCAATGAGCCGCGAAAAATCTCTAAGTGGGCTCGCGACTGGGGCATACGGCTGGATCAACCCGTGACTGAGTCGCCAGAACAGGGCAACACTGTTTTTGAAATTTTTGACAATTTTTTTGTAAACACAAAATACTTTCCAAAAACAACTAAAAACTCAAACATCTTTTTATGTTTGATCAACAAGGATTGAGCATGTGAAAACACATTTAATCAAGTACAATCACACAAATGAATGTGGCATTCATTGATCATAGACATGTGTGATGTGTGTGAGTATCAAGGATGAGATAGTCCTTAGTCTAATGTGAAACTTCAATGATCAATTTAACCAAGACATACACAATTAGCACTAGATAATGTGACCCATCTCAATTATAGAAATATGCATATATGACTTCCCACATAAACTTGATTACATTTCTTTGAAGCTTTTCATTTGGCTCCATATACATCATAACATTTGTACTTTTTGAATCAAAATATCTCATTGTGAGATTGATGCCTGAAATTTTTGATATTTTAATTGATGAGTAAGCCTTTGGCCTTTTGGGCATCATACATTTTATTTTTGGTCGCTTTCCCTTTTTCCTAGTCAAATACTAGTATGTGCAATAGGTTTTTGCAGCTCAATATCTCTTTTCATTTGGAGATTTATATTTAGTGAGCTCTTTAAGCAAAACAATAAAATAAAGAGTGGGAAGATATATAGGGATAAGTCTATGCATGTCTCAAGATCAACAAACCCATTCACTAATTATTCATGACAAGGATAAAGATCTATTTACAACAGTCACATAGATTTCAAAATTTCTCCCCACAATGATATGAGTGCAATATAAACAAGCTAAGCTCGTAGATGCACAAAGCCATTAGTACAAAGGTACAAAGCAAAACATACTTTGAGACAAAACTCAACAAAGTCGATCAAACTTTTTAGATTTTCTACTTTTTATGTATTTTTGGATTTTTGACACAAAAGTAAGAAGAAGATTGATCAAAAACAACAATGTAAAAACATTTGAAACAAAAACAAACAAATAATATTTCAACTCAAAACTCGCAAGAAGCACACAACCAAGCATATTCACAAAACATGGGAAGTATTAATGCATAGACATATTGTAATGCTTATGCATGAGTACCCTTTGTCACCCACACGTCACGTGCGTTTGGGGTGATATCCTTGACGGATTGGGTACGAGAGTTAGGACTTTCAAACCTTCTTGTGAAGCTTTCTAAGTAATTGGTGAAGGCACCGATCATCTTCATTACGTTCATCATTCCTGGATTATTGTTTTGACTTCTTGGTTGCTCACCACCCCAAGACCTCCGGTCATTTCTTCTTCCTTGTGACCAAGGAGCACTTGCATTGTTCAATGCTCTCAGCTTATGGCAGTTGGGTCTGGTATGTCCTTGCAATTCGCAATGGTGACAAACATGATTCGTTCTACGACCCCGTTGTGATCTTGGCAGTGATCTTCCTCTAGCTTCAAATTTGGCTTCAGATTGATTATGGGACTTATTTAACACCTGTTGATCAGCCACCTTCTTTTTCTGTTCAACCTTAACTTTCTCAGGAATAGATTATTCTACAATCAGTTCTATGGCCTTCACAAATTTCACTTCTTTGGTGACATTGGCCGATGAGCTACTCCCTCCGGTATATCCCAACCCGTACTTGTCTGAAAAATGTTTTTGAGATGAAATAACATCTTCCAACTTCTTGGAGGAGACCCTATCTATCTTGGCATGTGCTTGCACTACCTCTTGCTCAAGAAATCTCACATTTGTGTAAGCTTCTGATAGCTCACCATTTAGTGTCTCAATCTCACACTTTGCCTCCATATATCTAACCAGGAGACTTTTATAGTCTTCCTCTGCTTTCTTCATTTTCTTTACAGCCGCCTTTACTACCCTTGCATACTCTCCCGACTTTTCAAGGAGTAGGGTGTAATTCTCTTGAAGACTAGCTGTATTCTCATCCTCTTCAACATCTGATTCTTCAACAATCCCAATGGAATCTTCATGACTGTGTTCTCCAAGTTCTTGTACAAGTTGATTCAGGTCCTCCGAGGACTCAACATGTTCAATAGCCATAAATACGGAGTAATTTCCTTCTCCGTCATAGCTATCCTCAGAATCAGAATTTGATGAATCTGAGTCACTTAGAGTAGTGGCATATACCTTGCCCTTCGATTTCAAATAATTGGGACATTCTTTCTTGAAATGTGCATGTCCAATGCACTCGAAGCACGTAATACCTTGTGAAGATTGGGGTTCTCTACCATCTTTCCTTCTAAATTCCTTTTTCTCCTTTCTAGAACTCTGAAATTTTCCTTTGTTACCAAATTTCCCACTGTTCTTGAGTTTTAAGAATTTTCGGAAGTTTTTCACAAGATACGCCACATCTTTATCTACACCATCCTCATCCGAAGAGTCACGAGATACTGCCCTCTCATCAATTGTCTTAAGAGCAAGAGATTTTCTCTTCCTCTACGTGGGCAACGACAATTCATATGTCTGCAATGAGCCAATCAACTCTTAGACTTTAATGTCGTCAAGATCTTTGCTCTCTTCAATAGCCGTCACTTTAGCACGAAAACTTTCTGACAGTGACCGAAGGATCTTCCTTACTATTTTAGAATCCTCCGTCTTTTCCCCCAAATTGAATTTGCGACGACCACCTTGTTCAGCTTACTATAAAAAGAGTCAAAGGACTCATCCTCGCTCATTTTGAGCTCCTCAAAGCGAGTGGTCAACATCTGTAGTTTGGTGTCCTTCACGTTCTTAGTTCCTTCATAAGTTATCTCCAGAATCTCCCATGCTTCCTTAGTAATAATGATATGTGAAATCTTGTGAAATTCTTATAGAGAAACACCACAGAAAATAGCATTTAAGTCTTTACTATTAGCATTAGCCGCCGCAAGAGCTGCCTTATCCTAAGTGGATTTGGCAGTCTCCGGCCTAGTCCAACCAACTTCAACTGCATCCCACATAGCATCATCAATACAACACAAAAATGCCCTCATTCGGACCTTCCAAAAAGCATAATTATTACCATAAAAAAATATTGGCATATTTAAAGATTGAGACCTATCCATCTTAACAAGGGGTCAGGGATCGCACTGAGATAATGAAACCACTAAGAGTGCACCCGCTTTGATACCAATTGAAAGTTCAATATGTGTGTAAAACACCTTTGAACGTTTAAACCTCAATTACAAAATTATCAATTCAAGTTTAATGTCAAACAATAAATGTGCGGAACATGAACATAAGCGAATAACCGAATTGATAAGCTATATAAACCATAAATAATCACAATCACAGCAGTAATTAAATATAAAGGAAAGAGAGATGCAAACACAAGGACAACACTCGATGTGTTATCGAAGAGGAAACCAAAGCCCTCAGCGTAAAACCTCTCCGCCGCCCTCCAAGCGGTCAATAATCCATTAGAAAATGTAGTTGGGATACATGAACAACAATAGACCCTCCAAGCCTAATCTACCCAATGTACTTAAGCCCTCAAAGTTTCTTACTCCAACGAGGTTGCACTGAACTTTTTTCTTTTGTAGCTTACCTAATTCCGCTATAGCCCATAGCATCAACCAATATGAATTGGTCCTTTCCTAATTGCTTCCCAAAGTACCAAATAAACCTTCTCACATATATGAGTATGGTGAGAAAAGGATTTGGCCAAGAACCTCTCAAGGATGTATCAATGGAGAGGAAGAGAGTAGAGGAATTTGAAGAGTCTCTTAGGTGAAGATTGTGGATGAATCAATCTTGTTTTTCTCTAAGGTTTCTCTTTCAAAATTCTCTTTGGAAGTTTTCTTCATTTCGTGGGTATAAGGGTCCATATATAGTGGTGTGTGTTTAGAATGCGAAGAGTCAGTTTTTCCCAAACAGGGTGGTCTGAGTCGCGAGTTCAGCCGCAAGCTAACGGCCTGGCCAACCTAGGACTTTTGTCTTGTAGTGCGACAGCTGGCGTGACTCTTTAGCTCCCCTACATGCTTCACACGTGTGTTGCAGTTGGCGGCTTGACAGTCGCGAGTCCTAGCCACAAGTCTCTGCATCCTTGCACAATCTTGAGCATTTCTTCACACTCTCTCACACACTACCCTTACATGAATCCCACCTAAATACAAGGTTACTAATTACTAAAATACAAGCAAATTTTGTATGAAATAAAGACAACAAGATGGTTGATTAAATTCAACGTTACATGTTTATTAGAGCATTGACATCAGGTGTGTCAAATGCCAAAATTTTTGTATTTGGTGAACACTAAAATCATTGCTTCATGAGGTGTTTCAAATCTCAAAATTTTTTGCAACATGCTACAGTACCATTCTAATAATAGAACGACACTGTAGCAAAATCTCAAAAGTTTTATTATTTTTTTATTCACTCCGGTGGGCTCAGACAGAAGTAATTTTTTTCCTTTTTTAATCAACTCTTCTCTCTCCTCTCTCATCTCACACGTCTGCCTCCCTCTCTCCTGTTCTTTGGCATCTCTCACTCTCTTCCTCTCTCATCCTCTGTTACAAACCCTATGGTAGAACTAACTCTTGAAAATTGGCTTGAAAGAGAAGAGTGCCTAAAAACTTATAAACACATGGTTAAACTTATACTTAATCTATGTAGGACACTAGGTTCATAACTTACCACTACACTCCGCAGCCCACGTCCACAACGGCTCACTCTAGCGACAATGACCTAATGGTAGCCCCCTCTGAGATCCAACCACAAAGCCACAACTCATTTAATCCTATACTCAATGAGCTACACCTTATTACTCGAGGTGGTGTTTGGTTCTTATACTAAATGTTACAATCTCATGAGTAGAACTCACTCTTAAAAACCGGCTTACAAAGGAAGGGTGCTCAAAAACTTATAAATACATGGTTAGGATTATACTTGTAGGACACTAAGATCATAACATCCTCAAGCCACTACCGCTGATCTCGAGTTGCTACTACTAATCTCTCTTGGAGCCACTGCCGCCAATCTCGCCTCTCTCCACCTCTCTCTCTCTCTCTCTCTCTCTCTCTCTTTATTTTAATATTTGTATATATTATTTTAATAGAAAGAATTGAATAATAGATGTGATGTATGATGAATTGTAAAATAGAGTGTTAAAATAATAAATAGTCTTTTTGATATGTTAAAATGACATTTTTTTAGAACATCTGATACTGATGCTCTTAACAAATACCCTAGAGGCACTAATTAACCGAAACTTTATTATACAAGGAAAGGATTTTAACTTTGAAGGGGTTTAGTTATTTTCAATTCCCCCAATTTTAAGGCTATGCCAAACTGATTGGGCTGCATAATCCAAAATAAGAAAAATGACCGCTCTTGGGAGGGAGATCCACTCGGGTATAGAAAAATGACCTCTCTTGGGAGGGAGATCCACTCGAGCATATAAACGCTTTATTGAGGAGTAAAGATTGAAATGAAGAGAAGGAGAGAAAGAAACAAAACATCATGGTTTGGTTCTGCAAGTTCTCATATTTTGAGCTAGAAACTCTCAGGAGAGCCAATTCTAATAGAAATTTGGACTACAAATTTCTCATGTAAAGTAAATATTTACTTGTGAACCAGAAGAAGATATGTATACACTTGACTTCTGGATGTATACTTCAACTTGCTACAACTAAAAAAAAAAAAAAATTCAATACATTGCACAGGATCAAACTTTTTCCCTTAGTTCTGCTACGGGAACATAAATCACATTCAGTTGAAACAAATGACATCTATCTGAATTCTTAGCTTTGTCATTTTGAAGTCTTAGTAGTTTCTGCTTTATGGTCTCTAGTCTATCCTTGACTTCGCAAAGTCTTTCCATTTCCATCTCTGCCACTTGACATCCACCACCTCCAGCCATCACATTGATCCTCTTCCTCTCCTTAGTTCTTGCTTCTAAAAGCTTCTTCAAGCTCACATCATCGCTGAACTCCACTATATCCTGAATGCAACACATGAGATAACAACAGTGAGGTCAGCCAGATCTTGGTTAAAACCAACCTAGTTCCATCTGTACCTGATCTCAAGACATATATATGAATTATTAGTTCTGCTACAGGAACATAAATCAGAGTCTGTTGAAACAAATGGGATTTATCTGAATTCTTAGCTGTCATTTTAAAGTCTTAGTAGTTTCCGCTTTATGCTTTATCTATCAGGATTTTTTTGAGAGGGAGAGAGAGATTTACAACTTTTATTTGCATTAGCTTTCCTATTCCTGTGCCAGCAATACTATAATGAATACCTCAAGGGCAGGATATTAGATCTAATTGATCCTCCATGAAATATTTAGTGGGAAGAGAGCACTGATAGGTGACTTCATTATGAGTTAATCGACTCAATAGGGAAGGTCAGCTTATTATAGCTGGTTGGATGAATTGTACAAGTCTTGCACATGAAGGGTTAGTGACTGTTCAAAACTAGCTCCTAGGAAGAATAACTTATAGTTATAGGAATTATTTTGAGCAGCTTACTAGAGAGTATGCAATTGCCAGAGAAGCAAAGGCAAAGTCGGTAAATCTAACATCCATTGTCAAGAGAGCTGCTTCTAATCTTCTTATACGATAATAAATTTAAATCAATCTGAAAAACAAGAGTCAAAGAAAGAAATAAAGGATTTAGAGCCACAGGTACCTTGTTGCCATTTGAAGGTGACCCAAGTGAAGATCTTATGTGCTGTTTTTTCTTTAAAGTTCCGGTTAATGACTTCAAGCGCTTTCTCTGGTTTTTAACGTTCTTTGGCACATGAACCATAATCTCTGCAGAGGTACCCTCTGATGCCTCAACATTGGTAGCGCTTTTCTCCACATTTTCTAATCTGGATTCCTTAAAACTATGAAGTTGCATTCCAATCTCTCCCTGTTGCACAGAAGAATCAACCAATGTTGGGTCTTAATGAAAACTAAATATAATTAAGAGTTCAGATTAAAGTTTCAACTATCAAGGATTCATATGAAACAAAAAATGATTTCTTGACTCTATACAGCATACACAACACTACAAAGATAAGAACGCATAATTAAAAATTGATGGGAATCTACTGCTTCATTAGTTCCAAAGATATACAGAAGTACTTGTACAAGAAAGAAGCTATTATAGCATCAAATGGTGAACAGGTGGGGAGATTTGTATCAGAAGATAAAAATTGGTGACAGTACAAGGTGCAGGGTGCTAAGCAGGTGACAGCTGACAACACAAGAAAGGAACAAGAACAAAACCAGTAAAAGAATAGGAGAATTGAACATACGCATTTCAAAAATAAATGGAGTACCACCTTACCTTTCTGGATTTAAGTGCTAAGTACCGGGCATTTTTGAACCATTTGCTAACCTGGAAAAAAGTTGATTAAATGTTATAACTTCAAGCTGGAAGAAATAGATAGCTATAAGCTATTAACAGCATTTCCACCAACAATGCCTGCTATTCCCCAATTGTTACTAGCCTCACAGATCAGATACTACAAAGATTAATAGATGTCTAGTAAATTGGCTACTTCTCCATCAAATGTACATTCACAATATTATAAAGTCAAATCTATCAAAGAAAAAAAAAATTGAACACATTCGATTGGGTGATAAATGTGTTGCTGTAGCCATTCATGGTATGCTGATAATGCCTGATACTAAATCAAGAGGCAGTATAAAGCTTTTCTTACAAAACTGCTGGTAAAGAACCACTTACATTGCACGCGGAATAGGGATTGTGATCTAATGATTCTAATATTGTGCATAAATTGTACCATTTGACCTGAAAACCTCTTTTCAACTCTTCATACTTTTGAAAAACTCTTCATATATTTTTTTTCATTAGTATGAAGAGTTGATAAGAAGTTTGTAGGTCAAATGGTACATTTTATACTTTGGAGAGCCATAACCCTTGCTTTCAGTAAAGCACATATTTGCTTGTGCACCGAATGTAGTGGTAGTTTTCCATTATTACTTTCCACTTTTTTCTTTCCACAAATACAATCTGATAGCTTAAATAATTACCTTCTCAGGATCAAGGCCCAACTCTTTTGAAAGATCCTCCTTGACAGCCCTAGGTGGAAGCTCATTCTCAGCGAAGACTTGACGAAGCTTCTGATGCAGTACATAAGAAGCAAAAGGACACAGTTAGCATAGTAATATCAGATTACAGTACTGAAGATTTTAAAAACAAGCTCTGTTTGGAAGCTTTGTATGAGAAAGAAAAGGGATAACTTCTACTACCTCTACTGCATTGCGAGGTATTCTAAAAAATGCCCTTCTACTTGATGTTTCTAGAGGACGTTTCTTTTTCACCTCTCGGGTGTCAGAATTTGAACACTTTTTCTCACTTTCATACAGTGTCATAAGAGTACTGGCCGCATCAGATTCCTTTTCTCTCCGCTTTCTTTTAGCAGGACCCCAGTCTTCATCTTCACTCACTTGTTCATATGGAGGAGCATCCTTTCCAAACATTTCCTAATAGGGAAATTTTTTTTAATTACATCTAATTACACAATGATAATCTCAACACTCCCTCAAAAATTTCTGCTATCAATATAGTGAAGTTTTATGCAAATTTTCCACAAGACTATTTTATCTACAATATCTAGAAATTAATGATTTATCACCAAAAATAATAATTTGTAAGGACAATTTATGAGTTAGGAATAAATCTAACAGGTATCTTTCTTAAGCCAATGAAAGTTACTTTTGAATTTAAGCCTTCAATCACAGAAATGTATCCACAATTCATTATTACACCATCAAAATGCATTTGCATTCCCTATATCCATCCCAACAAATTTGGTGCCCCAAAAGTGAAAAGTTTCCCCATATTGCTTATTTATCTACCCTTTCTGACGGTAATGAATTGAATTGCATGTACTTTTTTGACAACAAAAGGCCACATAACACAAGCAAGCCTACCCCCTAATACAATATTCCTGGATAACCAGCATGCTACTTTTGCATTCCACAGCAATCCATTCCAGGTAACATAGAATCAAGGCTAATGGCTTAGATGGCAGCTCAAGATCAGCCTTATGAAGACCTTATATTCCCTGGGGAGGTTCTGCCCCATGGAAACGCTCTTTAATAGAACTTTAGCCTTAACTAGTAATGACAAGTTTCTTGGTGGACCGATAATGCCTGACTTATCAATTTATCAAGTAAATTACTAGGAGCTCATGTAGCCCATGATGGATTAATCGTATTATGGGCCGGAGCAATGAACCTATTTGAAGTGGCTCATTTCGTACCAAAAAAACCCATGTATGAACAAGGATTAATTTTACAACTGTCTTCAGAAACAAACCATGTGCCACCATGATCCTGCCCACTCCTTTTCTTTTTCCACCTTTTTTGTGGGTAAAGTATCACTATCGAGGATAGGGGACCACTACAGCTTCAACTTCAGGTTCTTTTTCTTTTATAAATATCTTCAATTATAAGCAAGCTATTTCAATGATAAAAGAAATTAAGAATTTTGAGATACTCACATCATATAACTTCTTATAGTCAACGGTTCAATGATAAAAGAAATTAAGAATTTTGAGATACTCACATCATATAACTTCTTATAGTCAACGGTTCTTCGCTGCCTAGGGCCACATATGATTTCACCCTCAGTGGATTCATCAGAATCTAAACTGGTATTAGCAAAATGGTTTTCACAGCCCATGCTCTCCTTTCCAGAAAAAACTTCACCATCTAAAGACCAGCTCAGGCTAGTAGAACTGCTGGTGTCATCTGATGCATTTTCATCAGCTTCTGCCCCACTGATCGTGCAACTGTTTTCCCTCCTCTCTGGATTATAATCATCATCGTCAGAATCATCTGAGGGCCATTCTTCTGCTGGATCTAGTAATGCATTCCCACCATCAGGGAAAGCAGCCTCTTCCTTGAATATATCCTATTCCATGTAAGAAAAACTTCATTAATTTACTGAAGCAGCAAAAAGAAAGATTCCACAAGATATTTCCAGCAATTAACCTGCCAAATACTGTTCATGGAGAAGTGGGTCCCAAGATGGGCATTCATTGCTTCTAGAATTTCCATCTTACACTCACAAAATTTGCAAAACCAACCTTGATCACCTGGAGGAACTGTAGGTTATCAATTACACTAGAAATCAGTTTCTTAAAGAAGCCTTCTGATCCATAAATTACTGAACATTCACAAAGCAGAAAAGAGTAGAACATACTATTGTCAGTATCCAATGGAGGATCAAGGCATTTTTGGTGGAAAGCACAGTTACATGTCCCATCACAAAGTATAATATCATTATCTGGGAAAGCTTCACGCAACTTGCATTTTGCACAGAATATCTAGATGTAACAAATAATAGAAACATTAAAATACAAGTCAAAACTAGATGAAATCTGAAAGGTAGTAGTAGCCAGAGTCTTCATGTGTACAATCGTGCAAATATTCTAAACAAAAAGCCTTGGAGGTAAAGCCTCATAGGTTAGGTACCAGACCAGAGGCTGAGGTTCAAAACACATGCCATGCTAACCACACTAGCATCTAAACTACCTAGTAAAACAATAGAACAAAGATACTATTAGTTGGGACTTATAGCCTGTTTCAAAATGCAAAATCTAGTAAAGATTTGAGAAATCTACCGGATCAATTACTTCCAAACTGTTGTCCAAATCCACCAAAATGAGACTCACCTTTACGTTTGAAGTGATGTAGAGTTAACACTGTACCCAAGTGCACAGACACTAAATTTCTGACCCAGTCTTTGCTTCTCGGTTTAAGCAAGCATGCTCATTCAAAAGTGGCTTGAGATGAATTAAGAAATCCCAAACAGCCCCTTCCAGTACCCATCACTTTTTATTTTTTTATAAGAATTCTAGTACCCATCACTAAATAAAAATAATTTTAAAGGGCTTCTTATTTAAAAGAGAGAGATGATAATTTTGCTTTAAAAAGATTTGTATTGCTAATATTTAGCAGACTGTGGTGATGTGTGTTTACATGTTCATGGTATACAGATCCATCTGGAGCAATGGCAGAATCTTCAATGCATCCTTCTGAACTAAGTGAATCCAGCTGGCGAATTGCATCACGTATTCCAAGTTTACACTTCAATATCTGTTTCTTGGCTCGTTGCAGTTCCTTTTCTGGCTTAATCTTTTCTCGACTAGAATAAATATTAAAAAACAAAAAATAAATAAACCACTGTTCTGTATATCACAAAATAGCTAAAATTATATAAGAAGGAACCTATACAAATATCATACTTCACTTGTGATTTTTTTGTTCTTTTGGTTTGGGGAGGGGGAGAATTGACACTTATAAAACCATTTCAAAATTTAGAGCAGGAATATAAATCAAATGAAAAAAAATAGATTGCACAGTCTAATATCTTCACATTGAAGTGCATCTAAAACATTGAGATCAAAATTAAGTGATTAATTATTAGTGATTCGTTTTACCTAATATTCTTAGGGGGTGTTGATTCAAACCCCTACTCACAATTAAGAGTTGAAGAATATAAGCACAAACATAAACTATCAATAGTATATCATATGCACGTCTTGTACATATAACACCCTCATGCATCTCACATGCACAGCAAAATTTTGAAATTTCTAGTCCTTACCATTCTTTCACTTCTCTCTCATACTATTTTATGGTAAAAATTCTAATAGTCGATAAAAACCCAGTTCTGGCTATGCGCCAGCTAATAATACAAAAATTTATGGATATCAAGCAATTTTAACCTTCAATCAATAATTGACAATGATTTTCTGTGCTATTTTAGTCAACTGTCAACTCCATTGCCTTCTGTGACCCCATACTATGTGATAGGCAGGCAATGACCAGATATGAGTTCTTAGTCCTCTGTCACAAAAAGAGGTTATTCTTTTTCATTTCATTTGCAAAGTTAAAATTTGCCCTTCATAAATTTTTATGCAATAATCATTTTGTTTTCAAAAAGTGTTCTATATTCAGCCCATAAAAAATCAACTAGAAGCAGATTCATTATAGGAAGTCAGATTCTTTACAGATGGCATCAAGGGCTTTAGACTTAACGGGCATAATATAAAATGTGGGAGGATATAGGGAGAGGGTTCTTTGATAGATCATGACACTGAAAGTTTGATGAGATTGTTGAAAGGTTTAAGTTTAACCTTCAATTTTCAAGAATTACACCAGATAGTAACAATGTTCCAAAAAGAAATTATGATTATTTCATTCACAACATCAAATGTATACAAGCAAGCACATTTCATAGAGGCTCAAATCTCTTTGGGACATTTAGTGAAAAACCAGAACCTTGCCATTTTAAACTTGACTGTAGACTCAGTCTAATAGACTCATGGTTGGAATACTAAAAGCCATAACTAACAACTCCGACCCTTTGGCCTAAACAATTAAGAACAACGTTTTTGACATGATAATCCTCTCATTCCTCCAAAAAAACACAATCTCTGGAAAGTAAATTTCTGAGATATCTTCAACATTTTTAGCTGGGTTAGTTTTTACACTTTTACTCACCAGTAATCAGTTTTGCATATCTACTGTAACATACTTAATCTACAGCTTCAAAATTTAGCATGCTTGTTAAGAAGAATGAAAACTTATGATCCAACAGTACCTATTCCTCTCCAAGGCATTCACTGTTGGAGAGGGATTGGACAGTGGGGAACTCTGCATCTTTTCGTATTGACTCAAAGGCATTCTTCTTGGCTTTTGATGGGGATTGTATGGATTCATATTCCATCATTGAAAAATGAGGCATGTATCATGGTTCTATTCAGGTTGGTAGATTGGGTTTGGATTGGATCATTGCATGCTTGGTAGAGTTATGCCGTTGGGATTTTAGCAAGCAACATGTTTTCAAACGGTTTCATGAGAATTATAAGATCTTGGAGTTTTCTAGTAGGTTGAAAAAGGGTGGTATTTTTGTGGAAATATCAGAGTATCATAATGGGGCAAGACGTGGTTGTTTGCGTGTCCCAGAAGGATTTAATAAGGGTGGCTGGGCTTTGCTTGAAGTGAATTTACGTGATTTTTTCTTGGGAAAATCAGCTTCTAGGCTGGGGAAGGAGGTGGTTGCCAGTGGTGGTGGGTTTGAAAAATCCATTGGCAATCCAAGGAATCAAGTTTGGAAAGAATTTAATGGGAACGTGAAATAAAGAAGTGATTTATGTTTGGAGAAGCAATTTCCAAATCTTTCTGGCAATTTAAATCAAGAGAGATTTGGGGGATTTAATTTTTTTTTTTTTTTTAAATAAAATATTCCAACTCACTTCAAATTTGGCCGCTCCATGCATGTAACATCTGTTAAATGGACCAGGCCCATTTTTCTTTAAAAATTTCTGCACCTTTAGAAGGAGTAGGCCAATGTATGGTTAGTTGGGCCAATTTCGTCCAGCCCAAATATGCAAAGGCTGCCCAAGTCTTTAAACCATCTAGGCTCGGACCTACTGTTAATCAAGACCAACATGACCAAACAGGCCAAAACCCAACAGGTCCAACCTGTTGTTTTTAAACACTTGGAGAAACGCAGCCTTCTAAGCTCGTGGGAGATGGGTGAATTATCAGGCTCCCATGACTCAGACGAGAAGCCACCGATGGTGTCTCCGAGTTACAACAAGGTGGGTGGGGTATTTCCAAGGTCCAACAAGGGCCTCGATGTGGCTGTGGCTTGCAGCTCTTCTTCTGGGGACCCTCCAAGCAGTGGTGCCGAGATGGGGCGGGTAGTTCTTGCTGCTACAGCCGTCAATAGTCCAATTGTGGGCTGTCCAATCACTGGGGCTGAGGTGAGTTTGCTGGTTTCGAGCTCCGATGGGCATTCCTACTTCACTAACCCTGATGCTCCTTCAAAAGTGGGTTCTTTGATGATAAATCGGTTTTTGAATTCTCTGATATGCTTTGCCATCAACAATTGTTGGGACAAAACTAATTCTCTCCTTATTATGAGCTGGTTTCTGATTCAAATGAAGATGACACTCTAATGTTGAATTGGGACAATTCCATGGGGTCAGGTAAGGCTGAAGAAGATTAGAATTCTTTGGATTTTGTACCTTTGGAAAAATGGGATCCTAGGGGGTCTGGATTTAATGACAGAGGAGGGTGAACTGGATGACACTTTTGTGGGGGATGACTTGGAACCTTCAGCTTGGGTGAGAAGGATAATTAAGGGCTTTAGTAAATTTGTGGGTTTTTCTATTGATTTTTGTGAGAGGCAGTGTATTGCTTTCTTTCAACAACTTGAGAAAGTGTGGGAAAGACAAGCTGCTGCAGGTAGTCTTTGTCATACTGTTTCTTCAACTAAAAAGGTATGAGGGAATTAAGGAACTTAGTTTCTACTGTTAATTATGCTAGGCAATCTAGTAGATGAACCAGAGGGAATGTGATTTCCATTGGGATGGGCTCAGATCGCTGTCCATGAACTTGAAACTCTTATCCTGGAATGTGAGAAAATTAAACAATCCTCATAAAAGGGATACTATGAAGAATTTACTCAAGGAACGGAAGTGTGATGTTGTGTGTTTTCAAGAAACCAAATTGGACTGTACCAATTCTTCTGTTGCGAAAAGTCTTTGGAGTAGCCCTTTTGTAGATTGGGTAGCTTTGAATATTCACACAGTAGGGGGAGTTCTTTTGACTTGGGATAAAAGGGTGTATAAGAAAATTGATTGTGTGGTTGGTAGTTTTTCTGTTTCTAATCTTGTTGAAGGGTGTGGCAGATGGGTTTGTTTGGATTTGTAAGGGGATGTATGGTCTGACTATTGCTGGTCTTAGGGATGCTTTGTGGGCAAAACTTGATAGTGTGAGAGCAAAGTGGAGTTCGTCTTGGTGTGTCTTTGGTGATTTCAACATCATCAGATATCTAGTAGAGGGACTTTGGTTGTATTTCTTAGTCCAACCATGTTCAAATTCTCAGACTTTATTGCGAGGAATTTTTTGGTCAATCTACCTTTGGTGGGGGGTAAGTTTACGTGGTTTCGAGACTCTAAGAATCCTTCTATGTCTAGAATTGATAGAGTTTTGGTGTCAACTAACTGGGATGATCACTTCTTGGATGTGACCCAAAGGCCTCTCCCTCGTGTGGTATCAGATCAATGTCCTCTTCTTGTGGAGGCAGGTGGTATGTCAAGGGGGAAGAGTTCCTTTAAATTTGAAAATATGTGGCTTAAAGTTAAGGGTTTTGTGGATTGAGTTCAGGGTTGGTGGAACGGATATCATTTTGTGGGGGCCTCCTAGTTATGTTCTAACCTGTAAATTCAAGGCTCTTAAAGGAGACTTGAAGCATTGGAATAAACTTGTTTTTGGGGACGTGTCTTTTAGGAAAAAATGTTTGTTGTCTGAGCTTCTGGTTCTAGATTCGAGAGAAGGGATGCAAGTTTTGTCTCCAGCAAATAAAACAAGAAGAACTGAGTTCAAGGCCACTATCACGTATTTAGCCTCCTTGGAGGAGATTTCTTAAAGGTAAAAATCGAAGGCTCTGTTTCTAAAAGAGGGGGATAATAATACTGGGTTTTTTCATAGGTTAGCTAATTCCTATAGATGTGCTAATACTATGAAGGGTGTGGAGGTTGAGGGCATTATGTATGAGGCTGAGTTAGATATTCAAGATCAGGCGGTGGGTTTTTATAGAATTTATATCAAGAGTTTGAATCTTGGAGGCTCACTGTTAATGGGTTAGAGTTTGCTAGTCTGGATGATTCCAATCGACTTTCACTAGAAAGGGAGTTTGAAATTGAGGAGATCATTGCAGCTCTTTGGGAGGCTGAGGGTGATAAGGCTCCTGGTCCTAATGGTTTTACTATGGCTTTCTTTTAAAAGTGTTGGTGCGTGCTTGAGAGGGATGTTATGGCTTTCTTTGCGGACTTTCATAGACCATCTTTGAGAAATCTCTCAATGCCACCTTTTTGTGTTTGATACCAAAGAAGATCAATGCTGTTAATATTAAAGACTTTCGTCCTATTAGCCTTGTGGGCAGTTTGTACAAACTTTTGTCAAAGGTGTTGGCTCATAGGCTATGATGCGTGTTGGATAAACTTATATCCAACTCTCAAAATTCCTTTGTTGGGGGAAGACAGATTCTTGACTCTGTTCTCATTGTAAATGAATGCTTGGATAGTAGATTGAAGAGTGGTATTCCATGTGTGGTTGTCAAGTTGGATATTGAGAAGGCTTATGATAATATGAATTGTGGTGCTTTGTTTCACCTTACGGAGAAGATGGGTTTTGGAGAGAAGTGGAGGCGATGGATGAAGGCTTGTATTTCTACAATACATTTTTCAGTGCTTATTAATGGGACTCCAGCTGGTTTTTTTTGGTAGTTCTCACGGTCTTCATCAAGGGGACCCTTTATCTCCACTCCTTTTCCTATTGGTGATGGAGTTGTTGATAGGATATTGAAGAGCTGGTTTCCAAGCAAGGCCCAATGCGTGAGGAGGTTTGCATATTTCTTATCTTCTGTTTGTTGATGATATTATTCTTTTTTGTGATGCATTCAGGGAACAATTATTATATATTCGGATGGTGTTGATTTTCTTTGAAGCTATCACAAGCTTGAAAGTAAACGTTGGTAAGAGTGAGATTGTGCCAGTTGGTGAGGTTGAGAATTTGGATGCTCTGGCTTGTACTCTATGTTGTAAGGTTGGTTGTTTGCTCATGACTTATTTGGGTATGCCTCTTGAGGCTCATTATAAGGATTCTTCGATTTGGAACCCTATTATAGAAAGAATGGAGAAAGCTCTCAGGTTGGAAGCGGTTATATCTGTCAAAAGTGGATAGGCTTACTTTATTGAAGAGGACTCTATCGAGCCTTCCCACTTATTATCTTTCTTTATTTACTATTCCACAACATGTGGCGAACAGATAAGAGAGGATTCAAAGGAATTTCCTTTGTGGGAGATCTGCTAAAGTTTTTAAATATCCGCTTGTTACTTTGGGAAAAGGTTGTTTGGCTAATGAAGATTGGTGGTTTAGGAATCTGGAGGATTGGGCTATTTAACCAAGCTTTGATTGGGAAATGGCTATGGCATTTTGGGAACGAAGTCACCCATTTATGGCGTCAGGTTATAGCCACCAAATATGTGGAGGCTAGTAGAGGTTGGTACACTAGAGTTGTTAGAGGGACTCATGGCTGTGGGATGTGGAAGAAAATTAGGAAAGATGTAGAGAGTTTCTTTGGTCATGTGGTGTATATGGCAAGAGAGGGTATTCTCGCATTCAATTCTAGTACGACCCTTGGAGCGGTCCTATTTCTTTGAAAAGATTTGTATCTAGATTTGTTTGCATGTGTTGTGGCTCAAGAAGCTCGGATTTCTAACCTAGTTTTATTGCACCAGATGGGGGAGGTGGGAGCTGGAACTTACTTTTCCTTCTTGACTTTCAAGACTAGGAGTTGGAGAGATTTTACTCTTTCTTCAAGCATGTCTCCTCCAAATTACCAAGGGAGGAGGGTGATGATATCTTGGTTTGGCAATTGACTTGTAGTGATGTTTTTTACGTGCACTCTTTTTATAACTCATTATTGGAAGCTCCTTCTATTTCTTTCCCTTGGCAAAGCATTTGGTGTGTTAAGGTACCTAAAAGGGTGTCTTTCTTTTTATGAACAGCTGCTAGGGGTGCGATTCTTACGATCGATAACCTAGTCAAGAAGAACTTGCCTCTTGTTAATTTTTCATGGAGGAATTGGGTGGGGACTTATTCTTCAAAGGTTTGGAATATGGTACCAACGTGTCTTATGTTGTTAATATGGAAAGAACGTAATGCCCGAACATTTGAGGACATTGACAAACCTATTGATCTGTTGAAGTCTTTGCTAGCAAGGACTTCGTTTGAGTGATCTCGTATTTGGGGTTTTACGCATTGTATTACCACGTCTGATTTCTTTATTTCTATTAGCTCTTCCCTTTGATTTGTTTGTATTCGTCTCAAGTGTAGTGAGTTTACTATCGTAAACACATTTGTACTTTTCTTATTAATAAAACTTTTATTACCTATAAAATAAAAAATAAAATAAAATAAAATAAAAGATATTGTAGCCTAGCTACAACCATGTTTGTTGCCAAATTTATCCTTGATTTTCATGGGACATTAAGGATGAATGAGAAAGACGAACTTTTCTTCTTAATGGAAAGATATGTGAGATAAGGTTTTCATACCTCTGACCTTTCCAACCTTCCCCAGAGTAAGCATCAATAAGGTTCTGCTCCAGCTTCATTTTAATCAACAGGTACCTTGTTCTCCTCTTCAAACGAGAAGCTTCATCCAGCTCCACAGTATCCTTTTGCCTTCTCTTCTTCCTCTTCTTAAGATTAGTAATTTTGACCTCCCCATCAGCATTTTTTCCATTTCCCTCAGAGCTATTAAGCGAGGGTTTTCCACCTTGAAGCTTCAATGAAGACTGCTTCTTGGAAGACTTTGTATCAAGGGCTTTATGCAGAATTTTTTTACTCATAAATTTTCTGCTTATGGAATCATTCTTGGGCCCCCTGCTTACAGACTCAGTAACTGTCCTCTTTGAAAGATTTGAACCAACTGGGTTTACATGAGATTTTGATTTTGGTTTGTGTTTCTTGCCATTGGATATTTTGCTACCCTTTTTTAACTTGAATGATGCAATCAGCTTAGACCCAGATTCTGTCTTGGAATAACAAGATCTGCTAGATTCTTGGAAGGTTAATTTCTTAGCAGTACCATGCATATCGAGCTTTGATGTATGAGCACTGAAAATTTTGGCAAACACAGATAAGTAATGATGTCAAAAATACCCATCATATGATATAGTTTAGATAGGAATTTACCACATAAACAAGGACATAGTTAGTGTATAGAGAAGAAACTCAAGAACAACAGATTACTATTTCACAGTTTATGCCTCTACAACGAATTGCAAGTATTATGAACATGGCCTAAATCTTTCAAAAGTAATCAGCTGTATGTTAAAAATATTTGAAGCATTAAGAAATTCAATTGAATAAAACGCATCTTCATACAGAAAATAAATTCAAGTGCATGGTCACGTTTCTAAAAGTACTCCTCATGCCATTTTCAAAAAATAAAAAAATGAAAACTTATATCAAGATTCGAGATTCCATCTAGCAGTTCCATTGAAGTCCAAAGATATTAAAGCTCAGAATCACTTACACATCTACTATGGAAATCCACAATGGGATGTTGATGCCCAAGATAGATGTACTAATCTTAAATACATAAAAATTACACAGAACCAGATAAAGCACATCACATCATGAAATATTGTTCTTAACCAAGGTAGAACAGAGTCTAAAAGTCGTATAAGCCTTGAACAAATTTTATTAAAAAAAATAATAATAAAAAAAAAAATGTTAATAGATACTACAGATTGTAAAAGGCCCTATTTTTTAGAGGACCTCAAATGCCAGTCCAAAGTCTTGCATGAATCATCAATTTGAACGGCCATCCATATATAACACGTAAAAAGGTACAGTACAATATTAAGATAATTCTTTTGGTTAACATTATTATATATGAAAACTAACTTCCAAAGACCTAATCAAACAGTATTTGGAGAAGAAAATGTTTTCCTCGTTATTACAAAAAGAACAATTATGTCAATAATAATAATAATAGTAATAATACTAGAAGCAAAAAAGGAGGGGAGGACTCCAAGATCCCAACTAATAATTGGAAAAATAAATAAATCAAAATCGTAATTGTGGAAAGATACAGATTATGTACATCAACACAATACTGATTATCCACTAAAATTTAAATTCAACACCTACCCGGATTTCAAACTAGTAATTTTTTTAGAAAGAGAAGAAAAAAAACACATGGTGATTCAAACAAACAGCATTCAATCGAGGGAAGGGTAAAGAAATTGATGATAATCTGCCGCCATTGCCAAAATCCATAGAAAGAGGAATGCATGATCAACAAAGGAAGGGACAATTCAAGAATATAAGTATAGTCCGTCTATATAGCCAATGCCCCAAGAGAACCAAACCAAGAAGACCCTTGAATCTAATCTAATAAAACAAAACCCACCTCACGTGAACAATAACATCAAGAATAAAACAAAGAAAACACAGAAACAAAGTAAAAGGTCTATTTTATAAAATAAAAAAAAAACTAACCTGAAAGAAGAATAGGGTTGTTGAAAGAGATCTACAACTTGAAGAGCTATAGAGCTAACATTCATTCAAATATATACATACATATATTGATACAGAGAAAGGTTATGAAATTGAATAAGAATATATTTATAATTAAAAATATTGAATGGGTAATTTTGATTTTGGGGGTGTGAATGAAGAAGGTGGTTGTCTAAAGACGACGCTGGTTTTGTAGGTCTTCCCAAAGCGTCGTCGCACCAACGGTCAGGTAAAGGTCTCTCTTTTTGTCCCTCTTTTTTGTCTTTCTCTCTCTTTGGGATTCACTCACAGTAACTCTCTTTCTTCTTCTTTTTTTTCTTTTTTATTTTATTTATTTATTTATTTATGTGTTGTTGTTGTTGTGAACTAGTTACCTTTAATTACTATTTCTAACTCCGCTTATCACCACTGTATTTAAATATTCCTTTATAGCTGCCAATTGCTAATCAACACTCCATGTTCAAATCCCCTCTCAGTTATCAAATTATCTTTAAAAACAGAACAACAAACAACTAGACCTAACAAACAAGTTGGGTTGGATCAGACTGGCTTCCATTCATGTCATATCATAAATGAGTTGCGAGCAAATTGAGTTAATGGGTAAAAGAGATATAATAATAATGCAAAAAATATTCACTTTGTCTTTTTTCCTTTCAAAACATATAACAAAATACTCAAAAATAATATTTAAATAATAATAAATTCTTAAATTTACATCATTCAAAGTTCACTAGTACCATCATCACCAAAAATAAATAAATAAATGTTATGGAACGTGTTAAGTTATCTACCTCCTCAAATGCATCCATTCCCGTCACATGTAAAATAAGAATGAAGTTAAATTACATAAAAATATAACTAAAATTAGGTAAAGAAGAATACGTAAATATTTAATATGAATTGTACCTTGTGAAGGTCCGTTTTTTTGACTGGGTCCAGGCCCAAACTGAGGCGAGGATCTCGAGGCCTTTTGTTATAGTTTAAAGGGACTGAGCTTGGTTAACCACTGCTAAATGGGCTGTTTTAAAACCAAGTGGTGCACAGAGCAAGAATCCTACAATACATATACACTAGCAAGCGAGAACATATGTATTGAACAATAAGGAAAACAACAAAAAAAGAAAGAAAGACAATGTAAATAAACAGTACGCAAATAGTTGTCAGGGATCCTCAGAACGTATAAAATATTTCATTATTTCTCTTAATTATGAGTTACAATGTGCTCACTAAGACGTGATACAAGGTCCAAATAAGCTCAAAAATTACAGACTTAGATGGCTATCTAAGCGTCTAAGACTTGCAAAATTTGAATCCTTTTGAACCCAAGTTTGTACTAGTGGTTGTTTTTGGGATACCGAGAGATATTTTCTTGCTTTCTTTTGATTTTGATAGAGTTTTCTCAATAATTCTATTATGACTTTACTATTGCTGAATGCCCCTTCAATGCTGACTGCCTTCCCCTTTTATAGCATTGTTCCAAGGTCTCGGGGTACTACTGATTCCCCTCCTTTACTCCCCTGGGTACCAGAGCCCGTTTTGTGCCCATCACTCAGAAAGCTGAGTCTTTCCCTTTCTCTCATAATTACCTCCTTTTGGTGCTGTTTCTTTGAAAGCCCATGGCTGACTTTCCATTCTGGTGTGCTTAGGGAGCTGTTCTCAATTTCATGTTCCTCAAAACTTCTTACCTTTTCAGACTCAGCTTTCGGCTGTCCTCCCTCTTTGTCATTTTTCCCAGGTGAGCGGAATCCATTTCTGCTGGGTCGAAAGTCTTCCCTGCCATTTTCCCTTTATAGCTCCTCATCCTGAGTTCCCTAAGGTACCGCTTTCCTGCATTGTGAGTGGTTGGTCTAAGCTTTCTACTTTCTTGCTGCGTTTCTGGGTGCTTGAGAATGACATATTTGCCCTTCGTTTCTTGCATTTTATTGGTATTCCCTTTGAGCTGTCTTGATCCTATTTGGCTGTGCTATACGTCTCGAGGATCCCGAGCTTTGTTCTTCTACTGGACTCTCTTTGGTCCTCTGATCTGGGCTCTTTTTCCCTTTGTTTCATGGGCTCTAAAACCTGCCCATTCATGGATCTTGGGCTTCAAATCTTTGGGCCTACCATCCTTTTCTTTTGTGAGTTCAACTCCTTTAATTTTTACTTTCCACAGGATTGGTCTGGTGTGCTATTTCTTCGGGCTTTGTGTTACGACTTTTTGAACCTCAACATACCTCAATCTACTCAACGTTGATAGTAAATCTAACATTGGAAATATTCATACTTGAGAATTGTACCTCAAGTTGGCAAGTGATTCCGTCAGTATTTTCATCCATAATACAAAATTTTAATAAATCTTTGAATTTACAATAAAAGCAAGTCAATAAAGAAATAAATTTTTATAACTATGACTATTCTATGAATGAATTAAGTTACCTTCAAATACGTATAATCCACTTTTTTTAAAGCTACTTTAAAAGTACAGGTCAGGTAACTGGTCAAGTTAGGTTGACTTGTTTTTGCTTTAGGTCCAAAAATCCCAAGTTTGGTCAAGTATATTCCTTTGGGTCAAGATAGTGGTCCAAAGTTTGCCAAGCCTTAAAAAAACTATAATGACTTGTTGAAATTTTATACTACTAACATTTAAGCTACTACGATTCATGAGTCATGAATTGAAGGCTTTATTGCCTTATTGAGTTCATAGTCTAGTATAATTTTTAAGAGAGAGGTTTTCTCTTTATCCTAATTTTTCAATTTTGTCGTTTTAGGCCCCAAGTTTTATAAACCTAACAAAAACAAAGAGAATTTATTAACCCAACCTAAACCAACTTATAGTAGCTTTAAAACCAACTTAACCCAATCCGCTTATAGTATAGAGTCAACTTAGTACGGTTTAAGACTATGAGCCTTACGGTAACAACTCTATTAACTTTTATATTATAAATTATGAGGCAATTAAATAAAAGGTTCAAACTTTATACTATGCTTCGAATTAAGTTCTAGGCCTTTAATTTTAGTAACTAAAGTCTTGTTGAGGTCTAAAAAGTTACAATGCTGCACCAAGGCCCAAAATGGCACAGTGAGTTGAACTCTATAAAAAAATAATAATAAAAGACTTGAGCTCACTGATGGAAATGTGAATGTGCACAGTGGAAAATTAACGGACTACTCATTCGCAATTGATAACATGTGCTATATAAGTTTCAGAATATAAGAACAAGAGAGTGTACTTTGATACGGTGAAATTGAAAACCAAAGATTTGAAGCACTTGGGAACACTTTTAATCTTCACTCTAATTCCACTTGATGCTCAAGAAGTGTAGTCTCTCAATCAGTTATATATGTATGTTCTAGAGAGAATTAAAGAGAGTGTCCAACACTCACATACACACCATTTCATGTTCTTGTTGTTGTTTTATAAAATTCTGTATGTTTCTCTCCTAATAACTGATTATCTAATTGGGCTAGCCTTTTGGGCCTTCCCAATTGGGTTTTAGTATGTGGCTTAGAGTGGAACCAAAAGGGAACAAATAAGACACTAGCTCTAATGGGCCTTGGCCTTTTCTGTCAACTCTTAATAAGTCCAAAGTTACGATTAATTACATTTAATTCCACTATATAAATATAATTGCACTCTAGGCCTTATTAATAAATTATATCTCAAGACTTTATTATATATGCAATCCCTTCATAAAATATTCGTAGTAATACAAAGCCATGAATATAGACTGCCACTTTGTAAATTACTACATCTTAATCCTTGAGTACCCAATTTAATTCTTTTAAGTTATTCATCATATATTTATGAAATCCAATTTTATAAATATATACTTTAGTAATTTCTTACCAAAGTGGTTAGGCCAACTCTTTAAATAATCGAACCCATTAAACTTATCTCAAGGAAATATTTTATATCTCCGTTAAGAGATTATGAATTTCATCTTGAGAATATATGTTCCATCAGCACTAAATGTGGCTGCTCAACATACTGAGGTTTTGACCATTATTTTAGATCTCACTCCTTATATATCAAAGCAACCTACACTTCATGATCAGGTCCATTATTCTCTCAGGATTAAAAGTTCATGTAAATAGAAGTTGTGAGATTTATTATTCATTTAACAGTCGTTAGGAGAATATAAATCTTACAGCGGTCTAGTTCAATATGTCTTAACTCTTAAAATACATCAACACATCAACTAGAAGTCTCCACTTCCATGATCAAGACAAATCATCTTAGTTGATATGTTATAGTCTTTGCAAATGAAATGCCCAATTTCATCACCGACTACGAACTAAAATTCTGAGTTTACAAAGAACTTGTGACATATATCTTCTATGACTAAATCACATAAATCACATACTATACATCTCATGGACTATATGATAATGTCCAAATATTCATGTTACAATCATTTTAGATAAAAATAAAGTAACTTTATTAATCACAATATTAAGTCATACATAATGTCATACATAATGTCACACTTAATATCATACATGGCATCATACAATAGGATTTAAGGACACTAATCCTAACACTCACAACAAGGAAAAAAAGATTTAAGCCTAAGACCCACGAATGGATAGGCCTTAGGGCCCATGAACAAAAGGGAAGAAAGAAGAAAGCTCATCCTGCCAAGATCAGAAAATTACTAGGGAATCCAATGATAAGAACTGGGCCGAGATACCCAGGGACTGCTAGGAGCTCGGGGTCCTCAGGACGTGCAGCAAAGCTAGGATAAGATTAAGACAACTCAAAAGGAGTGCCAAGAAACACAAGGAACGAAGGACAGATACGTTCTTATCCACCACCCAATGATGCAGAAAGGAATCAGAAAGCTTGGAGACTAACAATTCATGAACAAAGGGCTGGTACCTCAGGGAACCCAGAAAGAAGAACCATGAAAGGAAGTAGTTGGGAAAACTTTCAACTTGGCAGGGATGGAATCGGCTCACTCTGGAAAAATGACAAAATGAAAGGCAGCCCAAAAGCTAAATCTGAAAAGGTGAGAAAACCTTGAAGGAAGAGAGATTAGAGGTCAGCTCTCTAGGGACGCCCCAGAACAGAAAGTTAGCAAGAGGCTTTTTGGGGAGAAAGCACCAAAAAAAGAAAATTATGAGAAACAAGGAAGGGGCTAGCTACCAAAGTTGCTAGCATAACATTGGCTCTAGTACCCAGGGGAGCAAAGGTGGGGAATCAGTGGTACCCCGAAACCCAAAGATGACACTATAAAAAAAAGAAGCAGCCAACAATGAAAGGACATTTAGCAACAGTGAATCAGAATAGAATCATTAAGAAACCTTTGTCAAAAAACTCAAAGAAAGTAGAAAAAGAAAGGAAAATATCGTCCGACATCCTCAAACAGCTTCTATAGAACATACTTGGATTCAAAAGAATTCAAACTTTGCAAGTCTTGGAGGCCTAGAGAGCCATCTAAGTCTGTAATTTTTGAGCTTATTTGAACCTTGTAACACGTTTTAGTAAGCACATTGTAATACACAATTAAGAAAAGTAATGAAATAACTCACATTATTTCAAGGATCTTTGGCATTTATTTTGCATCTTTCTTTATTGTATTGCTCCTTTGTTGTTTTCTTGTTGTTCTATACATATATATATTTCTTATTTGCTAGTATGTATGTATTGTAGGATTCTTGCTCTATGCACCACTTGGTTCATAATCAGCCCATTTAGCTGCGGTGAACTAAGCCTAGTCCCTTAAAACAACAACTAAACGGCTCAGGGTCCTTGCTTCTACTTGAGCCTGTACTTTGTCCAAAAAAGGACCCTCACATTTTGGTGACTCCACTAGGGACTGGGTAAAGGAAAGAGAAGAAACAGTCCCTTCGTAAAGCATGGCTCCAAGACCAAGGAACAGTAAAGGTGCCAATGCGGCACCTACGGCCTCTGAGCCCAGGGGAGAAAATGAAGTGGCATCCAGACAGAGGAACGAGGTACCTCTGGTAGAACAGGAGGTTGTATCAGGACAGAGGCATGCAGGACAAGAGCCAAACCCTATGGCTCAAATGGCAGAAATGCTAAAAGATTTGCAGTAAGAGATTTGCCTCCTTAAAGAGGGCAGGACCTAGGAAATCAGGGATAACGTCCCCCCTATGGTCAACCAGGATAGAGCCTAACCAAAGGGAGGGTCACCAATAGGAGGGGGAGCCAACCCCCAATATCTAACACTAGCAGATGTCAATGCCCTTTTGGAGCAGGAAAGAGAAAAACTCTTAGGGATCCCCAAGCAATTTTCTCAGGATCCCTTATTCCCGCTGGAGCTCCTTGGTAAGCCATATCCCAAAGGATACAAACCCCCAAAGTTCCATCCTTTTGATGAAAGAAATGGAAGTGCTGTAAAACACGTGAGTAGGTTTATTCATACTATGGGCCTTTACGCAGGAGACAGGGAGTTATGGCTAAGGGAGTTCGCTAAGTCCCTAGTGGACAAAGCATATACATGGTACACCATCCTAAGGCTTGGGTCCATTAAGACCTGGGACAAAATGATGGAGAGGTTCTGTGCAAAGTACTATCCAGGTGAAGACAAGGTCATCTTCCAAAGCCTTTAGATGGTAAGCCAAAGGCCTGGAGAGGATCCTGTCCAGTTCATCAAGAGGTTTGAAGACGTTTCTTTGGACTGTTATGGAGACCATAAAGAAAAAGAGCTCGTGGAGACCTGCATATTCAACATGCTCTTTGATTACAGGCTTAACCTCGAAAATTTATGCATAACCCAGTTTGTTGACCTGCTGTAAAGAACTAGAAGGACAGCGCAGACCATAAGAACGAAGAGGGTGCCAGTACCCCAGGCCATGACAACGTCAGTTGGAGAAAAAAGGAAGAGGCCTGAAGGAAAAATGGTAGAGGAGCCACCTATAATCCCATGTACTGCAGAGGAATTGAATCATGTCTTGGACAAATGGATTGGAGATGGAATTATCAGGCCATTTACTGTGTCCAAGCCACCATCTGAGGAAGAAAGGAAGAATCTCTTGTTTTGCAGGATTCATAACTATGTCAAGCACTCTACCAAGGACTGTTGGACCCTCCGTAGTCTTTTTCACAAGAAGCTTAGGGAGGGAACCCTAGAACTCACTCAAAAGGAACCAAAAGTGCAAAGGAACCCTCTACCCAACCATAAGGGAAAGGGAGTAGTGGCTGTAGTGATCCATGGGAACTCTGCAGAAGCAGAAGAATCCGAAGGATCCTTTTATCCAAGCACAGTCAAAACCCTTCAGAAGAATCCTAAGTTCAGATCGCTATTCAACTAGTTGGGATTTAGGCCAGAAGTAAGAAGGGTGTCCACGGAGTCCCTAATGAGTATATCAGCAGATTTAGGAATGGAATGTGAACGGTTTAGACCCCTTAAACAATAACCAGATTGCGTAGCCTAGATTAATTAGCCAAGTTGTTACTTAGTCAAATTAAGCAATTCTAGGTTAAAACAATCACAATATCATATCAAGCATATAAAACATATAAAGCAGCGGAAAATAAATAACACATGATATGATCACCCAGGAAACCACACCGGAAAAACCTGGGGAGGATTTTACCCACCGATCCTCAAGGCAAAACGGAATCCACTAAGAAAGAATTGAAGTTCTTACAAAAGGACTTACAAGCTCCCCGCTTGACTTCCTAATGCTACACACCAGTAGTAACTTCCTGACACGACCACGCGCAGGCTCCGAATCCATGGACTACTTCTTTCTTTGAACTCCTTCTTCAAGTACAAACTCCTCACTTGTTTTTCTCTTTAAGCTTCAATGGCTGCAACCTAGTTGATCATCAAGATATTGATGTGATCTCAATCTTGAAAACCCTAAGCTTTGTTTAAAGGAAAGCTCCTCTAGATCTCACAAGAGATTTACACAAAACCGCAATGTATGAGCAACAATACAACTTGTGCAACTCTGAAAAACGTAGCTAGGGTTTGCCTTATATACCTAGGGCAAAAACATAAAAACCTAGACGTTTAAAGAGTTAGGGCTGAGTTGGAATTCTGCAGAAAAACACATCTGGGCCGACTTTCGATCGATCGAGTCTAACCTTCGATCGATCGAGCCAGGCCGAGAAGCCCCAATGCTTCTGCAGTCACTCGATTCCAACTTTACAATATTTAACCAACTTTGAGCAAACTTAAACAAGACTAAATACATTGTTTTGATCATGGTTTGCCAACATTACATATTAGAGTTCTAAATACATAAAATCCTAAGATCTTAGAACCTAACAAACTCCCCCTTTGGCAATCCGTGACAAAACACACAATAAAAGCTCAAAGTTTACAAGAAATAGCCCTTTACATAATAATGCTCATAAATAAAAGTTCAACCTAACTACTATCCATCGGTTGCAAGTGTAGACAGCAGCTTTGTCGAATCAACCTGTATATTCCTGAAATACTCAACAAACACATAAACGCATGTGTGGCAGCAAATAGTATATAAACAGGTATAATATTCTTGTAAGATTCACACAATACAAAATAAAGAAATATATCAATGAAGCAACTCATAAATATAAATCAATAAGCAGTGAATCATAAAGACAACAAGAATCAAAAGAAACATGTATATCAATATATCAATCAATGTTACTCCCCCTAACATGAACATCCCAAAAATGATATACAAAGTGAAGCACCTAGATACAATCTAAATAAACTCCACAAAAATATCCCATGCTACAAAAAATATCTCCCCCTAACACAAAAATCTCCTCTATAAGTCAAAACTCTACTCCCCCTTTTTGTGACGGAATGCCAAAGGGCATCAGAGACCATCATCAAAAGGAGGTGGTGAGGAAGAACGAAGATGCGCCAAATCCGCTCGCAGAGCACGAATCTCGTCGAACAGATCCACCAAAAGCTGACCATGAGCCGCCTGAACGGTCATGACAGTCTCCAGAGTACGACGAACATCGAAGTCAGCCGTAGAAGGTGGAGGAACAGCAGCAGCATCTACAGAATCTGGAACAGCCTCACCAGCAGGACCTGTAGAAGAAGAAGAAGGGGCGCTACTAGAGGGATCAGACCTAGGGTGTTTAGAACCAGCTCGAAGATGAGCGGCCCTCTGTCTAAGAAAAGACGCACCTATAGGACCAATAACATGAACAGGCTCAGAAGCAGGGAAGTCCTCTAAACCTAGATAAAGTAAAATCCTATGAATGAAAATAGGATGAACAAGGGCATGGGCAGTAGATGAACTCCTATAAACTTCGTTCAAAGAACGAAGAAAAAGATGGGGAAAACTAATAGAAGCATCTGTAACAAGAGCGTATAGAAAAACACACCTCTCAAGAGGAATGGTGTGCAGATGAGAAATAGGCTAGAGTGAATGACAGGCTATCCTAAAGAATAGATAGGTAGTCTCAGGAAGCTCAGCGGTGGTGATCCGAGGATCAGAACCCCACTGGATAGAAGATCCAGTGATGTAGGACATGACATCACTCAGCTCAGGTGACTCATCATAGGGGTAAACAGGATCCCTAACCAACGGTACCTCTAGAGCATCAGCCACTACCTGAGGAGTAATGGAGTACTCTACACCTCGTATCCAACTCCTAACTAGAGTGTTGGAATCATAGATGCGGACAGAGAGGTTCGAAAAGAACTCTCTAATCAAGGTAGCCGGAGGTGGAGGGTCAGACACGGTCAACAAAGGTAACCAGCCCCTACGCTCAAAATTTGCCCTAATGGCAGGATCTACCTCATCTAAACGAACAGAACGCTCAGCCCAAATCTTCCTATGTAGGTTTAAAGTCTCAAAAATCTCTTGGTTTTTCTCAGTGGGGAAACGCTCACTATCAAAAGATGGAGGGGAAGGAGTAGGAGTGGGGATGGTCCTACGAGCTCTAGTCTTCCTAGGCATGGTGCTAAGGAATAGGACAGAGACACAAAGAGAAAACCAAAAAGAACAGGAAATAAAACCAAGGGCAGACTGCAAGTTAGCACAAAAAAAATATAGAATGAAGATCTATATGATGCATGAATCATTAATGATTATATGATGCATGAACTAATGCAGTGATTAGGATCAAATTAAGTTCAATTTTCACAACATTGGCTTGAACATAGAGTTTCTTAACAAAAACCCTAAAAATTTTAGAACCACTTGAAAATTTTTGCAACAAATTGATGAATTAATCATTACATACCATTGGAAATAGTTCATAATAACCAATTGCATCAATTACACAAGCCAATTTCAACAATTAAACCCAATTTCACAAAAAGCCCCAATTCGGACCTAGTATAAACCCTAGAAATTTCAAATTTTCACAAAACTCAAAAAAGATCAAATTAAACACTCAAGAACATGTTTATAGAGTGTCCCCATCAAAACCCATTGATCAATTGCAAGTAATTTGGTCCGAATCAACAAAAATCTCAAAGAGAAATGTCCGAAAATCTCCTCCTAAAATGCATGAAAAATGCATGAAATTAAGTAAATAAACTGAAAAGCAAGGGTATTAAGGACATACCGGCTTGAGGAGAGAGAGATTATGCAAAAAGATCGGAAGAAAACGACAAAAACTTGAAGAATTTGTCCTGCCTCGTCGGAGAGAGAAAAAAGTTTGAAAAAGATTTGAAAAAGTTCTTTGAAAAGTCAGATTTCCTCCTTTTTAAAAAGCATATTCACGATGTTCGATCGATCGAGAATTACATTCGATCGATCGAAAGTGACAGACGTTTTAGCACTTTCTGAGGCACTTTTTCGATCGATCGAAAAACACTCTGGATCGATCGAAATGGGTAAAAACACACTGAATTTTGGGAAAAAAAACAGTTTTGAAAAAAATTGCAAACCCAATTTTAAAACAACTCCTCAAAGATTGAATAATGAATGCAAAATGCATGAGTATGAGATGGAATGCATTTTCAAAAACCCAAAATATTAAACCCAATTCTCAGACACAATTTTCAATCATCTTCCAAATTAATTTTCTCAAGCAACAAATATGTTGTGCATAAATCTCAAGATATTTTCAAACTTGGTTGGTCAGACAAAGAACACACACACTAGCATGTACAGTGTTTAACAAAGAGTAACTTGTGTAGTGTGTGAAACTAGCAAAGACTTGAGATACATGTGAGGTGATACGTGAATGGCAATCAAACACAAAGTCTACACAATTCATCACATAGAATTAAAAGAGACTATCACCTAAAGAGTTACACCCTATAACTCCTACATCTCCTAGATCAAAAGCTAGCAATCATGTAAGTTTCTTTTAATTTTGCCTCTTATTTATATATGAATTGGCATTCAGCCTAATAGTACACACCGGTTTGAATTAAGTGAATTGGCATCAAGCCTAATAGTACACACCAGTTTTAATTTAATTTGAGGCTACACCTTATGTTCTTTCTGTGCATGTGCTACACTTTCTCGAGCACTAAATCTTATGATATGCACTAAGGTGTTCATGATTGGCTAGTGAACAGTGGTGAGATGGTTATTTATGCCTTTCTCAAAAGGATCAAGTCCGACAGTCAACAACATGTGACTTCATGATTAAGGCAAAGTGATTAAGAATCACACACATCTTTCCCACACAACATGCACTACAAAGTTTCAACTAGTTAAGTGCAACAAATAAGCTCATCAAAGTTAAACAAGGTACACAAGACATGACATGTGTAAAAAGAATGACCAACCTTGTTTTTCAAAATCAAGATAAATAGTGTTCAACACAGATTTTGCTTTCTCCTTTTTTTTTTTTTTTTTATTATTTAAAGAGAAAACAAATAAATCCTAGAATGAAATGCATATATGTAATGCAATGCAAGTCCTAGAACAAAAGAAAAGCACAAAAACCAAATAACAGTGGTCACAATAGAATAGAGCAATGAAGCATAAGGACCATGTCAGAAAGACTCAATTAGATCGAGTCTTTTGCATCCAAAACTTTTTAGATGCACCCCGAGCATTGGAGTTCTTATTCACATTAGAGTGATTCCCAACTCCAGAATTGGAATAAAGGTTTAACGCCTTTACCAATTCACCAATTAGTGCCATAGGATCTTGTGCTTGAGGCATAGGCACTTTTGGTCTTTTTGCTCTCTTATCAGCTTGAAGCTTGTAACAGTTAGGACGGATATGTCCAGACTTACCACAATAGTGACAAACCCAAGCAGGTTTACCATGCATCTTGTCCTTCGGTTTGGTAGGCTCCTTAGGTTTGGATTCTCTTAAGTCTACCCTAATCTTCTTGGGTGGTGAAACTTCTACAGGTTTAACAACCTCACTCACAGGGGATTTTATAGTTTCACTCACAACCTTACTCACAAGAGGTTCAGAAGAAGAAGAAGAAGGAACGAAGACAGTGGAATGGGGTCCAGAATCAAAGATGCTTTCAACATATCCTAACCCAGCTTTATCAGAAGGATACTTTTGAACATTTAACATGTGATCAAGTTTAGAACTAGCAGATCTAGCAACAGATAAATCATGTTCCAAAGTTCTAACTTTATCAAGCAAAAGCATGTTTTCAGATTTAACATTATTCAAAAGATCATTAGCATCAAATAATTTTACAAGCAAATTTTTCTTCTCAAGCTCAAGAGCATCAATTTTCTTTAGGCCTAAATCAACTTTCATAGCATCCTTTGCAGTAATTTTGCAAAGTTTGTTATAGGCCTCTTGAAGATCTGCGTCTTCAGAGAGTTCCCCATCAGCAGGGTTCTCCTCAGCAGATATGCTTTCATCTACTTTACCAGTAGCAGTGAAAGCAATGAAGTTTCCATCCTCGTCACAACCGGACTCATCATCAGAAACCTCATTATCACTAAGGGTGACAGCCATAGCTTTACCCTTATTTCTCAAGAAAGTAGGACATTCAGATTTGACATGACCATACCCTTGACAACCATAACACTGAGGACCCAAAGAGTTATTAGAAGATTGACCTACTTGTTCTCTAGGTTTTTCAAAGTTGTTAACCTTAGTGGGATCATTCTTCCTAAAGTTTCTAGGTTCAGCAGTGTTGGTGTTCCTTGCCTTTCTATTAGTGTTTTTGAGAAAATTTCTAAAGTTCTTAGCAAGGTAAGCTATCTCCATGGGAGAGAGCTCATCATCAAATCCACCACCTTCAACATCATCAACTGACTTCAGTGCCATTGATTTGGATTTGACAGTCTTGGGTAAGTCAGACTCATAGGACTGAAGAGATCCTACAAGCTCATCCACAAGGATGGAGTCAACATCCTTACTCTCAGTAATGGCTGTTACTTTGGGTCTAAAATCTTCAGTCAAAGATCTAAGAATCTTCCTAACAACTTTAGGTTGATCATAGACTTCACCCAAATTATAAGCAGAATTAACAATATCATTTAGTTTTGCATAAAACTCATCAAAGGTTTCATCATCAGACATTCTAATGTTTTCAAACCTAGAAGTTAATTGCTGCAGTTTGTTAATTTTAACAGCCTTTGTGCCTTCATGCACAGTTTGGAGGATTTTCCAGGCAGTATGAGCAACCTCAACATTAGAGATCCTCTTGAATTCCTCCATTGAAACAGCATTGAAGATGGCATTCATAGCTTTGCTATTGAAGCCTGCTGCTTCTTTCTGAGAAGTTTGCCACTCACTCACAGGAGTAGTGGGCTTCTCCCATCCGTATTCAACGGAATTCCACACCCTCTCATCTATGGATTTCAGGAAAGCTTTCATCCTTACTTTCCAGTAAGCATAATTGTTCCCATCAAAGTGAGGGGGAACAAACAGAGAGTGTCCATGCTCCATGACAACTGGGGTCAAGGATCAGCTCTGAGATAAAGATCTCAAACAAAAAGAGCTACCCACTCTGATACCACTTGAACGGTTTAGACCCCTTAAACAATAACCAGATTGCGTAGCCTAGATTAATTAGCCAAGTTGTTACTTAGTCAAATTAAGCAATTCTAGGTTAAAACAATCACAATATCATATCAAGCATATAAAACATATAAAGCAGCGGAAAATAAATAACACATGATATGATCACCCAGGAAACCACACCGGAAAAACCTGGGGAGGATTTTACCCACCGATCCTCAAGGCAAAACGGAATCCACTAAGAAAGAATTGAAGTTCTTACAAAAGGACTTACAAGCTCCCCGCTTGACTTCCTAATGCTACACACCAGTAGTAACTTCCTGACACGACCACGCGCAGGCTCCGAATCCATGGACTACTTCTTTCTTTGAACTCCTTCTTCAAGTACAAGCTCCTCACTTGTTTTTCTCTTTAAGCTTCAATGGCTGCAACCTAGTTGATCATCAAGATATTGATGTGATCTCAATCTTGAAAACCCTAAGCTTTGTGTAAAGGAAAGCTCCTCTAGATCTCACAAGAGATTTACACAAAACCGCAATGTATGAGCAACAATACAACTTGTGCAACTCTGAAAAACGTAGCTAGGGTTTGCCTTATATACCTAGGGCAAAAACATAAAAACCTAGACGTATAAAGAGTTAGGGCTGAGTTGGAATTCTGCAGAAAAACGCATCTGGGCCGACTTTCGATCGATCGAGTCTAACCTTCGATCGATCGAGCCAGGCCGAGAAGCCCCAATGCTTCTGCAGTCACTCGATTCCAACTTTACAATATTTAACCAACTTTGAGCAAACTTAAACAAGACTAAATACATTGTTTTGATCATGGTTTGCCAACATTACATATTAGAGTTCTAAATACATAAAATCCTAAGACCTTAGAACCTAACAGAATGTTTCACTGCAGAATCTCATGCTAGTCGAGCTTACTTGGAGACAACCAACGTAATAACCTTCACTGATGAGGATATGGAGGTTGAGCATCCTGATAATCGCAGACCCCTTTATTTGATGGCCACCATAAACGATGTCCAAGTCAAAAGAGCATTAGTAGATATAGGGGCATCACTTAACCTCATAGCACTGAGTACCCTAGAAGCCGTGGGCCTGACTAGTAGAAGGATCCTAGGGGCTCCTATGGAGATAATAAGATTTAGAGGATCAGCAGAATCAATAGAGGGATATGTGCATCTGGCCTTAAGGGTAGGTCCAATAGTAGCCTTGACTAGATTTCAAGTGATTAACTCAGAAGTTTCTTACTATATGCTGTTGGGACTCCCATGGCTCCATAAGCACCGTCTTATTCCTTCCACGTACCATTAATGTGTTAAAGGGAAATTGAATGGGAGGCACGTAATGATCCCTGCCAACCACAACCCTTTCAGCCAAGGAGAAGTGAACTTTGTGGAAACAATGTTTTACAATGAGTTAGAGCCAGATGATGAAAGCCCCACGTCGGGAACCCCAGGAGCACTTATCTTGGAAGAAGAAGAAAGAAGGGGTACCTAAGACTTGAGAAATCTATTGGACAGAAAAAGACAAAAGAGGGAGCCCAACCCCTCAAGATCCTGGGAATGCGTGGTAGTACAAGAACTTTGAGGAAGGTTAATTTATCATTTATGAAGGTGCGCGGGCTTGAATGCATCATGCAGGAGGGTCCCAGACCACCAGATTGTATGATGGCTCAAGAAGAAATCATAGAGGACCCAATGAAGGAAGCGCAAATTCAACCCGCGGAAGAATTGGGAGAGATAAACTTGGGGTTGAACTGGGATCTCAAAAGCTTGTTTTCATTAGTAGTCAGTTGACATCACAAGAAAATGAGCAATTACTGGCCTTACTCAAGAAATATGTGGATGTGTTCGTATAGACCTATGATGAGATACCTGGTCTAGATCCAGGACTGGTAGTCCATTCTCTCAACGTAGACCCAGGAATCAAGCCAATAGTTCAGCTAACCAGGGTCTTTTACACTGATGTAGAAGCTCAAATAACTCAAGAAGTCAAGAAACTGCTGGCAGCTGGTTTTATCAAGCCCATCCAGCACCCCAAGTAGCTTTCCAACATAGTACCCGTAAAGAAAAAGAATGGCTAAATCTGGTGTTGTGTGGACTTTCGCAATCTGAACAAGGCATGTCCAAAAGATAAGTTTCCCCTACCTAATATTAACCTCCTTATAGATTCAATTGCAGGAAGCTCTATGTTTTCATTTATGGATGGATACAGTGGGTACAACCAAATCCGCATGGCTGCCAAAGATGTAGAGAAGACAGCATTCAGGACTCTAATCGAAAACTTTTATTACACTGTAATGCCTTTTGGCCTTAAAAATGCAGGGGCCACATACCAGTGAACCATGACAGCTATCTTCTATGATTTGATGCATAAGGAAATGGAAGACTATGTGGATGATATTGTGATAAAATCAAAGACCAGGGTTGGACACTTCCAGATACTCGAACAAGTTTTTGAAGGTGCAAGAAGTACAAACTACGCATGAACCCCATGAAGTGTGCTTTCGGAGTATCTGCTAGAAAGTTTCTTGGGTTCCTAGTACTTCATAGAGGCATAAGCGTGGATCCAGCCAAAGCCACAGCCATCGCAACAATGAGAAGGCCTACAACGGCAAGGGAGCTCAAAAACTTCCTAGGAAGGGTTTCTTACATCAGAAGATTTGTGCAAGGATTGGCTTCGGTCACAAGCAATTTATCCAACCCGTTGAAAAAAGGGGCTGAGTTCACTTGGGGAACTGATCAGCAGGAAGCCTTTCAAAGGGTCTAGCAGATCATGAATTATATTCCCACCCTACAAGCACTAGTACGTGGGCGACCCCTGTTGCTATATTTAGCATCAAACTCCTAGGCTATAGGAGCCCTGCTAGGACATAAGGATAATAATAGGAATGAGCAACCCATTTATTACGTGAGCAAGACACGTAAGGATATCGAGACAAGGTACCCCAGGATAGAAAGAGCATGTCTAGTGGTTATCTACGCATCCCAGAGGCTAAAACGATACTTCTCAGCCCATCAGATCCTTTTGGTAACTAAGTCACACCTCATAAAAGCACTCCTTCACTAGCCTCTCCTAACAGGATGAATAACACAATGGCTGGTCTTACTCTCTCAATATGACATCAGCCTCAAGACCCCCAAGGCTGTAAAAAGTCAAGCCATAGCAAATCTGCTAGCCAGTTCCCAGGGAAAGAGGAATGTTCACTAAGTGAGGAGATCCCCGGGGAAGTGGCAGTGGCAGAGCTCCCAAGGAAGAAGTGGACAATGAGATTTAATGGGTCAGCAACGACAACCTCAAATGAACTGGGAATTGTACTAAGTTGCGAAGATAGGGATACCATACCATTATCTTTCAAGCTTGGGTTTTCCTGTTCAAATAATGCTACTGAGTATGAGGCTTACTTGACTGGGTTGACCATAGCACTCAGCATAAGAGTAAAACATATGAGAGTTTTAGGAGACTCCAATCTTGTGGTCTCTTAGGTAAATGGTGACTTTGCACTAAAAGAGCAGAGTTTGACAGCCTACAGAACTTGGGCATAAAGGCTGGAGCAAGAATTCCATACCTTTAGAGTGGAGTACACCTAAAGGAGTGAGAACAAGTTCGCTGATGCACTAGCCCCTAGGATCCCAAGTACCATTTAAAGGAAGAAACACTCTGATAAGAGTGAGTAAGTAAGTAGGAACATTTCGTCATAGGGATCCTCAAAAAGATGTTCCCTGAAGAACCAAAACAGCAGGATTGGAGGAATAAGGTCAAAGAAAAAATAAAAGAGGTAGGATGTGGAGGAAGTATCAAGAAGCTGAAGGATTATGCTTTGACAGAAGGAGAGCTGTACAGGAGGCTCCATAGAGGGATCCTATCCAAATGTATCAATGAGAAAGAAGGAAAGCTGAGATTGGAAAAACTACACAGCCAGGTCTGTGGGGTTGCAGAAAAAATCAGCCTATATAGAAGGATGCAGCGCAGGGGGTATTACTGGCCAAGCGTGAACAAAGAGGCTACAACTGTACAGGAGAAATATCAAAGATGTCAACTTTCAATAGACAAGGAAGAAAGCTATGATGTATTTGTTATGGAAGATTGAAGGACTCCATTCATGGAATACTTAGCTCAAAGGATCCTACCAGCTGACAGGACATTAGCTTACCAGCTCAAGAAACTTGTAGTCAGATATTTCTTACAAAACAGGATCTTATTCAAAAATGGATACAACGAGGATCCCCTAAGATGCCTGGAGCCAAGGGAAGTTAGAGAAGTAGTTAAGGAAGTCCATTTCGGTGACTGTAGAAGTCACCCAGGGAAAAGAAGACTCTACAAGCAGTTGTTACTGTTAGGGTACTATTGGCCAACAATGAAAAGGAACTCCGAGGAGTTTGTTAAAACATGTCATGCATGCCAAGTACTTGGAGATGCAATCCACACTCATCCAAATGTGTTGCAAGATATGACAACACCATGGCCTTTCCACACTTGGGGGCTTGATCTTATAGGGCTTATAAACCTTCCTTCCAATTGTTACATGTGGATCTTGGCAGCCACCGAGTACTTTACAAAATGGGTAGAAGCTATCTCTTTGAAAAAAGCCACTGGAGCAGCCGTGGCAAATTTCATTCGAGAACACATCATTACAAGATTTGGGATCTCCAGGAGACTGATCAGTGACAATGGGACCTCGTTCATAAACAAGGACATGAGGAACCTGACCGAGGCATACATTAAGCATGGAAGGTCTACCCCGTACTATCCAGAAGGAAATGGTCAGGCTGAAGCTACTAACAGGGTGATAATGAAGATCCTCAAGAAAATGAAACATGAGTGTGGGGGAAAATGGAGTGACCACTTTACAGATGTACTCTAGGCATGCAGGAGCTCTTTAAAGATGGCCACAGGATTTTCACCATTTTCTCTGGTTTATGGGACAGAAGTCATCAGCCCCGTGGAACTAGTCATCTTTACGCCAAGAGTGGTGCTCGAAGAAAACCAAGAAGGCACAGATGACACAAATAGTGAAAGAAGGTTGGCAGATCTGGAGAGGTTAGAAGAAGAAAGAGAAGTGGCCAGAGGGAGAAGCCAGAGATACCAACAGAGGATGGCTAGGGCGTATGCACAGACAGTACACCCAAGAGCCTTTATTGAGGGGCAGCTGGTGTTAAGAACAACAGAGCATGTAAGGAAAAATCTCC
Organism: Quercus glauca; assembly: GCA_023736055.1. Lineage (NCBI taxonomy): Eukaryota > Viridiplantae > Streptophyta > Magnoliopsida > Fagales > Fagaceae > Quercus > Quercus glauca. The sequence goes on from CM043316.1 coordinate 54,837,462, forward strand.
CAAGACCCTTCAAATTTGCCCCAAAATGGGAAGGACCTTACATCATTAGAAAAACTCATGATAGTGGGTATTACTACCTCACAAAGGAATATGGGATGGTCCTGACAGATCCCATAAATGGGAAGTGGCTGAAACAGTACTACTCATGAAAATGGAGAGACCCCGGTACTTTGAGACCTTTTTGCTAGCTCTCTAACCTGTTAAGTGTTTCATCGATCTTTACTTTTTGTTATGATTTTGTTTAAGTACCTTTTTGTGTAGGAACCCATGGTAGAAGGACATTCTGTGATCCTTACTATCTTTGACAACCCTTTTGTTTTCCTTAGATGGTAATTTTTCTTTGATTCAATGAAATCTCTTTTTCTTATTTTCTTTAAGCTACAGCTAAAATAAACAATTGCGAGACATTACATTACCCAAATATGGGTTGATTTTAGGGGGGGGGGGAGTACCTGGGCCAAAAAAAAAAAAAAAAAAAAACCTTGGCACATGACCCAGGACTCACACCACAATTAGTTCAAAGCACATGACCTGGGACCACGGGCAGAAGTAAGTGCTCAGGATACCTAGCCCAATACTTGAAAAAAGGGGTCTGCCTGGTTCATGAACTAGGACTTGAAAAAAAAAAAAAAGAAAGAAAGCATTCAATGTACCCAGTTCAATACCTGCGTAGCAACATAACCACCACGGTACCTAATCCAAGACCTACAGCAAAACTTGTAGGGACCATGGCCTAGGACTCAGCGCAAAAAAAAAAAAAAAAAAAAAAAAAAAAAAAGGGAGAAAAGCAAAAAAGAAAAGAAAAGAGAAGAGCAGATCCACATGCTACTAAAAATTAGAAGCAGTCTTAAAAAAAAAAAAGAAAAAAGATCCATGTTGTAGAAAATGGGGAGGGAAAAGTTAGAAATAGTGTTCAATAGGAAGAGATAGAACTTATAAAACACAAATTGTCTAAAAAAAAAATACATCTGAACTGGCTAAAAAAGAAAAGAAGCAAGAAGCTAAGGAATAAGGCCAGTTAGTAAAGAGTTATCTGGGGAAATAGCAGGAACAGCTGAGGAAGAGAGAACCCGCTGCCTTTTAACCTTCAAGTCCTGCAAAACCTTGTGAGCACGAGCTAAAGCCTCCTCAGCAGCAGCAATTTTCGCATCTAAATTCCTGGAAGCCTGTCTCTGGAATAGCATATGGGCGAGAGAACGCAAAAGCTCCAGCAAGAAGGACAGATTGAATTTTGCTTTTATGAGGTCTTACACCACTCCCCTCCATTCCAAAAGCTTTTCTTTAGATAAGGAGTCAAGAGAGGAATCCCTCAAAGAGATCAACACAGCACATAAAAGCTCCATCAGAATGTTGCCTAGAAATACACCTCCCCTGTACCCACTGGTGAAGTCTCTATGGGTCTTAAACAACCTTTCCAGCAATGGCAGACCCTCCACAAGCACAGAAAAGTGTAGGAAGTTACCAAAGGGAGGCCCAAAGTGATGAAAATGGCTTGTAGGGAGGCTGTTGAACTCCAGGAGATCAAAGCGGGCCAGGAAAACAGGGAGCCCTAAGTCAGAATCTGAAACAGTCACCTCTAGAGCCTCCCCCATTGTTGTATCTCCACTCGCAGGAATCGGAGAGCTTTCAGCCCTCTAGATGGTTTGGGGGGTCCTTACTTAAGATCCAGCAACCTGGACAGTAGGAGCAGATTCTACAGCTACCTTAGGAACTACGAGCTCAAGACCCTTAACACCTATGTCAACACTTGCAAAAGCAGACAAAAATTCAAAAAGGGGGAAAGAATAAAGGAAGAAATGTAAAGTGGGAAAGTAAAGGAAAGCTAAAAAAAACCAGTATCAGCTTCTTGTGGCTGAGCTTCCTCTTCTTGCCCTTTTGATTTCCTAGAAGACTCTGGGAAAGAACACACAGCACGTTGGAGAAAGGGTGAGGAAACTTTGGCAAAATGGCTGAAGGAAGGAAAGGATACTAGGGGCTTCACCATAGAAGGAAAAGGCAAGGGAGAAGTATATATATATATATATATATATATATATAAAAGAGAAGGGGGAAGTATAGTGAGGGTGAACAACACGCACCTTCAGAACCCTCTGACTTCAAGGAAGAAGTGGCCTCAGGGGTAAATTGAACACTGGTTTAACCTAAAAAGGGGAAGGGAAAAGGAGAAATCTCAGAAAGAAAAGATAAAAAAGTTAAGATTAAGCATATTTATAAGGGGTGGATGAGACTCACCTGCTTGTACGGATGAATATGCGCCCTTAAGGACTTTTTTAACGTAGGCCCAATCATGGGCTCAAATGACATAGTTTTGGTAGGATTAAGAGTCTATACGGGTTGGGGATCTTAGGGAATAGGAGGCTGAGAAGCTTTAGGGTCCTGAGCAGCCAGGGGAACAGAAGGCAGAATGGGCTAGACATCCTTCACTGGCTGCCCAACTTCCTCAGTTACATCACCATTAGGGGGTTTCCTTTTCCACGCCTAGGGAAATAGTAGAAGGTGCTGTCATCACTTCTTTCACCAGAATCCCACCAGTCGTGGGAGGAGGTACCTCCAATTGCAAAAAAAAAAAAAAAAAAAAAAAAAAGAAAAAAAAAGAAAAGCAAGTGGCAGAACATCACAAAATGCATATATGTACACATCACCGGAAAAGAATGGAAGCAAACAGAAAAAGGCACGAATAGAAGAGGGCCATACCACATCATCACCAGATGACTAACTCTTACCTCTCTTGGGATCTGACTTGCGTTTGGACTGCAAGGAAAAAACGACCAATCTTCAGTTAAAAAGAGAAAGGGAGAGACACAACAAGAACAATGAACTACCACAAAATAAAGGAGAGAAGAAGGAAAGAGGCCTTGCCCTTCTCTCTCTCTCTCTACAGATTCTCCAATGGTCTTTTGTCTACTACGGGTACGCCTAGAGGGTCCTAAGGGAGACTGGGGTATAAAATCAAAGGATCCCGAAGAACCCTAGGCTGAGGAACTCACAGGAACCTGAGAAAGAGAAGACTCTACCTTAGTCTTTACATGAGTCCTTGGAATTAAGGGGTGGCCAACTTCCTTTCCAACTGTAGGGGGCTTACTCTCTCGGGTTCCTCAGAAATGGCTAATTGCTTCTGGGATTTCGCAGTCTTCCTTTTCTTAGTCTCAGGGCCAGCCTCAGTACCCTTAGTACTTTCTTCAAGCTCAGCTCTTTTAACCATTTCCTGTTTGATCTTTTTCTCTTTACCTTTGCCTAAGGGAGCGGTAGCACCAATTGCCTTTACTGCCCTCTCTTAATTGGCACACTAGAAAAGGCACCAACAATAAGGTCACATCTTAACCAAGTCTCCGGAAAATCTTGCGCATAGCACACCCAACCACCCCTAGAAGCATGCCACTCCGCAAATCCTGTCTTGCTGCTTATGGCAGTAGATACAATGTCAGCAGCAAGAAGGGTCAGACTATTGTTGGAGGTAGGAGTAGAGAGAATATTAGGATCGGGAGCCCTTCCAATTTTGCTAGAACTAACGTAGTCCAAGAAGGACTTCTGAACTCTTCTCCAATAACCAACAAAGCCACTGAAAGCAAAGACTCCCTTTTGGGAGTTTGGCATAACAAACTGAGAACTCCTCCGCGACCAATAAGAAAAGGTTTGAAGCCTTAGGAATGGATCTAGAGAAGGAAGAGAAGGTACTATATCCTTAAACACTGGTGGGATTGCCTAATCAAAACCAAATTGCTGGAGTACCCGGTGTGCTGAGTAGTGAGTGTACTTGGGACCACTTGAGGAGGGCACTGGAAGCCATGAGGGACTGATACAAGCCAAGTAGGCTAAACTGCCTTTATCACCATAACGTAGGACAAAGGTATTCCCTAGAGAGTTGAGAAAAGAAGCCAATACAGAATCACAGGTGAACCCGAGGCTGAACTCCTGGGGAGAACGCCAACTTAAGTGCCCTGCTTGATCGAATAACTTAACCAAATTGAGGCTGTCACCTTTCAAGTTAGCCCAACGAAAAATTATGGGGTAGCTGTCAGTAGAACTATCGCACAATCCTTTAATCACATTAGGAGATCCCTGGAACTTGTCTTTTACAAATTTCAAATTTCTACACTTTGCCAAAGTAACAGAAGAGCGGTCCCATATGAATACCTGGAGAATGGCACAGTGAAGAGACAAGGTGATAGCATAGCAAGAATCGCCCTCGACTTCATCTCCATGAAGCAAATCTAATTAAGAGTAAATATGGCCTAAGAACATGGGGGCTAAAGGATAATGAGCACCCCGGGCCAGTCTAATTGCCAAAGGGAAGAAAACAAACTTAACCTCGTACCCAGGGAACTCACTAAATAAAAACTTACTGAGCTAGAGTGCCAAGAACCTAACTCACCTAACTGCTTTGTCCTTCTCTCGAGAAAGTTGCATGACACATTTGCCCATTCTGGCCGGTTTCCCACTAGGATAAGTAGTATGCTTGCCAAAATGACTGAATAGTTTGTCTTCCACTTTGAGATCCTTGCTGGAAAGACTGATGTCGAAAGGATTCTCAGCTCCAAACACCGGGAGGAGGAAGTTATTAACCACATCCTCCAAGGTGATAGTTGTTAGGGTTTGTGCCCTAAAATCCAATTTATTGGCATGTCATGAATAATTAAGTTGTTTAATTATATGAGACTATTTATGACCTAATGGGACATTATCTTAGTCCATGAGATGCATAGTATGTGATTTATGTGAAAAGTCACAGAAAGATATAAATCACAAGTTCTTTGTAAACTCATAGTTTTAGTTCGTAGTCGGTGATAAAATTGGACATTTCATCTGCGAAGACTATAACATATCAACTACGATGATTTGTCTTGATCATGGAAATGGAGATTTCTAGTTGGTATGTTGATATGTTTTAAGAGTTAAGACATATTGAACTGGACCGCTGTGAGATTTATTATTCTCCAAATGACTGTCAATTGAATAATAAATCTCACGACTTCTATTTATATCAACTCTAAATCCTGAGAGAATAATGGACCTGATCATGAGATGTAGGTTGCTTTGATATATCAGGAGTGAGATCTATTAGTTATGGTCAAAACCTCAGTATGTTGGGCAGCCGCATTTAATGTTGATGGAACATATATTTTCAAGATGGAATTCATAATCTCTTCACGGAGATATAAAATATTCCCTTGAGATAAGTTTAATGGGTTTTGTTATTCAGAGTGTTGGGCCCAACCACTTTAGTAAGGAGTTACTAAAGTATATATTTATGGAATTGGATTTCATAAATATATTATGAATAACATAAAGGATTAAACCGGGTACTCAAGGATTAAGATGTAGTAATTTTCAAAGTGGCAGTCTATATTTATGACTTTGTATTACTACGAATATTTTAATGAAGGGGTTGAATGTACAATAAAGTCTTGGGAAATAATTTATTGATAAGGCCTAGAGTGCAACTATATTTATATAGTGGTATTAAATATAGTTAATGGTAACTTTGGACTTGTCAAGAGTTGACGGAAAAGCCCAAGGCCCATTGGAGCTAGTGTCTTATTGGTCCCTTTTGATCCCACTCCAAGCCACATACTTAAGCCCAATTGGAAAGGCCCAAAAGGCCCACCCAATTAGATAATTGGTTAGATACAAAAGGGAAAAACGTTCAGAATATTTTAAGTAAGAAAACCATCAATGTAATGGTGTGGTAGAGAATGAAAGTCACTCTCTTAAATCCCTTTTGTTACCAATTGAGAGACCACACATCTTGGGCATCAAGTGGAATTGGAGTGAAGATTAAAAGTCTTCCCAAGGACGTTTGATTTTTGTTTTGAAATTCACTGCATCAAGGTACGCATCTTTTTCTTTATTCTAGAATTCATGGTTACATGTTTATCATTCATGATTGAAGTAGATCCGTTTTTATTTTGTTGCTTCCGCTGCGTGTGCGTTTTGTATGAGATACAAAACCAGATTTTTCCAACAATGGTATCAGAGCGGTCTTCAATATCATGATTGTATAGCATGTGATTGAGTTTTAGAATTAAAGAAAAACTGTTCTCTTGGTGATTTAATTTTCTGCAGTAAAGTTTCTGCATAATTTTATTCCAAAACTTGTGTTTGTTTAAACCAGATGCCGTGTGTTTTTAATCTTTGTATTAAAGTGGAACACGGTGGTTAAGAATTGCTATGTCTCTTATCAACGTAGATCGTCAAGATGGGAATATGGTTAATTAGAAACAATATACAAACCTGACACAGTTGGTTTCGTGTTTCATTACACTTTATGCATGTTTAGAATAGCGGTTTGACTTTTTTGTTTCTATATTATATTAATATTGTTTCAATGAATTCGTTTGCATGATGATGTTTAACGTTGTTTCATTGATATTGTTTATTAATATATATATGTGGATTCATATGAATATATGAGTCTAATTTATAGATTTTCATATGATATCTTCTTAGTTACGGTGCCATGATTATAGTTATTGAATGTAAGTGGAATAACTGTCAAGTGCGTGAATGATGCATTGCACCACTGTGATTCTTCAATGCACCGCTTGGATAAAGATATATATGGGTTCATCTGCATTCAAGGCTTCATCATGAATTGATTAATATATATTAAGGTCTGAATGATGAACGTAGCTTTTCTGCTTGCCTTGCATTATTTATTTTATGATCAAACAGTAATTTAATGCTAGGTTTATGAATTTTATTCCTAATGAGATTAGGATTATGTTTTCAAGGTTTCTAGCATTATTATGGTTCTTGATTTTGATATTGAAAACCCTAATGTTTGATCTAAAAATCTTTGTTGATAAAATCAAAAGTGTTTTTGATGGAAGAACAATGAAGGTGTCAAAACAGTTAGTTGTTTGTTCATGAAAAACCGTAGAAAACTGCCTTAGAAAATTTTTGGAAATTTGAGTTTCGCGATTTTCGATCGATCGAAAATCACTTTCGATCGATCGAAAGAGACAGTGATCAGACTCTTTAGAACGATAGATTTTCGATTGCTAGTCGATCGATCGAATCTGTTTTTTGATCGATCTAGAGGCGATCGAGTATCAATCGAAAGAGTCAGATGATCAAGTTCGAAATTCTTGATTTTTTCGATCGATCGAGGGACACATTCGATCGATCGAAAGAAAGAAATTCAGAATTTTTTCTAAGTGTTTTCAAGTTTTTTAAGAGCAAGGTTATGTGTGATTAGATTACACATGGTTCTAACTAAAAGACCTAATGAGATCAAAGATGTTAGTTAAATAGAACTCTTGGTACTAAATCATTTTATGATTAATAGTCCTTAATTTATTTTAATTAGAGGTTTTTAATGAGATTAAAATTCTAATTAAAGTTATATAGTTTCTAATGAGATTAGAATACTTTGTCTAGTAAATTAAGGATAGAGTTCTATATGACTAATTTTTGATTCATTAGTGTTTAAGGATTCCTAAATAGTTTAGGACTTCCATTTTAGTTAGTGATTCTAATAAGATTAGAGTCTTAATCAAGTGCAAGGTTATTAGTTGTGATGGGATCACAATTATTTAAGAAAAACCCAAATAATAAGTGGGAGTTCTTGAAATAACCTTTTTGTTAAGTTTGTTGAAATGTGAGTAGATACCTCGTCTTGACTTCGAGTCTTGCATTCCATGCGAAGGGTATTTACTTCACGGATTACAAGGTTAAACTTATTTGTGATTGTGCGAATGTTCGTTATATTATTGTGACGTGACTTAGTAACATCACATTGAATTTAAACAATTAAACGCATTTAATGTGTAGGGTTAAAGTTGTGATTAGATCACAATGATTTCAAGACAATCCACTTGTTTTAAAATATCTAGTGGGAGAGAGATACAAGGGTTGGATCTCACGGCCTCCATTGTCGGTTCATAGTAGTGTGGGTAAGCACCTCGTCTTGGCGTATATGCCTCGCGATCCCAAAGGAGGGTGTTTATTTCATGGTACTACAAGATTGAACTTACCCGTTTAAAGTAGTGTGAATAAGCACCTCGTCTTGGCGTATATGCCTCGCGATCCCAAAGGAGGGTGTTTTGCTTCATGGTACTACAAGTTTAAACACTATAAAGGGAGATGAAATGTGGCTACACATGATTCAAGATAATGGTGTACACTAGACTAAGTGTAATGTTAACCTCCCAAAGGAGCTATGTCATTATTACTTAGAGGCTAAAGTTAATACGGCATATTATTAGTGTATGATAAGAGTTATCATGATAGCACTAATAATGAGAGTAATTCTCAATCAATTAATGTGTTTATAATAAACTTGCTACCAAGGAATTATAGACATGGATTGGGTTGTCGTTGCACCTAGTATAGTATGGTTTTCGGGTTCCATATTATATGGTTATGGATGCAAAATGATAATGTCCTGGTATTTAAGCTCATGGTCTCAATATAATGTTGCCATAAATTTTGTCCTCTAGCTACTATTTTAGTTGAATCACATTAACTAAGAAATAATTTTGGACATGCTACTTAAAGGAGCTGAAGTACATATTCATGTTTTGATTCAGCATTGTCATAATTTCCTATAATTGATGCATTTAATGGAAGATAGCTTATGATGTGATCATAGTCTCCATTGAAATGCTAGTATGTTGTATTGGCTTCTATCTCATTTGTGCTATAGCATGAGATGCAAGAATTAGTACTAAACTTAGACAAGTCTAAATGAGATGTTTGGTATGAATCATATTGAGTGCTAAGAAAAGCTTAAGAAGTTCCAATTCTATATCATTTTATGAAAATATTTTATTTTTAAAATGAATTGGAATTCTTGGATGTAGAGAATAAATGTTAATCTCATTTGGATATGATCCACAAGTTCTTGTTAGATTCATTTGATCAATTCAGATTGTTTTGAAAATAAATTCTTTTTTATATTATCTGAATTGATGTGTGAGTTATACGCAATGGAAGACATCCTAAAAGCTTAGGCTAAGATCAATATGATTTAATTCAAATTCTTAGCTTGAACCGAAAGGTAAGGGTGATAAGAAGAGGAATTAAAATACCAAACAGTTGGACAAGTAAGTTGCCCTAGTAGTTGCCAAAAGGAAATTAGACTCAAAAGCATGACCAAAAGGAAAGTGTTTCTGATTTTGGTAAAGCTAAGCATTGTCCATGATTATTTTCTAGATGGAAATTTACATGTTTTACTTTTTTAAAGAGAAAGTTTTCATCCTTTGATTTTGTGTGTTTTGGCACTTATGTCTAGATCTTATTAATCTAAGCGTTATTCAAGATTGGTGAATGATGGGCTTTTAGAACCATTATTTTGTTATATTCACAATCTATGAATTCTATTTAGAGGATAATAAGATCTAGGGTTCCTTTTTGTTAAGGAATGAAGTTCCAATGACTTCTTTAAGTTAATGCATACATAAAGGAGGAATATGGCTCTTTCAAAGTAAATGTAGATTGTTCTAGAAGAAAAATGTCAAAATTTGTTATAGGACAACTATAAAATACATTTAGAAATGAGATGGTTGTATTAGATACACCACAAGGCATTATTCTAGATATATAGCTAATATACGGGTACAATATCGTAGTGGGAGGATTGTAAATTCATACTTTTGGGATAAACTTTTGAAGTCATTCCACAAGGATATGAATTTGATCCTTGGTCCTACATAGAGGCCATAGATGATATGAATATGAATTATTGGATCAAGGTTATGTGAATAGAATTAGATTCTATTTAAAGTCTAGAACTTGTAGAGGCGCTTAATTGCATTAAGCCTATTGTTTTCAAATAGGTCTACAAGTAAATGAGATTGATAGTTTTGAAGGTGCAAACCATCAAAGTCAAGACTAGTGATGAAAAGATTTATTCAGAAAGAAATGGTTCGATTATGAAAAGATTTTTTCACCAATAGTCAAGTTTGACTCTATCTAGATTCTCTCATCCATTATATTTCATATGGATGAAATATGGCAATGGATATCAAGAAAGCTTCTTTTAGTAGCAATCTTGAGGAAGACATCTACATGATGTAACTAGACTTCTTCATAGCAAAGAACCAGTGGTGATTAGCATGCAAGTTGCTTAAAGTCCATTTATGGACTAATGCAAGCATCTAAGTCACAAATATCATCTTTGATCAAGCAATCAAATTATTTGATTTTGATCAAGTATTAAAAGGCCTTAATTGTGTAAAAGTTATATAGAATAATAAATTTCTTAATGTATGTTGATGATATTCTAATCATTTAGGATGATATAGAGTTATTGTCATCAATAGAGTTTTGGTTGTCTAGTCCAGTTTGATATAAAGTACTTGGGAAAGACTAGTCACATTCTAAGAATTATAACTTTGTTAAAATTCAGAAATTAGGATGTTGGGTCTATCTCAAATTGCTTAAATAGATTAGATTCTAGCCAAGTATAGCATGTAATACTTCAAGAAAGGATTCTTTCCTTTTAAGTTTGAAGTTCCTTTATATAAGGACTATGGTCCTAAGACATATAAAAGGAAGAGCATATAAGGCGGTTCCTTATATCTAATCGATAAGAAGTCTTTATGCTATGCTAAATACTAGGCTAAATGTCTATTTTGCGGTGGGCATAGTAAGCAAATATCAAGTGAATCAAAGATCACTTATTTTAGTGGGAGTAAAGCATATACTCAAATATCTTAGGAGAATGAGGGATTATATGTTTGTCCACAAAAGTGAAGTTTTGATGTTTATTGGATGTACAAATTCTGACTTGTAGTTTTGATTGTGATTCATGAAATTGGACTTCAAGATATGTGTTTATCCTAGATGGTGAAGGTACACATTAAGCGTATGTATTATCTCATTAGAGAGATATGAGTACGTGAGTAGTAGTACTAAAAATGATAATTTATGCAATAAATCTGGCTGAAACTTGTTTCCTAGCCTTGCCTTAGAGTGACTGTGAATTACTTTAAAGGGAGATAAGTGTCGGATATGTGGTAAATTGTTTTTGAGGGCAAGTGGGAGATTGTTAGGGTTTGTGCCCTAAAATCCAATTTATTGGCATGTCATGAATAATTAAGTTGTTTAATTATATGAGACTATTTATGACCTAATGGGACATTATCTTAGTCCATGAGATGCATAGTATGTGATTTATGTGAAAAGTCACAGAAAGATATAAATCACAAGTTCTTTGTAAACTCATAGTTTTAGTTCGTAGTCGGTGATGAAATTGGACATTTCATCTGCGAAGACTATAACATATCAATTACGATGATTTGTCTTGATCATGGAAATGGAGATTTCTAGTTGGTATGTTGATATATTTTAAGAGTTAAGACATATTGAACTGGACCGCTGTGAGATTTATTATGCTCCAAATGACTGTCAATTGAATAATAAATCTCACGACTTCTATTTATATCAACTCTAAATCCTGAGAGAATAATGGACCTGATCATGAGATGTAGGTTGCTTTGATATATCAGGAGTGAGATCTATTAGTTATGGTCAAAACCTCAGTATGTTGGGCAGCCGCATTTAATGTTGATGGAACATATATTTTCAAGATGGAATTCATAATCTCTTCACGGAGATATAAAATATTCCCTTGAGATAAGTTTAATGGGTTTTGTTATTCAGAGTGTTGGGCCCAACCACTTTAGTAAGGAGTTACTAAAGTATATATTTATGGAATTGGATTTCATAAATATATTATGAATAACATAAAGGATTAAACCGGGTACTCAAGGATTAAGATGTAGTAATTTTCAAAGTGGCAGTCTATATTTATGACTTTGTATTACTACGAATATTTTAATGAAGGGGTTGAATGTACAATAAAGTCTTGGGAAATAATTTATTGATAAGGCCTAGAGTGCAACTATATTTATATAGTGGTATTAAATATAATTAATGGTAACTTTGGACTTGTCAAGAGTTGACGGAAAAGCCCAAGGCCCATTGGAGCTAGTGTCTTATTGGTCCCTTTTGGTCCCACTCCAAGCCACATACTTAAGCCCAATTGGAAAGGCCCAAAAGGCCCACCCAATTAGATAATTGGTTAGATACAAAAGGGAAAAACGTTCAGAATATTTTAAGTAAGAAAACCATCAATGTAATGGTGTGGTAGAGAATGAAAGTCACTCTCTTAAATCCCTTTTGTTACCAATTGAGAGACCACACATCTTGGGCATCAAGTGGAATTGGAGTGAAGATTAAAAGTCTTCCCAAGGACGTTTGATTTTTGTTTTGAAATTCACTGCATCAAGGTACGCATCTTTTTCTTTATTCTAGAATTCATGGTTACATGTTTATCATTCATGATTGAAGTAGATCCGTTTTTTTTTGTTGCTTCCGCTGCGTGTGTTTTTGTATGAGATACAAAAACCAGATTTTTCCAACAATAGTAAGCGCACCAACAAAAAAGAAGAAGGTATGAAGAGAAGGGCACCAACGGCGTACCAAGTGTCTAAGGCCCTTGGTGTCACTAAAACCTTCAAGGTTCTTGGAAATTGCCACTGCTTTCAGGATCCCAGCGCGCTCTAGACAATTAACAAATTCCCCATCGGAAAGTTCCCTGCCCACCTAAATGGGCCAACCGGTGATCCTCCCAGGAACAAAGTCAAAGAAAATAGGAATCGCCTCTCGAGATCTCCGCCTAATTTGAAGATCTAAAATCTCTCTTGGATTTAGAATTGGGGCGAAACTGGCAAAACCCAAAGGACCGAAGAACACCCAAGTGTAAGGGGGAAGGAGGGGCCTCACCGTGAGACACCTAAGGAAAAAATAGGCTGGGGGTGTGCCAGGGGTCCCGTAAAGGGAAAGCTAGGCGCTCTGTGACCCCCTATGACTCGCCTTGTGTAGACCTAGAAGAACTTTCACCCTCGGAAGGACTGGGAGTATGCTCCCTCCTTTTTCATGAGGAAGAAGAAGCCATAGAACAACAAGTGTACTGGAAAATAAGGAAATCAAAGGAATGAAGAACACAGAAGAAGAAAACAGAGAAACGGACTAACTGGAAAGAAGAAGATAAGCTTTGGAATAGAAGACTCTGGAAAGTGAAAAGAAAATATGAAGTGACTACAATTATGGTGCAAAGAACAGTTGAAAAAGAATATGTGTGGAAAGGCGCACCAATTGCCAAAATTTAATTTTAAAATATGAGAGTTATTGACAGTTATTAATGGGAGTTACGGGGAACGTGAAAAGTAGGTGGGAAGTTTTCACTCCAGCATTCAACTGCCATGTTCTGTGCAAAGGGGTGGAGTTACAAAAAAAAGAAAGAAGTGTAACACGCAAAGAAAACTAGGATACCTGAAAGTTGCGGGAAAGACAGGACCCTGAAGGAAGAAGAAAGGGGACCCTGAGGTTAATTAAAATAATGAAAAAGGAATTCCTACGGAAATTAAAGGCTCTGGTCTACTCACGCGTGGGCTATAGGCAACCCACGAGCTCGGGGAGCTAAATGTTGATGTCTAAAAAGTTACAATGCTGCACCAAGGCCTAAAATGGCACAGTGTGTTGAACTCCATTAAAAAAAATAATAATAAAAAGCGTAAGCTCACAACAAGGAAAAAAAAGATTTAAGCCCAAGACCCACGAATGGATAGGCCTTAGGGCCCATGAAACAAAGGGAAGAAAGAAGAAAACTCAGCTCACCAAGATCAGAAAATTATTAGGGAATCTAGTGATAAGAACTGGGCCGAGATACCCAGGGACTGCCAGGAGCTCAGGGTCCTCAAGACGTGCAGTAAAGCTAGGATGAGATTAAGATAGCTCAAAAGGAGTGCCAAGAAACACAAGAAATGAAGGACAGATATGTCCTTATCAACCATCCAATGATGCAGAAAGGAATCGGAAAGCTTGGAGACTAACAATTTATGAGCAAAGGGTTGGTACCTCGGGGAACCCAGAAAGAAGAACCATGAAGGGAAGTAGCTGGGAAAACTTTCAACCTGGCAGGGATGGAATCAGATTACTTTAGAAAAATGACAAAAGGAAAGGCAGCCAAAAAGCTGAGTTTGAAAAGGTGAGATAATCTTGAAGGAAGAGAGATTAGAGGTCAGCTCTTTAAGGACGCCCCAAAACGGAAAGTCAGCAAGAGGCCTTTTGGGGAGAAAGCTCCAAAAGAAGAAAATTATAAGAAACAAGGAAAGAGCCAGCCACCAAAGTTGCTGGCATAACATTGGCTCTGGTACCTAGAGGAGCAAAGAAGGGGAATCAGTGGTACCCCGGAACCCCAAGATGACACTATAAAATGGGGAAGCAGCCAACAGTGAAGGGACATTCAGCAACAGTGAATCAGAATAGAATCATTGAGAAAACTCTGTCAAAAAACTCAAAGAAAGTAGTAAATGAAAGGAAAATATCGCCTAGTATCCTCAAACAACCACTATAAAACATACTTGAATTTAAAGGGGTTCAAATTTTGCAAGTCTTGGAGGCTTAGAGAGCCATCTAAGTTTGTAATTTTTGAGCTTATTTGAACCTTGTAACATGTCTTAATGAGCACATTGTAATACATAATTAAAAAAAGTAATGAAATATCTCACATTGTTTTAAGGATCCTTGGCGTTTATTTTGCGTCTTTCCTTTATTTTTTTCTTACTGTTCCATACATACATATATATTTTGTTTGCTAGTATGTATGTATTGTAGGATTCTTGCTCTATGCACCACTTGGTTCGTAATCAGCCCATTTAGTTGCGGTGAACCAAGCTTAGTCCCTTAAAACAACAACTAAACGGCCTAGGGTCCTTGCTTTTACTTGGGCCTGGACTTTGTCCAAAAAAGGACCCTCACAAGTCTCAAACTTATGTCCTCAAAATAATAAAGTCTCAAAATTATGAAACAATTTCAATTTGAAGCACTTCTTCATCTCCATTATTCATATATGTTTATTTATGTAGTAATGGAGTATAGAAAAAAAGGGGTAAATTGTTGATAAACCTACTTGCTTCACCTAAAGCTTGTTCATAAAGCAATTTTGGTAGCCATTAAATAGGGAGGACAAAGAGGTAAATCTTATTTTAGAGATAGAGAAAGCTTTGCTTTGAGTAAGAAAATGATTGCCAAAAACTCAAAATTTATTACCTAAATGAAATACACAGTTTTATAAAAAATTATTCTTTTTCTATGCTCTATTACAATGTTTTATCAATAATTTTTCTTTTTCTATTATTTATTATTGCCTAGAAGAATGTGATGAATAATAAAGAATCTCTTAAAGATTTGACCTTATGTAAAATTCTATCCATTTGAATTTTGAAAAATTCTTTCTACAAAACAATTTTAACAATTATTATCTATAAAAAATTTTAAGTTATATATGCAATTAGAAAAGCATCTAGTCCTTTTATATAATAAATAATTGTTATAGTACATGTTTGAACATCATTATAATTATTTTTCATTATTATCGTTTTGTTGTATTATATCTTCTAACTCATTTTTTGTTTGTTATTCGTTTTTGATATTTTCATTTTGTTAGATTTTTATATTGATAATAACAAATTTATCATGGATTCCTAATTGAGATTCAAATAATTTTTCTATTCTTCTTTTTCTTTCTTATTCATATTGATATTTTCTAGTAGATATTTTTAATAAAAAAATATTTGAAAATAAAAGAAACACTATCTCAATATAAAGTTATGATTTGACAAGAATAAAATACTTTTTAAAATGTAGCATTAGTCTAATGTATCAAAGGTATTATTGCAACTTCATTTAACAACAAAATCTTCTAATATCCTTAGCCTACCCAAGGAAAGACAAGTTCAATACATAACTTGATGAAATAATACTAACCAAATCTAGATTAGTTTCATATAGAGAATCAAATATCATGATTCTCTCATAAACTTTAACAAAAACATACGAGAATTTATTACTTTAAAAAAATGAGTTTTGCTTTAAGAACAAAAGTGTACAATTAAAATAGACCCCTACCTCTAATTGGTACCTCTTTTGGAACTTACAATTGTGACCCCATAGATTGCTCCAAACGCCTTGGACTCTTCTATCATGAATTTCTCTCATGAACTACATCAGTAACTTCAAGAACCTCTTAAAGATTTGATCTTCAAAGCAAACCTTGGGACAACTTTGTTACTTCAGCCTCAATCTACACTATGGCAATATCAACACCATTGAATATTTTTTTCTATTTGCTTATTAATTTACAAGTTGGATACGGGGAGGTTAGGATTTTTCTCACTAAATACCTTAGGCTTTTTACCTCTCTAACCTCTTGGAAAGTCATGCACATAAGAGTCTTTATATAGTATACTTTGTAGGATGTCTACACTCACAAAACCTACTTAGTTAAAACATGTTAGATTCCAAATTCCTTGATTTTTGACCGATAGGGACTCTATCAAGAATCAATTGAAGGCTTAGCTTGATCGATTGAAGGTCGTTCAAGTAGTATGCCAAGCTCACAGACACTTGCTTTTGCTTGATATGATGTTGGGTGTTCATGTCTGAACAACTATATAAAGATAGGGGTCTATTGCATTAGTAATTCAGAATTGAGTATGATGATGTAATGAATCAGTTGGTTGAACACTTCGGCTTCGGTGGACTACGGCGGTAGCGAAGGCCTGTAAAGAGAAGAAACAATCAAAGGGTGACCGGGGTGGACCGGCCAAATACCCTCCGATGGCAAAGTTAGTTTCTCACAAGAAAATGGAGTTCTAACTTATTGAGAGTAAAATCTCAGAATCTCATACCTTTGCCTGATTCAAACCGGTCCTTATATAGGGAACCTTGGGGCAGTTACTTGGTTTAGTAACCTCCCAAAGATTTATGGAAGTCCGAGTTTATGGAGATAACTTCCCCAACGGCTATAGAAGTAGTAACCGCTGACGGAAGTTACATACTTAGGAGAAATTGCTGGCGATGAATACGGGTTGATTAACCACTCCAGAATTTTGTGAAGTGTTACATGGTCGTCCATGTGCCTTGCCCATGGACAACTCTTTGTATATAAATTGATGTCGTGTGGTCATCCATGAGCTTTGCATGTGGACGACCTTTCCGTCCTGATTGCCCGGGGTTCATTCAATTGATTAATACTCATGGACGACCCCACTGGACGAATCAGAGACGGTCTGGTCATTTAGTTGACTGGAGATCATGGACGACTCCCTTGGACGAACCACATTTGGTATTTTTTTTTTTTTGCTATCCCATCAGTTGCCCCCTTATCCAGGGGTCGTCTATAGCACTGTAGGTTTTTTTCACTGTTTTGGACTTCTGACACGTGTCATCATTATATCGTTCCAGATCGTGCCACGCGTCAGAATCATATTGGTTATCTGTCTCGTCGATTCCATTTTTCCATGAAAGTGCCACGCGTCATTTTCTGATTGGCTTGTGTCTTGTCGTGACCCCACCTCTGGGCCCTATAAATAGGCAGATTCTCTTTCTTGCCCCTCACCTTTCTCATAGTCTCCCTTCTGCCATCTCGTCCAAGATTCTCGTCTAGGCTTCGTCATCTAGTCTCGTCAGGTATTCTCCTTCCTTCTTCCTTAGGTTTTCTTTCAAACTGTCATGTCTGAGTCTAGTGATAGTGTAGAGAGAGAGATAGACAAGTATCAGGACGTTTCTTCTGGAAGTAGGGATAGCTATGAGAGTGGTGAGGATAATACAAGTAGCAGTGATAGTTCTTCAGACGGACATTATTCGTTTGGGGTTCCTGGTATTTCTATAGAGAAATTCCAGGAAATGTAGTGTAAGATGGCTTCTGGAGCTGGGGCTAGCTCGTCCAGAAGGTCATCTAGCCCTCCTTAAGACGAGGAGGAGGATGTGATATATAGCTGCGCTCCTGAAGTAGTGTCCACCTTAGATGCCCCCAAGCTAAAAATTCTTGTAGATAGATATCAGATTCCTAGGGAATTTAACCCTCGTCTACCCAGGGAAGGGGAATGGTGTTGTTCCCCTTCTTCTGGTTTAGGAGGATATGCATCTTACCTTTTGGCTGGTCATATGTACTTCTGCGGGTATAACTGCTTCACTCCCATAAGCTAATTTGAAAGGAGTCTCTCCTGTAGGAGTCCTCACTGTTGTTTTGTAAGCCCACAAAACACCTGGTAATTCATCTGGCCATACTCCCTTTGCCCCTTCAAGCCGAGTCTTGATGATTTTCAACAAAGATCGGTTTGCTACTTCTGCTTGTCCATTAGCTTGCGGGTGGGAAGGTGAGGAATAATAATTCTTGATTCCAAGCTGTTCACAGAATTCTCTGAAGGGGGTGTTGTCAAACTGTCGTCCATTGTCAGATACTAGTACCCTTGGTACTCCAAACCTGCATACAATACTCTTCCAGACGAAATTTTTGACATTCTATTGTGTAATTTTCACTAAGGGTTCGGCTTCCACCCACTTTGTGAAGTAATCTATTCCCACCACCAAAAACTTCATTTGTCTAGTTCTAATTGGAAAGGGGCCTAAAATATCTAAACCCCATTGTGCCAAAGGCCAAGGGGCCATCATCGGGGTAAGATACTCCGATGGCTGTCTAGGAATATTACTGAAGCGTTGACATTGATCACATACCTTGACATATGCCTTAGCATCAGCTTGGATGGTTGGCCAATAGTACCCTGCACGGATGACCTTCTGGACGAATGATCTAGCTCCTGAGTGATTACTACATGCTCCTTCATGAACTTCCCTTAACACATAGTTTGCCTTGTCTGGAGCTAAACACCTCAGGTAAGGTTGTGAGAAACCTCTTTTGCACAGCACTTCGTCCATCAGAATGTATCTGGCTGATTTAACTCTGATCTTCCTAGCTTCGTCCTTCCCTTCTAGAAGCCTTCCGTCACTTAGGTATGATACTATTGGGGTCATCCAATTCTCCTCAGCTTCTATCTGCAACATCTCCGGAAGGTCTATGTTTGACATGTATTGTATTTCATCAAACTTGTTCATTACTTCACTAGCGGAGGCTTCCTTCGCTAGAGTGTCACCTTCTATGTTCTCTTCCCTCGGGATTTGAACAAAATTAACTTCTCTGAACTTCTTTATAAGGCATATCACTTTCTTCAAATACCTCTTCATTCTGTCTTCCTTGGCTTCACACATCCCATTTACTTAGCCTATGACCAACTGAGAATCTCCCAAGACGAGTATTGAGTCTGCCTCCACAGATTTGGCCAACTCCAACCCTTTAAGAAGGGCTTCATACTCCGCTTCGTTATTAGTCGTCTGATACTGCAAGCGAACCTTGTGATTTAATTTGTCTCCTTCTGGTGTCTGCAAAACCACTCATATTCCTCCTACATGCTGTGTGGACGATCCATCTACATGGACGACCCACTTGTTATTGTCTCCTGTTTCACCTAAGCCTTCACAACTTGGAGTGAAATCTGCAATGAAATCTGCTAAAACTTGAGCTTTTATTGCATTTTTTGGTTGATACCGGATATCGAATTCACTAAGCTCAACTGCCCATTGTATCAGTCATCCTACAGCTTCCAGCCTGTTCATTGCCTTCTTAAGCGGGTGATCCGTGATGACATTGATGATATGAACTTGGAAGTAATGTCTTAACTTCCTGGAAGCTGTTATCAAGGCGAAAGCTAACTTCTCCATCAAAGGGTATCTACCTTCTGCGCCTCTTAGTGCTCAGCTAGTATAGTACACAGGCTTTTGTATCTTCCCTTCTTCTCTAATTAATGCTGAACTCATGGCATGTAGGGACACTGCCAAATATAGATAGAGTTCTTCTCCTAGCACGGATGGGCTTAACAATGGAGTCGCGGCAAGATAATCCTTTAAATCTTGGAAGGTTTTTTGACATTCGTCCGTCCACTCGAACACCTTCCTAAGAATTTTGAAGAAGGGTAAACATTTGTCTGTAGCTTTTGAGACAAACCTGTTCAGAGCTGCAACTCGTCCAGTGAGGGATTGGACTTCCTTGATGTTCTTCGGTGGTTCCATGTTTAAGATGGCTTGGATCTTGTCTGGATTTGCCTCAATTCCTCTCTGTGAAACCATGAATCCTAAAAACTTTCCTGACGATACTCTGAATGCACACTTACTTGGGTTCAGCTTCGTCTTATATCGTCTAAGTGTTTCAAAGGTTTCCTGAAGATCATCCAAGTGGCTTCCCTCGTCTAAGCTCTTCACAAGCATATCATCTACATACACCTCCACATTCCGTCCTATCTGCGGGCAGAACATGTGATTCACCAACCTTTGATAAGTTGCCCCTGCATTTTTCAGACCGAAGGGCATCACTTTATAACAAAATAAACCTTGACTGGTAATGAAGGAGGTTTTTTCTTGGTCAGCCTCATCCATCTTGATCTGATTGTATCCTAAGAAGGCGTCCATGAAGCTCAACAATTGATGTCCAGCTGTAGAATCCACTAGTTGATCAATTCGTGGCAAAGGATAACTATCCTTGGGGTAAGCCTTGGTCAAATCAGTGAAGTCTACACACATCCTCCACTTTCCATTTGCCTTCTTCACCATCACCACATTCGCTAACCAATCCGGGTAATAGACTTCCCAGATGAACTGCACTGTGGTCAGCTTCTGAACCTCTTCTTTGATAACCTTCTCTCTTTCAGGAGCGAACACCCTTTTCTTTTGCCGAACAGGCTTAGAAGAGAGGAACACGTTCAACCGATGAGTGATTACACTCTGAACGATTCCAGGCATGTCGTCATGACTTCATGCAAAAACATCAGTATTCTTTCTCAGAAACTAGACGAGGTCCTCCTTCTCCTTCACCTTCATACTTGTTCCAATTCTAGTGAACTTCTTAGAATCACCTTCTTGCAATAAAACATCCTCCAACTCTTTAGTAGGTTCCGCAACAACTCTTTTCTCTTCAATACTCATAGTCTGCATTTGCTCGTCCAAAGCCATCATGGCTAAATAACACTCTCTGGCCGCCAATTGATCTCCTTTTGCCTGTCCAATTCCATATTCCGTTGGGAATTTGACTGATAGGTGGTAGGTAGATGTTACTGCCTTCCAACTGTTTAAGGTTGGTCTTCCGATGATGGCATTGTACGAAGAAGAACAATCTACCACTAGGAAATTTACCTCCTTAGTGATCTGCTGCAGGTATGATCCCACTACCACAGGCAATGTAACGATGCCCACGGGTTGCACTTTCATTCCTCTAAATCCTATCAGTGGTGAATATGTTGGACGGAGTTGATCTCGTCCAAGCCTCATCTGCTGAAAAGCGGGATAATACAATATATCCGCTGAGCTTCCGTTATCCACTAACACCCTCCTGGTCGTAAATTTGCGATGAGTAGGGTGATGACAATTGCATCGTCATGTGGATGGTGGATCCTATCAACTTCTTCATCCGTGAAGGAGATGGCTGGCTCGTCTGTATCCCTCGTCCTTGGGGATCGTCCAAAGAGTTGGACATTTTGCACCGCTTTGAGATAAGTCTTCCTTGCTTTGAAAGATTGTCCTGTCAAACTCCCACCAATGATAACCCTTATCTCTCCAAGTGGGGGCCGTGACGACTCTTCCATCTTTCCTTTCAGCTTCTCATCTTTATGGTCCCTTCCAATGAAATGCCACAACTTTCCTTGCCTAATGAGATTTTCAATCTGCTGTTTCAAGTCGTAACACTCGTCCGTGTCATGCCCATGATCTCTATGGAAGCGATAATATTTATTTTTATTGCGCTTGTTCGGATCTCCTTTCATCTTCTCTGGCCACTTCAAGAAAGGATCATCCTTAATTTGCATGAGCACTTGATTGAGTGGGGCATTTAAGGGTGTGTAATTTTGATTCCTTGCTGAAGGACCTGCCTTCCTGCTATCTCTATCTCGTTCTTTCTTATCTTCCATTCGCCCCTTCTTTGGACGAGGCCCTTGGTCTGAATGACAAGCGGGGTTTGGTTCCATTCTGTCAGCTCTCTTCCTCTTCTTAGCTATGATTGCGTCTTCTGCATTCATGAAGTTCTAGGCTGAATGGACGAGCTCTGCCATGGACTGGGGCTCTTTCTGATACAGCTTATAAATGAACAAGTCTGAGTTAACCCCATTGTGGAAGGCTGCCAATAATAGCTTGTCGTCCACCTCATCTACTGTTAAGGCTTCCCTGTTGAAACGAGTGATGAAGGACCGCAGACTTTCATTCTCTCCTTGCTTTATAGTCAACAGGTTGGACGAGGAGCGTTTGTGCCTTTGTCCTCCAATGAAATTGTTGACAAACAACTTACTCAATTCTTCAAAAAGAACTGACTGTGTTTGGAGGTATCTTGCTGAACCACACTCGTACTGGCCCCTTGAGGGTGGTAGGAAAGGCTCTACACATTATTTCATCAAGAACTCCTTGAAGATGCATAGTGGTCTTGAAGGTGGCTATGTGATCAAAAGGATCTCGCGCCCCATCGTATGAATCCAGGGAAGGCAATTTGAACTTAGGTGGTAGAGGGTGACCGTTGATGGAAGCCATAAAGGGGGAATCGGTTCTATGGACCAAATCTTCTACTGGATTAGCCCTTCTTAGGTTCTCTTTCATCTGTTCCATCACTTTCTTCATCTGGCCCATTTCCTTCTCCAAGTGTGGCACCCTTCGTGAAGTGGTGCCTTTGGACTGACTTCCAATTTCGGCATCATCTCTATCTTCTTACCTACGCATTTGCCCATCCTGTTCTTCATGTGTTTGCCTTCTTAGATTTATTTCTCTTCTTAGTTCCTGGTTCTGGCGAGTTAACTCCGCCATTGCAGCCGGCATAGAGTGAACATGTTAGACAGAGGGCGTCTGCATGGCTGGTGCGGATTGGCGATCACGGTGTGGGTTGCTCGAAACGTCTCTACTTCCCTGGTGGCCTGGGCTTGTAGCCCTCGACCTAGTTCGAACCATTCAACCTTTTGTCCCAGAAAGCCAAATCGTAAAACGATTTACGCTCCCCACAGACGGCGCCAACTGATGATGTAATGAATCAGTTGGTTGAACACTTCGGCTTCAGTGGACTACGGCGGTAGCGAAGGCCTGTAAAGAGAAGAAACAATCAAAGGGTGACCGGGGTGGACCGGCCAAATACCCTCCGATGGCAAAGTTAGTTTCTCACAAGAAAATGGAGTTTCAACTTTTGGGAGTAAAATCTCAGAATCTTATCCCTTTGCCTGATTCAGATCGGTCCTTATATAGGGAACCTTGGGGTAGTTACTTGGTTTAGTAACCTCCCCAAGATTTATGGAAGTCCGAATTTACGGAGATAACTTCCCCAACGGCTATAGAAGTAGTAACCACTGACGGAAGTTACATACTTAGGAGAAATTGCTGGCGATGAACACGGGTTGATTAACCACTCTAGAATTTTGTGAAGTGTTACATGGTCGTCCATGTGCCTTGCCCATGGACGACTCTTTGTATATAAATTGATGTCGTGTGGTCATCCATTAGCTTTGCATGTGGACGACCCTTCCGTCCTGATTGCCCGGGGTTCATTCAATTGATTAAAACTCATGGACGACCCCACTGGACGAATCAGAGACGGTCTGGTCATTTAGTTGACTGGAGATCATGGACGACTCCCTTGGACGAACCACAGTTGGTATTTTTTTTTGCTATCCCATCAGAGTAAATTAGTTGTACATCCATTTCTTATGTAGGAAGTGATATCTTGTATACAATTTGCATATAATGCCATTTTTTACAAAAGGATGTGTAGTATGTAACTCTTATACAAAATAGTTAAAAGGTCTTTTATAGCAAAAAATGGTTTGGGGGAGGGAGGGGGTAGGGTGAGGGTGTTCTCACGTGAATAAAACTTCTATTATATTTAATGAATAATTTAGCTAGGCTTTGCCTCCAACCACAGTGGAAACAACAATGGCATTTCCTGTAACCCGAGGCTCTTTTTATTCACACAAATAGAATGTATTATTTTCTTTATAATTTAAGGGTAATTCTACCGTACCCCCTTTTTATTGGGGTATAATATCCATTAGTAGGCAACCTGCTATATTAGGTTATCCAAACATCACGTTTGATGGTACTATCCTCATATGTACAATACCAACATCACATTTGACTATACTTTTGTCACAGTTGGTGGTTCCCTTATTTTTTTCTTACATTTGATGGTTCAATGGTCACATTAGGCAATACTAACTGTGAGAGACCGGGAAAATCGGGGGCTCTCAAAAAAGATATTGGGGTGCTTTTAAAGGCACCTATCTTTTTGGGTAAGTGGTGTGGAGTCGCCACTTATTTTTTATACAAAACAATAAGAAAAAATAAATACAAATTACATGATTAAAATATTTTGATTGTCATTGATTGAATAAAGACAAGTACAATTTTGGTAAATTAAACCTTACAAGACTTTGGGTCCTGGTTACAATCTATGCAAAAGAATACAAAGCTTTTGGTTCTAGTTACAATCTACCAAAATTAAAGCAAGACAAAACACTAATCTACCTATCCAAAAATCCTAAACTCGGGGGCTAGGTTACGGAATGGGAAGCTGTTAGGCACCCATTCCGCTCAGACAGAGTCTAGTCTTCTAGACTCTAATGACCAATATACCCTCTTTTGCATGATGTGAATGATATGTTGAACATACATGATAGACACTTGACTAAAATTAATTCAAATAAATTTACCTTATGGATGTGTCCTCTCCTTTTTTTTTTTAAGAAAATTCAAAAAAAAAATTTTTGTGCATAAAAGAAAATTTGATTTGTAAAGAAAAATCAGATCTTTTTTATGTAAAAGAAAGAATAAGATTTTTGTTAAAGAGAAACAAATCTGTTTTTATGTAAAATTAAACAAGGGTGATTTTATCAAGAAAAATCAGATCTGTTTTTTATGAATAAAAAAAAAAAAAAAGCTTTTTGAAAGGGGATCCACATTCATACGATGAATTTATTACTCATGCATCACATTCATAAAAAAACAAAAAAAACAAAAAAAAAACTACAACCTAATTTTTAGTCCTTTCATTAAATTTCAAAATCTGCAGTTTTGTGTCAAAGAAAATATTTTCTAAAAAAAATCATTTTTGTATTTAATGAAAATACAGATCAGTTTTGGAGTTAAAAAAAATCAAATTTGTATTTAATGAAAGTACAGATTAGTTTTGTGTTTTAAAAAAAATCAGATCAATATTTAGCGAAAATACAGATTAGTTTTAAATTTAGAAAAAATTAGATCTGAAAAATACAAATCAGTTTTGGATTTAGAAAAATCAGATCTGAAAAATACAAATCAGTTTTTGGTTAAAAAAATCAGATCTGAAAGTCAGATCAGTTTTTGGTTTAAAAAATCAAATCTGAAAGATTAGATTAGTTTTTGGTTTAGAAAAATCATATTTGAAATATCAGATCAGTTTTTTTTTTTTTTTTAGTTTTTTTTTTTTAAGAAATCTTTGATAGACATTAGCAGACTTTGAAATTTAAGAAAGAGAACCACAATAAACAATCATCTAAGAATGTGTTAAAGAAAAATTCAAGCAAAACATGGTAATTATACATTAAGAGCAAGAAATAATAAAACATGTTAAACATATTCATGTATCATCAACAAAACTAATGGAGAAGAAAAGAAAGAAAAGAAAGAAAGAAAAAAAAAAAAAAGAATACCTCTTGCATGAGCGTGCTCTTCTAGTTGAAATAATATTTTAGGATTCAAAAAAATTTATTAAACTCTTTGAAGCCTAAAATACTTTACTTACAAAATAGAAATTCTTAAGGCAAGAGTCTCTAGAACGTCTTTAATGTAAGGGGATTTGAAAAATCCGAAGAGAAGAGCCAGAAAGATGGGGTTAGAAAGTGTGATGAATGTTGGGAGGCCTCCCCTATTTATAGTGGTTGGAATGCTTAAAAAAATAATCAAAAAACGTATGGGGGAAAGTCCTAAAAAAAAAAAAAGATTTGGATAAGAGTAAGCTGATTTTTCATATTAGAACAAGCTCCAGTATTTTAATCATATCGTTTTACTCAAAATTCGGATTAAGATGAAATTTTGATAACATAAGGGAAATTCGATTCTCTACAACTTTTCCAGAAATATCCTAATCCTAATTTTGAGTTCTACTATGCCAAAAGTTCATTGGAATGTGAATCTGAAATCTGCTACATGATTAGCACGTTTTTGAAGTGTTTTCCAACTATAAACTGTATTTGGACGAATTTAAGAGTTATTTTCATGATAAACCTCATTCCAAAGTGATAATTAGGATTTTTAAAATAATTATTTTGAATATAATTATCCTAAAAGCCTAATTATCTATGGTCTTTAAATAATATCAGCTTATTTGTTTTAATCCCATGCAACAAATCTCACTTTAAGAAAAATACTCCACCAATCACATAAATTCATTTAATTAATTTTAATCATTAACCAATCAAAATTAATTTTAATTAATCACACGTGATCGACTTCACCTCATATAATGCATGTAGACCGTGAAAACTTAATCTCGTGATATCTTTCAATCCGACAGTCTAATTTGGGAATCGGACATACAATTGTGATCATTAGAATCTCAAGATTATTTTTACGATATGCAATGAATGAATTAATGCATGTAATGCAACTCTAAATTTTGGGTATATGAATGGTTACTCTAGCCATCTTCCAAGATTAAATTATGGATGCAAAATCGAGTGTCTACACCAATATCACATTTGATTGTACTTTTTTCACATTTGGTGGTACTTAAATTTTTGTTTCTCACATTTGATAGTTCTATTGTCACATTGAGCAGTACCAACATCATATATGACTGTTATTTTGTCATATTCAATGGTTCCCTTATTTTTTTTATCACATTTGATAGTTTCATTGTCATATTAGGCAATACTAACATCATATTTGACAGTACTTTTCTCACATTCGGTGGTACTTTAATTTTTTTTCTCACATTTGATAGTTCCACGTCACATTGGGTAGTACCAACATCACATGTGACTGTAATTTTGTCACATTCGGTGGTTTCTTTTTTTTTTTTTTTTCCCTTCACATTTGATGGTTCTATTGTCACATTAAGCAATACTAACATCACATTTGACCATACTTTTCTCACATTCAGTGGTACTTTAATTTTTTTTAACATTTGACAGTTCCATGTCACATTGAGCAGTACCAACATTATATATGCCTGTACTTTTGTTACATTTGGTGGTTTTTTTTTTTTTTTTTTTTTTTTTTTTTTTTTTTTTTTTTTACATTTGATTATTCCATTGTCACATTAAGTAGTACCAACATCACATTTAACCATACTTCTCTCACATTCAATGATACTTTAATTTTTTTTCCTCACATTTGACACATTGGGCAATACTAACATCACATGTAACTGTACTTTTGTCACATTCAGTGGTTCCCTTATTTATTTATTTTTTTTTAACATTTGATGATTTTATTGTCACATTAGGCAACACTAATATCACATTTGACTGTACTTTTTTCACATTCAGTGGTACTTAAATTTTTTTTTTCTCACATTTGATAGTTCCATGTCACATTGAGCGATACTAACATCACATGTGACCGTACTTTTGTCATATTCGGTGGTTCCCTTATTTTTTTTCTCACTTTTGATTGTTCCATTGTCACATTAGGCAGTATCAACATCACATTTAACCATACTTATTATTGGTACTCGCCCTCGATCGGAATGGAAAACCGCTGTTGTGGGCCTTTATTCGACCACCCGCCGGGGCAATGCTCCCATACGCGAGGGGCCCATTGGAGGCCCCTCTCTTTTGGTGCGTGTTTCGTGGGAGCTTCAGGTGCTCTCTCTTTTGGTGGAGGAATGTAGGTCTGTCTACCTTTGGAGGTGTGGCAGGAATCTTGGCCAAATTTTAAGGGAATTACCAAAGGTAAGTGAAGTCGCTACCAATCATTGGGTTTTTCTAAGGTGTGATTGGTCACCCGTTTTTAGTTGATTTTATTACCGATCCTAGGCTAAGAAAAAGGGCATTTTTCCTAATCTAATATGGATGATAAAAAATCTTGATTCTTGAGTCCGGAAGTTTGGTTACGTGTGGGGAAGGTGTTAGGTACCCTACAACGCCTGTCTAAGGACAATCTTTTATTTTGATAAAACATTAATTTTCGGAGATTGGTAGTAAAATCATGATTTTGGCATTGGCTTGTGGGGCTTTGCATGCATGCGGCTTTGAGGTTTGGCTTTGAATGGGTGTGGTCCCAATCTATACTTTCCTAAGGCATTTGGGCAAAATACCAGATTTCCACGGCGAAAATCCGACAACATGTCACCTTACTTTTGCGGCGAAAATTAGGCATCGCTTTGCCTTAGGTGACATGGACTATGATGATCACATCGGAAGGGGGCGAGCAAGTCTATATATACATACATCATGCACAATGCAAGCACACAAAGCAGGAAAGTAAATGCCTACATCCCTAGAGCATGGCCCAAAATATAGATGCAGGAAAGTAAACAGGGGTTGCCATACTCGAAAGATGAGGATGAATGGTACATGGCATAATATACCTAATACAACTCATCTCAGAGAGAGAGGAGGGAGCAAGGAAGGGAGTTTTAAAAAGTACATAACCAAATGGGAGAGGCTAGACCCCGTAAACCTACTGAACATTGCCGCTTGGCATATAACATGCTTGCATCTTCGCCCTTTTTGCTTGTGCCTGGAAGACCATGCCCTAGCTCCATGCATCCTCACTCCATGTGTGTACATGCAAAGATAAAGATAAGAGCCAGTAGACAAGCAATGGAAGGAAAAGATGCAAATAGCATATGAAAGAGGCATAAAGCAGATAAGCATGATAAACATGGCAAACAAAGAAATAAGAAAGCAAGCAAACAAGCGAGAAGGCAAACAAGCAAGAAGGCAAACAAGCAAGAAAGCAAACAAAAGGTGGTGTCTGTGAGGGACAAATGTAGGCTTGGATCGAATGTCCATAACTTCGTTGTGTTGAAACATGGACGACACACTAGCAGCAAGACTCATGCATGGACATGTAAGCAAGTGTGTAAATATTCATAGAAAGCCAATGGGTGGCACAAACAAGCATGATAAGCATAACATCGTGTGGAGCAGAAAATGGAAGGGTACACACAGAGCAACTCGGCATTCGGAGATGCCTCCTAAATGGTTACATCCAAACAAGGCCTCATGGGTGTCGGATGTAACCACACAACCACAAACCCACTAAGAGCATCAAGCATGACAAAGCCTAGAACTAGAGAGGCTAACATAGGAGATAAAGCATAGAAGCAAGCAAACATAGACATGCAAATAAGGATGATCCAAACCTTTTGACGTGGGCCAAGGTGTACGGATGATGATCAAGACCATAAAGGGGTAAAGATCTAAATCCTATCAAATGGCCAAAACACAAGAAAGAGAGACAAAGTAACAAAAGGGCTACAATAGCACATGGCATGACAAATAAGGTCTAGGCCTAGGAACATAAACGTGGCATGGAGCGCACAAGCACATGGAAGATAGAATAAAGCATGTAGAGAACATCAATCCAAGCATGTAAACACACTGATCTACACGTATAAGCATGGAAATATGCAAGTAGGCATATGAATGTACATCTAAGCATGTGGATGTAAGCATAAAAGCATGGAAGAACACAAATCCAAGCATACAAACATGTGAAGGCATAGACATAGGCATAAGAGCATAGAACATGCATACAAATATGTAGATCTAAGCAAGGCATAGCCGGAGACATAATATCAAGCATGTGAGCATGTAGACCCAAACATCAACACATGGGAACGAAAATATCTAAGCATCTAAAGCATGGCATAAAGCATAAAACATGTAGAAGAGGCAACTAACATATGAACGAACATGGAAGCAAATGGAAACAAGCCAAAAACATACTAGAAGCAAGGTAAAGCAAGAAAAAGGCTAGGTAAAGCAATAGATCATGTTATTAAGGCAAGAAAAAGCAAGATAAAAGTTGGATGAAGCTTTAAAGAAAAAAGGGGTATGGATAGCAGCTAAAAAGCCACATCCATACCCCTTAAACCTCAAATCCAATGTATGGAACTAAGGAGAGGAAGATGGAGGGTATGAATACTACATTGTATTTTTCGTGAAAAGAAAAATCAAGAGACTTTGATGTGTTTTTTATGTTTGGAAGAGAGGAGAACAACTCAGAAATTGTCCAAGCAAAGAGCAGGCCCCAGGAAGTCTCCTTTTTTTTTTTTTTTTTTAGTTTAGAGGGTGCCTGGGGCCTTTTATAACCCCGGCATGATTTACGATGTGGTGCCCTTGGATTGGGTTAATCTTAACACCCCTGGAAAGATATTGACTTCCAGTTTTTGAAAAGGTATGGAACTTGAAAATCCAACAGTCGGATCAAAAGTTATGGCTCTTGGAAATTAGTGGTGCATCGATCGGTGTGTTATCCCAGTTTTCATGATATCTTAGTCGTTCTGACTTTGATTTTGACCCATAAATAGTCGTTGGAATGAGGATTTGATAATCTTCGCAACGGCAATGCTTTTGACCCGTTCTGATAGTCGGATCAAAATTAGGGTTTTTGGGGCCCGTTGGGAGTCAACTCCAGGTCAACTTGGTCAAGGTTGCCCAAAACCTCCGAGAAACTTGGATTTGATGTAAAACTATGAAAAGTGTTGTTTTGTGAGAGTTTTGACCTTGTTTGACCTTCGGTCAACCTTAGGTTGATAAGGGACATTTTGGTCATTTTAGCTAAAAATGGCACTTCGGGTGCTTCGGCGTCTGAACGGGTTGCTCTAATTCATTATGAAAATAATATTTTTGGATTTTTCAGGATCTGACACGCAAATCGAAGGTGGAAAAAATACGGTATCAACAGCTGCCCCTTCTTTATTTGACATCTCGAGTGCAACGATAGGTGTCGGATAAAGAACATGATTTCAAATTTTGTTGCCCACCAAATTGCGTGCGGAGACTATTCACGGATCAAGACTGGACTTTATCTGGCTAGACTGCTCTGCTATAGCTGCTTCTGAAATATTTTCTGGATATGTCTCTAAACTTTGGGAGAGGAAAAGGCCCTCCCCCCCTTTTTTTTTGAGGTTTGACCTAGTCAACCGGTCAACGTTGACTTGGTCAACGCTGACCGGAGACCCTTCAAGGTGCGCCAGGCTGACCCGGCAGCCCAAGAAGGTGCATCGGGCAACTAGGCTGCTCAAAGGCCTATAAAAACCTCTTTTGGGCTCATTTTACCCTTTCCTTTGACTTCCCACTTCTGAAAAATTCTCTGGAGCGACTGCGAACTTAGTGGGTCCGGCTTTTCAGCTTCAGTCTGCTGCTTCAATCTTTTCTGCACTTGAGGTTAGTGTCTATCTTTCTTCTTCTCTTATTTTTTTTGCAACATGTTAGTAGAAATACTACTAGGGATGCATGCTAGCCCAAGAAGGTGCACTGGGCAGCTAGGTCGCCCAAAGGCCTATAAAAACCTCTTTTACGCTCATTTTAGCCTTTCCTTTGACTTCCCACTTCTGAAAAATTCTTTAGAGCAACTGCAAACTTAGCGGGTCTAGCTTTTCAGCTTCAGTTTTTTGTTTCAATCTTTTCTACACTTGAGGTTAGTGTCTATCTTTCTTCTTCTCTTCTTTTTTCTGCAACATGTTAGTAGCAATACTCTACTAGGGATGCTAATGCTTATTTTATTTTTGGAATTTTCATAAGCATATATTTTTGCCATGATTTATGCCATGCTATTTTAGGGGAATGCATATATATATATATATATATATATATATATATATATATATTGTCTGTGTTATATGGGTGTTCAAATATGTGGGAATTTAAATGTTGAAAATAAAATGCGGGATATAGGTAAGGGAACTTACCTAGTAGTCAGGAATAGTGGAAATGGTGAGACGTATGGCACGGCCGCTAATTAGCCTCAAAATTTGGGGGGATCCGGGTAGAGATAGAGGATATCTGAATAGCAGTCCAGTAGAAACTTGAGAGATCTTTGGAATTTTGTATCAAAATGCTAGTGAGACGTACGGCGCGGCTGCTAGTTTACCCATTGTAAATCAGGAACTTGGAAATTTGAGTGACTTGGTAGTTGTGTGATAGTGAGGAGTATGGCGCAACTGCTTTTTAACCTCAAGATGGGATGTAAGCTTAGGGCGCGGCCGCTAGTTTACCCATTGTAGATCAGGAACTTGAATTTTTAAGTGACTTGGTAGCTGTGTGATGGCAAGGAGTATGCTGCGGCCGCTATTTAACCTCAAAATGAAATGTGAGCCCAGGGTGCGGTCGCTAGTTTACCCACTGTAGATTAGGAACTTGAACTTTTGAGTAACTTGGTAGTTGTGTGATGGCAAGGTGTATGGCGCGGCCGCTATTTAACCTCAAAATGAAATGTGAGCCCAGGGTGCGGTCGTTAGTTTACCCACTATAGATCAGGAACTTGAACTTTTGAGTAACTTGGTAGTTATGTGATGGCGAGGCGTACGGTGCGGTCGTTGTTTAACCTTAAAATGGAATGTGAGCCTAGGGTGCGGCCACTAGTTTACCCATTATAGATTAGGAAATTGAACTTTTGAATGACTTGGTAGATGTGTGATGGCGAGGCGTACAGCGTGACTGCTATTTAACCTCAATGGAATGTGAGCTTAGGGCACAGCCGCTAGTTTACCCACTATAGATCAGGAACTTGAACTTTTGAGTGACTTGGTAGCCGTGTGAAGGCGAAGCGTACAGCACAGCCGCTATTTAACCTCAAGATGGAATGTGAGCCTAGGGCACGGCCGCTAGTTTACCCACTATAGATCAGGAACTTGAACTTTTGAGTAACTTGGTAGCTGTGTGATGGTGAGGCATGCAGCACAGCCGCTATTTGACCTCAAGGTGGAATGTGAGCCTAGGGCGCGGCCACTAGTTTACCCATTATAGATAAGGAACTTGAACTTTTGAGTAACTTGGTAGCTGTGTGATGGCGAGGTGTATGGCGCAGCCGCTATTTAACCACAAGGTGGAATGTGAGCCTAGGACGTGGCCGCTAGTTTACCCACTGTAGATCTGGAACTTGAACTTTTGAGTGACTTGGTAACTGTGTGATGGCGAGGTGTACGACGCGGTTGCTATTTAACCTCAAGATGGAATGTGAGCCTAGGGCGCGACCGCTAGTTTACCCACTGTAGAATGAATCTACACATGTTTAGGACACGGTGTTAGTTGATTTGTATTGCCATTTGTTTCATGGGCTTTCCACTTATGTCTGAATTTCTTGCTGTTTTGTAGATCATGTCTCGGAGGGCGAGTTCCAGAGGAGACCGGGGGTAGGCCCCCATTTACGCTACGTCCCAAGAGGACGCTTCTTTTGATGATAAGACTAATTTGGCTAGTGAGTAGGTAGCTCGAGTTCTGTAGAACCATTTTGACTGCGGGGGTGATGACACTAGGCTCACCGGTGGGATCCTTATGGAGACTCAATCTAAAAGGTAGCGTTCAGTCAAGACACTTAGTGCGTCCTCTAAGTCATGCTCTATTTCCAGTGGGGCTTCCTCACAGCATAGGCCGACTACAAAGAGAGAGGCCTCTAGAGGAGAGATGCCAGCTGAGGATTTCCTTTTCGACATAAAGGCTGATTTGACTGGAGAGGAGGAGATCTATTCGAGCGCCCGGAGGCGAGGTTTGAGGCTGAAATTCTCGCTATGTTAGGCTGGGGCCGATGCTTGTACTAGAATGGTAGACGGTGGTATCAGAGACACTCACTTTCAGCACGGGCTAAAGGATCATCCTTCTGCCTAGGCGTGGAAGGGACAGGTATGCTGTATTTCTTCTTTTGTCATTTAGATTCCTGTTATATGCATATGCTAACGGATAACTTCTGATTTTGAATGCAAGGGCCCGACAAGATCTGTGGTCGGTGTGCCTGGTCCACCTTTCTTCGGCTGCTGTCTAACGGTGGTATAAGGATTTCCTAAGAAAGCAGGGGTTTAAGGATTTCCTCATACACCATGAGGCACGGGATTGGGGTGGCTTCGGTGTGGTGGTTTCATGTCGAGACAGGCACCTTTCACTTGAGTTGTGGGGAGTATGCGATCCTTCCTCTTAATTGGACGGCCATCTTAGGCATTAGGTTTGGCGGATACCCGATTCCGATTAATGACATGAGCTTTGAGCAAGCCTGCGAGCTCTTGGGCATCCCTCTCCCATTGACTACGAACACGAGAGCATACTTTGGGCCTACAACGTCACCACAGATCCCCTGGGGTATGGCACCTACTAACGTTCATCTATGGCAGTTCTTCATGTGTTTTCTCGGTAGTTGCTTCTTTGGCAACAACCAATCGATATTATCATACCAGTTGCTATGGGCCATGAGAGTAGTCTCCGACTTTAGGAGATATGAATGGGGGTTTGTCACTTACGGTTTTTTCATCTCTTTCCTAAGGCGAGCTTCATAGCGGAATTTCAAAAGCCTAGAGGGGTGTTGGCAGATTTTGGCATGGTGGGCGTATGAGTACATCCCAACTTTGCGACCACGATTCTCAAGTTTGTCAATGACAACATATCCTCAAGCATATGCTTTGTCTCTCTATACGTTCACCCAGGTTGTCTTGGTGCAGCCGGTCACTATCTCTGCAGCTTTAGATTGCGTCACCTAAGGTTGTCTTGGTGCAGCCGGTCACTATCTCTGTGGCTTTAGTTGTTCGCCCTTATGACAACTCATTGTTAGGGAGACTGGAGCTCGCTGTTGCCATGGGCCAGTCAAGGGTGCGACGCTGGTTCTGGGCCTTATTGAGTTGGGAGTTCTTTTTGGCACAGAGGACCTTCCACCAGGTTATAACGATTTTTGGGGTACCTAGAGATCCACCTCTTATTGGTTTGTCATTTGAGTCCATTATCATGTATGACCCAGCTTACACGACAGGTTCTTTTGATGCCTACATGGATACTAGCAAGGATTATGCCACTTGGTTCACAGAGTCCTCCACGGTGATGGAAAAACATGTTTGTATCGCATACAAAACATACGCAGTGGAAAGTTAATGGATCTACTTCATTCGTAATTGATAACATGTACTATGTAAATTGAAGAATATAGGAACAAGAGAGTGTACCTTGGTATGGTGAATTTCAAAACAAAGATTAGAAGTTCTTGGGAACACTTTTAATCTTCACTCCAATTCCACTAATGCCCAAGAAGTGTGGTCTCTCAATCAGTTATATGAGTTTGTTCTAGAGAGAATGAACGAGTGTCCAACACTCACATACATACCATTTCATGAACTTATTGTTTTTTTTTTTTTTTTTTAAATTCTGTATGTTTCTCTCAATTTAACTAATTATCTAATTGGGCCAGCCTTTTGGGCCTTTCCAATTGGGCTTTAAAATGTGGCTTGGAGTGGGACCAAAAGGATAAGACACTAGCTCCAATAGGCCTTGGGCTTTTCTGTCAACTCTTGACAAGTCCAAAGTTACCATTAATTATATTTAATACCACTATATAAATATAATTGCACTCTAGGCCTTATTAATAAATTATATCCCAAGACTTTATTGTACATGCAACCCCTTCATAAAATATTCGTAGTAACACAAAGTCATGAATGTAGACTATCACTTTGAAGATTACTACATCTTAATCATTGAGTACCCGGTTTAATCCTTTAAGTTATTTATCATATATTTATGAAATCCAATTTCATAAATATATACTTTAGTAACTATTTACTAAAGTAGTTAGGCCTAACATTTTGAATACCAAACCCATTAAACTTATCTCAAGGGAATATTTTGTATCTCCGTTAAGAGATTCAACACTAAATGTGATTGCTCAACATACTGAGGTTTTGACCGTAACTTTAGATCTCACTCCTAATATATCAAAGTAACCTACACTTCATGATCAGGTCCATTATTCTCTCAGGATTAAGAGTTCATGTAAATATAAGTCGTGAGATTTATTATTCAATTGACAGTTGTTAGGTGAATAGTAAATTTCATAGCGGTCCTGTTCAATATATTTTAACTCCTAAAACATATCAACATATCAACTAGAAGTCACCATTTCCATGATCAAGACAAATCATCTTAGTTAATATTTTATAGTCTTCGCAGATGAAACGCCCAATTTCATCACTGACTACAAACTAAATTCTAAGTTTACAAAGAACTTGTGATTTATATCTTCTGTGACTTTTCACATAAATCATATACTATGCATCTCATGTACTATATGATAATGTCCAAATATTCATGTTACTATCATTTTAGATAATAATAAAACAACTTTATTGATTACAATATTAAGTCATACATCATGTCATACATAATATAATACATAACATCATACAATAGGATTTAAGGGCACTAATCCTAACACACGGGGCCCATCATTAGAGATGTTCCTGTGAGTGGAGGTAGAGTGCTGGGAGGCATTGTTCGTGCTCAGGTGGCATCTAGAGCTGAGTGGAGATTGCGTGCAAAGGCTTTGCAGGCCAAGATGACAAAGCTAGAGACCACTGCTACCGCTAGAGAGGTGCACA
This sequence comes from Quercus glauca, assembly GCA_023736055.1. NCBI lineage: Eukaryota > Viridiplantae > Streptophyta > Magnoliopsida > Fagales > Fagaceae > Quercus > Quercus glauca. Next base: position 54,873,886 of record CM043316.1, read on the forward strand.
TGCAAGAGGAGACTGTTCATGCATTAGCTTGGGAGAGGGAGCTTTGGCAGAGGGATAGAGAAGCCCGTGCTATTATCACAAAAAGAGAGAGCGGAGCCAGCTTCAGAGTGAGCTAGCCATGCTTCATGGCTATACCATGGTTTTGATAGGAGAGTTACGGGCGGCTTGTACTCATGTTCTACCTCTGCTTCATATTCCAAGCTGGGGGCCCATTATTCCTCCATACGAGCCTAGGTATATGCCCACTCCTCCAGGTCCGCAGGGCGGTTGAGGCTCTTTTGCTCAAACTTGGGGGCCTTCTTAAGACCCAGGATACATTCCCAGTACTTCATGTGGAGCCAGTCCTTCTACCGATTCCCTTGTAGGTAATGTTGATGATGATGATGGCAACTAGTATTTTAGGGATGATGATTCTCAGTAGGGTTAGCCTTTTGTTGTAGCATGATGTAGCCCTTGCGTGGGCATGTATGTATTTTTTATGTATCTTGTAGGCATTGCCCTATGGTGGGCCACTTATATATGTATATTATGTATCGCCTCTTGATAGGCCTAGACATGTGTGTATTATATTGCCCCACAGTAGGCCTTGATGTATGATATTATCTCTTTGTAGCTTCATGGTGTATGTACAAAACAATGCCTCTCGTTAGGGCTTACATGTATGATTTTGGAAAATGCCCTTGAGAGGAACGATGTATGACTATAGGAAAAGTTCATTTGAGAGGGCTGCTGATATATGTGAAAAACAATGCCTCTAATTAGGACTTACATGCATACCTCTAGGAAATCGCCTTTGAGAGGGCTAATGTATCACTATAGAAAAATCGCCTTTGAGAGCTTTGCCGACATGTGTGAGAAACAATGCCTCCAGGTAAGACTTACATGTATGATTCTGGATGTCGCCTTTAAAAGGGCTGCTGATGTATGCATGAAACAATGCCTCTAGGTAGAACTCACATGTATGATTCTAGATGTCGCCTTTCAAAGGGTTGCTGATGTATGTATGCACTATCGCATTTTCATCATAGATGGTGATTTTAAACTAGCTTGTGTCACACTCATTTGTATTGCACTGCAGTTTCACAGGTTTATCAGTGGATTTTGACAATGATCGTCCCGCTGGGGGGAGAGAGAATGGAGAGACCGTGTGAAAGAAACTGCCCCCAGTTTAGGGTTTCATGCGATTCTTGACATGAGGGATACATCCTTAGCAGGACGAACACATTCTTGTGTATTGTACAAGGTGGAGGGAACTGTGTAAAATAAACTGCCCCAGTTAGGGTTTTGCAGGGTTCTAAGCCTACAGACTGGCTAAAAATGGCCTCGACTTTGTAGACCATACCAAATGCTAGTAATGAATGCAGATATTTTGAACGAGATCTCCTTAGACACGCCATGAAGCAGTATGCACCGGTTGCCCCCATTATTGCCCGAGCCAGCTATCAATTCAAAAACAGTTTTCTTGGGGTGACCTTATGGGAAATGACTCCTTTCGTCCTCAAAATAAGCTGAAAAAGCTGTCGCATGGTTGAGAACGACCTCTAGTGTTTTTCTATTGTGAGCTCTGATTACTGGGGTTGAACCAATCCTTAAACCGGGTGAATCGAGCTTTAGAAAATGAGGTTCAAGATATCTAGAGGTGCTAAATGAGATGCATAAAGATAAACTACCCTAATGTAGGATTTGTGCGGTCTCAGATGCACGAGAGGGATTTCCTGACAATTTGGTTCATTGCAAGGCCGACTGCGCACTACGATGGGTGCTAAATCAGAGGAATCTTTGCTCCAAGATGGATGAAAACATCCCAAACTGGGGGAAAGTGGTCAAACACATAAGGGTTTGTGCTTGGGGGGCTGAAAAACCCTGGCACATGTCCCGAGGGTCGACGGCCTTTGAAGGGTCGCCTTCTCGATTTTCGTGCATAAAAGGCTGGGTTTAGCCCAGCTCCAGCTCATTCTAGTTTGTGATTTTCTAAGGTCTTCTCCTATCCTTTTCTTGACCCAAAACATGTAGAAAACACTGTTTTTCACCATTTTTTGTGTAGATTCTCATCAGATCATCAGATTTAGTAGGATCCGTTCATAGATGCTCTTAGTGCTCACTCTTACGACATTTTGGTTGAGCTTGAGAGGGAATCTTACTATAAGAAGAAGCTTAGGAGGTGGTGGAGCTCCTTTTCTTGTGGTGACTAGGCATTCATTAGGCGACTTCTTAGAGATGCTACTGCTCTTCTTCACACCGCACTAGATTGGCATTTGTTGGAGGTCATTACCTCTTGTTGGGACCTCGTCTTGAGGTAATGCATGAAAAGATGTTCTCCTATCTGAATATTCATAGAATGAAATGATTTGATTTACATGCATCCTTATTAAATTCTCATGTATCTTACCTTTTCTGAACTGTGTAGCTCACCCCTTCCACTCTTTCAGTCAATAGGTTTTATTTTGAAGTAGAGGGAGCCTTAGTCGATTTTTGGAAGGAGCTTGTTTTAGTTTTAAATGTATAGATTCCAAATTAGAAATTTGATATTAGTTTTGTAGTATTGTGTATTTTAGGATCTAATGAAAGTTGTGTACCTTAAATCATTAAGAGATGTATTATGGGAGATTTAGAATTTGAGTAACTGGTGGATTATGTTATTCTTTGAGTACAATGTAGATGCTCTGAATGTCAAGTAAAAAGTTATATCATTTAAGTAAAGAAACAAGAATGAAAAGAAAGAGGGAAGCTTTTGTAAAAGTTTTGTAAAAGTTAAGTTGGTTCTTGTTAATATTAGGTTTAAGCTTGATATTAGCATGCCGGTCATGGTCAAAATTTTGGGTATCGGGTTTGGGGCGTGACAATGGGCATTTGGGGATGCACGGGGTACTTTTCGAGCATGGCCATGTGGTAGTTCAGGGGTATCCAGCACATCCCCCGACTTAGTGATCTTTCTATTGTCACTTGCGAGTACGGGCTCATGGATATCGATGTAGTAGTGATAGGGCCTGCCTTTGAGTTCTGGGAGGTGCGCAAGTCGAGCATTGACTTCCTCCTTTGTTCTAGGGATGACCAGGAGTGGTTTTCTATTGAGTTTAGAGTATGGCGAGACACTAGAGATCCCAGCTTTATGTTTGACTTATCATCACCAGTCTTAGCCGAGCTGGCACTTCCGGTTGATGTTTTGAGAGACTGTACTTTGGAGTTTGAGATCAGGGTTGACAGGGCCCTTATGGATCTAAGGGAGTGCCTGAGGGAGGCTGGCAGGGCCGAGACTAGTAGCAGGGCTAATGGCTTAGCATTGGAGCTAGTACAAGCGAAGGCCTACATTCATTCCACTTTGAGCATGGAGTATGGACGAGAGGGCGATGAGCCTAGTGAGCCACAATTGGCCTTCTGTCACCTTCAGACTAAGTTGGCTGAAAGGGAGGGGGCTTTGAGAGTTACTACTATAGAGGTGGCCACCTTGCAGGCTTTGTTAGGGATAAAGAGACAGGGGCCTACTTCTAATTCCATGATGGAGAGGGAGCTTGTCCGTCTTCGACATTCACATGACAGACTCAGAGGGGTTGTCAGAGACCTGGGCTTTGATGTAGCCAGGTTACTTCGCACCCATGCTCATGATGACCCAATTCTCCGTACTGGCTTTGGGAGATTGTGCTAGGTCATGTCTGATCACTTGGGCCATGTTTGACTTGCTGGTGTTCTTTTCTGCCTATTTTGTTTCTGCATATGAGCTATGTAGTTAGTATCCCACCATGTATGGAAAGGTCCTTCGTAAACTGCTAGGCAATTGCGTAAGGCCTTCCTCTTTTGTTTGAGTTCTTAAAGCATAGTCTAGTCTGTTAAGCATGCTTAGAAATCGAGAGATGGTGGAGAGAGCTGTTTATGATGATATTCAGGATATATTTATGAGATAAGATTTCATGTTTTGGTATCAGAATGTATGAAAGAAACATAATGGCACAATACAGACATGTTAATGAATATGCAGGCAAATGCTTTGAAAATGCAAGATTGTACAAATAAGTGATAAATGTAAAATCCATGCATATCAATATCTTATTTTTCCAAGGATACATCCTGTTCTAGACAGGTTTTTTCCTTTTCCCATTGAGGTACATTTCCTATTGGTATGAGCCAGAACATCTTAAGCAGACCACTGGGTCGTGGCAGTATTGTAGATAGAGAGCAACCTCGGAGGCATCTTCACATCTTGTCTTGGATGTTGGATCCATCTAATTCCTGATCTTGAGCAGAATTTCAAGCAGGCCAAGCTGACTAATTTTTCTTTTAAGACGTGACCGAACCAAGATGGCTGGCCTACGCACCTCTACTAGGAAGGATCAAGTCATCACGTGGTTCAACTGACTTTGATTACCTTAATTTTTGCCTAGACTGCCCATTCGGGTTTTGAATCTAGCAGGCTCTCTTACATTCTTTCTTTTGCTCTCCTTTTGCATAAACCACCCTTTTGGGTTTTCAATCTACCTTTTGCATATTCTCACGCTCTCTTTCTTTTGGCTCTCCTTTTACGTAGATTGCCTTCTTGGGTTTTCGATCTACCTTTTACACACACACACACACACACACACACACACACATATATATTTTGTTCTTTTTTTTTTTTGGTTGACATAAAAATATAGAAATGAGGTGCACTAAGAGGCTCCTTCATGCAAAGTACCATATGACGACGTTAGAATTGGTGGGCATATTGAAGTCATGCCCGTCTATGTCGGCTAGAATCAAGGATCCTCCAAAAAAGGCCTTTTTTACCACATATGGGCCCTCATAAGTTGGGGCAAACTTTCCTTTGTGATCAAGCATGGCTTGGTTGCGAATCTTCAAGACTAGATCGCCTTCTTTGAAGACCCTAGGTCTAACTTTCTTGTTGAATGCTCGCTCGACGCAGCGTTGGTACAATTGTCCATGGCACATTGCAGTCACGCGCATTTCATCTATTATGTTCAGTTATTCATATCGGGAACAGGACCATTTAGCTTCTGACACCTCTATCTGAGATAAAATCTTGAGAGACGGGATCTCTACCTTTGCGGGGAGGATGGCCTCCATGCCATATACTAATGAATACAGGGTCGCACCTGTGGAAGTACGAACATAAGTGTGATATGCGCACAAAGCAAACGACAATTACTCATGCCAATCCTTGTATGTGTCTGTCATCTTTACCAAGATTTTCTTTATGTTCTTGTTAGCGGCATCCACTACACCATTTATCTGAGGGCGATAGGGAATAAAATTTCCGTGCTCGATCTTGAACTGTTGGCAGAGTTGTTGGATCATTTTCCCATTTAGGTTCGCCCCATTATTTTTAATGAGCTTTCCCAGCACGCCGTAGCGGCAAATAATGTTATGTTTCAAGAACTGGGCTACCATTGCTTGAGTGACACTTTTGTACGAAGTGGCTTCCACCCACTTTGTAAAATAATCAATGGCCACTAAGATGTACTCTTGACAATTTGAAACTTTTGGAATCATGGGTCCGATAACATCCATTCCCCAAGCTGAGAAGAGCCATGGTGCTGCTAAAGAGTGCAAAGGCTGAGGAGGAGTGTTCTTCTTGTCTTGATAGGCCTAGCAACGGTGGCATGTCCTCACATGTTTAATGCAATCACTTTCCATGGTAAGCCAGTACTAACTGACTCTCATAATCTTGCGGGCCAATAGGGGTCCACTAGCATGAGCTCTAAGTAAGCCTTCATGCATCTCTTCCATCAGATGATTAGCCTCAGAGGCATCTACGCATCGAACCAAGGTAGAATTGTGGTTCCTTTTGTAAAGGACTTCTCCACTCAAGAAAAATTGGCAGGCCATCCGCCGAATAAACTTATTTTCACTGTCCATTGCACCGAATGGGTATTCACTACTCTTGATATAAGCCTTGATATCATGGTACCATGGCTTTTCGTTAGCTTCGACTTTGACACTCATGCATTCTTCGATGTTCATGCAATAGGCTGGAACGCCACAGACTTTTATGCGCAATTGCCGCATATCATCTTCTTCTGATAACTTGACCATGCTAGACTGGGTAGCCAAGGCGTCTGCAAACTGATTGTGTGTTCGGGGTAAATAGGCAAATGTGATGTCTCGAAATTTCGGAATCAAGCGGTTGACACATTTCTGATATGGAATCAACTTGGTTTCTCAGGTTTGCCATTACAGGGAATCTCCTAAAGACGCTTAAGTTATAGGCGCCGAAATCTAGGGCCACTTGCAGGCCCATTATGCACACTTTATATTTTGTGACATTATTGGTGCAATCAAAATTCAACCTGACTGAAATAGGGATTTGCTGGCCCTTGGGGGAAACTAAGACTGCTCCACTCCATTTCTGGTAGAATTGCCGACTCCATCAAAATAAAGCTTCCAACGCCACGGTTCCATACTATTCGGTTTTGGCTTTAGTGCCATGACATCCTCATTAGGGAAGAGGGATTCTGAAAGTTCTGGATCATTCAGCGGCCGGTCCGCTAGGTAATTGGCTATGGCTTGGCCTTTGATGGCCTTTCTTGTCACAAACACAATGTCGAACTTGGAGAGCAACATTTGCCAACGGGAGATCTTCCCTGTAAGAGCTGGCTTTTCAAAGATGTACTTAATAGGATTCATGCGGGAAATGAGCCTCGTGGTGTAGTAGAGCATATACTGCCACAATTGGCGTGATGCCCATGCTAGGGCGCAACATGTCTTCTCAATGGCGATGTAGTTGATCTCACAACTGATGAACTTCTTGCTTAAGTAGTAAATCACCCTTTCTTTCTAGTCGGGTTCAGCTAATTGGCTTAACATGCAGCCCATGGAAGTTTCTTGTACCGCTAGGTAAAGGATCAACAGATATTGCAGTGTCGGGGAACCAAAACATGAGGGTTCAACAAATACTGCTTGATCTTGTCAAAGGCCGCTTGGCACTCATCTGTCCATTCTATCTTTGTGTCTTTCTTCAAGAACTTGAATAATGGATCACATGTGGCGTGGATCACTATGGCGGTCAACTGCGCTATGAAGCGAGCTATGTAATTGACTTTGTCTAAGAAGCTGCGAACCTATTTCTCAATTTGCGGAGTCAGCATGTCTCGGATGGCTTGGAATTTTGCTTGGTCCACTTCGATTCCTCTTTGGCTGACTATGAAGCCAAGCAATTTCCCAAAACTAGCTCCAAAAACGCACTTGTTAGGGTTTAGTTTTGATGGAAATATGCATGTACGCAACGGAAAATTAACGGATCTACTTCATTTGCAATTGATAACATGCACTATGTAAGCTTCAGAATTTAAGAATAAGAGAGTGTGTACCTTAATGGGGTGAAATTCAAAACCAAAAATCAGAAGTTCTTGAGAATACTTTCAATCTTCACTCCAATTCCCCTTGATACCCAAGAAATGTGGTCTCTCAATCAGTTATATGTGTATTTTCAAGAGAGAATCAAAAGGTCACATACATACCAATTCACATCCATACAAATTCTGTATGTTTCTCTCCATATAATTGATTATCTAATTGGGCTAGCCTTTTGGGCCTTTCCAATTGGGATTTAGTGTGTGGCTTGGAGTGGGACCAAAAGGGAACAAATAAAGCTCTAGCTCTAATGGGCCTTGGGCTTTTCTGTCAACTCTTGACAAGTCCAAAGTTACCATTAATTATATTTAATACCACTATATAAATATAATTGCACTCTAGGCCTTATTAATAAATTATATCCCAAGACTTTATTATACATGCAACCCCTCATAAAAAATTCGTAATAATATAAAGTCATGAATATGGACTGCCACTTTGTAAATTACTACATCTTAATCCTTGAGTACCCGGTTTAATCCTTTTAAGTTATTCATCATATATTTATGAAATCCAATTTCATAAATATATACTTTAGTAATTTTTTACCAAAGTGGTTAGGCCTAACTCTCTGAATAACAGACCCATTAAACTTATCTCAAGGGAATATTTTGTATCTCCGTTAAGAGACTATGAATTCCATCTTGAGAATATATGTTCCATTAACACTAAATGTGGCTGCCTAACATACTGAGGTTTTGATCGTTACTTTAGATTTCACTCCTGATAAATCAAAGCAACCTACACTTCATGATCAGGTCCATTATTCTCTCAGAATTAAGAGTTCATGTAAATATAAATAGTGAGATTTATTATTCAATTGACAGTCGTTAGGAGAATAATAAATCTCATAGCGGTCCAGTTTAATATGTCTTAACTCTTAAAACAATCAACACATCAACTAGAAGTCTTCACTTCCATGATCAAGACAAATCATCTTAGTTGATATGTTATAGTCTTCGCAGATGAAATGCCCAAATTCATCACCGACTACGAACTAATATTCTAAGTTTACAAGGAGCTTGTGATTTATATCTTCTGTGACTTTTCACATAAATCACATACTATGTATCTCATGGACTATATGATAATGTCCAAATATTCATGTTACCATCATTTTAGATAATAATAAAGAAACTTTATTAATCACAACATTAAGTCATACATAATGTCATAAATAATAATATACATAGCATCATACAATAGGATTTAAGGGCACTAATCCTAACAAGTCTCAACCTGTACTTGATAAGGCGTTTGAACAGCTTTCTCAAATCTACCAAATGTTGTCCACGTAGACTTCAATATCTTTATGCATCATATCATGGAACAAGGTTACCATGGCTCGCTGATAAGTAGCACCAACATTCTTTAAGCTGAATGGCATGACATCATACACATAGTTCCCAAGTGAGTGGTGAGTGCTGTCTTACTTTGTCTTCCTCGGCCATTTTGATCTAATTATTGCCTGAGAATTCGTCCATGAAGGAGAAGAACAAGTTGGGATGTGGCAATGGAAAGTTATCCTTTGGGCTGGCCCGGTTCAAATCCCTGTGGTTGATGCACATGCATACTTTCCCATCTTCTTAGGCACAGGAACAATGTTGGCGATCCAATCTGAGTTGGCTATTGTGGTAAGGAAACTGGCTTTCAATTGCTTTTCTACTTCTTCTTTGATCTTCAAAATGATCTCTAATTTCATCCTTCGAAGGGCTTGCCGCACTAAGGCGTATTCAGGTTTAATTGGAATTTTGTACATGACAATCTCAGTATTTAACCCTGTCATATCTTGGTAGGACCAAGCGAAGATCTCTTTGAATTCCTTTGAGTAGTGCTATAAGCTCATGTTTCAAGTCTTTAGGAAAGTTCACCCCAATCTTGACGAATTTTTCATTCTCTCATTTGTCGGAAAGGTTAACCACTTTTGTTTCTTCTATGTTGGGCTTGGACCCTTCGCTCTCTCTATTTAGAGCTTCCAAAATATCACGAGGCAAACTCAAAATTCCTCTAATCCTTCAACATCATGATCCAATTCTATCATCTCATTCACATCGTCAATATCCTTATTATGGCAATAGGACATGTACCCGCTTGGGAATTAGAATAGATCCTATAGAATGGAACATATACAAAGAAACATAAGATAATTTGCACACACATATTCATAGGAAAGCAAATAAAGAGATAAATGCAAGGATTTCCTGAATAGTACGTTGGATAATTTATTAATAGGTTATAGATTGGGGGATAACAATGTTCATGCCTGATAATGATAAAAGGGAAATGTTTCCTTTTTTGGGAAATAAACTAGGAAAATGCAAACAAGAAATGCAGAAAGCAGGAAATAAGCATGCAAAACAAACTAGATATGCTATTCCAACTCTTTCGGGCAATTAGAGGACCCAACTGATAGGCCAAGAATGTATTGACCCATTATGGTGAATTAATCAATTAATTAGCCAAGTTAATTAATTAATTCAATTAGCATGCAATAAGCATGGTAGCACAAACAAATCACCAACTAAGTTAAAATGCAGCGGAAAATAAATTGACATGGTACTTTGTTTATGAATGGAGAAAACCTACACGGCAAAAACCTCATCGGGTGATTTTAAGGTCACAATTTCAGAGAATTCACTATTATCACAACAAGTGGTTACAAGTAAAGGAATCTTAGTACCTTATACCAACCTATAGTTGAACCCTTACCCCAATACCCAATTGGATTTTTCTGTAGTGACAATCTCTCCTTTTCAACTCCCAGTACGTGACTAACCAATTCGATGTGCGGATCCCAGTACGCGGCTTACTCACCAACTTGAGAAAGATGTTGGTTACAAAGCTCTTCAGTTCATCAACATGATGAAGATCACGAAGCTCCTTACAAAACCCTACGGTGTACAAACATAGTAGCTTCTTGAATAGAAAGATGAACTAGGGCATATGTCTTCGGTTCATAGTATGCTTGTGAAAAACTTTTGCATTTAGTTGCATCATCTGTGACGGCCCTTAAAACAATTCTTTTATATGTTTAGGGTTGTGAGAAAAGAAAGCCCAAACATCTATTCACGGATTGGAGTGAAATCAGCTTTGAAAAACTAATTTTCATAAACCTTGATAGATAACCTATCTATCGAGCAATTGTCGAGCATCGAGCTTAAACAGCCTTTTAAACCTCGATAGATACTAGCTGTCGAACTTTAAAACCCAGCACTTCTTCACTTATTTCTTGGACAGACTTGCATGGTTTTAACACTTGAACTTGAAACCTTGTTCCTTGAAGCATTAAACACATCCTAGATCTACCCAATTACAAGTAAAGTACGTTTTGTCAAAGGATTAACCAATTCTATATTGACATATGTTCCTAACAATGATTTACATATGTCCTAACACCAACCACACTTCTTACTCAGCCGGTGTAACCACAAAGCAGGGCTTTATGGTCCAATGACGTACTGTCTTGCCTGGTACACAGGGCCTAATAGTAGAAGTCAGATCATCCCCAGGAGATATGATGACATTCACTAAGAATTCTTCAGGACAAAAGTGGATGAGACAAGCTAAATCTGATTCCTTCTTGTATGATTCCTGTGCCATTTCTGATTTGATGACCTTGGCCGGAGCCGGAAAAGTAACCTTGATGTGGGGGATAGACATCCCTTTGCCAGTGCACTTCCTTTTCTTTCATCTGGAAGCCTGGAAAAGTTCTTCATCGGAGGGATCATAGCCTAGACCGAATCCTCCTTTGTTGTATGGGAGTTCAATCAAAGAAGCCTTCCCATGTCCTACGGCACTGAGGCCTTGGCCTAACTGATAGCCAAATTTGAGCATTTCTTCGGCAGCCATTAAAGTAGCAGAAGGCCATGCTGACTCGAGTTCTGAAGCTGACTAGCTCAAAACTATGGAAAGTTGCCTCTGGAAAGGCATTAGCACCGATTTAGGGGACAGAAGTCTCCTTGAAGATAGTTAGGGGTTCTTCAGCCATACTAGTGATCAATAGATCCTCGAATAAGAACTTGAGCCTCCAATGAAGGGTTGAAGTAACTACACTTGGCGCATGCAACCAGGGCCTTCCTAGGAGCATATTATATAGGGAATCCACCTTGATGACTTAGAAGTTGACTATGAAAAACATGGGGCCAATTCCAATGGCTAATTTGATCTCGCCTTGCACTTCCCGGAAAGTGCCATCAAAGGCTCTAATGATCATGTTGGTAGGGTAGATAAGAAAGGTATCCACATTCAAACGCTCTATAGTGGACATCAGGCAAACATTCAGGGTTGATCCATTGTCAATTAGTACTTTGGAGACGATCATATCTTCACATTTTACCATAATGTGCATGGGCAAAGTATGCTTTCTACCTTCTGGTGGTAGCTCATCATATGTAAAAGAAATCTGGTTGGTGGCCAACACTGTCAAGACCATACCCTCAAAGGAAGATTCTATGACACTTGTAGGAACACATGTCTCTTTTAAGACTTTCAAGAGAGCCTTACGATGGACATCAGAGGATAGCAATAGTGCCAAGATGGAAATCTGAGCTGGCGACTTGTTTAGCTACTGAATCACACAGTATTCTAAGTTTCTGATAATTTTCAAGAATTCCTCGGCTTTTTCGGTTGTGACCCTATTCTTGACGGGTTCGGTTGTACCCTTACCAATCTTTTTCCTTCTTTTTTCTAGCTCCTCGGGAGTATAGCAGTGGCCACTCCTAGTAAGCCCAGATAGACCTGAAGAGATATTGGAGCAGACCTCATCTTTTCTGATTCGAGTGGAGATCAAGGACATATCATATTTCTAGGGAACACAATGGTTATCCTTATAAGGGAACAACTTCGGCATGCGAATGATAACATCCTCCTAAGTTTGCAAATTGGGTGCTATAGAGAACATCTTTGGACCAATGACCATCGGACTTGGCAGAATGGCTTTAAGGTCTTTTGAGCCGGATACCCTAGAGACTCTTGAGGCAGGCTTCAACTAAATAGGAGGATCAAAACCTCAGATAGCGGGAACAATAACAGTTCCCTTTTGAACTGATGATGAAGCTGGCCTTGCGACTGCAGGTAACGCAAGAACTAGAGGAATGAATCCCTCGATGGCCGACGGGGCTTACCCTTTCCTGAATCCACAGGTGATTCTATGATTTCCTTAAGGACTACTGAAGAGGGAGGCAGTAAAGTAACCTTACCAAGGCGTTTTAGTAAATATTCGTCCCAATCTTTTCTTGACCCAATTGATAAAGCATTGTAGCTAGTTCCTGACTGGGCAGCTGGAGGACATCAGCTGGTTGTCGTGCAATCACCTCTTCAGACAACCTCTCTTTCGATCGAGACAATACAACGGTTGGCTAAACTCTAAACCTGTGCTCGGAGCACTTTACAATCAAACAGGGCATGCCTGTCTTCATTGTCACAGAATGAGCAAATTCCCCAATCAAATCTTGGGGTTTCTATATCCTTAAGATCAAGGTGACTTTCTTGGACTGAGGATCGGAGCATAGCCTTCCATGGGAATGACGGTGAGGAGAAATTCGAAACCCTTTCTTCCACTATGATGATGGCATTCACATTCCCTTCCTGATGGGGAGGCAAATGGTTGTGATGATATTCGGAGTGGCTGCATTATCAAACTGTATCAACTTGTTGTCTATGAGATCCTGGACCCGATCCCTCAAATGGTAACATTCTTCAAGTGTATGCCCCTTGCCCTAAAATGGTGTTCGCACTTCTTGGATAGATCAAACCTCGGTGATGGAGGGCCTTCTCTGGGCCTGGCAAACATCGGGGTCACTAACTTCCTTTCCAGCAGGTAAGCGTAGAGATCTGCCATGGGCATGGGTAACGGAGTGTACTTTCGGTTTTCTCTCATCAGGGGATGAGGTGGGTCTAGTCTCCCTCTCTTATTAAAGGCTTGGTTGGGTGCTTGAGTCTGAACTTATTGTTGATAAGGTCTAGCAGCTGGGGTTGCATAAGCAGAAGTAATACCCCTAGGCCTTTTTGATGTATTGTCAATCTTATGCATATCGGCTTCTTTAGTCTTACGGCTGGTTATTTTCTTAACTTGTTGTTCAACCACGAAACTCAAAGACTCGAGGTCCATGATCTTCTTGCTCCTAATACCCTCGTCAATATGCTCCCCCAATAGGGATGAGGCTAGCAAAATGAGTGACTTGGGTGCTGATTATTTTCTCGTAGTAAGGAGGCTTGAGGTTGCCAATGAACCATTTGATCATCTCATTTTCCATCATAGGGGGTTGCATTTATGCAGCTAGCTCATGCCACATCGGGCATATTCTTGAAAAGACTCCCCATTCTTCTTCTCTGTTCTTATAAGGACCGTGCAGTTGAAAGCTATCTCGGTGTTGAACTTGTAGTATTCCAGGAAAGAGTTGGCCATTTCCCTTTAGATAGAGGTTTTTTCCAATCTCGCATACCATGTGACCGCGAGGCCAATCAAACTATCAAGGAAAATCTGGCAAAGCAGAGGGTGATTATCCCCATAAGGAGCCATCTGCCTATAGAACATGTGCAAATGCGCGCAAGGGTCTCCAGTACCATCACACTTGACAAACTTTGGTGCCTTGAACTTGGGAGGCATAATGACCTGAGGGAAGTTGGTCAGACAGTCTAGATCAACACTTCCATGGGCGCTGAAGCCCTACATGATACAAAGTTTCTCAGCTAGAGTTTCCACTTGGCTCTTGACTTGGCATACCCAAATTCGGGGTCCATGTCCTTAGAAGGATCTGTTTCTTGGTCATTTCCCTAAGGCGGTATATTGTGGCCTTGTTCCTGTCCTGGTGGGGGCTAATTTTCATTCTTGGTTTGGGGACCTCCCTAACTATAATCAGAGGAGTTTTGTCCTCATCTTACAACCAGTTGTTGCTCATACGCATCATTTCTGCCATTTGCTCCTTCAGAAGAGCAATTTCCCGAGCACTTTCCTCATGAGGAGAAGTACCACTAGTAGACATCTCTCTTGTGCGAGACCTGGTTACGATGGGATCATGACGTGGTGGTAGCTTAGACTGTTTCTTTTTAGCAATCTTTTGATCCTGAGAAAGAATAAGAGCTGAAAGAAACAGGGTGCATTTGACAATGTGGAAACACAACACCAAAATCAAGAAGTTTATGCCCTTGCTATTTAACATGCACCTACCATTTTCAGAAAAATTTGGCTTTTGCACTCTTGATCGGGTATTTATCATGGTGAGTTTCTACTATGATGCAAGATTAATGCACAGGATTGGCAAGTAACCGAAACTTTCATGACATGCTCAACAATGCGGGAAAGACCCTTCTTTTGATTATATGCTTGTACAAGATTTGCTTTTACAACACTCGATTCATCAGCTCCAACAGTGGGCCTTTTACAATATAGGTAAATGCAATTGCGAGGAAAAGCTTGGGCTTCTGACAATATGGACTTCTTGGGGAAGCTTTTGGACACTTGGATCTCTTGGTAACTTGGACAGCATGGATCTCTTAGGGGAGCCCTTAGATTCTTGACATCTAGGATCTTTGGCTATTTCGACAGCCTTTTGGCAGCATTTCCTCTTGAACAGAGTTTCGGCTACTTGTGAAAAATTTTATCTTTGCACAGTTAGGTGACAGGACCATTTAGTGTATGCATGAGCGCCCTTGTAGGGTTGTAAACCTTTAGCGATGAGGTATGATCTAGCATGTACAAGCAACAGGGTTGCTTTTCCTAGGGATCTAATCATAGATGCTGTGCAAGTAGGATAGAAAGAACCTGGAGTAGAGCACAATTTATTTAGCACAAGCAAAAAGGGCGCACCTATTAAAAAACATTTTCTTTTAACCTCTAGTCCTAGAAGGGTATCCTTTCTTAGGTTTGGATGTTCACTCTTTACGCTTTTGCTAGTCCTCATAGGCTCTAGGCTTAATCTAGTCCTCACGGGTTTGACATAACTAGGCTAATTGTATGCAAAGGCTTAACTAGTAGGTTGTTCCTATCCTAGGGGAACTCAATCGCCATACCCTTCCCTTCATGGAAGTTGTGGGGCAGGAAGGATCGAGGGTGCATTTTCAGCTACTCCTGTCCACCCATAGACCCAGAATTGCCTACAAAGTCAGTCTCAAATCTAACTACGGGTAACACTACCAATGTTTGTGTCTAGGCATCTGCAAATGGGGCGATGAAATCCCTAAAGAGATGTGACAATGCCAGCAATGCGGAGCCTGCGTTTGGCTCGAAAAGGGTGTAGATGTCATGCAATCCTTAATGAAGCGGAAAGAATTTTCCAATATATATATATATATATATATATGAAAGTAGATAAAGGTGTAGCGGAAATTAAGTTTTGATACCCTATGTTTGCATGTGAAGGAAAGCTATAAAGCATGTGAGGAAAGTGGTAAAGCATGTGAGGAAAGTGATAAAGCCCCATGTGAAAATACCTCAAAGCCTCCCTTTCTGAAAAATGAGTTTTTGGAAAAAGATTTTTTTGCTCTTTTGATAATAGTCTACTAGGAAAGCCCCAGAGGCCAATGCCAATTTCTATGTTTTTGAAAGCCAATGTCCAAAGATTACGGTTTTATCAAAAGCTCTAAGGCTAAACTCTTATCAATCCCTAATGGAGTCTCTAATCTGTCGACACTCGGCCACGATCAGAACGGAAACCCACTATCTTGGGCCTTCGTTTGATCATACATCGTGGCGACGCTTCTGCGCGCACGAGGCCCGTTGGAGGCCTCTCTGGATTGACTGGTGCGTGTTTCGCACAGAGCTTCGGGTGCTCTCTCTCTCAGTGGAAGAATGTAGGTCTATCTACCTTTGGAGGTGTGGCAAGAATCTAGGCCGAATTTTAAAGGAATTACCAAAGGCAAGTGAAGTTGCCACAAATCATTAGATTTTTCTAAAGTGTGATTGGTCACCTATTTCTAGTTGATTTTATTACTGATCCTAGGCTAAGAAAAAGGGCATTTTTCCTAATCTAATGTAGATGGCAAAAAATCTTGATTCTTGAGTCCTGAAGTTTAGTTACGCATGGGGAAGGTGTTACGCACCCCACAATGCCTGTCCAAGGACAGTCCTTTATTTTGATAAAATCTTAATTTTCAGAGATTGGTAGTAAAAACATGATTTTGGCATTGGCTTTTGGGACTTTGCACGCATGGGGTTTTGAGGTTTGGCTTTTGAAAGAGCGTGGTCCCAATTTATGCTTTCCTAAAGCATTTGGGCAAAGTACCAAATTTCCACGGCGAAAATCCGGCGACATGTCACCTTACTTGATAGGCCAAGAATGTATTGACCCATTGTGATGAATTAACCAATTAATTAGCGAAGTGAACTAATTAGATTCAATAAGCATGCAATAAGTATGGTAGCATAAACAAATCACCAACTAAGTTAATATGCAGCGGAAAATAAGTTAATATGTAGCACAAACAAATTACGAATGGGGAAAACCTCCAAGGCAAAAACCCCACCGAGTGATTTTAAGGTCACCACTCCCAAGAATCCACTATTATCACAAAAAGCAATTACAAGTAAAGGAATCCCAGTACCTTATACCAACCAACAGTTGAACCCTTACCCCAATACATAATTGGAATTGTTCTGTAGTGACAATCTTTCCTTTTCAATGCACGGCTCCTAGCACGTGACTAATCAATCGATGCACAAATCTAAGTGCGTGACTAACCACCAACTTGAGAAGGATGTTGGCTGCAAAGTTCTTCAGTTCATCAACATGATGACGGTCATGAAACTCCTTGGTTACAAAACCCTACGGCATACAAATGCAACACGTCTTCAAGAGAAAAATGAACTAGGGCATGTCTCCGGTCACAATATGCTTGTGAAAAACTTTTACATTAAGTTGCATTAGCTGTGACGGCCCTTAAAATAAACCTTATATATGTTTAGGGTTTTGAGAAAAGAAAACCTAAACAAGTATACACGGATATGTGTGAAATCAGATTTGAGAAATTGAATTCCGTAAATCTCGATAGATAGTTATCTATCAAGCAGCTGTCGAGCATCAGGCTAAAGATCCCTTTTAAACCTCGATAGATGCTATTTGTCGAGCTAGCTTTCAAGCTTTAAAATACAGCACTTCTTCACTTGATTCTTGGACATATGTGTATGGCTTTAACACTTGGACTTGAACTCTTGTTCCTTGAAGTATTAAACACATCCTAGATCTACCCAATTACAAGTAAAGTGCATTTTGTCAAAGGATTAGCCAATTCTAAATTGACATATGTTCCAAAAATGATTCACATATGTCCTAACATTACTTTCGTGGCAGAAATTAGGCATCGCTTTGCCTTAGGTGACATAGATTGTGTGATCACACTAGAAGGGGCGAGCAGGTATATATATACATACATCATGCACAATGCAAGCACATAAACAGGAAAGTAAATGCCAACATCCCTAGAGTATGGCCCAAAATATAGGTGCAGGAAAGTAAACAGGGGTTGCCATACTCTAGAGATGAGGACGAATGGTATACGACATGATATACCTAATACAACCCATCTAAGAGAGAGAGTAGGGAGGAAGGAAGGGGGTTTTAAAAAGTACATAACCAAATGGGAAAGGCTAGACCTCCTAAACCTACTGAACATTACCGCTTGGCTTATAACTATATGATTGCGTCTTTGCCCTTTTTGCTTGCGCCTAGAAGACCGTTCCCTAACTCCATGCGTCCTCGCTCCATATGTGTACATGCAAAGACAGAGACAAGAACCAACAAACAAACAATGGAAGGAAAAGATTCAAAGAGTATATGAAAGAGGCATAAGGCAGTTAAATATGATAGACATGGCGAGCAAAGAAACAAGAAAGCAAGCAAACAAGTGAGAAGGCAAACAAGCAAGAACGCAAACAAAAGGTGGTGTTCGTGAGGGACAAATGTAGGTTTGGATCGAATGTCCATAACTTCATTGTGTTGAAGCATGGATGACACACTAGCAAGCAAGACTCATGCATACACATGTAAGCAAGAGTGTAAAGATGCATAGAAAGCCAACGAGTGGCACAAACAAACATGGTAAGCATAACATGGCGGAGTGGAAAAGGGAAGGTTATGCACGGAGCAACCCGGCATTCGGAGATGCCTCCCAAATGGTTACATCCAAACAAGGACTCACGGGCATCGGATGTAACCACACAACCATAAACCCACTAAGGGCATCAAGCATGGCAAAGCCTAGAACTAGAGAGGCTAACATGGAAGATAAGGTATAGAAGCAAGCAAACATAGACATGCAAATAAGGATGATCCAAACCCTTTGATATGGGCCAAGGTGTACGGATGATGATCAAGACCATAAAGGGGTCCAGATCTAAATCCTACCAAATAGCCAAAACACAAGAAAGAGAGACAAAGCGACAAAAGGGCTACAATAGTACATGGCATGACAAACAAGGTCTAGGCCTAGGCACACAAACATGGCATGGAGTGCACAAGCACATGGAAGATAGAATAGAGCATGTAGAGACCATCGATCCAAGCATGTAAACACACTGATCTACACATATAAGCTTGGAAATATGCATGTAGGCATGTGAATGTACATCTAAGCATGTGGATGTAAGCATAAAAGCATGGAAGAACACAAATCCAAGCATACAAACATGTGAAGGCATAGACATAGGCATAGGAGAATAAAACATGCATACAAACATGTAGATCTCAAGGCATATCTGGAGACATAATATTAAGCATGTGAGCAGGTAAACCCAAACATCAACACATGGGAACGAAAAGATCTAAGCATCTAAAACATGGCATAAAGCGTAAAACATTTAGAAAAAGGCAACTAACACATGAACGAACATGGAAGCATATGGAAACAAGCCAAAAACATGCTACAAGCAAGGTAAAGCAAGAAACAGGCTAGATAAAGCAATAAATCATGTTATTGAGACAAGAAAAAGCAAGATAAAAGCTAGATGACGTTTTAAAGAAAAAAGGGGTATAGATAGTAGCTAAAAAGCTACATCCATACCTCTTAAACCTCAAATCCAAGGTAGGGAATCAAGGAGAGGAAGATGGAAGGTACGAACACTACCTTGTATTTTTTGTGAAGAGAAGAATCAAGAGGTTTTGATGTGGTTTTTTTTTTTTTTTTTTTTTTTTTTTTTTTTTTTTTGTGTGTGTTTGGAAGAGAGGAGAACAGCTCAGAAATCGTCCAGGTAAAGAGAAGGCCCTAGGAAGTCTCCTTTTTTTTTTTTTTTTTTTTTTTTTTTTTTTGTCTAGAAGGTACCTGGGGCCTTTTATCGCTCTAGCACGATTTACGAGGTGACGACCCTTCAAGGGCCGCCACCTTCAAAAGGTCTTGGATTGGGTTGATCTTGACACCTCTGGAGAGATCTTGACTTCCTGTTTTTGAAAAGGTATGGAACTTGAAAATCCAATGGTCGGATCAAAACTTATGGCTCTCGGAAGTTAGTGGTGCATCGATCGGTACGTTATGCCGGTTTTCATGATATCTTGGCCATTCTAACTCCGATTTCAATCCATGAATAGTCGTTGGAATGAGGATTTGATAATCTTCGCAATGGCATTGGTTTCAACCCGTTATGATGGCTGGATCAAAATAAGGGTTTCTAGGGCCTTCTAAGAGTCAACTTCAGGTCAAGTTGGTCAAGGTTGCCAAAAACCTTTGAGAACCTCAGGTTTGATGTAAAACTATGAAAAGTGTTGTTTTGTGAGGGTTTTGACCTCGATTGACCTTTGGTCAACCCTAGGTTGACTGGGGGCATTTTGGTCATTTTAGCTGAAAAAGGCACTTCGGGTGCTCCAGCATCTGAATGGGTTACGCCACATCATTCTAGATGTCCTCATGGCCCTATGGAGTGAAAATAACATTTTTTGATTTTTCAGGGTCCAACACGCAAATCGAGTGCGGACAAAATACGGTATCAACACTTATCCCACATTCGGTGATACTTTAAATTTTTTTGGGATAATTACATTTTACCCACATGTGGTTGTCTCTAATTTGATGTGTCTATCCATGGTTTCAATTTTGACACTTTGCCTACCTATGATTCTCACCATTACTATACCGTAACCCACCTATCTACTTTCCGTTACTTTAACACAAAAAATGTAAAAAACAAAACCCCAAACAGATCAAAACACTCTTACTCAAATCTTGAACATGAAGAACATACCCAAAAATCTGAAAAATTACAAATTTTTTCAATTTTGATACAAAGGGGCCATATCAGTGTTACCACAGTTTCAATTTTTTTTTAGCAAACTATGTTGTGCAATCATGTGATCTAAACCAGTATAAATCTGTGTTGGCGGAATAACCTATCAGAATAGTCCAAGCATCATATGATTATGTTATAGCTTCATCAATTCTTATTTCTTTTTTAAAAGTACACTAGAATTGTACAAAATGCCTGGAAATTTTTTTATTCAAACGAAATATTTACATCTCATAAGTCTCATGATCTAGTAAAAATAAAAGACAAATAAACAAATGATTATCATAATCATCAGACAGTGAAGGTCTCATCTGGGTCTTCAAAGTTGGGGTCCTTGACATCAAAAACTCCTCCAGATTCGAACCCAATCTCAGGCTGAGAGTAGCCATCACCAACCCAGGTGAACTTGCCTCCGTGACCCCTTTTCTTCGGTGATCCATTCATGCCCGTCCCTGATTTTCGATCTTTTCTCTCCTCTGATTTTCCATTGGGCTTGTAGCTCTTCACTGTCTTCTTTATTTTCTCTCTCTCACTCACTTACTCACTCGGTGACTGATGGTGATGGGTTTGGACTGGGTGTGTGGATCTGTGGTTTCGTTGGTTTTATATAGGGCGCTGTTGAGAGATTCGTTTTCCTGTGATTACGGGGAGTGTGTAAGAATGTGATTATCAGATTTTTGGGTATGTTCTTCATGTTCAAGATTTGAGTGAGAGTGTTTTGATCCGTTTGGGGTTTTGTTTTTTACATTTTCTATGTTAGAGTAACGGAAAGTAGAGAGGTGGGTTACAACACAGTAACGGTGAGAATCACAGGTGGGCAAAGTGTCAAAATTGAAACCACGGATAGGCACATCGAATTAAAGGCAAACCACATGTGGGTAAAGTGTAATTATCCCAATTTTTTTTTTTCTCACATTTGACAATTTTATCGTCATATTGCACAGTACCAGCACCACATATAATAACTATACTTTTGACACATTCGGTTGTACCCTTATTTTTTTTTTCTCATATTTGATAATTTCATCGTCACATTAGGCTGTACCAACATCACATGTGATCATACTAAATGACCATGAAACCTAAAAAATGACTGAAAATACCCTTAGAACCTTGAAAATGTCCTAAATGACCATTAAACTTAAAAAATGACTGAAACGACCTTGTAATCTAAAATGTGACTAAAATACCCTTAGAACCTTAAAAACGATTGTAATGCACCTAATACATGAAAAATGACCGAAATACCCATAGAACCTTAAAAATGACTGAAATTCCCTAAAACCATAAATTTTATTCTAAAATACTCTTAAAACCTATAAAATGACCAAAGTACCTCATAAAACTTAAAAATGATCAAATACCCCTGAAACCATCAACAATTACCGAAATACCCTTATAACCTAAAAATTATCAAAATATCTTTAGAACCTAAAAATGATTGAAGTCACCCTAAAACCTAAAAAATGACCGAAATAACCATGAAGCCTAAAAATGACAAAAATACCCTTAGACCAAAAAAAATGACCGTAATGACCTAAATACCTAGAGAATGTCTGAAATTAAAAAATGACTGAAATACCCTTGATACCTAAAAAATGACCAAAATACACATGATTCCCTCAAAAATTACCAAAATACCCTTAGAGCTTAAAAATTATCAAAATACCCTTAGAACCTAAAAAATGACTGAAATGCCCTTACTACCTAAAAATGATCAAAATACCTCCAAAACCTAAAAAATGATCAAAATACCCTTATAACCTAAAAAAATGATTGTAATGCCATCGAAACCTAAAAAATGATTGAAAGATCCATAGAACCTAAAAACTGACTATAATACCTTTAGAACCTAAAAAATGACCTAACCCCCCCAAAACCTCAAAATGACCTAAGTGCCCTCGAAACTTAAAAAATGAGCAAGAGTACCCCCTAAAACTTAAAATGACCAAAATACTCTTGAAACCCTCTAAAATTACCGGAATAAGTTGTTGTATTTTGTTGAATACTAATTGAAATTTAAAATACGATAAGTTATCTATTTATCTATATATATATATATATATATATATATATATATATATATATATATATTATCTAGTACACACACATGCATATGCATGTATGTGAGAGGTTTGTCTTGACTAATCTATTAGTACCAAACCTTAGTGCCCTAGATAAAAATTCATGGTTTCGGCCCTGTACATGTTCTTTATATTTTATTAGACCATGTTTGTTATGGACTCTTAGTACTCTCCGTGAGTCCCAGCACATGTGAATTCATTATCATTTGTAATTTTAAAAATAAATCTACCAAATTTATAGACCTAAAGGAGAGTTGCAAACCGGAAACGCTACTATATATATACAACACCACACCAAAACACTCTCAGCCATATCTTTCTTCTTTTATTTATTTATTTCCAAATTCATTAAAAAAAAAAAAAACTCTCACAAACCCATTGAGGTCAATTAATTTATGCAAGAAATCCCACAAACCCATGGAGGTCAATGATTGAAATTCTCTTGTTAGCATATAAAATGACTGAAAAAATGACAAAACTATCCCTAAAACCTTGAACTAACCAAGATACCCATAAACCCTTAAAATTTCTAAAATGACTAAAATACACTTTTAAACATTCAAAAGTAATAAAAAAAAAACACTAAAAATGAACAAAATAAAATAACCCTAAAACACTAAGAATGATGTAAACATCCCTAAAACCTTCAAAATAACTAAAATACTTACAAACTTTGAAAAGTAGAATAATAGCATAAGAACCACTAAATTTGATAAAATTTTATGGCTTTGTAATCAAAGAGTACATTTTAATAAAATTTTGTTCATAATGGGATCATGTTCTGCTCTTTTCTATTCCCTTGGATCAAATTTTGTTTGTAAAACTGGCTCGGCATTCATGGAAGACTCTTGATATATAATCCTTGTTTTCAAGAGAATAAAAATCACATGGACACTTTAATATAATTCATCTTTTAAATTCATCCTCAATTTTAGAACTTGCTTCAATCATATTCGTACATAAAGAACAACATTTAGACTGTATAAAAATTTAAAATGCAATAGGGCTCAGAAGGCTAATTACAGAACTCATTCACAATTATGTTATTTGCAAAACAAAATTTTATACACTATATATTCATCAACACAAGATTAACTACAACGTAAAGATGCAACAACTTGCTCATTGATTTGATTATACAATAGCAACAATAAAAGGCAAAAACAATGTCATAGTCATGACTTGTGACAAGTCTATTATTCCATAGTCCATACTTCAACCTCTTTTTCTTTTTTCTTTTTTCCTCTTTACAAAATATATGGTGGTAAATATAAGAATTTGTTCATCCCCATTTTAATTATTGTTCACATAGCCATCAAGTGATTCTTGCATTCCCTAGGGCCAAAATTGTAATTGACGAGTTGGAATTGAAAAAGAGTTAATAATTAGACAAGGTGTAGGCGGGTTTGGCTGGGCAAAATCCAAGAGTTCCCTGGCTTATCGTTCCAAGGGTCCAATAGGAGCATAGTAAGCTTGAGAGGGCTCCTGCACTCTGTTTGGCCAATTTGGAGAGCAGCCTAGTGCATTTCTCAATCTAATGAATCACCTTCAAGACTGCACAACATGCATATAAAACATCTCCTATGCATATAAAATAGCTTAACATCACTTCAAAGTTTCTAACAAATAATTTCACAAATATCTCCTATACATTTCCAAAAGCAGAACTAAAATAAAATATATTTATGCATCTAATATGTATAGATCAATGTTAAGATAATACTCATTCCAAGGTTAAACTAAAATCAGGAACTTTAGAGCTTCACAACAAGTGCACAAGATTCTATAGAATAATATTACTTTGCTTTTGCATAACAATGTTTGAAAGCTCAACAATACAAATTTAAATAAAAAGAATGTGCAAAGCTAATAATTAACCTGTTCACTTGCAGTTAGCAAAATCAATAGTATTGTTACATGAATGGCTCAATGACATAATCAAGCAGTTTCTAGGCAGGACACAAAGCTAAATGTAAATTTTGTTAGAAAGCGAAAGAGAAGCACTTATTAGTTAAGAAAAAACAGTTCGTAAGCAGCACTTACTAGTTAAGAAATGCTCTAAATTTTCTTGTTAATTTTCTTTTTCACTCTTAGTTATCTTTCCGTAATTAAAATTTAAACACAAATCATCCATTTGAATGCTTAGACCTTAGAATACTACAGGAAATAAATTAAAATTTAATATGTATCTTTCAATTTCTGTACTTTGTTTGTGTATCTTTCAATTTCAACTCTCTGGACTAAGCACTAAACATAACTAGTTGCATTAGAAATGTTCTCAACAGCATTTGCCTGAGGGTCTTGCTCTCTTTGTTTCATATGAACAAATTTCCAAGAAATAAAAAAAGCATATAATCTTATGAAGATATGAATATGAAAAGAAATTAAATGAAATCTTTATGGAAATTGCAAAGCTGCACCTACTAATGCTTACTATATATATATATATATATATATATATATAACTAAGTGGAGTTCATCATCTCTCTATTAGTTACAAAGATAATTGATACTAGCCCATAAATCTATAATATTCCATCTTCATTGGGGTTGGAGGCTTTGGCAAATGTACATGATATCATTGTTAAAACTCTCATATCAAAATCTAAAACTATAAATCAAATTCTTCATAACTACCTAAAACAATTGAGAAACAAAGGGTGACACCCATAAATTATAAGGAAATGAAAATGTAATGGAATCTAAGCTCTTTCCTCAAGCATAACTTGTGCCAAATTGCTTACAATCTGAAAATTTCATGCATGTTGCTCTTAATACTAGTAATAAAATGACAAAACAAAAAGTGTTGTAATAGAATTATAACCTGAAATTGATAGAATACTCAAAAAGTCCCTTTGATAGAGAACACAATCAAAGAAACCTTGATTACAAAGGTAGAGTTTTGCATAAGTGGCATTTGCCACATTTTGAAGTTGGTGACTTCCAAGCATGCACATTTTCACATCCAAATAACTCAAGGAACTGTGTGACCAACATAATTATAAGTTATCCAAAACTTTCAAATGGGAACTTGCATAGTAGATAACCAATGGGCAAACTTGCCAGTGTTGGAATGCCCGAGACTCATGACCTAAGGTTGTAAGCATAAATAAATACATTAATAGATTTCCATAAAACATAGTACATACCCAATGGGTAAACTTGGCAAGTTTTCAACTATCGATTGATGCAGTGGAAGTGGAAGTGGAAGGCATGGTTGCAAACACCTGCAAAAAAATAAACCATGTTTGTAAATAAAAGAATTAATCATTGAAAAAGCCAAGGCACATATTTACTGTCAAAATCCTTGCCAAAAGTTGGGAAAACTTAGGCACAAAGCTTGAGAATATATATATCTATCTATGGGAAGACAGGTCATAATTGGGATCCTAAAGTTGACAGAACTATAATGTTGCAAACTTTATCGTGCATGATTAATCATACATAATGTAAATGGTAGCTCTAGGAATATTTTTCAGGGTGGTCATTATTGACCAAAATTTAATAATGTTAGGACAAGGAGAACATATGCAAAAGGTGATCGATGCCTTATTCTCACTGAAAGAAGCTACTGCATCTTTTGCGCCTTAGGGTTTTGTAACCAAGTGCTTCTTGATCTTCATTCTTGATGAAGTGAAGAACTTTACAGCCAACATCTTCTTCTAGTTGGTGATTGAAGTCGCGTACTGGGATCCGCGCAATTGGTTAGTTACGTACTGGGATTCGTGCATCATCAAAGGGTGGCGTTCATATATTGAAGAGTTCAGAGGTTCTAAAACTATAAAAGGTTTCTGCTGTGAGTTCATCTATGGGGATTGTAGAGTCTAGGGACAAAGGTTTTGCACTAAATCTGAAACTTCTCTTTACTATAATGGATTGCTTTTCGGGAAGGTTTCCCCTCATGTTTTTTACTGTGAAACTGGTTGGTTTCATTGGTTTTCCTAGGTTATCATATCTTGTCTTATTTACTTTTCCACTGCACATGATTTTGACATGATATTGATGTTTGTTTGGTTTAACAAGTTTTATTCATAATAAATCTAATTAACAACTTGAGTTTAAAACTTGTTAATTCTATCAACCGGGGTCTAAATTTCCCAACAAGTGGTATCAGAGTGAGGTACACTCTGATTGGATTAATTTCTAAAGTGTGATCCTTGACCCTTATTGTCATGGAATCTCTTGATTGTTTTGATGTGCATAATCTTGTGTTGAATGATGATGATGATATTCAAGATGCCTATTGCAAGCTTTATAATTTTTGTATGAAATCTCTTGAATATTCTACAAAATTAATAGCTAAATTTAAAAAGGTAAAGCTTGAAAAAGATGATTTGATTGCAAAATTGGATGAAGCCAATAATTTGAATGAGAATTTTAAAAATCAAATTTCATCTCAGGTGGACAAAATTAAAGGTTTGGAAGAGCAACTAGTTGAATCTAAAACTGAAGTTGAAAAATTAACTAGTGCCAAACTTGTTGTTGAGCCTAACTCATAAGAAAATGATTTTTATATTCCTTTAAAAGGAATAATCAAGAGTTGAAGGCTAATATTGCTAGGATAGACAAAGGTAAACAATCTGATGTTAATGCTGAAGTTTCTAAACCTATGTCTAAAACTCCTTCTAGGTTAAATGATAAATCTGAATTTGTCCCCATTTGTCATCATTGTCATATTGGTCATGTTAGGCCAAATTGTCCTAAGTTGAGGTCTCTGTCAACCTCTAAGGTTAGAGCTCCTTCTAGGAAGCCGAGTAGCTCTAAAACTGCTCATGTTTGTCACCATTGTGGTGGTTCTGGTCACACTCGTCCTAATTGTTTCAAGTTGTTTCCTCATAAGTAAGTGTCAAATAGGTCTCATCCTTTGTCTAAAGGCTCTGTACCTATTCTTGGTGAGTTATTAAAAGCTTTGAGCTTTTTGACTCAATTTCAAGGGAATTCTAATTCCTCTATGTGCTTCAGTAGTCATATTAGAACATGTGCATTTTCATCTTCATGGCCAAAGACTTGTGTTGTGTGGGTGATAAAGGATTCTAAGACTTAATTATCTTATCTGTTTGTCCTCTACTTTAACTCTTTCTATCTAAAGTAGGACTTTCTTTACTTGATTTCTTATATGTTTTTGGAATCATGCTTTCATGCATCTGCATTTTTCTATCATGCCTTCATGCATATGCATCTCTCTTTCATGCTTTCATGTTGTTTATCTATTTTTGTTTGGTTGTTTAATTTTTTATTTTGTTTTGTTTTCAAAATAAAAATAAAAAGGAAAAATCAGAAAAATACAAAAATAGTGTGTTTGTGTACATTGATACTTGTGTACCTTGGATGGCTATTGAAACAAAGTTTTCTAAACTTTGTATCTTTTGTAGCTTAGATGAGCATCTTTATGCACAGCTAAGCAAGTGAGCTTTGTGGCTCTTGTTTGTGATGAGTAAGATTAAGTTATCTCTTAGACTTAACACTCATATCACTCTTTTTGACGGGTAGGACTAGATTATCTTAAGAGAAAGGCATAAATAACCATCTCACCACTATTGCCCGCTAATCATTAATGACACCTATATGCTTTGGCATAGCAAAAGTGTAGTGTCAATGACATTTGTGTGCTTCGGCATGGCAAAATTGGAATGTCAAATATCAATGGGTATTTCTTTTTTCTCTCTTATATGCCCATGCATAATATAATAAATAAAAAGAAAATATGCAAAGAAAATAAAAAGATAAAAGATAAAAAATGCTTTTAAAATGATTGCAAGCGTGTATTATAGGAGATGTGGGAGTTATAGGATGTACCTCGAAGGTGATAGTCCCCATCAAACAGTTATGCTTGTGTGTGAGTTAAAGTGATTTTCTCATGTCTCAAATCATCATAACATGTATACACTTATGCAATCTTGCAATGTTTTTCACACACAACACGCAATATTCTTTGCTACTTTTGATACATGTACAGGTACAATGTGATTTGGCCATCACTAGGTTTACATGTGCTTATGTATGCTCACTAAACTGTCTTGACATGTTTTTGAAATATAAAATTGGTTAGACTTATTTAGTGTGTGTGTGTGTGTGTTTTTAGGGATCCATGTGCTTAAAATTCCTGTTGAGAGATGATCTTGAGAGTTTAATATGTTGATTGGATCAGTGTTTAGTTGCATGTTGGATTGCATTTATGTTTGTGTTTTTCACTTCTTAAAAATTATTTTTAAAAGCAAGCTTGACACCTTCTCGATACCTCCTCGATACCTTGCTATCTGTCGAGCTTCTAAAGCTTTTTCTTATCGCAATCTCGACACCTTATCGACACCTGGTGGATCGATCGAGAAATCTCTTGCCTCCTCGATAGCTTCTCGACAGCTGGCCGATCGATCGAGCTTTTGTTTCGTATCTGGTGTTTTATTCCTCGATATCTCCTCGACACCTGAATCTGTCGACGACCATTTTCCTCGATACCTTCCTCGACAGATGTCTCGACACCTCTCGATACCTGTATCTATCGAGATTTACTGAGGTTCTATTTAAGCTCCTTATGCGATCCGGTTCTCATTTCTCAATCTTTCTCGATCTATCCGTACCTGTTCACCTCCCAAACTCTCTTTTCTCACTCTAAACCTTCAACCCACGTGATTTTTGGCCTTTCTTTTCTTCAAATCACTTAGTATGATCTCTTATCTTTTCATTCTTCATGCAATTCATGAATTTGAAACCTAGGTTTTGGGGTTTTTGAAAATTTTGGGGTTTTTCAAAATTAATTAGTGTTTCTTGTAATTTTGAGGTGGGTTTTCATTTAAATGTGTTTAAAATCTCATACATTACATCACATTTGCATTATAATGGTATTTTCAAGCATTTAGATGTGTGTAATATGTTTGTGTGCTGGTAGGATCGGATTGGGCTGAGCCCATGATGAAATTTCTTTTGCATGTCACATGTTCAAGCATTCCCCATGCATACGTACTCTCTATTCAATATGCTTGTTATATTTGAATTACTTTGGGACTTTTCTAATTGTCTCCTTCTCTCCCCCCTCTCATTCTGTTTACGTTAGTTGTGTCTATGGCACCTAAGCGTAAATCTACTTCGACTCGGAACCCTCTTCGTTCCGGAGCTTCTTCATCTTCTGATTCTGCTCCTCTTAATCTTCGGTTCCGCGATGATGATGATGGCGATGATGATGATGCTTCTGATGATGATGATGGAGATGTTAGCTCTACCGATGAGATGTCTACTTGACACTCTTGCCCTTTGTCACTCGTGACAAAATGGAGAAGTAGTTTTGGGATATGAGAGTAGTCATTCTTAGGGGGAGAGTTAGTATAGGACATTTTTGTTAGGGGGAGTGTTGTGGATGATATGAGGGATGTAGTGAGGATTATCATGTATCTTTTCTCTTCTTTCTTTTTGAGATACATTGTTCTTGTACAATGGGTCTTGTGACCATGTTTACATACATTGTACTTATCTTCTTTATATAATGATGTATGTTTTCTTCACCTACCTCTTACATGTGTTGTTTCTTTTCTTTCTACATACACATGTTTCTTTAATTGTATGCAATCTATTATTTTTGTTTCACACATAGATGCCTTGATGAGTTTTGTTTAAAGTGTTTCAGAAATACAGGTTGTCAAAGTCTACTTGCCATAAACTCTTTTCTTGCAAAGTTTTTCGAGAGTTTGTGTTAGGATAGATTTTATTGTATGTAACAAATGAGTATGAGTTGAGTGATTTATGACTTCTCTCATATGTTCATTTGTTTGTTGTAGTTTTGTCACGAATTGCCAAATGAGGAGATTGTTAAGACATATGTGTTTCACTTGTTAGGAACATATGTCATTCTTTTTATGTAATTGGCTAATCCTTTGACAAAACACACTTTACTTGTATTTGGGTAGATCTAGGATGTGTTTAATACTTCAAGAAACATGTTGTTCAAGTGTAGTATTAAAGCCCCATGAAGATTGGACCAAGAAACATGTGAAGAAAATGTGTTCATTAAAGCTAGACAGATAGCTCGACACTTGCGGACAGATAGCTCGACACCTCTCGACAGCTGGCTATCTATCGAGCTCTTTAGTTGATTTTTATCGCAATGTCGACACCTTCTCGACA
This sequence comes from Quercus glauca, assembly GCA_023736055.1. NCBI lineage: Eukaryota > Viridiplantae > Streptophyta > Magnoliopsida > Fagales > Fagaceae > Quercus > Quercus glauca. Next base: position 54,904,633 of record CM043316.1, read on the forward strand.
GTTGGTGGATTGATCGAGAAAGCTCCTGTCCCCTCGACAGCTTCTCGACACCTCCTCGACACCTAGCTATCTATTGAGGTTTAAAGCTCGACACCTCCCAATCGATCGAGGTTACAGGAAATCAGAATTTTTAGATCTGATTTTTGGGCCAGGCTGATGTATTTGTGTAGGGTTTCTTTTCTCACAACCCTAGACCTATATAAGGCTTATTTTAGAGGCCGTCACATAAGAGAATACAAGGAGAACATATGCAAAAGGTGACAGATGCCTTATTCTCACTGAAAGAAGCTACTGCGTCTGTTGCGCCTTAGGGTTTTGTAACCAAGTGCTTCTTGATCTTCATTCTTGATGAAGTGAAGAACTTTGCAGCCAACATCTTCTTCTAGTTGGTGATTGAAGTCGCATACTGAGATCCGCGCAATTGGTTAGTCATGTACTGGGATTTGTGCATCATCAAAGGGTGGCGTTCATATATTGAAGGGTTCAGAGGTTTTGAAATGGTAGAAGGTTTCTGCTGTGGGTTCATCTACGGGAATTGTAGAGTCTACAGACAAAGGTTTTGTACTAGATCTGAAACTTCTCTTTATTATAATGGATTGCTTTTCGGGAAGGTTTCCCCCTAAGTTTTTTACTGTGAAACTGGTTGGTTTCATTAGTTTTCCTAGGTCATCATATCTTGTCTTATTTACTTTTCCGTTGCACATGATTTTGACATGATATTGATGTTTGTTTGTTTTAATAAGTTTTATTCATAATAAATCTAATTAACAACTTGGGTTTAAAACTTGTTAATTCTATCAACCGAGGTCTAAATTTCCCAACAAATAATAAATAAAAAAAACTTCATATATTGACCAAAACACACACACACAGAGTTTGACAATTTTCTTTTAGGAATTTTCTTATTTTGAAATCTTTGCATTATATTCTCATTATTAATGTTGCAAGTTATATCTCTTTCAAAAATTCAGTTAGATAAAAAATTTATTGGGATTTTTCTTTTTGTTTGTAAGGACCTAGTATATTGTTAAAGGGACCAAATTTAAAGACAAAGTTTGGCTACAAACTTAGTTGTAGCCTAAGACTACAGCTCTCACTAAACAAATTAACGTGGCTATATATTTTGAAAATCTATATGTTGAATTGCACGTTCTTCATGTTCTTAAAACACATGTCAAATTTCATGTCAATCGGATGTTATTTATTATTTGATCTATAAACTTAAATTTTTATGTAATTTTAAACTACAAAAACCCAAAATTTTAAAATTTGATTGATGACATAACTATTGATCTTCTTAAAATTTTGCAAGTATGGAGGATATAAGAAGAAAATGTAATCCAATGGTGAATTTTTCACAATTCACATCCAATAAAAAAATGTTGAATGAAGTTATAATTTTAGTCTACAATCAAATTTGTTGCCAAATTTTGTCCAAAAATTAATTATGTTGGGTTTAAAAAATTTTAGGGGGGTCACAAATATTTTTTAAGGATAATAAAATCGTAAATTTTTTAAAATTTATATATAATAATTAATTATTTTGGCAGGTTAGGGTAGTCCTGTGACCACCCTGAACTACATGCGGAGTCGCCAATGCATAATGTTAATTTTACTTATTTAATTTGAGAAGATTTTGGGGGACTACCCGTTTTGGCTGATATAATTTTAGTGCTTGGATCTTTGATCCCAAATTATCAAAGGTAAGTAGCAAATATATAACCCAAAATACCCAAACCAAATCAAGTTGAAATACCTAAACAAATTAACCTAAAATAAAGAAAAGAAAAAAAAAAATCCAATTCTTACACAAGACCTAGCTTCTCAATACTAAAATAATCAAATCTAACCTTAAAAAAAATAATAATAAAATAAAAACAGCTTCTCAAATACTAAACAAAATTCTCACTAGTAGCAGTGGTAGACAATCTAACGGTGGTGGATGGTGAGCGGTGGCGATGGCGGTGGTGCTGGTGGTGGCTTGCTAGGTCTCTTGTTCAGCTTCTTGGCCCTCTTTGTCTTTGATTCTCTATTTTTCTTTAATAATCTTTCGTTCTCCTGTTTCTTTCTTTTGGTTTTATTTTGTTTTTATTCACTACCTATTCTACCGGTGATAGGTTTACAACTGAACTAAAGTAAATGATCAGCATTGAAACAATAAAAATATACAGCTAAGATTTGAGTGGGTATCATACCCACTAAAAATATAGGTGGGTATTATAGAATGACCCATAATTTATATAACTAGTCAATAATTTTTGTAATGCATGAGTTAAGTTTAACATAATTGATAAGGAGTCCTTCTCCCTTGTAGGAGCTTTCCCTCTCGTTTTGCACCGAGCCTCTCCCTCCCTTAGGCTAGACCTAAGGGTACTGTGTTTTTAGTTTTGTTTTCTATAACCATGGCAGATGATGTGATTGATAGCTTGGATAATATGAAATTAATGCCTGATGAAGAAGAAGTTATCACAATCTCTGATGAAGGAAGGCTGGAAGCCATTGAAAGTTGCAACCTGAGCCTTATTGGCAAATTCCTTACATGCAAATCTTTCAACAAGAGGGTGGCAAAGAATACATTAAGACGAGCATTGGGATTGGATGACAAGTTGCAGATTCTCGAGCTCAGCTCAAATCTTTTTCAATTCAAATTCCAATTAGAATTTGATATGATCCGAATGCTTAGAGGTTGCCCTTGGACATTCAATAATCAGCTACTTATGCTCCAACGATGGCAGAAAGGGTTGAATATGAGGAATATACAAGTGAGCCATGCTTCTTTATGGGTTCAAATATGGGGAGCCCCATTTGATATGGTTTTTCGCCAAGTTACTTTGGAATTAAGGAATAGATTGGGTGTAGTCGATGAAATGGAAAGGAGATGAAGACAAGATGAACTTAATTTTTTCATGCACGCTTGCATACTATTGATTACAAAACCATTTAGACATGGTGGTTTCATAGCTGGATCAGATGGTGTACGTACGTGGGTGACCTTCAAATATGAGAGACTTCCAATGTTTTGTCACTTCTGCAAGCTACTTGGACACGATCTAAGGCACTGTGCACAACACTTTGCCTTGCAAAAAAATGGAGAGGAGGTGGAATATTAGTATGGTGATTGGTTGAAATCTTCGGGTGGTCGGCCCAGGTCCCCTTCTAGATGGGATACAAGTCCAAACTTTGGCTCTGATGGTGATACAGGTGACATTCTAGTATAAGCAACAAACCACCAACCCATGATTGGGACGCTTTCAATGGCAGAGGAGAAGGTCGCAGAACAATCCATGAAGAGTAACTGTCTTGATGATGGTGAGTCTGTGATTCCAAGGATAACCCTTGATTTCTAGCTGATTGATATCATTGATAACAGAATTCATGATAACGTGGAAGATGGAGCAAAAACGATATTTGCGGAGGGGATTACAGGGAATTCAAATTCAAATAGTGAGTGTTTTACCGCGCCCTCTATCCTCACTACTACTTGAGCTTCTGAAGTTATTGGGCCTACTTCACCAAAGCCCAAAGCCAAATGGACAAGATTCAACCAGATGGACTTTGGCCTTAGTGGGGTAACTAGGGCTCTTAACTTACCAACACTTGGGAAGAGAGAATCGGTGCAAAAGGCTGAAACGAGTTTGAGGGACGCTGAAGGAGGGCAAACTGTGAAGCATGGGAAGGTTGACAGTGGAAGTGCCATTAATGATGATATATCGGCGGGGGTGGGTGAACCACCTTTACCAGGAGCAATGAGGTTCCTAAGTTGGAACTGCCAAGGGCTTGGAAACCCTTGGACAGGCCGTAGCCTTTGAAAAATTATGAGGGAACAAGCTTCCATGGTGTGTTTTCCTATGGAAGCTCGACTGAATAAGGAAGGCTTTGAGAAACTATACGATAATTTGCCTTTTCCAAATTGGATTATTGTGAAAAATCTGGATTCAGGGGGAGGTTTGGCATTGATTTGGAAGAATGATGTATTGCTGGAGGTAATAAATTTTACTGCAAATCATGTGTTGGCAAAAGTGAAGGAAGACAATGGTTTTGAATGGTTTCTAACATGCTTCTATGGTTGGCTTGAAGCAAACCAAAGGGAGAAATCTTAGAAGCTCTTAGCTCACCTAAAAGCCTTTGTCAATGGACCATGGCTCTCTGTTGGTGACTTCAACGCTTTTCTTAATGCCATAAAAAAACTAAGCAATCGGCCCCTGTAGGTAAGTCAGATTAATGCGTTTCGAGAAGCTTTGGATTTGTTTCAACTAGAGGATTTGGGATTTAAGTTTACATGGAGTAATAAGAGGCTTGGAGATGCAAATTCGAAGGTAAGGATTGACCAAGTGGTTGCGACTAAGGAGTGGAGGGAGAAATATAAACTAAGCACAGTCACACATCTCTCCTCTCATGCATTGGATCACTTACCGATTATACTTCAAACTCAAGCTTACAGACTGAATAGACCAAGAATAGATAGAAAATTCAAGTTTGAAGAATCATGGCTATTGTAGGAAGATTGTGAAACAGTGGTGAGGGAAGCCTGGGATATGGATGGGGTAGAAGCAACGGGGTTGGGGCTAATCAAGGAAAAATTAAAACATGTGGAGTGGAGTTAATGGCATGGGGTTCATCCAAGACCAACTCGGATATTGTGGAGGTCAAACAGCTACAGCGACGAATTGAGAACTTGAATGAAGCATATGTCACGACCGAGAATAGAGCAGAATTTCTGGCAGCGAGTAAAAGGATGGACGAACTCCTATTGAAGTAGGAGATTTATTAGGCACAGTGGTCTAGAATTCCTTGGTTAAAATATAAAAATAAAAACAAAAAACTTTTTCACTCCAAAGCAACTCAACGGAGGTAGAGAAACTATATTCAAAGATTTAAAAATGCAGAAGACCATTGGGGGGAAGATATGGAGGGTGTAGTAAAGGTGGCTTCAAATTATTTTGATACTTTGTTCAGTGCAGGAACATGTGATTAGATAAATGGATGCCTAGATGTAGTTACTTGCAAGGTAACTCCTAATATGCAAAATATTTTCTCTAGTGAATTCAGTGTAGATGAGATCAAGACGGCATTGTTCCAAATAGGACCAACAAAGACTCTTGGACTTGATGGTATGAATGCTCTCTTTTACCAAAAATTTTGGCATATTGTAGGGGATAGTGTAATTACTGCTGTTTTGGATTATTTGAATTCTGGTGTCATGGTTCATGACATTAATCATATTAATATTGTTCTTATCCCTAAAGTGAAGAACCCAGAGAAAATGCCTGAATTTAGACCTATCAGTTTGTGTAATGTCATTTATAAAATTATATCCAATGTCTTAGCAAACAAATTAAAACAGGTTCTCCTCCATATCATCTCTCCCACTCAGAGTGAATTTTTACTTGGATGCCTCATCACGGATAATATCTTGGTGGCTTATGAAACTATACACACCATGCATAGCAGGAAAAAGGGTCAAAAAGCCTCGCTAGCTCTAAAGTTAGACATCAGCAAGGCATATGATCGGGTGGAGTGGACTTTTTTACAAGGTATTATGCAAAGGATGGGCTTCCCAGATAAGTGGATAGAAAGGGTGATGAGTTGTGTTACTACACCATCTTTCTCTATCCTTATTAATGGCAAACCCTTTGGTAATATTCATCCATCTAGAGGACTCAGACAAGGAGATCCTCTTTCACAATATTTGTTTCTTCTATGTGTAGAGGGTTTTACTTCTTTATTGGCAAAGGCAGAATTGGAGGGACGTATTCATGAAGTATCCATTTGTAGAAGAGCACCTAAAATCTCTAATTTATTATTTGTAGATGATTCCTTATTGTTCTACCGGGCGACCCGTAGTCAAGTTGAAGTGATTGCTGAGATTCTTCAAGTTTATGTGAATGCTTTAGGTCAGAGTATAAATTTGGATAAATCCTCAACGTATTTTAGTAGTAATACCTCGTGTAGCTAGAAAGAAGAGATTATAGGAATGTTTGATGTTAAAAAGGTGGATCGTTTTGAGTCGTATCTAGGGTTGCCTACACTAATTAGGCGTGTGAAATACAAAACTTTTTCCTATCTAAAGGATAGAGTTTGGAAAAAACTATAGTGATGGAAAGGCATGTTGTTGTCTAGGGCTGGAAAAGAGGTTCTCATCAAAGTGGTAGCTCAATCTATCCCCACTTACACAATGGGTGTGTTCTAACTACCTATGAAATTGTTTGTGTGCGGCACCCAACACCCAGGCCCATTTGGGCTCTAGTATGTGGGCACAACGTTTGGGCCCTATCTCTACTAGCCCAAAGGGCCCAGCCCGTATTCGTACAGGAAATTGGTCCAGTCCCCTCAGTAAGGGCCCTGCCGAGCACGTTTCCCCGAGCACTATAAGATGGGAGGTAAACAGATGCACTAACTTTCACTTGCCCAGCGGTTTTCCGAGGTACAAGGCCGCCGTATTGTTCGCAAAAGGAGGAACCAAGTTCCAAAGCCACCATCACCAAACCACCCACTTACCTTCGATCGTATTGGAACTCTCGCCGCACCAACAGAAAAGCAATGATGGCCACTCGACTAAGGAGGAACTATAAATATAGGAACAAGAGGAGGAGAAAGGGTTGTTGAATGGAAGTGGAGAGAGAGAGAGCCAAGGAGAGAAGCACTGAAGTCTAGTAGTTAGAGCTACCCATAGTAGAAAACCCTTAAACCCACAATACAAAGTAAATTGTAAGCCCAAAAAGGGAAGGCACATTGGTCTCCCATTTGGCGCGCACAATTGGCGCCGTCTGTGGGAATCTCCTACGAAGCTGTAGTTCAACCAGGACTCATGTATAGCGGGATGTCAAGGAAAGATTCCGAGAATGAGGCTGAAAGTCGCTCGGTAGGACCATCACGGGGGTTGTCTTGGCGGGAGAGGAGGTAGAAGCGGCGTGAAGATAGGGACGGCGAGTGGGAAGAGAGATCGGGCCTTGAAGAGGGTCATACCCGACGCAGCGGGCTGTATCAAGCGCCTCGGGGCATAGGCAGTTCGATGAAAGAGACGAGGAACTAGAGCAGCTGCGTAGGCTGGTGAGGGAGTTGGAGTTAGAAGCGGAGGTCAGGCACCAAGGAAGGAGAGGCAACAACCAAAACAGGAGGGCGGGTCCGAGGGGAGATAGCCATGGTACGGGATCCAACCATTCCGGGTTGCTTCGACACTGGCAACGTTCCCGATCGCAGGGGTCCTACCACTACCGAGACCGTTCGCATTTGTGGGAATCCCACCGTCGCAGGGATCGTTCGTGATCAAGGGGCCACGAGGACCAGGGATTCGACTCGCCCGACGAGCGACAACCGTATAACACAGCGATGGACGCGATAAGCCGCGCTTTGTGGGGGGCAGCACGGTCCCCATTCTCTGATGACATCGAAAGAGCCACGATGCCGAACAGGTTCACGCGCCCTCCATTCAATACCTTCGACGGAAGGACAGACCCGGTTGAGCACGTCAGTCAGTACATCCACATGATGTCCCTACACTCTCACAACGACGCGCTGATGTGCAAGGTGTTTCCCTCCAGCCTCAGGCCGACCGCTCTAAGATGGTTCAACGGACTGCGGAAGGGTTCATTCATAGTTTCGCCGAGCTAATCCAGGAATTTGGTGTGCGGTTTGTGACATGCGGCCGAGTACCGTAACCCGTAGATGCTTTGTTATTTATGAAGATGAGAGTAGGGGAAACCCTCCGTAGCTATGCCAGCCGGTACTGGGAGCTTTATAATGAAATAGGCGGGGGCAATAAGAAAATTGCAGCAAGTACCTTCCGAATGGGACTCCTCGAAGACTTTGAACTACGGGAGTCACTGACAAAGAAACCTCCCGAGGATATGAGATAGCTCATGAGACTTATCGAGGAATATAAGCGATTGGAAGACGACCGATTGCAGAGTAAAGGCAAAGCCCCGGCGGTAAACCGTCCTCGGCAGGGAGGTTTTCAACCAAGATCTTGGAAGGAACTGAAGATACACGAGCCATTCTGGCAGACAGGGGAAGTGAGCTTGATGTTTAAAGAGCCAGTGCACCGAATTTTGGAGCAAATCAAGAATGAGCCTTACTTCAGGTGGCCGAACAAGATGGGAGGTGATCCCTCTCAGAGAAACCAGGATCTATACTGCACCTATCACAAGGACAATAGGCACACTACCGAGCAGTGCCGCATACTAAAAGACCATCTGGCGCAGTTAGCAAGGGCAGGGTATCTGAAAGAGTTCGTAGTTGACAACAATGTTCGGGGTACCGACATGGGCACCCAGCAAAGAGGAAACCCTCTCCCGCCGCCCTTAGGAGTAATTGAGATGATCCTCGTCCCCCTAGGGGGATCCTCGGTGATCAAAAGGGGGGTGTTGACCGTTGCGCCTATGATGGGTCAGCCGGGAGTAGAGCCCTCGAAGAAAAAGACGAAGCATGCTCGGGAGACGCTCGCCTTCAACGAACAAGACTTAGAAGGAACGATACAACCACATGACGATGCACTAGTGGTCATGGCTCGGATGGGCGATTTTTTGGTAAAACGTGTGATGATAGATCAAGGTAGCGAAGCCGACGTGATGTATCCGGACTTGTTCAAAGGGCTCGGATTAAAAAGTCAGGATCTAGCAGAGTATAACAAGCCGCTAGTATCGTTTGATGGGAGAATTGTGGTCCCCAAGGGACAGATTTCCTTGCCTGTAAGCATGGAGGGTAAAGAGGTCCCAGTATCGTTCATAGTAGTCAACTCCTTCTCCCCTTACACGGCAATCTTGGGAAGGCCATGGATTCACGCCATGGGGGCCGTCCCCTCCACCTTGCACGTAAAGATCAAATTTCCTACGGAGCAGGGCGTCGCCATGGTACAGGGAAGCCAGAGAATGGCAAGGCAATGCCTCATCGTTGCAACAAATCTTGAAGTCCAGCGTGCCGGCCGAAAGGAGACCGCCGAGGAACCTCCGTTATAGCAATTACAGAAACCCCGAAGGGAAGTGGGGGCTGAGGGTGCCGAGGAGTTTATAAGAGCCAAAATATTGCCGGATGCCGACAAGCATTTTCAAATAGGAGCTAGCATGTCAACCAAAAAGAGGGTAGAAGTACTGTTGTGTCTGATACAGAACGTGGACGTGTTTACATGGAGTCCCTATGACGTGCCCGGGGTGGACCCCGAGTTTATCACTCATAAACTTAATGTGGACCCGTCGTTTCCCCCCAAAAAACAAAGACCGAGAAGAGTGGCCAGGGAGCATGCGGAAGTTGTGAAAACGGAAGTTCAAAGGCTTAAAGAAGAAGGGGCAATAAAAGAGATCTTCTTTCCGGAGTGGCTGGCGAATACAGTAGTAGTGAGGAAGAAGAACGGCAAATGGAGGGTATGCGTGGATTTCACGAATTTAAACCGAGCATGTCTGAAGGACCCATTTCCTATGCCGAAGATTGATCAATTGGTAGATGCCACCTGCGGACACCTAAGAATGAGCTTCCTGGACGCCTTCCAAGGGTACCATCAGATAGCCCTATCAGCCGAGGATCAGGAGAAGACAGCATTTATAGCTCTCGACGCCAATTACCACTACACTGTGATGCCGTTTGGGCTAAAGAACGCCGGGGCAACATATCAACGGATGATGACGAGAATGTTTCGTGACAAAGTTGGCCGAACATTCGAGGTTTATATTGATGACATGATAGTTAAAAGCAAGCAGAAAGTACAACATGTGGAGGATCTTCGGGAGGTGTTTGAGCGGTTGCGACAGCATAAGTTATGCCTGAATGCAGAAAAGTGTGCCTTTGGCGTGGGGACTGGAAAATTTCTGGGGTACTTGATCTCCTGCTGAGGAATCAATGTTAATCCGAACCAGATAGAGGCCGTGAAGCGTCTCAAATCCCTGAGCAATCCAAAGGAAGTGCAAGTCTTGACAGGAATGCTGGCCGCCCTCAATCTGTTCATCTCCAAGTTCTCGGACCGATGTTGGCCATTCTACCAACTTCTAAAGAAATGGAAAGGGTTTCAATGGAGCGACAAGTGCAAGGCAGCTTTCCAGGGACTAAAGGAGTATTTAACACACGCGCCGGGGCTAGCTGCCCCCGAGCCCGGGGAAGATCTGTATATGTACCTCTCGGTATCCGATCATGCCGTAAGTGCCGTATTGCTAATTGACAGGGGCGTGCAACAGCCCGTGTACTACGTCAGCAAAACCCTGGTGGACTCGGAGACAAGATACTTGCCCATGGAGAAGTTGGTATTGGCACTTGTACACGCTACAAGAAAATTGCCTCAGTATTTCCAGGCCCATACCGTATACGTACTGACCAAATACCCACTACAATCGTTGCTGAAAAGATCCGACTTCACGAGGCGAATAGCAAAGTGGGGAACCCGGCTAGGGGCTTTCGACGTGCGGTACAAGCCGAGAAAAGCAATTAAGGGCCAGGTTTTGGCAGATTTCTTGGCTGAGTTTTCACCCAGAGCCTCACAAGAAATGATCTACCGACTGGATTGTCATCCGTGGAAAGTATACGTGGACGGTGCATCCAATTCCACGGGGTCCGGTGTAGGGGTGGTCATGATTGGCCCCGAGGGAATAAAATTGGAGCATTCGTTCAGATTGAGATTCAAAGCTTCCAACAATGAAGCCAAATACGAGGCCTTGCTAGCCGGGCTGAGGGCAGTCTCGAGTGTCGGTGCCCGGAACGTGGAGATATATTCAGACTCACGTCTAGTGGTTAATCAGGTCTAGGGCAGCTTCAAAGCTAGGGATCCCCGTATGAGGGCATATTTGGAACAGGCAAAGCAGGCTATGTTGAAAATTGGCACCGTGAGGATGATTCAAGTGGCCTGGACATAGAATAGGCTCGCCGATTCCCTCGCCACACTAGCTTCATCGGTAACAGAAGATATACCTCGGCTGATAAGAGTAGAGCTGATTCCAGAGCCGAGCATCTCGGCAACCGTAAACTTAAATGGCGCAGAGATCGGTATCACAGCGATTACAACACCTGGGCGCAGTTGGATGGATCCCACCATTGACTACATAGCCGAGGATAAAGTCCCACCCGATGAAAGAAAGGCGGGAAAAATCCGTAGAGTAGCTTCTCGATACTGGCTATCATCAGACAGGAAGTTATACTGAAGATCCTAGGGGGGACCGTATCTTTTATGCTTACACCCCACGAAGGTGGGCGAACTCTTGGCCGAGCTCCACGAAGGAGTGTGCGGCAGTCATGTGGGGGGACGGTCATTGGCGCATCAGGCGATGACTCAAGGGTTTTGGTGGCCTAGGATGCAAAAGGACACCGCCAAGTATGCCCGCAAGTGCAAGCAATGTCAGAAGCATGCACCCGTGATCCACCAGCCGGCCAGCTACTTGAACCCGGTAAGCAGCCCATGGCCTTTTGCACAGTGGGGGTTGGATATACTTGGGCCATTCCCCCGAGCAACAGGCAACTGACGGTTCGTCGTGGTGGCCGTTGATTATTTCACCAAGTGGGCAGAGGCAAAAGCCCTGGCAAACATCCGGGACGTGGACGTAAAGAAATTTGTGTGGAAAAACATAATTACCAGATTTGGAGTGCCGAACACCCTCATCTCTGACAATGGTCTGCAATTTTGCAGCAGGGCTTTCCATGATTTCTGCAGAGACCTCGGCATCAAAAACCGGTATTCTACTCCCGCGTACCCTCAGAGCAACGGCCAAGCCGAGGCGGTAAATAAGGTAATCGTGAACGGTCTGAAGAAAAGATTAGAAGGAGCAAAGGGGAATTGGGCCGAGGAGCTGCCTAGCGTCTTATGGGCATACCGAATGACGCCCAGAAGGTCCACGGGGGAGACACCGTTTTCCCTCACTTACGGAGCCGAGGCCGTAATACCGACCGAAGTAAATCTGTGTAGCAGACGAGTATTTGGGTTCGACCCCGACCTGAACGATGGGCTACTGATCAAACGTTTGAACAGGTTAGAAGAATGCCATGAGGCTTCGACTATACGGCTCGCGGAGTACCAGCAGAAGCTTGCCAGGAGATACAACCAAGGTATAAGAGCGAGAGAATTCAGCGCCGGGGACTTGGTATTGAGAAAGGCTGTAGGAAACATGCAAGACACGAATTCTGGGAAATTAGCGCAAACTTGGGAGGGACCGTACAGGGTTACTGCTGTCGTCGGCACGGGCGTCTATTACTTTGAAGAACTTGACGAAAAGCCACTACCCCGACCGTGGAATGTTCACAATTTGAATAAGTTTTACCACTGACTGGCTACCCCTCAAGTTCTAAAGCAATGCGAAACGCTGTACATGTTCTGCTAATGAGAATAGTAATGTTAAAGCATGCCAATATGTATTGTCCTTGATCACCGGTTCTATCTGTACTACCGAGCAAGTGGAAACCTTAAATAATTCATCTAAGGACAGAAGCCTACTGCCCGGTTTAATTTACAATACCAAGCAGGTGGAAACCTGAGCAGGTGAAAACCTTAAATAATTCATCTAAGGACAGAAACTTGCTGCCCGGTTTAAACTACAATACCGAGCAGGTGGAAATCTTAAATAATTCGCCTAAGGACAAAAACTTGCTGCCCAGTTTAATATACAATACCGAGCAGGTGGAAACCTTAAATAATTTCCCTAAGGACAGAAACCTGCTGCCCAGTTTAATTTACAATACTGAGCAGGTTAAAACCTTAAATAATTCATCTAAGGACAGAAACCTGCTGCCCAGTTCAATCTCTATTACCGAGCAGGTGGAAACCTTAAATCTACCTAGGGGCAGAAACCTGATGCCCCAAGTCCTTCTAAAGGCTAAAAACCCGCTACACGGGCCAAGAAATATCACCAAGCAAGAAGGTCTGCATGGCAATCCCCGACAAATGCCAAGACCAGATTCAACTACCCAAACCACTACAATACAAGCACAAAACAAGCAAAACGCAAAAATCTTGATAGAAAGGCATAAATAAAAATCAAGATGGAAATTCAAAGTGTCAAAACTTAATAAAAATCATTGTTTAGTCACCACAGCCCGGTGACATAGGCAGACCGATCAAAGGGCGTAAATAAAATTATAGTAAAGCGATAAGTAAACTTTCATCAAAAAAGGCAATACGGTTCGGCAGCTTAAGAGTCGATGTCCCCCATGCGGGTTTGCAGCTCCGCATACTTCTTTTCCCCTTCCGCCTTCGCCTTTTCGGCCATGGCAGCCTCTTTTCCGTCGTCGCACCAGCCACGACCTTCTCCTTCGCATGAGCATCAGCCACATCCTTTAAAGCCTTCTCTCGACCGGCATCCTCGGCAAGATCACTAACGCCTCTGTGTATATACGCCAGTTGCGCGGCTTGATAATGTGACAAGAACGGGAACCAAATCCCAGTTAAAAAAAAAAAAAAAAAAACAACAACAACAACAACAAAAAACTTGAGTTTACTTACCGCGATAGTATGCCACTGCAGCCTTCTCCCCATCGACTCATCCATCCCCTCCTCAAATGCCCGCACGTCCTCGGGGAGTAGCAGGCCGCACGCCAACGTCTGGGCGACGTGACCGCCCGCCCCCTTCGCCCAAACATGCACGCTTGCGTCCGAGGAAAGCAATTTGCCGTCCAGCTTGTACGAGGTCTGCCACGGGAAGTGGATGCCACGTTTGTCCCCGTCTGGACCGAAGGCTCACGAATTACAATACCGCCAGAAGGCCGGGGGAGAGTCTTCTCCGGCCGGAACAACCGGGGTCTGCTTAGTCGTGCGTTGTCTTTTTCTTTGCCTAACAGGTGCTACCGGTAGAGGAGGAGGGGTTTGGCCACGTCCGTGGGGCTGTTGCTGCTGTGTGGCCTACCCGGCCCCGGGGATGAAGCAGTTGATCGACATTGTTCTTCGAGTCACCATCTCTTCGTCTCGGCCTTGTTCGGACTCAACAACTACTTCTTCAGCTTCTTGGAGAGGGGCCTCCTGGTCAATAGGGCCTTCTGGTTAGACGAATGCCTTTTGCTGAATCTAGTCGTGGGCACGCTCTTGGCGAGCTCTGGATACGCGCTCAGCAGACTCGTCCCGTATAGGTTGTTGCTCGTCAGAACAGATATACCGTGGACCAAGATCACGGGCCTCTCCTACTATAAACTTCGCGGGAAGGAAATTTGCATGCCGTACGTCAATGTAGGATAAGAGCAGGCTATCAACTAGCAGGGCCTGGTTGAAAGCTTGCCAGGTAGAATACACGGGAGTTATCCCAAGTATCCAATGGGACGCTTGGAGCTATCCGTCGGTATGAATGAAGATCTCAGACCTGAGCACGAAGTTTAAGTCCCGTACGTGCACGACCCTGATGTCCGGGACGAACACTCTGCTGTCTGCACGTAACAACACAGATAAGCGTCAGGGTAAATCAAAAGGTTTTACAATGAGAAACAATCATGTGATCAACATAGTAAATACGAAATGAAAATGGTTCAAATGATCGGGACGAACCCACTTCGTGCCTAGTGAGGGGGCAGGGGAAGTCACCGGCAAACCAATTGCCGCGCACCCTAACGAACTCTTCGGCAAAATTCCTATTCGAGTCAGGCAAGCAGGAGATCAGCCGTACCCTCGTGTCCCTTACTTTTAAATAATAATTTGTTTTCTTTGCCCCATGTAAGTTATACATATGATTTATGTCGTGCTGGTCTAACTGTAAATCAAAAATCTGATTCAAACGCCTCACGCAACTCACTACCCGATAAAAGTTGGGAGGAAGCTAGTCGGGGCATAGTCCGTAGTACCTAAAGGTGTTGACTAAAAAGAGATCTACAGGAAACCTCACCCCACCCTCTAAAATTTCCATCAAGGGAAAGAAGGCAGTGTTGCCCCCTCTGTGAAGAGCTATTTGACTCTCATGGCAATAAGTAATCTCCACGTCACTAGGAATATCAAAAGCCTGCCTGAAAATGGCCAAGGCCGCACCCGTGTCCAGAAGATACGAGTATCCCATCCTAAACTCTAGAAGAATAATGAATGAAAATACGAAGGTAAAAGGGGCGCTAAAAAGAACATACTTGGGTTCTAAGGTGAAGAAGGATTCTGGGCTGGAGTATAAATGCGCGGATGAATGCACGGCAGAGAAGGAAACACAGTGAGTAGAAAGCAAAAAGTAACAAAATGGTTTAGAACGAACCTTTTATAGGTGATCCAGGGGTGTGCACAGTAGTTAATTAGCCGTTATAAGGATTAATTAGCAATCGTTCCGATTCCCGCCCCAACTAAAGCCTGCGCCGCCTCAGTTCACGAAGCGTCAGGTAATAATAAGGGCTTATCTAGATGGCCAGAGTCGGCGCACCTTTTTAGGGGCGAATTAATGACGCTCTGAGGGATCCCAAACGTCACATCACCGAACATCAACAACGTGCGCCCTCTTAGATTCCTTGATTCCCGCTGAGCGCCGGTCACGAATCAAGGGGGGGCTATTGTGCGGCACCCAACACCCAGGCCCATTTGGGCTCTGGTACGTGGGCACAACGTTTGGGCCCTGTCTCTACTAGCCTAAAGGGCCCAGCCCGTA
Source organism: Quercus glauca (assembly GCA_023736055.1). NCBI lineage: Eukaryota > Viridiplantae > Streptophyta > Magnoliopsida > Fagales > Fagaceae > Quercus > Quercus glauca. The sequence goes on from CM043316.1 coordinate 54,920,136, forward strand.
TCCGTACAAGAAATTGGTCCAATCTCCTCAGTAAGGGCCCTGCCGAGCACGTTTCCCTGAGCACTATAAGATGGGAGGTAAACAGATGCGCTAACTCTCACTTGCTCGGCAGTTTTTTGAGGTACGAGGCCACCGTATTGTTCACAAAAGGAGGACCCAAGTTCCAAAGCCACCATCACCAAACCACCCACTTACCTTCAATCGTATTGGACCTCTCGCCGCACCTACAGAAAAGCAATGATGGTCACTCCACTAAGGAGGAACTATAAATATGGGAACAAGAGGAGGAGAAAGGGTTGTTGAATGGAAGTGGAGAGAGAGAGAGCCAAGGAGAGAAGCACTGAAGTCTAGTAGTTAGAGCTACCCATAGTAGGAAACCCTCAAACCCACAATACAAAGTAAATTGTAAGCCCAAAAAGGGAAGGCCCACTGGTCTTCCATTTGGCACGCACAGTTTAATAAGCTAAATGCAATGTGTGCAAAATTATGGTTAGGACAAGTAGCGAATGAGAGGAAGATTCATTGGAAGAGTTGGGATAAACTATCTATTGCTAAGAAAGAGGGTGGAATGGGGTTTCGTGACTTGAGGTCATTCAATTTAGCCATGCTAGCCAAGTAAGGGTGGAGATTGTTACAAGAAAAAAAATCACTTCTCTTCCAATGCTTTAAAGCTAAATACTTCCCAAGATCTCATTTCCTTGATTCTGTTAAGTCCCCAAATTGTTCCTATGTTTGGAGAAGCATCATGGTAGCTATGCCCATTCTAAAATCTTGATGTTGTTGGAGAGTTAGAAATGGCTTAACTATCGGGGTTCATTCAGATAAATGGATTCCTAACCATCCTGCACATAGGCTCCTTAGCCCGGCCAATGAAGACGAAGATGATTGCATGGTTTCAGACCTTATTGATCTGGACTTGAACTGTTGGTGACAAGAATTCATCATGACAAAGTTTCATAGAGAGGATGCAGGGGCTATCTGTCGAATTCCTTTAAGCCGTAGACATGTTGTTGACTCCATAGTGTGGCTCAATAATAAGAATGGAAGGTATTTAGTCAAATCTAGTTATTACAAGGCAAGACAGGCGCTAAAGAGTGAAAACTGGGCCGAAAGCTCAAGGGGATGTGCAAGAAAGTAGGTATGGCAAATTTTATGGAAGCTCAGAATTCCAAATAAGATTAAGGTATTTGGATGGAGAGCATGTCATGAGATTCTGCCAACACGAGTGAATCTTGCAAAATGATGAGTTCTTAGAGATAATGTTTGTCCAATTTGCAAAAGATTTCCAGAGAATGGGATACATGCTATTTGGGACTGCGATGCTACTCAGAATGTATGGGCTGGGAGTCTCATTAAGCTACAGAAGTGTTCTTTCAGCCAACCAGATGTGATTCACCTATTTGAATACTTGTTGGATAGACTTGCTTTGGAGGATGTTGAATTATTCTTGGTACAAGCTTAGTTAATCTAGAACCAACAGAATAGTGTGCTATATGGGGGAAAACTTAAAGATCCAAGGTGGTTGAATAAAAGAGCTGTAGAATTTTTGGTGGAATTTAAGCAAGCACAAGAGCAATTATCTATTCCAAATATGCAATCTAGTGGGAATGCATAGCACCCGCCTCCTCAATCAATTTTCAAACTGAATTTTGATGTTGCCATTTTCACGGGAATCGACAGATCTAGTTTTGGTGTAGTAATTCGGAATGAGCAGGGAGTAGTGATGGTAGCCATGTCTACTAAAGGGCCACCGGTAAGTAGTAGCGAAGAGGCAGAGACACTAGCTTGTAGAAAAGTTTTGGAATTTGCCACTGATGCTGGATTCTCAGACCTAGTGAATGAGGGAGACATTGTCAATACTATGAGGGTGGTGGCTTCATCAATACCTAATCTATCTTTGCTTGGATATGTGGTTAAAGATGTTCAGTGCCTTATTCGTGGGTTAAGGAGGGCCTCAATTAACTGTATTAAGAGGGGAGGGAATAGGGTAGCACATGTTCTTGCAAAACATGCTAGATATATAGTTGATGACATGTATTGGATGGAGGATGCACCTCTTATAGCTATGGAAGCCTTGTACTAGGATTCTCTGTTGATGAATGCATGAATGAAAGTTTTGTTCTAAAAAAAAAAAAAAACATAATATGATTTGTTTAGTTTTTTTTTTTTTTTTTTTTTTTTTTTTTTTTTTTTAATTCTAAATATGAAATATGATAGTTATAGTAGACATTAATAAGTATTTATTATGATTGTGTTTGTATATGGAAATTGGGAATATTTATTATAGAATTTGGGAATTACTATGATTGGTTTTATATATGGAACTAAATCTATATATTCTTCCATTTAAAGAAAATATGATATGCAATGCTATGTTTACAACATTTTTCATAACAAATCTTAAATGCTAACCTGTTGTTGGTGGGTAAAACAATGATGTCAATGGTGAGCCACATAGGATCTGTTGTGAAAATGATATGGATCTAATATTAATATTTAAAGAAAATGTGACGTCCCATGATTCTAGTGGAAGATTTAATTACAGAATAAAATTTAAATTCAAATTAAAAATAAATATTGATGATGCACGAAAATTAGTAGGCTGAATGCTCCGAGCTATAATGACAGTTCGATGACCTGAGAAGAAAGAAAAAGATTGTCAAGGGTGACCGGGGTAAACCGGCCAAGGACCCTCTGACAGTTAAGTCAGTTTTCTCTTTAGAACACAAGGATAGTAAATATGTGAATAGTAAAACGTACCTTGGGCTGATGAAGTTAGATTCCTTTTATAGAGAGTTTTTAGTGGGTTTACTTGTTCGACCATTACCATCATGGAAGATGTGTATAATTAGTGGAGAAAGTGGAGCAAATTTCGGGGAATCCTCACCATGTTCTGGAATGATAGATTGTGGTCTGATTGCTTGGTGTTTGTAGAAAAAATCCTTTGAAATTTACTAAGTGTCACTTGGTCATCCATGCCCCTGTGTGACATGGATGACTAGGTTGCTTTGGATGATCATGATATTTATGGACGGATCCTATTCATATCCGTGATACTTTTGTTGGGTTCCCTTTCTTGTGAATTGTTCTAGACACAGTTTGGTCATGGATGACTACCATGGACGAATTAAACTTAATTCAGACCACCATTAGTTGCCCTCTTGTCCTTGTGTCGTCCATACCACTGTTGAAATTATGGTTGTTATCATTATTATTATTATTTTACACGTGGCAATTTTTCATTGGTTGATGAGTTTTCCATGTGGCATTTTTGGTGTGGTTTGGGATCTGATGTCCTAGAAATCGCCATGTGGCTCAATCCTAATGGCTTGCACGTCACGTCATTTTGTTCTTCAAGAAAATCGCCAAGTGGCGCTTCTTGGTTGATCCGTGTCACTTTAGTGTCCCTCCTTGTTTTGATAATTATTGATTTTTTTTTTTTTTTTTTTGCTGTTCTTAGGTACACAAAACAGTTTATTTAGGCTATAGTTGGATTGGCCTCAAAATCAAACTCATGATTTGAGTTTTTCACAATGATGGTGCTTAGTGATGGCATTACACATTGAGCTGAAACATAACAATTCGATTGTGCCTCTTATTGCAATTATCGTCGCCCCTGGTGAGTGAGAGTCTGAGTCTGAATTTCCAAATGTTTGAATTTTTTCACAAAGTTATGATATTTTTCATCGTTTTTAATTAGGTTAGTTATATAATTTTGAAAGCTCGAAAATGTGTTAAAAACACAAGAGCAATTTAGACCCCCAATTAAAATTACGGCTTGGTTGATTTTACACTAACTTAGTAATAAATGCGGAATAGTGTAAACACAAGCGTATAAGCAATACAACTACTCTAATCCATATTTAAAGCAACACAGCAGTAAAAATGAAATGAACAAGAGTAGGGAAGAAGGATGCAAACACAAATAACACCAAGACGTGTTATCGAAGAGGAAACCGAAGAACTCAGCGAAAAGCCTCTCCGCCGCCCTCCAAGCGGAAATCGATCCACTAGACAATCAGTTGGGAGACATGGGTTAGCAAGAGACCCTCCAAGCCTAGTCTACCCGATGTACCTAAGCCCTCCAAGCTCCTACTCCAGCAAGGCTTCTCAGAACCGTGTCTTGTCTTAGTTCTCCGGATCCCGCAACAAGCTCCATGTTGCATCTGCCATTCTAGGCTCCTTCCAATGCTTCCCAGCAGCACCAAAACGTCACTCAACACTCTCAAAGGTGTGGTAAGTGTTTGGGCTATCAACCTCTCAAAGATGTGAAAAATGGAAAGGGAAGAGTTGAGGAAATACCACAAGCAAGTGTATAGAGAAAAGTGGGTATGATAATCTCTAATTCTCAATGTGTTTGGCTAGGGTTTTCTCTCTGAAGCATTCCTCAATAATTGTGGGTAAAGAGGGTATATATAGGAGAGGCACAAAAAGTGTGAGTCATTCATTACAGGCTGGTAGACCAGATTGTCTCGCGGGTGTCTCGCGGGAAGGCCTTACCCGCAAGATACTCGCGAGACACAGCTGTCTCCATAGGCCTAACTCTTCGCATTCCAGCATGTGCAGGGCACATGTTTCACTTCGCGGGAAGCTAGGTCGCGACATACCCGCGAGAATCCTTTAGCCTTCAAATGCTTGAGTCTTCACACTCTCTCTCTATCACACAACCCTTACAACCAATCCCACAAAAGATACAGGGAATATACGATTGAAAATAATTACAATCAAATTTGGCACGGAATAAAAGCCAACAAAATATATAGTTGTAAATAACAACTTTACAAATTTAAAAGAGATTGCATTAAACGACGTCGTTGGGTTATTTTTGTTTATTAGAAGGTGTAGGAGTGGTGGAAAAAGTAGGGGTAGAGGTGGAGATGTAAGAGTATGAGTATGAGTATGTGCAATTAGCTAAAAACCTTGAAATGTTTGGAAACAACATCGCAATTGCCTACAAGCTTTATATCTTTTTTTTCTTTTTTTATTTATTTATAAATATTAACATAATTTTGTTGATGTTGGGACTAAAGGAAAAAAAAGGGTTACATCTTAGGTCTCATGATATTTTCATTGTTAAGGATTGTGCTTGATTATGAAGAGATGATTTTTCTCTCAACTATCTATGCTTCTGAGGATGTGGCTAACCAATACCTATAATCTCTCTTTGATTTGTTTCATCTGTTTCTCTTTTATTTTCTCAGGGCTCAAATGCATACCCTACCCTCTCTCTTTAATCTCAGCTGAATCCTTCACCACTTTCAATTTGCTTTTGTTGCTAATGTTGCATAAGGTAATGTTTTGTATTCAATTCTTTATTATATAATATTTCCTCCAATTTAGTCAGTGTTTTGAGGCTGAGACCAATTCTTTTCTTAGTGCTATTTTATTGCAATTTAGATGTCATGGAGTCAAACTTAATTTGTGTTGATAAAATTGTAGGTTGATTACAATTATGCTTGATGCTTTATTCTTTCTCTAACATAACAAAAGCTGTAAACTATACTTATTAAAGTTGTGTCAATGAACTTATGGTTGTAGGGCTTCTGAGTTGGTGTTCTTTGAATTGTGGTTAGCCCATGATAGGAAATTTGATGGGTTTCTAAAGTTTCCTCTCGGGAATATGAATGAGTAATTTTTAGGTTTGTCGTTTAGTTGTTGCTTTAGTTATATTTATGGTTTTATAGACATGAATCTTTTAACTTTTCCCAGAAAATTTTCCTGCCAAAAATTATATGCAAATTGGATTTTGGGTTTTGGGTTTTTATGTAGTCTATTAATATTGTGATGATTCCAGACATATACAACCTACACAAAAAATCAACCTCAAGCAACTTGTTGAGGTAAAAACAAAAACCAATGTTGTTGGGGGCATAACCACATAAATAAATTGTTGTATTTGTTATGTTTGTTTTCATATTTAGTGTAACAATTTTGTTTTGCTATATTGGTTGTTCTAGCAATAATAAGTTGTGCAATGTGATATTGGCATCACCATTTTTGACTTTTTTGGTACCCTTGCTACTTCTTGAAACATTCAAATATGCATTATTTAATTACTCATTCCTACATTGTGCAATGCTTGAATGGATTTTTTTGAGAGTTTCTACTTTTAATTGTTATTGATCAGAATTTTACCTTTTTAAAAATAAATGGCAGATATAGTAGGCAAGATTACCATTGAGCAATTGCAGGCAATGAGAGTTTTAGTAGGGATGGCATTAACAGAACAATAACCTTGGTCTTCTCTTTGATTTGTAAATTTTTGGGATATGCTTCCATTGTTATTAAAATTGTTTTGGATATTAGGAATTGAAATTGACTTGGATCTTAATAAAAACTTATAGGAGTTGAGATCGTTAAATTAGCTTCACCATCCCATATAAGTTTTCAATTTATTCTTCTACCAAATTTTTAGAAATTAATGCATATAGGACATAAATAAGAAAACTATAAAGTCAATGCTATTATTCAAATGATTTTCAAAATGAAAATGGCATTGACCTTTTTTAAAAGCCAAGAATTGTGTAGGTTTAATCATTTTTGTTAGACATAGTCATGGTTCTCCTGTTATAGCCCTTAGTGAATTAATTCCTTGCTAAGACCCATTGTAGATGGCTACTACGGCTCTGTTGAGGGCATCACATTTGCTGGCATTAATTCACTTGCAGGAACCATGCTTTAAGGAGATTTTAGATATGTTAGAACATATTCATGCTTTAGTGTATTATGTAGAAAATGTATAGTATAGGACAGTTTCTAAACAGTGTAATAAGTTAGACTATACTTTGGCTAATCATGCGAAGGAGTTAAGGATCCTATAAACTTGGAATATTTTCAATAAAAATCTATCACTTTTGATCAATAATATATATATATATATATATATATATATATATAACTATTTAGTTTAATTCAGTTTTTGTCATTTCTAAAAAATAAAGGTAGAAGCATTGAAGTCTCACAAGTGGTTATCACATAAACCGATTTTTCTTGGGGAACCTCGGCAAAATCTGTTAGTGAGTGACTTAATGGAGAAGAATTTTCGGCAGTGGGATAGAGAAATTTTTTTTTGATCTCTTTGCTTTTCGAACAAGGATGGAAATTATGGCCATTCCTCTGCCTAGGACTCCAATTCGGGACACACTGGTTTGGAAGGAGAATCGAAACAAAGTCTTTACTGTCAAATCTGCTTATCAGGTAGCTCTGAGGATGAAGGAACAAGCCCAGGTTGAGCACTCAACAGCTACTGCAGATCGGCCTACTTGGAATAGAATTTGGTCTCTAAATGTCCTTCCTAAAGTTCGAACTTTCCTATGGCGAGCTTGCTTAAACATTCTGCCAACCCGTGGAAACTTGCACAAATGGAAATTGCAGGTGGAGCCGCTGTATGGTTTTTGCTGCCAGAACCCAGAAATTGTTGAGCATGTCCTATGGGAATGTCCATTTGCCAGAAATGTGTGAACATTGTGCCGAGGAAAAATCCAAAAGTGTTCCAATGCAGTGTCAGACTTTTTCTCATGATTTCGAATGCTAGTTGAGGGACTTACAGCTGAGGAAATGGACAAGATGGCCATGGTGTCTTGGGCAATTAGAAACAAATTTTATTTTGATAAAATCCAGCGGCATCCAAAACGTATCCTTGATGACGCCCTTAGTTTTTTATTCATTTTGCTGCTATGGTCCCTCTGTTTTCAGCAGCTGCTTGTAATTGTCTTCTTTGGTCTTGTGACACACGGCCATACATGTACTTGATTATAGTTTACTTACATCAATAATGTTTCTATCTATTATCTCAAAATAAATAAATAAATAAATAAAAATAAAGGTAGGATATATAGTAATATAACCCAAGGTGAGATTTTATCCCTCAATTTTCTTCATTCTAAACCCTAGATCCTGCACCTTTGATGGTTTCCAGAACTTCCCTTTAAAAGACCCGGTTCTTGCTTTCACCATCTGTTTGTAGTCTTTGTCATTCGAACCATAACATAATGAACTACAATGCCTCAAGTCTAGCCTTTGTTTGGTATGATCCTGTGACTATGACTGTGACTGTGACTGTAATTGTTTTTTTATTTTTTATTTGTTTATTGTTTCTTTCTCTATAGTTTTGATTATAAATACATTTTCTCTATAGTTTTGCAGGGTTGCTAAAACTTTCAGGCTTGGCGGCCCTTTGCTCTATGGATACATCGTCTACTCTCTTGCTTTTGCTTTGTTCTCTTGGTTGTCTCTCTTTATTGTGTTGTATTATAACCATGTTAGTAAATGGTGGGGTGGAGGTGAAGAGAGCATTTATAGAAGTAAGGTGTAATAGAATTGTGAAATTTAAAGGGCACCTGTGATTTGCTCACATTTGGTGCCCAAAATTCTATCACTATATTCTCTCCCGAGGTCTTTCTTTCTTTTTTTATTTAATTTTTTTTTTTTTGGGTTGTTTTTTAGTCTAGAAGACCACATAGATTTTGACTTTTTTTTTTTCCTTTTGGTTTTTTATTTTTTATATTTTTTTTTTTGGGTTTGGAAGACTAAACAGATTTTAACAACACTACCAAGCCACAAAGCCTTTGTGAACTACACCCAGTGGCTTCTAATTAACAAATTTTGATTCAAATGTATATTTTTGGTTTTTTTTTTTTGAAGGCCTGCCTTTAGTTTTGGTTTGGCATAAACTTGAAACAAATGGCATAAATATCTAGATTTGTGGCTTTTGTATTCTTAATGTTTGAATAAAACCATATAGTATCATTTAATCATGTTTCACATAAGTTTTTCTTAGATCATGTTGTGTATATATATGGAAAAAGATAGTACCATTTTCCACCTTACCAAAGTTAGTACTGGTATTTTATTTATAACTTGGATATATTGAAGTTTTTTTTTTTTTTTTTTTTTTTTGTGTGTATAATCTCTTTTGTTATTTATTTCTGATTTCATGATGAAGACCAATGAAATACTTATTTTCATGAAGAATATAGATATATTGGATTTCTTTTAATAATTCAATAGTTGGGGTGGGGTTATTATGAAATTTATTAACATTAAGAGTGTTTTGTTTTACTTTGTAAACCTTGGATGAATTGGTATAATTTGGTGTTATACTTAATACTAATTTGGTGAAAAATTAAGTAGCTTGAAGAAGTTGAGAAAAGAGAAGAGCCTAAGAAAGGGAGGAAATAGATTCTTGAAAAGCATTGGATAAAGCTTGAAGATATGAGCACAATTGTAAGAGCACATTATGATTATGATTATTGTAATATATTACTTCATAATATTTGTATTTATCTCATTTTTAATGTTCTTATGCGTAACATTGTAGTAGTTTCATCATAACTACATGTTTCATCTTATATTAGAGCCAATTTAGCTTTCAATAATTGAAATTAGAGAAATGTTTTTTTTAGAAGAAAATTAGAGAAATGTTTAAACCTGAACATGTTAATATTTGATTTTAAAAAAATCTCGAGCATTACATGGGTTAGTGACTAGTATAATATAAAAGCGAAATGCTTGACTTTTTGTTAATTATTTCTTATTGCGCTACATGGCTACATAAATTAATGCTACATTTATGATTTAAAAAAAAAATGAAAAGTTTTGTTTTTCCATTTGGATTAACCGAAAAGTAGTGGCTAGAATCAGTTTATTTAAAAAACCAAACCATACCACCGCACACCTTTAGTGCAGTGGTCACTCCACAAGTAATAAGTGCTTGTGGGGTGTGGGGGGTAAGAGCCATGGTTTAAGTCTCTAGGAGGGAGTTTTACACACACATATACACTTAGATTAGGGTAGAGTAGAAATTCTATCTTGTCAAAAAAAAAAAAAAAAAACCAAACCGTCATCTATACTTCTATTTAACTGGCTTCCCTTGTTTGGACTGGATTTTTTTTTTTTTTTTGTCCAAAATACCCTTATTTCCCTAAGTTTAAGTAGAGACAGAACTAAAGGACAACAAAGTAAAAGTACATCTTTAACTCCCACTAAAACATTGCTTACAAAATAGGATTACTCTCCCACTAACCCACTTATTCAAAAACAAACTTCACGTTTAAACTTTTCTCTTTCTTTATTTTTTTAAAATATATATATATATATATATATATATATATATATTTTTTTTTTTTAACCCACGTTAATTTTTTTTTTTTTTTTTAATTTTAGAAACCCAAGTTAAAAAGTTACAATTTTTTTGGATAAAATTTAATAATTTGCATCAATTATAATTTGGGATTACTACATTTTCCAATCCCAAAAAAAACCTAGAAGTGCAATAAGTGTTATGAATCTGTACCAAATATTAAAATTATAATTGATGCAAATTATTAAATTTTACTCAAAAAATTGAAGAGTCTCTGAGTACGTGCATGAGTGTGTACTTAGAGGCTAGTATATATAAAAGATTCTTTCATTATTATTGAGTGCATCAAGAAGGGGCAGAGAGAGACACAACATTTTGCTTTCATTGGTAGTCATAAATTTCCATATGGAGTTATAAATGAGCATAAATTTTGCTTTCATTGGGCTTTTGGGTTTCTCTCAAAATGTTTGTCTTCTCAATTTAATGTTTAATAAGCCTTCTCAATTCAATATATTCCCTTTTGTTATTTTTATAGATTACAAAAATTACAAAAAAGATTGGTTACGGTTTTGGATATTTACTGTAAATCAATGAAATTATTAATTTTTTGTTCCAATTTTGTTTCAGGCCCTTTTGTTCTGTTATGGTTTTCAGCAATTTAATTTTTATGTCGTTTTTCCTATGATGAATTTGTTGTTCATTTTGTTATGCATGTTTAATTTTTGGTTTTTTTTGTTAGTTTGAATGTTCAAATAGTGTGTAAAACACCTTAAACGTTTAGACCCTTAAATTACAAATTATCAATTCAAGCTTATTATCAAATACTGTATGCACGGAATATGAAGATAAGCTAAAATAGAATTGATAAAACAATCTAAACCAAATAAAATCACAACCACAACAGAAATTAAATGGTAAAGATTAAGGGAAGAGAGATGCAAACACAAAGTCAACACAGCGATGTGTTATTGAAGAGGAAACCGAAGTCCTTCGCGTAAAACATCTCCGCCGCCCTCCAAGCGGTCAATAATCCACTAGAGAATGAAGTTGGGATACATGAACAACAGAAGACCCTCCAAGCCTAATCTACCCAGTGTACCTAAGCCCTCCAAGCTTCAACGAGGTTACGCTGCATCTTTGTCTTCTCTAGCTTACCGGATTCCACTATAGCCCATAGCATCAACCAATATCAATTGGTCCCTTCCTAACTGCTTCCCAAGCACCAAATAACATTCTCACAGCTATGGGTATGGTGAGAAAAGGATTTGGCTAAATGTACCTCTCAATGATGTATCAATAGAGAGAGTGAGAGTAGAGGAATTTGGAGAAACAAGGATGAAGATTGTGGATGAGTCAATCTTATTTTTCTCTCTCAAAATTCTCTCTAGAATCTCTCTACAATACGTGGGTATAAGGGGTATTTATACTGGTGTGTGTTTGGAATGTGAAAGGTCAGTTTTTCCCAAACAGAGTGGTCTAGCGACTTGGCCTCGAGACTTGACTAAGTCGCGAGTCTGAGTCACGAGCTAACTGCCTGGCCAAACTGGAAGTTTTGTCCAGTAATGCCCCAGCTGGCATGACTCTTCAGCTCCTTTCTGTGCTTCACACGTTTGTCTCTTTTGACGACTTGCCAGTTGTGAGATCCAGTCACGAGTCCCTGCTAAGTGCACACTCTTGACCTTTTTCTTCACACTCTCTCACACACTACCCTTACATGATTCCCACCTAAATACAAGGTTTCTAAATGCTGAATTACAAGCAAATTGGCACAGAATAAAGCCAACAAAATGGTTGAGCCATTAGGCTGAAACAGCTTCTTAAGCACGATAGATGGCTAGCTATTGATCCTTAATGATAGACACTTTTCAAACTTGAATCTTGGACAGACTTGCATGGCTTCAACACTTGATCTTGAAACAAACTTTCTTGAAGTATTAAACACATCCTAAATCTATCCAAATACAAGTGCGTTTTGTCAAAAGATTAGCCAATTACATAAAATAATGACATATGTTCCTAATAAGTGAATCACATATGTCCTAACATTCTCCCCCTTTGGCAATCTGTGACAAAACCACAACAAACAAATGAGATATGAGAGAAGTCATAAATTACTCAACTCATATTCACTTGTTGAATACAATAAAATCTATCCTAACACAAACTCTTGAAAAATTTTGTAAGAAGAGAGTTTATGGCAAGTAGACTTTAACAACATGTATTTCTGAAATACTTTAAACAAAACTCATCAAGGCATCTTAGTGTGAAACAGAAATAATAGATTGCATACAAGTAATAAGAAGCATGTGCACAAAGAGAGAAAAGAAACAACACATGTAAGAGTAGGTGAAAGAACCATACATCAACATATAAAGAAGATAAGTACAATGTATGTCAATAATGGTCACAAGACCTAATGTACAAGAATAAATGTATCTAAAATAGAGAAAAGAAAAAGATACAAAGAATTCTCACTACATCCCTCAAATATCAACACTCCCCCTAACAAAAATGTCCTATACTAACTCTCCCCCTAAGAATGACTACTCTTATATCCAAAACTACTCCCCCTTTTTGTCACGAGTGACAAAGGGTAAGAGTGTCAAGTAGACATCTCATCGGTAGAGCTAGCATCTCCATCATCATCTGAATGCTCGAAAATGTGTTGAAAACACAAGAGCTGTTTAGACCCCCAAATTAAAATTACGGTTCGATAGATTTTACACTAACTTAATATTAAGTGCGGAATAGTGTAAATAAGAGCGGATAAGCAAGAAGCAACTCTAATCCATAAACTAAGCAACACAGCATTATAATGGAATGTAAAAGAGTAGGGAAGAAGGATGCAAATACAAGATAACACGACGATGTGTTATCAAAGAGGAAACCAAAGAACTCGGCGAAAAACCTCTCTGCCGACCTTCAAGCGGTAATTGATCCACTAGACAATCAGTTGGGATACATGGGTTAGCAAGAGATTCTCCAAGCATAATCTACCCGATGTACCTAAGCCCTCCAAGCTCTTACTCCAACATGGCTTCTCGGAACCGTGTCTTGTCTAACTCTCCGGATCCCGCAACAAGCTCCATGTTGCATCTGCCATCCTTGGCTTCTTCCAATGCTTCCCAGTAGCACCAAAACGTCACTTGATACTCTCAAAGGGTGTGGTAAGTGTTTGGGCTATCAACCTCTCAATGGTATGGAAATGGAGAGGGAAGAGTTGAGGAAATACCACAAGCAAGTGTAGCGAAATAGTAGCGAAAATGGCCACTGAAGCACAAAATCTTCACGAAGAGCTTTAAGTCGTGAGACAATCACGATACAGTCGTGATACCCTCTATCTGAATTTAGAAAAATTCCAATTTTTGCCAAACGTCATTTCGCAAGAAGCTGTTGGTCGCGAAACAGTCGCAATAGTTTCTGTGTGACACAAAAAAATAATAATAATAATTCCCTCAAGCTCATTTCGCGGGAAGCTCTAAGTTGCGAGCTTCTCGCGAGAACACCTCTGAACCAGATTTTGATGAAAAACACAAAAATGCATTTTGACCAAAAACTAAACACACGAAAGTATAAAATCACTTTCAAAAACATATAAAACACTCAAAAATCTTTTTGGATTTGATCAACAAGTACTTGAGCATACACATCACATTTGAACATATACAATCACACAAATGAGATAGGCATTAATTGAATCAAAGTCTTGTGTGTTGTGTGTGAGTATCAAATGTAGAATAGTCCTTAGACCAGAGCGAAGCTTCAATGATCAATTCAATAGAGTCATACATAACTGATACGAAATCAAGTGGACTATCTCCATAATAGAAATGAGTATATATGATCTCCCACACATTGAAAACACAACTTAGAAGCTTTTCATTTGGCTTCTGCATAAAGCATAACAATTGATCTATTTTTGGATAAAACATCTCATTTTGAGATCAGTGCTTGAAATTTTTGATATTTCAACATTGAGGATTAGCCTTTGGCTTTTTGAGCACCATACAATTTACATTTAAAAGAGTCGCTTTTTCTTTTTCCTAGTCGAATACTAGTGTGTGCGACAGGCTTTTGCAGCTTAATATATCTTTTCATTTGGAGATTTACATTTGGTGAGCTCTTTTTGCAAAAACATAAAAATAAAGTGGGAAGAGATATAGACACAAGTCTATGCAAGTTTCAAGACCAACAAGACTATTGACCAATCATTCATAACAAGCTTGAAGATCTATTTACAACAGTCACACATAGTTTTTAAGATTTCTTCCACATAGAAATGAGTGCATACATAACAAGCCAAGATTGTAAATGCACTACGCCATTAGTACGAAGGTACTAGGCCAAACTCACATGAGATATGCACAAAACAAGCGATCAAACTTTTTGAGATTTTTCAATTTTTATGGGTTTTTGAATTTTTGAACACACCCAAAACAGAACAAGAAAAGTAAGATCAACCAAAAACTGGTACAAACCAAAACAAGTAAAAGAAACTACAAAAATTGACATTAATGCATGATATGATAAATGAGCAAATGTCCCTAAACATCGAAAGAATTAGTGCATGGACATGTTCTAATGCTTATGCATGAGTACCCTTTGTCACCCACACGTCTCGTGCGTTTGGGGTGATATCCTTGACGGATTGGGTACGAGAGTTAGGACTTTCAAACCTTCTTATGAAACTTTCCAAGCAATTGGTGAAGGCACCGATCATTTTCATAACGTCCATCATTCTGGGATCACAGTTTTCACTCCTCGGTTGCTCACCACCCCAAAACCTCATGTCATTTCTTCTTCCTCGTGTCCGAGGTGCACTTGCATTGTTCAATGCTCTCATCTTTTGGCAGTTGGGTCTGGTATGTCCTTGCAATCCGCAATAGTGACAAACATAATTCGATCCAGGACCCCATTGTGATCTTAGGAGAGATCTTCCTCTAGCTTCATATCTGGCTTCTAATTGATTACAGGACTTATTAACCATCCGTTGATCAGCCATCTTCTTCTTCTTCTCAACCTTAACTTTCTCAAGAATAGGCTCTTAACCGTCTCTTTAACCTTTACAAATTTCACTTCTTTAGTGACATTGGCCGATGAGCCTTTCCCTCCGGTATAACCTAACCCGAACTTATCGGAGAAATATTTTTGAGATGAAATAACATCTTCCAGCTTCTTAGAGGAGACCCTTTCAATCTTGGCATGTGCTTGCACTACCTCTTGCTCAAGAAATCTCACTTTCGTATAAGCTTCAGAGAGCTCACCATTTAGTGTCTCAATCTCACATTTTGCCTCCTTATATATGACCAGGAGACTTTTGTAATCCTCCTCAGCTCTCTTCATCTTCTTCACAGCCGCCTTCACCACCCTTGTATACTCTCCCGATTTCTCAAGAAGTAAGGCGTAATTCTCTCAAAGGTTAGCTGTATCTTTCTCCTCTTCAGCATCTGATTCCTCAACAATCCCTATGGATTCTTCATCACTGTGCTCCCCAAGTTCTTGTACACGTTGATGCAAGTCCTCGGAGGATTCAACATGTTCAATGGCCATAAAGGCGGAGTAATTTCCTTCTTCGTCACAACTCTCTTCTGAGTCAGAATTGGAAGAATCTGTATCACTAAGTGTTGTGGCATAAGCCTTGCCTTTTCCTCTCAGAAAATTTGGACGCTCCTTCTTTAGATGTCCATGGCCATTGCACTCATAGCACACGATGCCTTGGGGCAATTAAGACTCCTCTTCCTTCTTTTTATACTCTTTTCCATCACCTTTTAAGGATGAGAATATCCCTCTACCGAATTTTCTTCCGTTGTTCTTCATTATCAAGAATTTTCGAAAGTTTTTCGCAAGAAATGCAACCTCCTTCTCCACACCATCTTCTTCAGAAGAATCACCCATTCTTTTGACGATGGTTTTAAGTGTGAGAGATTTACTCGACTTATGAGAAGGCAGTCCCAGCTCATATATTTGGAGAGACCCTATCATCTCTTGGATTTTGATCTCATCCAAGTCTTTACTTTCTTCTATGGCTGTGACTTTTGCTCTAAAACTTTCTGGCAAAGACCTCAAAATCTTTCTAACCACCTTTGTATCTTCAATTTTCTCACCAAGATTGTGTTTAGTAATTACAATTTCGTTGAGCTTCCCACAGAATGAATCAAAAGGTTCATCATCACCCATCTTGAGCTCTTCAAATTTGGTGGTAAGCATCTGGAGCTTTGTGTCCTTAACTTTCTTTGTACCCTCATAGGTAGTCTCTAAAATCTCCCAAGCTTCCTTAGCTACTGTCATATGAGAGATCCTGTGGAATTCATCAGGAGACACACCACAGAAAATAGCATTTAAAGCTTTACTATTAGCATTGGCTGCCGCAAGAGCTGCCTTATCCTAAATGGATTTGGCTGCCTCTAGCCTAGTCCAGCCTATTTCAACCGCATCCCAAATGGTATCATCTATAGAGCATAAAAATGCTCTCATCCTAACTTTCCAGAAAGCATAATTGTTACCATCAAAGAATAGTGGAACATTTAGAGATTGAGACCTATCTATCTCAAAAAGGGTCAAGGATCACACTCAGGTATTTAAACCACAGTGAGTGTACCCGCTCTGATACCAATTGAATGCTCAAAAATGTGTTGAAAACATAAGAGCTGTTTAGACCCCCAAATTAAAATTACGGCTCGATAGATTTTATACTAACTTAATACTAAGTGCGGAATAGTGGTAAACAAGAAGCTACTATAATCCATAAACTAAGCAACACAACATTATAATGGAATGTAAAAGAGTAAAGAAGAAGGATGCAAACACAAGATAACACGCTGATGTGTTATCGAAGAGGAAACCAAAGAACTCGGCGAAAAACCTCTCCGCCGCCCTCCAAGCGGTAATTGATCTACTAGACAATCAGTTGGGATACATAGGTTACCAAGAGACCCTCCAAGCCTAATCTACCCGATGTACCTAAGCCCTCCAAGCTCCTACTCCAACTAGGCTTCTCGGAACCGTGTCTTGTCTAGCTCTCTAGATCCCGCAATAAGCTCCATGTTGCATCTGTCATCCTTGGCTTCTTCCAATACTTCCCAGTAGCACCAAAACGTCACTTGACACTCTCAAAGGGTGCGGTAAGTGTTTGGGCTAGCAACCTCTCAATGGTATAGAAATGGAGAGGGAAGAGTTGAGGAAATACCACAAGCAAGTGTATAGAGAAATGTGGGTATGACAATTTCTAATTCTCAATGTGTTTGGCTAGGATTTTCTCTCTGAAGCACTCCTCAACATTTGTGGTTAATGTGGGTATAAATAGTGTAGGCACAAAAAGTGTGTATCAGACTGGACAGGCTGGAAGAACAGAATGCCTCGCGGGTGTCTCGCGGGAAGGCCTTACACGCGAGATACTCGCGAGACACAGCTGTCTCCACCTGGCCTGACTCTTCGCATTCCAACATGCGCAAGGCACATGTGTCACTTCACGGGAAGCTAAGTTGCGACATACCCGCGATAAATCTTCAGTCTTCAAATGCTTGAGTCTTCACACTCTCTCTCTATCACATAACCCTTACAAACAAATCCCACAATAAAATCAGGGTATAAATGATTGAAAACAATTACAATCAAATTTGGCACGGAATAAAAGCCAACAAAAAACATAGTTGTAAATAATAACTTTACATCATCATCATCAGAAGCATCATCGTCATCACCATCATCATTATCCTTAGCCTCAGAAGCCTCTAGAATACGCGATGGAGAATCAACGAAGCCACCGATGACCGTCTGCCGTCGTGCAATACGGCCAACACGAATGTTCACTCGATACAGCTCAGTGGAGAGTGTATCCAGGCGAGCATCCATGCAACGAAGCTGCGTCATGATGTCTCCGAGAGTCACATCACTCGTAGAAGAGGATGGAGTAGATGTGGATGGAGCAAATCAGGATGAAGTCGAACGAAAGGGAGGCTGCTGACCCAGATTGCCTCAACCTAAACTGTGCCTCGCTACGTTTAACGGTAGTGGCGTCTATGGCATAAATGTGGGAAAAGTGGTCGGATACTAGAAAGGGAACAAAAAAATGGTGTAAGATCCTCGTAATAGCGAAAGGAAAGATAAGATTATCACGGGATGCCGTATCCCTATAAACATCTAAGATAGAAAGAATAAAGTGAGAAGGAAAAATCTAGAGTAAGATGCTTAAGAAGGGACAACAAAAATCGAGCATGAGGCTCTGTGATAGAGTTATAGTGAGAGAAAGGGTGAAGAACAAAAGTCATAACCATGTTCAAAAATCGAGGTCTTTTTGCAAAGTCCGAACAGTAAGTGAACTGACGCTCACCCCAAATAGAAGGGCACTCACAAAAAGCAGATTTGAGCTCATTTTAGGACACAGTCCTCAAACGCTCACAACCAGGGTAGTCAGGGAACTCAACCCTAGGAACATGAAGCACATCCGTAACAAGTTGCGGTGTGACAACAATGCGCTTACCTTGAAAGCGAGTATGAAAGAGAGGTACTGAAAAATCAAATCTATGCATGTTGGAGTAAAACTCCTGTATCAGCACGGATGGACAAGTGACCGGGACGTCACACAGTTACTCCCAACCTCGATTGTAATTGACATCGAGTAGGTCAGTGTCGGCGAAGTCCACCAAAATGACTCGGCGTTCCGAATGAATGCCTCGTCGAGAAAAGTTCTCCGAGAAAGCCTTTTGGGCATCCTCATCACGGAACCGGATATGTGATGGAGTGGGATCAGATGAAGTGGATGCCCTGCAACGAAGAGAGTTCCAGGACGGAGCAGACTTACGTTTAGGTGCCATAGACACGACTAACGTAAAAGAGAGGGAGAGAGAGAGAGTCAAATCAGAAAAGTCCCAACAGATTTCAATTATAGCAAGTATATTGAAAAGAGAGGATGCGTGTAGGGAAATGCATGAACATGTGACATGCAATAAAAAAGTCATCATAGGCTCAGCCCAATCCAATCCTACCAGCACATAATCAATTTGCACACATCTAAATGCATGATAATACTATTATAATGCTAATGAGATGCAATGCATGAGATTTGAAACTCACTTAAGCAAAAACCCATCCCAAAATTGCAACAATAACTCATCAATTTTGAAAAACCCCAAAATTTTTCAAAAACCCCAAAACCTAGGTTTCAAAACATGAAATGCATGTAAAGGAGAGAAAAGAAACTTACCAAGTGAAAGAAAAACCCTGAAAACACTTGAAAAATCATTTGGAATTGAGGTTTAGAGTGAGAGAGAGTGATTTAGGAGGTGAGAAGACAAAGCTATTGAGAGAGAGATCGAGAAAAATGAAGTTCGAATCGCACAAAACCTATATATAGAAGGTCAGTAAATCTTGACAAATAGAGGTATCGAGAGGTGTTGAGATAGGTGTCGAGAAAATAGACGTCGACAGATGCAGCTGTTAAGGGACAAAACAAAAAATGGCTAAAAGAAGTTCAATCGATCCACTAGGTATCGAGAAGCTATCGAGGAGACAGAAGTTTTCTCGATCGATCCACTAGCTATCGAGAAGCTAACGAGATTGCGATAAGAAAAAGTTGAAAAGCTTGATGGATAGCCAGGTGTCGAGGAGGTGTCAAGAAGCTGTCGAGATTGCTTAAAAACAGTTTTTTAAGAAGGGAAAAACACAGATATGAATGCAATTAAGCATGCAACTCAACCAATGATCCAATCAACATGTTAAGCTCTCAAAATCATCTCTCAACAACAATTTTAAGCACATAGATCCCAAAAACACACACACACACACACAAAACAAGATTAACCAATTTTATATTTTAAAAATAAGTCAAGACAGTTTAGTGAGCGTACATTAACACATGTAAACCTTGTGATGGCCAAATCACATTGTACCTGCACATGTATCAAGAGTAGTAAAGAATATTGCGTGTTATGTGTGAAGCACATTGCAAGATTGCATAAGTGTATACAAGTTATGATGATTTGAGATATTAGAAAATCACTTTAAGTCACACATAATTATAATTATTTGATGGGGACTATCACCTTCGAGATACATCCTATAACTCCCACGTCTCCTAGAATACACGCTTGCAATCATATTTAAAAGCATTTTGATCTTTTTACTTTTTATTTTTCTTTGCATATTTTTCTTTTGAAGCAAATCATGCATGGGCATATAAGAGATAGAAAAGAAATACCCAATTATGTTAAGCATTTGACATTCCAATTTTGCTATGCCGAAGTACATAAATGTCATTGACATTGCACTTTTGCTATGTCGAAACATACATATGTCATTTCATGATTGGCAAGCAACAGTGGTGAGATGGTTATTTATGCCTGTCTCTTAGGATTTTCTACTCCTTCCCATAAAAAAGAGTGATACGAGTGTTAAGTACAAGATATTACTTAATCTTGCTCATCACAAACAAGAGCCACAAAGCTCACTTGCTTAGTTGCGCATAGAGATGATCATCTAAGCTACAAAAAATACAAAGTTTAGAAAACTTTGTTTCAATGGCCATCCAAGGTACACAAGTACCAATGTACACAAAACACACATTGTTTTTGTATTTTTCTGATTTTTCAATTTTTTATTTTATTTTATATATTTAAAACAAAATAAACAAAATTGAAAACAAACAAAATATGTTAAACAAAGTAAAGCATAAAACTAGACTGACTCAAAACAGTAAAGTAAAACACACAAGTAATGCAAATAAAAACAAGAAAGAGAGAAGAAGTGATAGAATCACTTAGAGTCCTTTTCCTTCCACACCTTGGAAGAACCTTTCCGTCTAACAAATCCTTGATTCGGTGGTGAGGGAGAAGAATTGAAACCGTTCAAGTTTGAAAGGAACATGAGGGCTTTGAGAAGATCTCCAAGGGGAGCAAGAGAGGATTGAAGGTGATTCTAGCTTCCATATGCTATTATGTCGTTGCTCTGTTGAGTGGCTAACCACTTATAGCAATTAGGTCGAGTATGACCGGCAACTCCACAATGATGATAGAGATGCTACTTCTTCTGTTTAGGCTTTTGAGAGTTAGCCTTCTTAGTCCTAGAGTTTTTAACTTCCTTCTTATCCTGCTTAGGAGGTGCTCCTAAGATAGATTTATTACCCTTGTCTATGTTCTCACTAGCTAAATCATTTTGGACATTAGTGTTCTCGATTTCAACATTATTGGCAGGAGGAACAAAAATAGTAGAACTAGTAGAAGCAATACTAGGAGAAGAGAAATCATACCCTAAACCGGTTCGATCTGAAGCAGATTTCTGAATATTGATCATCTCGTCAACCTTCGCACTTGAAGTCCTTTCCAGTTGAGCTCTGACTTGGAACAGTTCTACTTTAAGCTTCTTAATCTTCTCAGCCAAAAAGTTGTTCTCAAACCTTAGTGCTCCAATAGTCTGATTAGATTCATCAAACTTTGTGGAAAGCTCTTCACGCTCAAGCTCCACATCACTTACTTCTCATACTTTTCTGAGAGCTTGTATAACTTTGCATAGGTTGTATGGATGTTATCTTGTTCATCCATCTTCTCAAACTTGGACTTCACCAATTCCTCTTCTTCTTCCACATCTTTAACAATCCCCTCAGTAGGATTGACAGTGGCAGTGAAAGCATTTAGGATTCCATCATCCTCATTGTCGGAATCATTTTCAGGCTCAATGTCACTCAAGGTAGCAGTAAGTGCCTTACTCTTCTCGATGGTCTTGAGATATGTAGGGCACTCTTGTTTCATATGTCCGAAGTCTTGACACCCAACGCACTTAGATCCTAAAGGAACAGTATACTGACCGCCATCCCTAGCATCCTTCTTTCCTTTATCTTGGCTCTTGAACTGTGAAGAGCTAGATTGCCTACAGTCCTTGTCGAAACCTTTCCTATTGGCATTCTTCATGAACTTTTTGGATTGCCTAGTGATGTAGGATTTCATCTTAGAATCTTCATTGTTTGAAGACTCATCAGTATAACTGCTCTTGGCCTTCAATGCCATGCTCTTGCCCTTACCCAACTTACCATCCTTGTTAAACCTAACTTATAGGTCTGCAGATTACCAACCAACTCTGTCAAAGGAATCTTGTCAATATCCTTTGATTCCTCTATCGTGGTGATCTTGGCATGGAATCTCTCGGGTAGAGATCTGAGCACCTTTCTTACAATCATGGGTTCAGGAATGGTTTCCCCAAGATTGAAAACTGAGTTCACTATGTCCTTGAGCTTGGCATAGAACTCATCAAATGACTCATCCTCCTCCATCTTGATTTCTTCAAAGCTTGTCGTGAGCCTCTAAAGCTTTGAATCTTTGACAGCCTTGGTTCCCTTATAGGTTATCTAGAGAATGGTCCATGCTTCCTTAGCAATTTCAGTAAAGGATATCTTTTTGAACTCCTTATTAGTGACCGCACTGAATAAAGTATTCAATACCCTACTGTTGAAGTTTTCTGCCTTGATCATAGCATCATCCCAATAGGTCGGCGAATCCTTTGGCTTGGTCTAGCCAATCTTTACAGCTTGCCACACTTTCTCATCTAAAGACTGCAAGAAAGCTCTCATGTGTACTTTCCAGTATGCATAGTTAGTGCCATCAAATAAATGAGGTATAATAAAAAACTGTCCTCTATCCATGACAAACAGGGGCCAATGGATCAACACAACAAAGATTAACGCTAATCAAAGTGTGCCTGCTCTGATACCACTTGATAGGCCAAAAACGTATTGACCCATTGTGATTAATTAATTAAAGTAAGTTACTTTTGTTTGAAATCAAGTTGGTCGGCACTGCCACCATAGTTATCAAATTATTTTGAGCATTATCTCTAATTTGATTATTTTCATTATGAAATCTCCTAGACAGTTAATTATATTTTACATCTATTTTCTGATAACACTTCCATTACCATTCATCATATTCTATATCCATTATTTCTTCTTCTCTTTAATGGTTATCGTTTTATGGTAGGCTGAGCCTCCTTCTAACCCTTTGTTTATCATTTTGTGTTTAATTGTTCTTGTTGTTCAATTATTTCCTAGATACCTGCTTCTACTTGTTTTGCTTTTATCCAGAAAATCTGTTGCAGATGTGTACTGTTGAGACTTGTAAGACCAAATCTGTGTTGTTTATAACCCAGTAAGACCCGGTATCCGCTTCTGTCTGTGTTGGTCAGCCTGTGTTAGCCGTGTGGAAGGCATTTAGGGTGGTCCCTCAGTGGAAAGGATTGTGGCGTTAAGAGGTTATAGTGTGCACGAGATTAGGCAATTGTCTTGTTGAACACTTTATTGCTGATCCAAGGATAAATCCAGAAGTTAGAAGTTAAAGGTATTAAGTTATAATTGTTTAACTAGGCTTTTAATCTAAGATGATAAATAGATTGTTCAGGAGTAACTCTACCGCCAGTCAGAGATCATCCCTCCCAGAGATTCCTCAAGAAAGTAAAATTCTCAACTCTGAAGAATTAGAGTTATCAGATCTAGATCCAAAATTAGGAGATTGGAATATCCCTAAGTTCCCCACCCATAAGATCTATAAGTCTTCATGGTCCTTGAGCAAAGTGTTCAAGACAGATTACCATATTAGAACTATAGAACAAGTTTATGGAATTAACAAAGAGTACGAGACGTGCTATTTGTTTTTTTACCCCAACCTTGAAAGCACATAAGAAAGAAGAACACAACTACCTGCACATAGGTTTAGTCCAGATTGGAGTCAAACCTTTGATCAGAGATGGACTGAACTGTTCCATTCTCATGGCCCTTAGAGACACTAGAAACATCAGATTCAATGATAGTCTCCTAGGAACCATCCAATCCAGTCTCAGTGGTGGACCAGTTCATTTCGACTATTTCCCCAATTTCACAGTCTGCTTACATGACCCGCATATCATGAAAGCTCTCACCCTCAATATCAAGACCCATGGTACCCTCTTAGTAAAAGGAGTTTACCAAATAGCCTTGATATACAGGATCTATTACAAGTGCATCAGGACGAACATGAATGTTCAAGCACTGACCCATAGGAAAATAGGAGAAACCACTCTCATCCAAACAACTGACCCTAGTTCTAAGATTCAGGTTCCCAAGACCCTGAAATGGACTGACGTCACCTTCCCTGACATTTGGCTTTTGGAAAATAAGAATCATCATTTACAAATCCAAAACCCAGCTCAGAATCCAGACTTAGACTTTGTCCAACAATTAGCCGATGGTACGGTTAGATTGAGCTTTGACCAGTCTAGGTTCAGAACGCCAGTAGATTCACGATCAGGTTTTGATGAATCTAGTTTTAGATCTCCATTTGATCTACGCCAACCCATTAGGCAAATGCCTATCCCTCTTAAAGATAGACCTGTATCACAATGTAGTTCTTCTAGACCCCTTGCAACTTATCCCAGATCTAGGAAAGATTTAGGATTAGAACTTCAAGGTGTCCAGACTAGATCCCAAGTTAGCACACCCTACTACACAGCCAAACAAGACTCAGTTGTTGATCAAGATGACAACAACAATAGTCAAAAGAATCCATCCTCGACAGGTACTGATATGTTGAACCCCTATCACCATGACCCACGAGATCCTTTTCAGCAAGAACCTGAAATAGATCAACAGCTTATGACCATAAGGAAAGAGTTCACCCCAAACCTAGTTGCTCTAGGCAATGAGTTTAAATCTGAAGAAAACAAACTCAAAAGAGAAGCCTATAGAGCCAACCATACTTTGGAACAAAAGAAAAAAGTTTTGGAAAGTTGGAAAATCTTCATGAAAGAGATATCCAGTAATGTCCCTTTCTTTGAATATTTTGAAAACCACTTTGAGTGGCACAAACAGTCTTATGTCATCACCAAAACCAATTGGACCAAGCTTCCAGATAAGAATGCCTCAAGCTCTAGCAAACTAGAAATTGTTAGATCCAGCCATCCTCCTTTAGAAGCCATTACCTTTAAACACCGTGGTAGTGATTTAGTTGCCTCTCCCTTCATAACCCAGACCGACCCTGAAGAAAAGGTTGTCAAGAAGATTCTAGAGCAAAACAACTATACCAACCAGTGTTTAGGAGTCATAGGAAAACAACTTAATAGGATAGAAGATAGGATCAAAAACAAGGTCATCCTCCAGCCAGGAAGCCCTAATAAACCTATCCAAACCCTAGAGAAACCTTTAGTCAAGCTTCCCACAAATAGGCAACCCAGCCTTAGACCTAAGGACAAAAAAGCCTTAGAGATAGTCAACCAAAAGCTTGAAGAACTTGTGAAGAAGGAACCAATCACCACTTCACCAGTTACCACTTCAACCCCAGTTGATACCCGCCTAGTTGTCTTAGACAAACCTAAGGATTTAATAGCCTTAGACATTATAGAACAAAAGCTTAAGGAACTTAGCACGAAGCAGAAACCAGTCACTCCGTCGCCTAAGAGAATCCTCAAGCTTAATGTCTTAGATATCCATACAGCATCTAGCAGTTCTAGCAGAACCTCCTCAGATAATGAAAAGGAGATAGAACACCTGGAAAACCAGTTTAAGGGTTTACAGATAAATAAGCTTATTCACCCCAGAGTAACCCCAACAAGTTTAACTAAGAATTGGTATCCCAAGCCTACCCCTCCCGACCTACAATATGAGGAAAGGAATGTTAGCAACCAGTTCTCAGTCTCTTCTGGTAAACTCTATGGGTGGAACATAGATGGTTTGTCAAAACAGGAAATCCTAAACAAGGTACGGCATATAACCATGGTAGCTAATCACTACATCAGTGAAGGACATCCCCATACTAAGGTTGTAGATCTCATATCTTTAGGATTTACAATAAAACTTCTGCAATGGTGGAACAATTGCCTTACAGAAGAATCTAAGGAAGACATCAAGAATGCTGTCCAAAAAGATGAGGAAGGACTCCCCATCTTCAACGACATTATAGGAAGAGGTATCCCTGATGGAGTCAATACTTTGATCTATACGATCATCACCCACTTTGTAGGAAAACCTAGCAACATCACATCTAGGATTTACAACCAGTTGAGTAACCTTAGATGTAAAACCCTTGGAGATTTCAGGTGGTATGAAGATGTGTTCACCATCAGAGTCATGCACAGAAGTGATTGCAACTCTCCATATTGAAAGGAGAAGTTCATCAATGGATTACCAACCCTCTTCGGCGAAAAGGTCAAAGAAACCCTTTGTAGCCCCTTAGGTGTCATAGATTATGATAACCTAACTTATGGAGACATCTCTAGCACCATTCGTAGTGAAGGAATGAAGATGTGCAGAGATCTCAAGATCTATAGCAAAGCCAGCAAAGGTAAAGCTAAGTACGAAGTAGGAAACTTTTGTACACAGTATGGCTTACCTTCAGTTCTCCCCAAGAGAAAGTCCAAACACGGAGGCAAAGAATCCTCTGAGAAGTTTCACAGGAAGAAAACTTCATCCAAATATTATAGAAAATAGAAGTTCAGTAAGGACAATTTCTATAAGAAAGGAAAATCCAAATCCACAGGAAAACCCATAACCAAAGCATCTGGAAAATGCTACAACTATGGAAAGAGAGGTCATTTCAGCAAATAGTGTAAAGCTAAGGCTAAATCCCTTATCAATACCCTCGTTAGTGACCAAGCCAGTAAGGAAGAGATCTTTAAGCTCCTTGAACTTGATCACTCAGATAGTGACAACTCCATGGAGATCCAACAGATCTACCAGTCATCCTCTGAATCCTCTAGAACCTCCTCCAGTTCCTCTAGTGGCCCGGATGAACCTATTCCCTGCATGGATAGTTGTTGTAGGAACAAGACTATCAATGTTCTCTCTAAGCAAGAAGAGTTGCTCTTAGATCTGATAGAACAGATCAAAGACCCAGTTATCAAAGCCCAGAAACTCACTAAGTTCAAAAGAACCTTAGTTAGGGAAACTAGTGAACCCAAACCTAAGTTTTAGGAACCCAAAGTTGATTTGAAAAAAATCTACAATAGATTTACCAAGTCCAAGAAGGAAGTTACAGTTAGTGACCTTCAAAAGGAAATCAAGGAAACCAAGTCTGAGATTAGAACCCTTAAAAGTGAACTAACCATCCTTAGAGTTGATCAGAACCTCCTTGATCAAAGAGTCAGAAATTTGGAAAATACTTCTTATCAAGGCAATAAGGAAGGAACCTCATTACAGAACCTTTTCGATAAAGAAGTTGAAGATACAGTTAACCCTACTGCAGATATGGTACAGGAACAGCAATCTAGTGACAAGTTCTTAGTAACCATTAATAGGATTAACTTCCAGAAATGGCATTCCAAAGTCAGGATTGTCATCAGCAAAGATTTTGAATTTGAGGTTATTGCGTTAATAGATTCAAGCGCTAATCTCAACTGTATTCAAGAAGGAATCATTCCCTCTAAGTACTTCAGAAAGACCAAAGAAAGGTTAACTTCTGCAAATTGAGGTAAAATGCAGATTGAATTCAAAATTCCCAAAGCTCATGTTTGCTAGGATAATACGTGTTTTAAAACCACATTTTTCCTAGTCAAAAATATGACAGATAAGGTTATCTTAGGAAACCCTTTCATGTGTCTATTGTATCCTTTCACCACGGATAGTGAAGGAATCACTACCCATCCCTTTGGCCAGCCAGTCAAGTTTAAGTTTCTTAGGAGCCCTGAACCTAGAGACATTAGAACTCTCCAGGATATTGCTGTCTCCAGGATATTGCTGTCTCCAAGACCCTTAACCTAATTTGTGCCAAGACCCAATACCTTAAGTACCTCAAGGATGATCTAAGGTATAAACAAGTTGAGAAACAACTAATTTGTAAAAAAATCCAAGCAAAGATCAGCAAGTTTGAAGAAAAACTTAAGCATGAAGTCTGCTCTGATCTACCCATAGCCTTTTGGCATAGAAAGAAACATGAGGTAACTCTTCCCTATGTCAAAGATTTCAAAGAAAGAGATATCCCTACCAAAGCTCGACCTATCCAAATGAACTAGGAACTCATGGATATTTGTAGAGCAGAAATAGAGGATCTCCTTAAGAAAGGTATAATCAGGAAGTCTAGATCACCGTGGTCCTGTCCTGCCTTCTATGTCCAGAAAAATGCTGAAATAGAAAGAGGTGTCCTAGACTAGTCATCAATTATAAACCCCTTAACAAAGTTTTAGAATGGGTAAGGTACCCAATTCCCAACAAAAAAGACTTAGTCAATAGGCTTAGTAAAGCAGTGGTTTTCATCAAGTTTGACATGAAGAGTGGTTTTTGGCAAATACAAATCACAGAGTCTGATAGGTATAAGACAGCCTTTACCACACCCTCTGGTCATTACAAATGGAATGTAATGCCTTTTGGTCTAAAAAATGCACCTTCTGAATTCCAAAACATCATGAATGAGATTTTTAATCCGTTCTCCAATCATGCCATCGTATACATCGATGATGTCCTCATTTTCTCAGAATCCCTGAACCAACATTGGAAACACCTGAGAGCATTTTTCAATACCATCAAGCTCAATGGTCTGGTTGTTTCAACCTCAAAGATTAAACTTTTTCAAACTTGAATAAGGTTCCTAGGTTTTGATATCCACCATGGTGTTATCAAACCCATAGACAGGTCTATCCAGTTTGCAGAAAAATTTTCAGATGAAATCCTAGATAAAACTCAACTACAAAGATTTCTAGGATCTCTCAATTATGTGTCCGATTTCTATCAAAATCTCCGATCACAGTGCAAACTTCTCTTTGATAGGCTTCACACTAACCCGTCTCCTTGGACCCCTGCTCATACTTCAGTTGTCCAAGAACTCAAAAAACATGTTAGGACACTCCCCTGTTTAGGAATTCCCTCAATAAATTCCTTCAAGATTGTCCAAATAGATGCCTCCAACATAGGATATGGTGGCATTCTCCTCCAGCGTGCTAGTCCCACTTCCCCGGAACAAATTGTTTGTTTCCATTCCGGAATTTGGACACCCACCCAGATTAATTATAGTACTATAAAAAAGGAAATATTATCCATAGTATTATGCATTTCAAAGTTTCAAAGTGACCTTTTGAACCAAAAGTTTTTGTTAAGAATTTATTGTAAATCTGCAAAACATGTTTTAGTAAAAGATGTTCAAAACATTGCATCAAAACAAATTTTTGCAAGATGGCAAGCTATTCTTTCAATTTTTGACTTTGACATTGAATTCATCCAAGGAACTCAAAACAGTATCCCCGACTTCCTGACACGTGAATTTTTGCAGAGTCCAAACCAAGATGTCCGGGAAAAGGCCCGTACAACCCTAACCCCCAAAGTTACCTAAACAGCAAACCACCACTAGCACCAGTCAGGCAAAGAATCCTCCTAGTCACCAGCTAGTTCCCCTTTCACCCTCATCCCTAGCCAATAGGTACGTGGTTTCCACAATCCCAAAACCAAATTACCAAAAACCGTCATATGGCCAGCCTAGTTACAGTTTAGCCATAGCAGCTCCTCCTCCTAGGGCAATCACCCCTTACACGGTTGATGAACCTTTTGGCCCCATTATACCTCAAAAGCTTTCCTCCAGAAAAGGAATATCCTCCTACATTAGGAAACCTTTTGTACAACATATCTCTTGTATTGAACCTCATCTAGTTCATATAACAGACCACCTTGCTTTGGCTATGGAAGTTTTACCCTTAGGTTGGCATTTCCTTCCAAAGCACCCAGAAAAGAATATCAAGTTCTATAAAAGCATCTTCATCCAGGAAGAGTTTGCTCGCATAGAAAACGTTTTGAACAAGGCGAACCCTTCAGAAGTCCTTTATCACAAGTTCATTTTCACAGGTTTCGTCAGTTGCAAAGAATGGGGATAGCATCCCTCTTTGGTCAAAGTTCACAAGGATACAGGTTTCCATTACAGTTACTATGACTATATGGATGCCTTTGAAAAAGTCCTTTTTTACCAGAATAAGAACTTTGATCATTCATGGTTCATTATGTTCGACAAAAAGTTTTGCAGCCCAATACCTTCATGGTTCCTAAAATGGTGCGAAATGTTTGGCTCAATTCCACAGATTTTCCCAAAACCCTTACAAGACGTCCTCAGGTATTTCAGTTCTAGATACCAATCCTCAAGTCATGATTCCCAGTTTCCAGCTATTCTTCATATGACAATTAAATATAAGATTCACTAGATAAGCATGTGGAATTATAAGATAAATTCCAACCTTCTAGACAGAGAATTCTCAGTTAAATGGTGGGACACTTTTAGATTTCAAACTGTCATCAACCAGATCAACAGGGACTTCCCTCCTCCAATTCAGAAAGCAGTTCCTTACAATACAAGGTCTCAGTCAAGCCTAGACTCTGTCCAGATCGCCGAAAAATCTAGTAAAGAATTGAAAGATCTTACTAAGCAATTGCAGATTTAAGAAGAAAAGTTAGAGTCAGTAGAAAGAGTTTCTCCTGCCTCATCTGAAGCTTCAGTCAACAGATGTCCAATTGACCCCCTTCAGGATTCACATGATCCGTATGACGGTTACAACTTGGACGAAGACTAAGTGTTCTGGATAGTCCCAATTACTATTCAGAACAGTTTCCAGCTCCGATTACTATTCATCTGCAATCCAGATCACTGTACATGCACAGTACCCGCACTCAGCAGATTCTAGACAGGTTACTATTCATGAACAGTGACCATCACTATTCATCTACAGTACCCGACAAAGCATTGTGATTTTACTGTTTACTTTCGGCTGAAAAGAAATTCACCCAAGGTAAAAGCAATTCACTTCCCGGATTTCCAGTAGTCTTTAGCAGATTTCAAGGCCCCATTCAGCCTATTTAAGGCAACCTCAACTCTAGTCTGAAGCAGGTCTTTTAGGGATTAGTTTTGGAAAAACTACTTCGTAACCCTCTCCATCACTTGTAAACAAATGGCAACCCCATTTTACATTTCAGTTTACATTTGTAACGCCATGGTTATGGCTTTCTCATTTGTAACCTATTTACGTTTCCGTAACCAGTAGATTACCCCCCATTTAATTAGCCAAGTTTAATTAATTAATCAAATTAATATGCGAACGCGTGGTAGCACAAACAAATCACCAATTAAACTAAGTATGCGGCAGAAAATAAATTGACACAGTGATTTGTTTACGAATGGGAAAAACTAACACGGCAAAAACCCCATTGGGTGATTTTAAGGTCACCACTCTTGAAATTTCAGTATTATCACAACAAGCGGTTACAAGTAAAGGAATCCTAGTACCTTATACAAACCTACAGTTGAACCCTTACCCCAATACCTAATTGGACTTGTTCTGTAGTGACAATTTCTCCTTTTGATGCACGGCTCCCAGTACGTTACTAACCAATTGCGCGGACCCCAGTACATTGTTAGGATTAGTGCCCTTAAATCCTATTGTATGATACTATGTATGATATTAAGTGTGACATTGTGTTTGACATTATGTATGACTTAATATTATGTTTAATAAATTTGTTTTATTATTATCTGAAATAATGGTAACATGAATATTTGGACATTATCATATAGTCCACGAGATGCATAGTATGTGATTTATGTGAAGAGTCACAGAAGATATAAATCAAAAGTTCTTTGTAAACTCAGAATTATAGTTCGTAGTCGGTGATGAAATTGGGCATTTCATCTGCGAAGATTATAACATATCAACTACGATGACTTGTCTTGATCATGGAAGTGGAGACTTCTAGTTGATGTGTTAATATGTTTTAAGAGTTAAGACATATTGAACTGGACCACTGTGAGATTTATTATTTTCCTAAAGACTGTCAAATGAATAATAAATCTCACGACTTACATTTGCATGAACTCTTAATCCTGAGAGAATAATGGACATGATCATAAGGTGTAGGTTGCTTTGATATATCAGGAGTGAGATCTAAAGTAATGGTCAAAACCTCAGTATGTTGGGCAGCCACATTTAGTGTTGATGGAACATATATTCTCAAGATGGAATTCATAGTCTCTTAACGGAGATATAAAATATTTCCTTGAGATAAGTTTAATGGGTTTGTTATTCAGAAAGTTAGACCTAACCACTTTAGTAAGTAGTTACTAAAGTATATATTTATGAAATTAGATTTCATAAATATATGATGAATAACTTAAAGGATTAAACCGGGTACTCAAGGATCAAGATGTAGTAATTTACAAAGTGGCAGTCTAAGTTAATGACTTTGTATTACTACGAATATTTTATAAAGGGGTTGCGTGTATAATAAAGTTTTGGGATATAATTTATTGATAAGGCCTAGAGTGCAACTATATTTATATAGTGGTATTAAATATAGTTAATGGTAACTTTAGACTTGTCAGGAGTTGATAGAAAAACCCAAGGCCCATTGGAGCTAGTATCTTATTGGTCCCTTTTGGTTCCACTCCAAGCCACACACTTAAGCCCAATTGCAAAGGCCCAAAAGGCCAGCCCAATTAGATAATTGGTTAGATACAAAGGGAAAAACATTCAGAATTATATATGTAAGAAACATCATTGTGAAATGGTGTGTATGTGAGCTTTTGTCACTCACTAGTCATCCCTTTGTTATCAATTGAGAGACCACACATCTTGGCGTTAGTGGAATTGGAGTGAAGATTAAAAGTATTCCCAAGTGTTTCGATCTTTATTTTTGAAATTCACCGCTTCAAGGTACGATCTCTTGTTCTCAAATTCTGAAATTTACTTAGTGCATGTTATCAATATCGAATGAAGTAGATCCGTTTAAAACTTATTTTTCCGTTGCATTCATCTTTATTTCCATCATACGTGACTTCAATCACCAACTGGAAAAGGTTGTTGGCTGCAAAATTCTTTAGTTCATCCAGACGATGAAGATCAAGAAGATGCTTGATTACAAAACCCTACGGTGCACAAACACAGCAACTTCTTCTCAAGAATGATGAAATAGGGTAAAATTCTATCTCTGGTCACAATTTGCTTGAACAAATTTTGCTCAACTCTTGTGCAACTTGTGTCCTCTTTGACGGCCCTTAAAATAATCCTTTTATATGCGGATTGTGAGAAAAGAAAGCCCAAACACATAATCACGGATTAGAGTCAAAACAGATCTGAAATTGTGTTTTTCATAAACCTCGACAGATGCCTATTTGTCGAGCTGCTGTCGAGCCACAAGGCTAGAACAACATCTTAAGCTCGATAGATGGCTAGCTGTCAAGCTTTAATGACAAGCACTTTTCAGACTTAAATCTTGAATAGGCTTGCAGGGCTTCAACACTTGATCTTGAAATAAAGTTTCTTGAAGTATTAAATATATCTCAAATCTACCCAAATACAAGTAAAGTGTTTTTTGTCATAGGATTAGCCAATTACATAAAATAGTGACATATGTTCCTAACAAGTGAATTACATATGTCCTAACAGTTTAGATCTCCAAATTACAAATTACCAATTCAAGCTTATTATCAAACAATCTATGTGCGGAATATGAAGATAAACTAAAATAGAATTGATAAAACAATCTAAACCAAATAAAATCACAATCATGGCAGAAATTAAATGGAAAAAATTAAGGGAAGAGAGATGCAAACACAAAGACAACACAACAATGTGTTATCGAAAAGGAAACCGAAGTCCTCGGCGTAAAACCTCTCTGCCGCCCTCCAAGCGGTCAATAATCCACTACAGAATGAAGTTGGGATACATGAACAGTAGAAGAACCTCCAAGACTAATCTACCCAATGTACCTAAGCCTTCCAAGCTTCTTACTCCAACGAGGTTATGCCAAACCTTTGTCTTCTCTAGCTTACCGGATTCTGCTATAGCCTATAGCATCAACCAATATCAATTAGTCCCTTCCTAACTGCTTCCCAAGCACCAAATAACCTTCTCACAGATATGGGTACAGTGAGAAAAGGATTTGGCTAAATGTACCTCTCAAGGATGTATCAATAAAAAGGGTGAGAGTAGAGGAATTTGGAGAAACAAGGATGAAGATTGTGAAAGAGTCAATCTTGTTTTTCTCTAGGGTTTCTCTCTCAAAATTCTCTCTAGAAGCTCTATACAATATGTGGGTATAAGGGGTATTTATACTAGTGTGTGTTTGGAATGCGAAAGGTCAGTTTTTCCCAAACATAGTGGTCTGGGAACTTAGCCTCGCGACTTGACTAAGTTGCGAGTCTGAGTCGCAAGCTAACTGCCTGGCCAGACTGGAAGTTTTGTCCTGTAGTGCTCCAGTTGGCGTGACTCTTCAGCTCCTCTGCACGCTTCACACGTGTGCCTCCTTTGGCGACTTACTAGCCACGAGCCAACCGCGAGATCCAGTCATGAGTCCCTGCTGAATGCACACTCTTGAACTTTTTTTTCACACTCTCTCACACACTACCCTTACATGATTCCCACCTAAATACAAGGTTTCTAAATGCTGAATTACAAGCAAATTTGCATGGAATAAAGCCAACAAAATGGTTGATTAAATTCAACCTTACATAGTTCTATGCCCTTTGATTTGCAAATGGGTTAAACTTATATGAAATATCTAATTGTGTTACCAGTGTTCTCAAAACGTTCTATTGCATATGACTAATTGTAGTAGTTAACAATATTCTACGCAATTTTTATATATTTAGATGATTGCATCAATCTTGGTGCTAGAGTTTTTAAAATGGTGAATGGTGATTGCTTAATACAGCCAAGTAAAATAGAGTTGGCACTTAAGTTTTTGCTATAGGGAATTTCAAACTTCTGTCTATGTTATATAGCCTGACATATGGTCATCTTTTTCTATATCTCACAAATGCCATATTTTTCTCTGAAGTGATTGGCATTATTAAAACAAAGGCCTCGATAAAAGAAAGTTAGTTGTTGTACATCATGCTAAGTGTCTCACATATTATTAACATCTTTTGGAACTTCAGGAAAATTGGGAACAGGTTAGAAAATTTTCCTTCCTATTTCAGTTCTGCATTTACATACTTTAATATTTACACTCATTTTTAGGCATTGTATTCCATAATCTTCACTTGATTATCTATTGTCTTAGTGCATTGTTCAATCAAAATGCAAAATTTAAGTTTCGGAGTCATCAAAGCTGTTGGTCAACATTCTGTACTCATGGGCCTATCTGTTAGGAACTTGATTGCTAAAAGGGATGAAACGACAATTTTTTTTTCCTTGAATCTTCTTTTATAGGTGTTCTTTTGGTGTTGCATGACACATGTTTGATGAACTTCTTTCTAAATTGGATGTGAGATCTTTTCATTTAATTTTTTTCCCCTCCTCCTATTGTGAAAAATTTGAGTAGCTATACTATGGTTGTAAAAAAGTTAAATTTTATATGGAATTTAATAATTTGGTTATAACAAAAATTTTCTGATAAAATACATTTAAATCTAAAATTACATGTTTTTTTGGTGTTACATGATATATGTTCAATGAAATTTCTTTAAAATTTGATATATATAATCTTCTCATTAGATTTTTTTGCCTTATCATGTTGTTAAAAATATGAGTAGTTATATTATGGCTATTTAAAATCAAATTTTTATGGAAATGAATAAGTTGGTTATAAATATGGAGATTAACCCGAATACTCAAAAGAAAACCAATTTTAGATAGAACATAAGAAGAGGAAGAAGATTAAACCAAGTCTAGACAGAACATAATTTTGTTTAGGGTTATTTTTTTTTTTTTTTTGGTAGTAAAGATTGAAACTGTGTTGTCTCGCAGTAATATCTTCATCTTCTCCTACACAATAACGGGTTCTTTACAAATACAATTTCTTTGTTTTTAGTCAACTAAAATATTTGAATGGCTGAATTTTTTATGCCAAAGTAAGAGATTATACTAAGTTTCTAGAGTTAGTGCATCAAATTAAATATATACTGTAATTTTTTAGTAAAATAATTTGTAAATGGCTAGTGTAGCAATTTAAAATGTGAATATTTGATGTGAGATTCAATTTTGATGTATATTTGTGTTGTTAGTTCTATTATGTGTGTTTAATTTTTGGTCTTTTGGTTATGTAATGGATTCTGTGTCGAAATTTGCTTTTCATATTGTCGACTCTTTTATGGTTTTGTATGGAGCTTTAATTTTTTTTGTTTTTGGTTCTTTAATTTTTGTTGTCTCGGATATGAAAAAAAAATTAAAAAACACTGCAATTGAGATAAACAAAGTACTGCTGCATGTGGGGTAGAACCTAATCTTACCCTTCTGGCACATGATGAAATTCTCTTAGGCTGTTAAGATTTTTTACCAATTACAATCAAATTTCAATTTGAATAATTGCAATTGTTAACTTATTTTATGCAATTTTTATCTATTCAAGATTATTGCATCAAACTTAGGCATTTACATCCTGTTGTGGATTTCCATAGCAGGTATGTAAGTGATTCTGCTGCTAACTCTGAGCTTTAATATTTTTGGACTTCAATGGGACTGCTAGATGGAATCTAATATAAGTTTTCATTTTTAATGTTTTGAGGCATGAGGACTACTTTTAGAAACATGATTATGCACTTGAATTTATTGTCTATATGCTGATTTTATTGGTGTTTTTATTGTTCAATTCTT
Source organism: Quercus glauca (assembly GCA_023736055.1). Classification (NCBI taxonomy): domain Eukaryota; kingdom Viridiplantae; phylum Streptophyta; class Magnoliopsida; order Fagales; family Fagaceae; genus Quercus; species Quercus glauca. Next base: position 54,956,722 of record CM043316.1, read on the forward strand.
AGATTCCAACATAATTAAACACAGCAATATGTGGAACTGGTATGAAACCATGAATATTGTCACACCTTTGGGGTTTGTAAGTTGGAACACTGGATTACAAACCATGCGCATGTTACAGTCTTTAGCAGCCCCCAAAAAGAAAGAGATAGGTTATTCTTATTCTTGATTTAATTCATGTAAACTACATGTCTAGCCTACTGTATTTGTTGTAAAATGCAATTTTGGGTGTTGGTCCATTTCTTGAAAACAATGCATGGGGTTGTCTTGATATAACTCATTGTAAAGGTCAGAACCTTAAATTCATATATTAAACTTTATAAGTCACCAAAAACAAAATATATTTTAACGTTGTCCTGGAACTCACTCATTCGTGGTTGATTATAATTTAAAATGCAGTTTCCTTCATACTAATGATCCATTATTAATCACATGATCATATATACATGGCTGTGGAACTTGACAAATTGATAATGAATGTGTCTTTCTAATTGTTTTTATGATACCATTTTTTGATATTTGGTTGTGTTATGATTGGACTAATTTTTCTAATAGTTGGTGCATGTTAACAATTAATTGATTAGCTTTCTACGAAATGAAAGAGTTGGTCATGGTACTATTAGAAGGGAAAAAAGAAATTTAAAAGGTAGAACATATAAAGTGCGATTGATAGATTTGCTTGAAAACATTAATTCTTTGTAGTTTTAGTTCTTTTATTAACAAGCTTTGGTTTCAAATTAAAATTTCAGTTTAGATTAAGGCAAAGAGGAAGATGTCATTTTTAATAGTAGGCCATTTAGTATTTACCATGAATTCTAGACAAGACAAGAATTGTTTAAAACATATACCTTTCTAAATCAGAAATACCTAGAACTTACAATCAACAAAAAAGAAATTGCAAAACTTCTCTACTTTTATTTTCATTAGGGGTGAATAAGGTGAATTAGATTTAGTCACATGTATTTTGAAGTACAATAAAATTATGCTATATGATTTAAATTCTTATATCATTCATTTATTCTTGCATTATATTTTTTTTTTTTCCTTATTTATTTATTGGGTGACTTTAGGGGTCCAAAATTGAGGTAGATTTCATGTATAGGTTTTCAGTTTTGATATAGGGCACGCTTTGTGGGTATGTTTACTACATACTGAGATTTTTGATCTTTCAATTAATTTCATGACTATTAAGTATTGATGAGAAAATCAGATTTGCATTCTAGATTGGGCAGTGAAGACCCTTTCCACATTAGATGTTACAAAGATTGCTTCTTCATTTGATTGGGCAGTGAAGACCCTTTCCACATTTGATGTTACAAAGATTGGATCTTAATTTATTGTGAGCCATGAGGTTTTTGTTTACATGCTCAATACTAAACTTATCTTCTCATAATAATATGATAGTGTTAGCTTCTTTGCTTTATATGTTTCTGCTTAATGGAATTCATAGTTTGACAAGTGAAAGTTTCTTCATATGACATATGTCCTAATTGTTCCAATTCTTCAAATAGTTCTTGGCTTTCTCAGAAGTGGGTTTGTATTTTTTTGGTTTTGTGGTTTTTGTCATTTGTTTTAATACAACATTTCTTATTTAGTGTTTTTATTATTGCATGAGTTTGAACATGAGAAATACGATTATTGTAAATTTTTTTAATTGCATATTATTTAAATATGTATCATAATATAATATATATCTTTTGAAAAACTTTCCCATGCATTGTACGGGCTAGCGACTAGTATATATAAAATGAGAAATCATTACATATTTCAAAAATTTATGATTTCAAAAAAGTGTAAGCTAATACAATGTATAATTTGATTCTCTTAAAAAAAATGTATAATTTGAAACATATAATTGTGATTAGTTTTAATTGTACTCGTGCATTTGCACAAGGCTGCACACTAGTTTAATTAATGATCCAATAAATTTTTATCCATTTAACCCAAATACTTAATTGGGTTGAGTCATGACTTATGCAAATTATGTTGGTAATGGGTGGGTTCATGGATTTGAATAAAAATTGTCACCTCTTGCTATATCTATAGCTTATTCTTTGAGGTTTTATTTATTTATTTAGATTTTGGAATTTCTTATACAATTTTATTACCAAATTATGGCTCCAAAAAACCATGATGCCCATAAACGGAATAAATTTTAGTGAATTTCAAATTTTCAAAAGAAATTTAACAAATCTTTTTACACATCCACATTTTCCTTTGCGTTGCTTTGTTATATTATTTTTAACAAGAAATATACTTAATTCTAACTTCCTTGATTAGGCCTTTAAACAAGGGATTGAAGCTGCCAAAATTATAGTGGACGCTGAGTCAAATGGTCAATTCTGTTCAAGTAAGGAATGGAATGGTCTATTTCTTCCCGGATTTGAAACCACGGTCTAAAGAACCTGAAACATATATAATGGGTTAGGCTATACGGGGAACCCCTTTCACTGGATTTGTTATCTACAAATTCTAGGGTAAGACTTAGATACAGTACTTAGGTGCTGTACCTTAGTTTTCCTTTTAAGATTCTAATATGTGGGTTTTTTTTCATGGGTTGGAAGTATATTTTTTAGTCAAGTAGCCACATAGTTGAATCTGAAGAGGGGAACTAAAGGAACATTACCTAAGGTACTGTACCTAATTTTTGTCCTAAATTATATATTCTAAATATAAGGAACATAAATTTTATACAAGCTTTTTTTTTTTTTTTTTTGGAAGAATTACGCAACGTAAAAATATTATTGCTTTATTTCTCTATCCTGTCCAAATTATATAACAATTAAAATAACTGCTAAATTTTTTTCAAATAGAATGTACGAATCTACATTGGATGAAAATCAATAACAAGAGTTGAATTATTGATTGGACTGCATCAAACAACAATCATCACGTTAAGATTTTGCACTATTAAACTTTGCATGTCTAAGATCTTACAAATCAAAGTTCACTTCAAATTCAACGTACAATACGAGTGGTATTGTAAAAGGCATGCTCTGATCTCCCACAAAAAAAAAAAAAAAAAAAAAAAAAAAAAAAAAAAAAAACTTATTGATGTTCAAATCATGAATGAAAAATTTTACCAAAAAAAAAAAAAAAAAAAAAGGCGCCCTTACACACATGCAAAAAAAAAAAATCATAGCTTTGCATGATATACAAATTATTTTCCTTTCAAGGCCTTTTTTTTAACTCCATTATAATCTCATTTGAATTTAGATTCAAGAAAAATTGCAAATTTCTCTATAATGATTTTTATTTTCTCCTCCATGAATCATATTGCTTTGTAAAACATTTTTTTATAATGACTTTTTAAGAATATTTTAGTTAAAGTTTAGTCTTAATTTTGTATTGTATTAATCATGACACCAATCAAAAGTTTTATTGCTTGAATAGTAAATGCTTTGTAGGCTTTAAAGTGAAAAAAAAAATTATGAATATTTTAGTAGTGAATTCAAGATATTTACATTATTCATGTAAGATGTTGGGATTAGTGATGCACTAGTAAAGGTAGGTAGAGATGAATCTATTCACAAGAATTTGTTATATTTGTATCTTCTCATTATCATTACAATTTATATGTTAATAGCAAAAGGAAAAAAAAAATTAGAAAAAAGAAAGTATTGACATTTAAAAAAATAGAAAAGCCTTTGAGCATACGTGAAAAAACTAATAGGGGAAATTGCACTTAACCCACCTGTGGTTTGACCCGTTTTAACAATGCCCACCCGTAGTTTGAAATTTGTCACTTAACCCACCTGAGGTGGCCTCTGTTAGACCCCCGTTACCCACCTCGGCCCTTTACGTTAGAAAATCTCATTTACTATATAAGCCAAAATTAGAACCCAATTAGAACACAATTAGAACCCTAAAGGATCGAGCTTTCTCCTTCTCCCTACCTTCGAACCCTCAAAAATCCCATTAAACCTAATCCCTTTCCCTCTGTACTCCGATTGCCAAAGTGAAATCCCTCCTCAAACACTTGCAAGCAAGGAGGAGGTGTGAGTGCTAAAGCTTGGGTTTTTCTCTGTTTCAGGTATGAAATGACTTTCTAGGGTTTACCATTGTTGTGTTTATTCTTTTTCAATGTGTAACGATTGATAAAGGTGATTTGAGTTAAAGTTTTTTTGTCATAAAATTAGTGGTTTACCATTGTTGGGTTTACCATTGGTGTGTTTATTCTTTTATAGTTGACATTGATGACTGTGGTCCCTAGGAATATTTTGGTTAGATGCATCTTTAGGTTGTTTGTGGTCTCATGGAGACAAATTGTTTAGTTGGTTGTGTTTCTTGTCTCTGACCCCACGTTACTTGGTGTTTGGTGTGCAACTAAAATTATTTTGCTTTTGTCATTGGTGCTCTCTATGCATGTGTTGGTTATGTATTTAATTACTGTTGTTTGTGCATGTGTTTTAACTCCTGCAGATGACTGCTGAAATTCGTTTTGATTTTACTATTCACCATAGTGGGAATTTTGAGTGGAACCCTGGTTTAGAGTATGTTGGTGGTGAGGTATCTACAATGGCTAATGTTGATCCAGATCTACTAAGTCATTTTGAGATACAAGACATTTGTGCTGAGGCTGGGGGACACATTAACAATAGGATTTATTATTTAATACCTGGTGGTGACTTAGAGCAAGGGTTAAGGTTAATTACTTCAGATGATGATGTGACCTACATGTGTGAACTACATGCTGAATGGCTAACAAATGAAATTACAATTTATGTAGAACCTGAAATTGAACCAATTGCTATTGAAGAACCTATAGTTGAACCAGATCAACCAATTGCAGTAGACCAGTCATGGGAAATGCATGATGAAGATGATGATACTGATGATGATCCTGATTGTAAGGAGGTGACCAATACTATTAGATCATCTGTAGTTGACCAAAATAATGTTAGTGAAGAACCTGTTAAGGGTTTAAGGGATGGCAGTGTTGGTGGAGCTGTGCATGTGGATGACCATGCTACCCATGGACAAACTGTTGGTAGTGAAGATGATAAGAGTAACTGATGTGGGGAGTAAGGTGATTCTATAAACTGAGATTACTGAGCCTAACACACAACCCAAGTTTAAGAGGATGTATGTGAGATACAATGCACAGAAAGTTGGATTCTTGAGGGGGTGTAGGCCACTTGTAGGATTAGATGGTTGCCACTTGAAAGGCAAGTTTGGTGGATATATATTATCAGCAACTGCAAGGGATGGGAATGACAATATTTTCCCTGTTGCATTAGATGTAGTTAAGCAAGAAAACAAGGATTCTTGGGTGTGGTTTTTACAAACATTTGCAGATGATATTGGGAGGCCAGATGAGCTAAATCTGGTGTTTATTTCAGATAGGTAGAAGGTAATACAATTCACTTGCTTTATACTTGTTCCGCTTAATCATTACATTTCTGCTTTATACTTGTTTTGATTGTATTTATGATAACCAGGGATTGATACCTGCCATGGAGATGTTATTCCCAACAGTGGAACATAGATATTGTGTGAAGCATATTTACAACAACTTTAAGTTAAACTTTAAGGGTTTAGAATTGAAAGCTACATTATGGAGGTGTGCTGCAGCAACAACAGTTAGGGAGTTTGAGAAGAGAATGCAAGATATGAAGGAATTGGACAAAGAAGCATGGGAGTACGTAGTAGACATCCAACCAACCCAATGGACCAAGTCACATTTCACTCCAAGGGCCATCTCTGATTGTTATATGAACAATCTTAGTGAATCATTTAATTCTATGATACTAGAAACTAGGAATAAGCCTATCATTGCCATGCTAGAGTGGATTAGGGTTAGGTTGATGACTAGAATGTACAGTAAGAGGACTGGGATTAAAAAATTCACTAGTGACATATGTCCAAACATAGTGTAGAAGCTTGAGCAGTTGAAAATTGATTCTAAGTCATTTTCTGTGATTCCATCAGCTTGCTATATATATGAGGTTGATAATAAGTATGAGAGACATGTGGTTAACCTTACAAGAAAGTGTTGTACTTGTAGAGTTTGAGATTTCACAGGAATCCCATGTAAACATGGTGTTGCAGCAATTTATAAGAACCTGGATAGGCCTGAGGTTTATGTGCATGCATGCTTTAGAAAGGATACCTATGTGGCTACATATAAGGAGATGATTGCCCCACTGCCTGACCAAGATGAATGGATTGAAACCAACCAACCTGCCCCTATTGCTCCAATTGTTTACAAGCCTCCAAGCAGGCCACCAATGAAAAGGAAGAAAGATGCAAATGAGCCAAACAACCCATACAAAGTCTCTAGGTCATATAGACCTATAAAATGTGGGTTTTGCCATCAAGAGGGGCATAATTCAGGGAGGTGTAAGGCTAGAATAACTGGTGAGACACCATGGTAAAGGAGGCAGAGACTTGAGAGGCAAAAAAAAATTTGTAAGTAAAGCAAGAATGTGTTCACTATGACAATTATATTACAAATCTATTTCTGATGCAAGAAAATTCTTTTTATAGGCAGCCAGCCAACCAGCCACTTAGGCAACCATCAAGGAGGTTTGCAAGGCAGCCACCCTGGTTTGCCAACTAGGTAGCCAACCAGCCAACCAGGCAAGTAGGTAGCCAGCCACTTAGGCAACCACCAAGGAGGTTTGTAAGGCAGACAAGCAGGCGGGCAGCTAACCAGGCAACTAATGAGCAAGCAAGGCAGTCAACAAGATTAGCAAATAAGAAGGCCAAGGCCAATCAGTCAACCAAAGCAGCACACAATCAGACAACTAGTCAACCAACAAGTGGGGTAGCTAGCCATTCAACAAGAAAGCCAACCACCCATCAAGCAAGTCAACCAGTCAACCAGCCACAAAAGCAACCACTGAGGCAGCCAACAGGCAAACCCTACACACAGCCAACCCAAACATCTACTTCAGCTTTAAGCAGACCACCACCAAGTAAAGCACCCACTGCTCAATGGTTCTCATGTAGTCAGCCCATCTCTCATACTCCTAAGGAAACATAGGACACAAAAAAACCTCTATCTCAGGTATATACACAAATACAAACACCTCCCTTTATACTTACATAATTAGATCTTGATATGGAGTTTCTATGTATTTTGCAGCCTTCAAGGGGGTTAGTGCCACCAAAGGTCGTTAGGAGCAGTCATCTGTTCTCATATGGGAGAGGAGGTGGATTAAGAGCTGAGACATCTAGTGCGATGTTCTCAACAGGCAGGGGCAAAGGCAAGGACAAAGGCAAGGTCTTTGGGAAATGAAGATTGGAGAATGTGCAAGCAGAAACTTTACTTTACTTTTTTGTGTTATTGTGCATGTCTGATAGTGACATGTCACCACTTTTTTTATTTTTTGTTATTGTGCAAAACTTTATACTATAAAGTTATTTTGTTGTTGTCTTAGTGGGGACAGTACCACCTATTATATAGATGAAATTTGGCAGTGTTTAGCCATTAATGTTTGGTGGAGTCCACTTATTTTGAACAATGCTTATTATATATGTATGGAATGATACTCTTGCTTAGATGAAATTTGGCAGTGTTTAGCCATTAATGTTAGGTGGAGTCTACTTGTTTTGAACAATGTTTATTATATATATGGAATGGTCTTACTTAAAACATACTTCTTTATACTTCTTCAATTCATGTAAACAAAATCTTGTGGGGTGCATGTCCTTACCTACCCAATTGATGTACAACATACACAATCTTTATAAAAAAGAACAAATTGCATGCCTTATTCAAATTACAAGAATCGCATTACATAAAGAACACATTATAAGGCAGCATTACACATTACATAAACGAGGCAACATGCTCTATTCAAATTACAAGATCACATTACATAAAGAACACATTACATAAACAAGGTAGCATTACATAAACAATAACAAATTACATAAAGAAGAACACATCACATAAAGAACGAATTGCATACTCTATTCAAATAAACAACAACATTACATAGTGCCAAATACATGGAATACACTTGTCAAAAGTGGTAGTACCCAAAATTATACAATAACTACAACAACTTGCCTTCAAGGTAGACACAATGGCTTTGTTCCAAATTCTCTCATCCTACAAGAAAACACATAAAAAATAGCAAAAAACCCCCATGACACAACAAGTGCAAATTTGTACTTCTGTAACTTCTCTTTAGCTATCCTCTCTCACACCCTAGTTTTTTCTTCTCTTCGCTAGGCTTTGTTTTTCCTCTCAATAGCAGCTGTTTCCCTATCACTATCCTCCTTTTCCTTTTCCTCTACAACTCTTGCTTGATTCTTGTACATACTGAATCTTGCAAGGACAATGGGTGCAACTTCAGATCCACGCTTACATGTTTTGCCATCCAACCACCTAAAGTATTTACAAGTAGGTTCATCATCCTATAAACAAAATCAAATTAGGGTTATTCATAAAGCCAACAAAACCAAAAATAAAAAAATAAAAATAAAAAAGGAAAAAAATATAAAACCCAACTATAACTCACCACATCATAATAGCTGCACCCATAAAACCTTATCCCAAAATTGTTCAAGGTCAGAGCAGTCCATAGCCGACAATGGTCAACAGAGCATAAATGGTGACTGGAACCTGAGTAATAGCCTGAAGAAGACATGGGGAGGGATTTCACTTTGGCAATAGGAGTACAGAGGGAAAGGGGTTAAGGTTAATGGGATTTTTGAGGGTTCGAAGGTAGGGAGAGGGAGAGAGCTCAGTCCTTTAGAGTTCTAATTGTGTTCTAATTAGGTTCTAATTTTGGCTTATATAGTAAATGAGATTTTCTAACAGAAATGGCCGAGGTGGGTAACGGGGGTCTAACGGAGGCCACCTCAGGTGGGTTAAGTGACAAATTTCAAACCACGGGTGGGTATTGTTAAAACGGGCCAAGCCACAGGTGGGTTAAGTGCAATTTTCCCAAACTAATATGTACATTGTAGCACATTAGTTCAAGAAGCATTCAAATTGAGTAATATTTTTAAAACTAATTTTCTAATGATATAGAAAAATCAAAACAATCATCAATCTTCACATTAGAAGAAACTAAAAGTCTATAAGTATGCACAACGCGCGTGCAAAGAGGATAGTGTGTATGTCTGTATATATATATATATATACACAAAAAAAAATTATTTGGGTACAAAATTGGTTTGATTTATATATTTATTGCAAAACCAAGACTGTAAAACCTATATTTTTTTAAATGGAGGACCAAAACTGATTGGATCCCTTAGAAAACCAAACGAGACCAAATGTTCGGTCCAGTCCAATCTAAAGGGTTTTTTTTTTAAATAGCCTTGCTTTGTACTATCACATTGATTACACTTAATCTCCTAAATTATTGAAATGCATCATCCACCCGCCAATTTTAAAAATATGTTACACTTAACCTCATGTAATTTGTTTTGCTATTAAGTTTGACAAAATTTAACATTGAAAGGCTAATTTACCCCTTTACTGACTATTTCAGAGAGAGTATAAATCAGTCATTTAATACTAAATTACGTCATGCTTAAGTTAACACCAAAACATATTACTGGATCACTTAACAAGATTATAACTTTAGGGGTCAATTGTTTGTTTCGAGGTGAAAGTTTTGAGTGTAAACATGTAATTTTCCCTTGAGTAAATTATACTTTTGATTTGCACGAGGTTTTTTTTTTTTTTCTTTTTAGTCTACTAACAACAACTAGTTAAGTATCTTATCGTCAAATAAGAGATTTAGGATTCAAATATCGTATACACCAAAAACTAATTGGTATCTTAGCTGGATTATAAAAAGCAACTATTATGCAATGAACAACATAGGTTTAATGTCAATCATATGATTCTATTTATTAAAAGAGATTAAATTTTGTAAGAAGTGGCGTAAAACTCATGTTTTACCCCTCTAATCCTAACATGCCACATTATCTTATTACATATTTAAGAATAAGTACAACCACACCCAATCAATTCTAATATTTATAAATAAATCCAACCAAATTAGGAGTTTATTGAAATGTTATTAAGTGTGGTAGATGTATTGAATTTTAAGTAAAATACTGATGTGGCAATCTTTTAATGGATTGTGTAAGGTTTTACACCCCATCCTTATCAAATTTGGACTCTTATTAAAATTGTCATTTTGTCCAAGTTTGTGACTAAGAGTTGAGGTGTGCATGAGTTGGGTCGAACGGATTTTTCTACCCAACTCAACCCTATCAAGTTCATAAATGCTTATCCTAGTTGATATGGGTTGGGTTAGCTGATTAGACTTAAAGGGTTTTTTGTTATCAAATTTAAAAACAAGTTTTTTTTGTTTTAAAAACAAAAAGTGGTGGGTTCTGACAAGTAGCGATAATTTGTCGTCCATAAAGTGCTCGTCCAAACGAGTGATATCATTATGCACGAACGTAAAGCACACTGATCTCAGAGGTAAATTTAGCAATTAATGGCGAATGATGAACGTATACGAAGCTGTTACAGCTATCCTCTTCCAAACCGTCGAATGACTATTATAGACCTTAAATATTAATGATTAAATGGTCATTACTAAGCCATTATTAATGAAAAGCGTAAAGCACTCACTGCCAGCGTTTTGAAGTGCCCTTTGCCTCCGAAATTCCGTCTCCCACAACTAGAAGTCTACGATGGCGCTAAGGATCCCCTGGATCACATAAGGGCATTCAAGACAATATTGAATCTCTAGCAGACTCCAGACGAGGTGATTTATAGATATTTCCCAACAAACCTTTGGGGAGTAGAAAGGGTATGGTTTAGCAAGTTGTCGCGTCGTCAGTTGCCAACTTTGAGCAGTTGAGTGACTCTATCGTTCAACATTTCATTGGAGGCCAAGGCCATAAAGGCCCACCTCAAACCTGCTGACTGTGAAACAACAAGAAGGAGAAACCTTGAGGGAATATGTGAAATGCTTCAACAAGGCATTGTAGAAAATCGACGAGGCAAATGATCAGGTAATAATGACGACCTTCCAAGTGGGGTTGAAGAATCCTAACCTCGGCTTCTCCCTAGGGAAGACCGCACCAACCTCGATGACAGATTTGTTGTTCAATGCTCAGAAATATATGAATGGACAAAACACACTAATTGCAAAGGGATTGGTGGGCAAACAGAAGAAAGAAGAAAATGTTGAGTCGTAGAGCAAGAAGAGGGATTGCTACACCAAGGCCAGTAAAAGTAGTCCGAAAGCACCATCGAAGAAAAAGTTGAATTTCATGTAACACCTGCCTCACTTAAATTTAATTTAAATTGCTTCTAGAGTGAAATTGATGAATTATTTAATTTATTTTTAAGGTGGTATTATTTTATATTATGATCACTAAAAAGAAACTAAATAAAAGAAGATGTAACGTGAGAGATATTTTTGTGGATTATTCATATTTAACTTTTAGTCTCCTTATCAGTTAAGGAAAAGGATAAGAGATTTCCTATTTAGATTAGGAGTTTAAGTGTTATTGGAATTATTTAGGGTTCTGGCCTATCTAAACAACCTTAATTTGAGTTTAATTGGGAATTAAAGTCTTGGAAGTTTTTTTAAGTTTTAGTGGGTCTTAAACTCTAGCCCAAGTAGGAGTGTTATTTAACAGTACTAATTGGAGTCGGATTGAGATTCCTAGACTGAAGTGGAGTGTTATTTTAGAGGAATATATATATATATACACACACACTTTTAAGTCAGTCACATGAAAGGTAGAGAGAGACTGCAAGATTTGAAAAAAAAAAAGAAAAAAAAAAGGACAAAATTAGTGTTTAGCATGTAAAAGATTAAGAGTAGAGAATTAGGGTTTCTCAAAATTGAAGGGATAGAAGACTGTGGAATTGCTAGGGGCAGCCAATAAATTTTATATACTAAGGTAAACATCAATATATGTACGCCTTAGTGATAACATATTTGATTAAGGAACCTTCGTCTCTAGGCTGCTTGAAAATATTGGAATTATACTAACAGTTGCAAAAGAATAGAGGTTATCATGGAAGTTTTGTTTTAGACACGCATTATTTTATTTGAATTTGAAACAAATCCTCATATATGTACGTGGAGTGGCATCACATCCTACATAGGTTAAGCACTAGTAGATGTTTTGTTGCTGGGATTTACGCAGATTGGTAGTGGTGCTAGCATCATAACTTTTGTAATCTATACAAATGTTTCAAGTTTCTAAATTATTATCAATGCATGATACAGGTTACTAGGTCCTTCGGGTAGAAATCACTTTGTAAACTTATAGTATCCTTTATATGTCTTACGGGTAGGAATCTTATTGGATGCCATATATATATATATATATATATATATATATATGTAATTTGGGATAATATGATCTATAAGCATAAAATTATTTGGAACCAACTTGTATTGGGAGAATTAAATAATATAGAGATCTACATATTCGGCTCATTAGAATTGTTTACTAGGTATTGATTTTTGGAGTTCTTGATAAAGCAATTGAGTACTAAGTTAGCTGTAGTTTCAGAATAAGTTGTGAGATATGAATTTTAAGAGTGAAATTTGTATTTTCATTTCTGCCTTAGTGTATCCATTCTTATTGAGTAGTCTTATCCTTATTTAGGATTTAGTTGACATTGATATAGACAGTTGAAGTGAAGCTTGGTTTAGCAACTACATGTAAGTGGACTTCAGAACATGACGTCTCTCAAGACGTGTATATTTATATATATTTTTGGTAAAAATATATTTATATATATACATAATTGCAAAAGTGAAGTTTTCAAAAACTTATACCATTATCAATGCTTTATACACATACTTGAATTTTATTATTCCTTAAGTGTTACTTTGAAACTGTATATGTTAAGAATGACTTAAACTATATTTTTGAGAAAGTATTTGTTATATGATATATGATTGGTATTGACAATATTGTAATAAAGTAGGAATGTTTTCAAACAGTCAGCTAGACAGTCTGCAACCTTTGCCAACACAGGGATAAGTGTTGACCTTCGGCCGATGTAGTGTTATTGTGGTGTGGTGCAGTGTTATCGTTTGCTCTTCGGAGCCAGTGTTATTGTTGCTCTTTGGAGCTAGTGTTGCCTCTTTAAGGTTAGTGTTATTGTTCCCTATAGGAATCACCCACCGAGTGTTTAGCAACTTATGTCTTTGTCTGGCTAATGTTTAATGTTTTCCATATGAAACTATTGTCTTATTGTTATTGACCTTTATAAGTGGAAAAAGTTGTTTATTACTATAATATATTGTTTCTACCTATTTAGTGTATTTTGGCTAACCAAAGTGGTTATTATTTTATATAATGATTATAGCGTTATAGTTAAATGTTTTATTCTTGACAGTTTTATAGAATGTATATTATATTACTGTTAAAACTATTTGTAAATGTTTTGTAAAGACTATATTTTGTCAATGATACTAATGTTTTGTGTCGAGAGACATCCTCATGTTATGTAGTCTCTTATTGGGCTTCTAGCTCACCCCCCTTTCTCCACCCTTTCAGATTAGAGCAATGCAATATCTTTTGGAGGTAGATCATTAGAGCCATAGATTGAAGACTTCTTTTGAAGTTATGTTAGTTGATGGCTGTTTTAGTATATTTTCTTAGGAAAGTGAGTTTGGCATTTGTGGAACTCTTTGAGATTGTATTTGGAGACAATATTGTTAAACTTTTGTTTTTATAAATTTCATAGGAAAGATTTTGATGGTTTGAAATTTGTTTGTGGATATTTAAATTACACTCTGTTCCATTATATTATTGTTGATTTCTTATAAGACATGTTGTGCATTTAAATCCATGGTATGGGTTTAGGGTGTTACATTTCACTCCTTTACTAATGCCTGCGGACAAAACCCTCATGCAATTAAAGGAAGATCTGATGGAAATAAAGATGAACGCAGTGGAAAAATAAGTTTATAACGGATCTACTTCATATTACAATCTATAACATGCACTATGTAAATTTCAGAATTCAAGTATAAGAGAGTGTACCTTGAAGCAGTAAATTTCAAAATAAAGATTGAAGCACTTGGGAATACTTTTAATCTTCACTCCAATTCCACTAACGTCTAAGAAGTGTGGACTCTCAATCGGTTACAAATGGATAATTAGAGAGTGACATTCACTCACTTATATTTTCAGAATGATGTTACTCAATCAATATAATTTTGAACGTTTTTCCCTTTATATCTAACCAATTATCTAATTGGGATGGCCTTTTGGGCCTTTCCAATTGAGCTTAAGTGTGTGGCTTGGAGTGGGACCAATAAGACACTAGTTCCAATGGGCCTTGGGCTTTTCTGTCAACTCTTGACAAGTCCAAAGTTACCATTAACTATATTTAATTCCACTATATAAATATAGTTGCACTCTAGGCCTTATCTATAAATTATATCCCAAGACTTTATTGTACATGCAACCCCTTCATAAAATATTCGTAGTAATACAAACTCATTAATGTAGACTGCCACTTTGTAAATTACTACATCTTAATCCTTAAGTACCTGGTTTAATCATTTAAGTTATTCATCATATATTTATAAAGTCTAATTTCATAAATATATACTTTAGTAACTACTTACTAAAGTGGTTAGGGCTAACTCTCTGAATAATAAGCCCATTAAACTTATCTCAAGGGAATATTTTATATCTCCGTTAAGAGACTATGAATTCCATCTTGAGAATATATGTTCCATCAACACTAAATGTGGCTTCCCAACATACTGAGATTTTGACCGTTACTTTAGATCTCACTCCTGATATATCAAAGCAACCTACACCTTATGATCAGGTCCATTATTCTCTTAGGATTAACAGTTCATGCAAATATAAGTCGTGTGATTTATTATTCATTTGACAGTCTTTAGGAGAATAATAAATCTCACAGCGATCCAGTTTAATATGTCTTAACTAACATACCAACTAGAAATCTCCATTTCCATAATTAAGACAAATCATCTTAGTTGATATGTTATAGTCTTCGCAGATGAAATGCCCAATTTCATCACCGACTACGAACTATAATTCTGAGTTTACAAAGAACCTGTGATTTATATCTTCTGTGACAAAATCATATAAATCGCATACTATGCATCTCATGGGCTAAATGATAATGTCCCATATTTATGTTACCATTATTTTAGATAATAATAAAACAACTTTATTAATCACAATATTAAGTCATACATTATGTCATACATAATATCATATATAGCATCTTACAATAGGATTTAAGGACACCAATCCTAACAATCTCCCACTTACCCTAAAGACCATTGTGCACTAATCTAACTCCCATTCCCTCCAAATGTGACTCGAAAGTCCTTTGAGGCACTTTCAATCTTTGCTACCACCACATCTCCACGAGCAACAATATCTCGAATGATATGGTACTTCCTCTTAATGTGCTTTCCTTTCTTGTGATTCCTTGGATCTTTAGATTATGCAACTGCTCCACTATTGTCACAAAACAATGTGATTGGAACTTGCTCCATTCTCAATACACCAAGGTCAGAAAGGAATTTCTTGAGCCAAACAGCTTCCTTTGCTGCCTCACAAGCAGCAACGTGCTTAGCTTCCATGGTGGAGTCTGCAATACAGGATTGCTTAATACTCCGCCAACTAATGGCTCCATCTCCTAAGGTGAAAACACATCCTAAAGTGGATTTTCTGAAATCTAGATCCGATTGAAAGTCTGAATCTGTATAGCCAATGGGAATCAAATCCTCACAATGGTAAACAAGCATATAATCTCTCGTTCTTCGTAGATACTTGAGAATATGCTTTACAGCTTGCCAATGTTCTGGTCCTGGATTTTATTGATATCAGCTGACCATGCCAACTGAATAGCAGATATCTGGTTTAGTACAAAGCATGGCATACATGAGACTTCCTACTGCAGAAGTATAAGGAACTTGTCTCATCATATCTTCTTCCTTTGGAGTCTTAGGCCTTTGGTCATCAGACAAAGGAACTCCATGTTTGAAAGGAAGCAATCCTTTCTTGGAGTTTTGCATGCTAAACCATTCTAGAACCTTATCTATATATCCAGCTTGTGATAAGCCTAACATCTTATTCTTGCGATCTCGCCAAAACTTGATCCCTAGAATAAAGTTAGCCTCACCCAAGTCCTTCATATCAAATTGGCTTGACAACCAAACCTTTACAAATGACATTACCTCTACATCATTTCCAATGAGTAGAATATCATCAACATAAAGCACTAGGAACATTACCACATTATCTTGATGTCTTTTGTACACACATGGTTCATCAAGATTTTGTTCAAAACCAAATGACTTGATTGCTTGATCATATATGATGTTCCATGACCTAGATGCTTGCTTAAGTCCATAAATGGACCTTTGCAACTTGCATACCATATGCTCTTGGTTCTTTGCTATGAAACCTTCCGGTTGCTTCATATAGATTTCCTCGTCAAGATTGCCATTAAGAAATGCAGTCTTGACATCCATTTGCCAAATCTCATAATCAAAATGAGCAGCAATAGATAAGAGAATTCTGATAGATTTAAGCATTGCTACTAGAGAAAAGGTTTCATCATAATCAATACCTTCTTTTTCTGTATACCCTTTCGCCACTAGCCTTGCTTTAAAGGTTTCAACATTTCCATCTATCCCTCTCTTCCTCTTGTAAACCCATTTGCAACCAACAGGTTTAATGCCGTTAGGCGCCTTTACAAGATCCCAAACTTGATTGGAATACATGGAATCTAATTCAGATTTCATAGCTTGAACCCAATGATGTGCATCTATATCATTCATTGCCTCTTCATAAGTGTAGGGATCCGATTCAGCCTCTTCTGAGATAGCTTCATAAGTTTCTCCCAAACCTATGAATCTTATAGGAGGCCGAACAATTCTCCCACTACAACAAGGCACCTGTATACTAGACATCTCATGAGTAGTATTTTGTGGTGTATCTAATATAGCCACATCATCCCTAGATTCATCCATTGGTTGTTCAACTACAGGTTCATCTATTTCAGCCAAAACAACTTTACTTCTAGGATTAAAATTATTCACATAATCATCTTCCAAAAATTTGGCATGGGTACTAACAAACACTTTGTTATCCTTATGATTATAGAATAAATAACCCTTTGTTTCTTTAGAATACCCTAAAAACAGGCATACTTCTATTTTAGCTTCCAACTTATCAAACTTCCCTTTCAACACATGTGCTGAACATCCCCAAATGTGGAGATATTTCATACTAGGCTTGCGCCCACTCCATAATTCCTTAGGTGTGTTAGGAACAGATTTTGTAGAAACTAAATTTAAAATATGCATAGCTGTTTTTAGTGCATATCCCCAAAAAGAAACTAGTAAAGTTGAATAACTCATCATGGACCTAACCATTTCCAAAAGAGTCCTATTCCTTCTTTCTGCTACACCATTTTGTTGGAGAGTTCCAGGTGCAGTCAATTGGGATACAATCCCATTTCGAATTAAGTAGTCCTTGAAATCCCCTAGAAGGTATTCGCCACCTCGATCAGATCGGATGGCCTTTATGTGTTTACCCAATTAATTCTCAACTTCAGCCCTAAACTCTTTGAACTTTTCAAAGGCTTCGGACTTTCGTCTCATTAGGTACACATAGCCATATCTTGAGTAATCATCGGTAAAAGTGATGAAGTACTTAAAACCTCCTTTTGCTTGGGTTGACATAGGACCACATACATCCGTATGAACTAATTCTAGCAACTCTGGGCTCTTCTACCTTTTGCATTAAAAGGTCGTTTGGTCATTTTACCTTCCAAACAAGATTCACAAACTAGAAATCCATCAAAGTCCATGGGCCCTAAGAGTCCATCTTTGATTAGTTTTTGAATTCTGTTTGAATTAATATGACCCAAATGCAAGTGCTAAAGATATGCATCATTAGTAGAAGGAAACTTTCTCTTTAATGATTTTACATGAGAGTTAGCATCTAATTCAGAATTATATAATTCATGCTTATCAGGAGTTAAAATATAAAGACCATCCACAATATTGCCAGAACAAATAAACACTTTATCCTTCTTTATTACAACATTGTCTTTTAGGATAGCACAATATCCTTGTTTACCTAAATAAGTTTCAGAAATTAAATTCCTACGAACATTAGGTACATATAAACAGTCTTTCAATATTAAAACCCTAGACTCAAAGCATAAATTAAACACTCCAACAGCTACAACCGGAATCCTGCTTCTATCAGCCAAAGGAAGAAACAATTCCCCTTCTTTAAGCTTTCTAGTCTCCTGGAAACCCTGCAAGGAATTGCAGATATGATTGGTACAACCTGAATCCACACACCAAGAATCCATGGGATTCTGTACCAAACATATTTCAAGAAGGAATGTATTATTCATACCTTTATTCTTGGCAGCCTTGAATGTTGGACAATTCCTCTTCCAATGTCCTTTCTCACCACAATGGAAACACTTTCTTTTGATCTTCTTTCCTATGTCAGCAACCCTTAAGGCAATTTGTTTACCCTCTTGTTTGGTAAAGTCCTTCTTCTTCTTCTTCTTCTTCTTACCCTTGCCTTTCGACTTAGGTTGAGAAGTAGAAGTTTCACCAACATTGACTTCAACATTGGAAGTACCAAAAATGCCTTCTGCCACTACCAATTCATTCATTAATTCAAACAAGGTATAAATCTTTTTGTTCATATTATAGTTAAGTTTGAATTCCTTGAATGATTCTGGTAGCGACTGGAGTATCATATCCACTTGGGATTCTCCATCAATATCGGCACCTAAAACTTCCAATGTATTCAGATTAGAGATCATTGTAAGACAATGCTATCTCACTGAACTACCTTCAACCATTTTGGTATTATAAATTTGCCTCATGGTCTCTTGCCTTGCAGAACTGCCTTGCTCACCAAACATCTCCTTCAGACTTAACATGATGTCTGAAGCTAGTTCTACATCCTGCATTTGATGCTGTAGAACATTTGAAATAAATGCTAGGATGTAGCACTTGGCCATCTCATTAGATTTCTGCCAACGATCATATCGTTGTTTTTCCTCAAGAGGAGCATCTAATGAAGGAAAGCTAGGACATGGTTTAGTAAGCACATATTTGTGCTCTTCAGCAGTAAGAACAATGTCCAAATTTCTTTTCCAGTCAACATAGTTGGATCTAGTCAGTTTGTTTTGATTAAGAATAGTTACAAGTGGGCTAAAAGATGCCATGTTCAAATCTGAAAACAATAAACATGAATATAATGAATAACTTGGACATTATCAATTTAGCATACAAATATATAGTATGGAACCTTAATAAAACCATAATATAATATATGCAATGACAACCCAATCCATGTCTATAATTCCTTAGTAGCAAGTATATTATAAACATATTAATTGGTTGAGAACTATTCTCATTATTAGTGCTATTAGGATAACTCTTATCAAACACTAATAATATGCCGTATCAACTTTAGCCTCTAAGTAATAATGACATAACTCCTTTGGGAGATTAACATTACACTTAGTCTAGTGTACACCATTATCTAGAATCATGTGTAGCCACATTTCATCTCCCTTTGTAGTGTTTAAACTTGTAGTACCATGGATCAAAACACCCTCCGTTAGGATCGCGAGGCATATATGCCAAGACGAGGTGCTTACCCCACACTACTATGAACCGATAATGAAGGCCGTGAGATCCAACCCTTGTATCTCTCTCCCACTAGATATTTTAAAATAAAGGTTTTTAATTTTAAAACATGCATAATCTAATTACACATAGTCTTACTCTTTTTACATGTGAAAACACTTAGAAAATTTTCTGATTTTCTTTCTTTCGATCGATCGAATGTGCCATTCGATCGATCAAAAAAATAAGAAATTTGAACTTGATCATCTGACTCCTTCGATTGATACTCGATCGCCTCGCGATTGATCGAAAAACAAATTCGATCGATCGACTAGCAATCGAAAATCAATTGATCAAAAAATTTTGATCCCTGTTTCACTCGATCAATCGAAAATCGCGAAACTTGAATTTCCAGAATTTTTCCTAAGGCAGTTTTCTTCGTTTTTCATGAACAAACATTCAACATATGAACATTGCAGACAGAGATGGATGTCAAAACTGAATTCTATTGATGCTATAGCTTTAAGATTCAATTTAACGTACTTAAATTTAATATTAAACAATATCATAACATCAATTTCAGTTTTCATCAAATCATAGTTTCAATAACATGCAGAAAATTAAAATATAATCTTCTAACAATATGAAACTATCATCTTTAATTCTAAAATTCACAAGACATGTTAAACAGATTGGAATTTAAAGACCGCTCTGATACCATTTGATGGAAATAAAGATGAACGCAGCGGAAAAAAAAGTTTATAACGGATCTACTTCATATCACAATCTATAACATGCACTATGTAAATTTCAGAATTCAAGTATAAGAGAGTGTACCTTGATGCGGTGAATTTCAAAACAAAGATCGAAGCACTTGGGAATACTTTTAATCTTCACTCTAATTCCACTAACGCCCAAGAAGTGTGGACTCTCAATCGGTTACAAAGGGATAATTAGAGTATGACATTCACTCACTTATATTTTTAGAATGATGTTACTCAATCAATATAATTCTGAACATTTTTCCCTTTGTATCTAACCAATTATCTAATTGGGCTGGCCTTTTGGGCCTTTCCAATTTGGCTTAAGTGTGTGGATTGGATTGGGACCAAAATGGACCAATAAGACACTAGCTCCAATGGGCCTTGGGCTTTTCTGTCAACTCTTGACAAGTCCAAAGTTACTATTAACTATATTTAATACCACTATATAAATATAGTTGCACTCTAGGCCTTATCTATAAATTATATCCCAAGACTTTATTGTACATGGAACCCCTTCATAAAATATTCGTAGTAATGCAAAATTATTAATGTAGACTGCCACTTAGTAAATTACTACATCTTAATCCTTAAGTACCCGGTTTAATCCTTTAAGTTATTCATCATATATTTATGAAATCTAATTTCATAATTATATACTTTAGTAACTACTTACTAAAGTGGTTAGGCCTAACTCTCTGAATAATAAACCCATTACACTTATCTCAAGGGAATATTTTATATCTCCGTTAAGAGACTATGAATTCCATCTTGAGAATATATGTTCCATCAACACTAAATGTGGCCGCTCAACATACTGAGATTTTGACCGTTACTTTAGATCTCACTCCTGATATATCAAAGCAACCTACACCTTATGATCAAGTCCATTATTCTCTCAGGATTAACAGTTCATGCAAATATAAGTCGTGTGATTTATTATTCATTTGACAGTCTTTAGGAGAATAATAAATCTCACAGCGGTCCAGTTTAATATGTCTTAACTCTTAAAACATATTAACATACCAACTAGAAATCTCCATTTCTATGATCAAGACAAATCATCTTAGTTGATATGTTATAGTCTTCGCAGATGAAATGCCCAATTTCATCACCGACTACGAACTATAATTCTGAGTTTACAAAGAACCTGTGATTTATATCTTCTATGACTAAATCACATAAATCACATACTATGCATCTCATGGACTAAATGATAATATCACATATTCATGTTACCATTATTTTAGATAATAATAAAACAACTTTATTAATCACAATATTAAGTCATACATCATGTCATACATAATGTCATAAATAATATCATAGCATCTTACAATAGGATTTAAGGGCACCAATCCTAACACGATCCTGCTCTGAAATAGCCCAAACTGTTGAGTTCATCCTTAAAATGGAGAGATCCAAAGAAGTACTGTCATTTTCACAATGATTATAGTCATTACACTGACGAATGTCGAGACTTGAAAGTGCAAATAGAAGAGTTAATCTAGAGAGGGAAACTCCAAAAATTTGTCAAGAAAGACTATCAGTCCTGCCACCGGATGGAAGAGAAGTTTAATGACGACCAAAAAGAAGATGAGCGGGACCGTCCTAAACAGGTCGTGGGAGAAATAAGGACGATAATTGAAGGAATGGTTGCGGGGGGGGGGGGGGGGGTCATACAAGTCTTTGAGAAAAGCAGTTTAGAGACAAGTCAATAGTGTTCATATAAAGCACCCAATAGCCAAACATCATCACTCTAGAGATGAAGACATTGTTTTCTCCGAACGAGATGTAAGGGGAGTCAGGCAGCCACATGACGACCCCCTTGTTATCATGCTGACCATCAAAGGGTGTAACACTAGAAGGGTTTTGGTAGAAAACAAAAACTTGGCAGATTTGATGCACATGACGGCGTTCCAGCAGATGAAGTTGGATCCAAAACACCTCAGACCTTTTGGATCTCCTCTAGTCAGTTTCAGTGAGGACTCCGCATTTCCAAAAGGTATCATTTCCCTATTGATTACAGTAAGGACTCACCCAGCACAGGTAACAAAGGAGGTAGAATTTCTAATCGTTAACTACCCTTCATCTTACAATGTGATTCTAGAATGACCAACTCTTAATTGGCTCAAGACTGCAACTTCCACATATTGCCTAAAGGTGAAATTCCCAACCCCTCAAAGGGATTGGAGAAATCTGTGGAAACCAACTTTTAGCCAGGGAATGTTACCAAGTAGTACTAGTGTCCAAAGAAAATCATATATGGATGGTGGAGGAAGAGCCTCCTAAACCCACAGAAGAGGCAGAGAATGTAGAGTTAGTGGAAGGAGATCCTTCCAAAACTATCAAGGTAGGGAAGGAGCTCTAACCGTCCTTAAAGGACGAAGTGGTGAAGTTCTTGAAAAGGAACCTAGATGTCTTTGCATGGAGCGATGAAGATATGCCAGGGATTGACAGAGATGTGATAGAGCATTGCCTCAATGTCGACCCAATGAAGATGCCTATCCAATAAAAACAACGGGTATTTGCCCCAGAGTGAAATAAAGCAGTTATGGAAGAGGTAGAGAAGCTCCTGACTGCAGGCTTTATTCGAGAGGTTTACTACCCCAAATGGCTAACCAACATTGTCATGGTAAAAAAGTCCAACAGAAAGTGGAGAATGTGTGCGGACTTCACGGACTTAAATAATGCATCCCCGAAAGACAGTTTTCCCCATCCTAGGATTGACTAGCTCGTTAATTCAACAGTTGGCCATGAATTACTAACCTTCATGGATGATTTTTTAGGTTATAACCAGATCATCATGAATAAGGAAGACAAAGAGAAAACTACATTCGTGACCAGCCAGGGCCTATACTGTTACAAATTCATGCCATTTGGACTGAAGAACGCAGGTGCAATGTACCAGAGATTGGTTAACCAAATGTTCAAAAAGTAAATAGGCAGGAATATGGAGGTCTATATGGGTGACATGCTCGTAAAAAGCAAGGAAGCAAAAACCCACCTTGACGACCTCCAGGAGACGTTCGGTACTTTGAGAAGATACATAATGAAATTCAACCATGCCAAGTGTGTTTTTGGAGTCTCGCCTCCAGGAGTTGAGGCGAATCCAGAAAAGGTGGAAGCTATACTTGACATGACTTCTCCAAGGACAGTAAAGGAGGTGCAAAGGCTGACAGGACGAATTGCAGCATTGAATAGGTTTGTCTCGAAGGCCACTGATAAGTGTCTCCCCTTCTTTAAAACTTTTAAGCAGGCCTTCCAATGGACAGACGAGTGTGAAACAGCCTTCTAGAGCCTTAAGGAGTATTTGGCTAAACCCCCACTCTTAAGCCTGTTAGTAGAAGGGGAAGATCTATTTTTGTATCTGGCTGTATCACAAACAGATGTCAGCTTAGTCTTGATTCGTGAAGAGTCCAGGGTGCAGCGACTTGTTTACTACACTAGCCAAGCTTTTTAAGGAGTTGAAATGAAGTACCCACAGATAGAAAAGATGGCCTTCTCCTTGATCGTCACTTCAAGAAAGGTTCGTCCATATTTCCAAGCTCACACTATCATGGTGATGACGGATCAGCCAATCCAGAAAGCCATGAGCAAACCCGATGCAGCAAGACGCATGGTCTAGTGGGCGATTGAATTCACCCTTCTAGACCCATATCCAGAAGCGGAATAGTGGACAATATGTGCAGACGGTTCATTTGTTGCAGGTCTTGGAGGCATCGGTGTGATTATAACCTTAATTGAGAGGAACGTCCTTAACTATGGGGTTCAACTCCAGTTTCCAGCGACGAACAATGAAGTAGAGTATAAAGCGATCCTTACCAGCTTGAGGATTACAAAAGCTCTAGGAGTCAAGAATTTGAAGCTAAGAACTGATTCCAAGCTAATTGTCAGGCAAATAACCAACGAGTATAAAGCAAAAGAGGAAAGAATGAAGAGGTATCTAAAGCTAACAAACCAATTGGTTGATTATTTTGATGATGTCAGGTTCAAGCAAATCCCTTGGGAGAACAATTCAGCTACTGACGAGGTAGCCAAGTTGGTATCGTCTGAAGATGCCCCAGAGAAGCCCAGGCTATACATGGAAATTCAGACAGTCCCTAGCATAGAGGGATTACAAGCCTTCCCAGTTCAACAGTCGTGCACCTGGATGGATCCAATCATTTCTTACATCAAAGCCGACCAGCTTCCATCAGACCTGTCCAAAGCAAAGAAGGTTAAAGTCAGAGCTGCAAGATTCACTATCATGAACGATAAACTCTATAAGAGGGGATTTTCATTGACCTACTTAAAGTGTCTAAATCCCGAAGAAGCGGTGTATGTGTTGCGGGAGATCCATGAAGGCATATGTGGGAATCATTTAGGACCTTGGTCCCTAGTTGGGAAGGCAATCAGAACAGGCTGCTTTTGGCTGACCATGCAAAGAGCAGTTGAGCTCGTAAAAAAATGTGATAAGTGTCAGCAGTTTGGAAATGTGTAGCACATTGTAGGAGAACCAATGACGAGCATTTCTTCACCATGGCCATTTTCCACCTAGGGGATCGACATTGTTGGTCCATTGCCACAAAGGAAGAAGCAAGTTAAGTTTTTACTTGTTGCTTTCAACTATTTTACAAAATGGGTTGAAACAGAGCCTTTAGCAGTAATCACAGAAAGCAAGATACAAACTTCATTTGGAAAAACATTGTCTACAGGTTCAGAATCCCAAGGGCGATCATCTCTGACAATGGATGGTAATTTGATAGCCAAAATTTTAGAGAATTCTATGTAGAGATGTGAATAAAGAATCACTACTTGTCACCTGGCCATCCACAGGTGAATGGATAAACAAAGGTAACAAATTGTACTTTGCTCAAACTCATCAAAACACGACTTGAGGGGGGCAAAGGCTGCATGGCTAGAAGAGTTACCAGGTGTACTATTGGCTTATCGATCAACTACAAGAACACCAACAGGAGAAACACTATTCAAGCTGGCCTTCGGTACAGAAGCAGTTATTACCGTCGAAGTGGGGTTGTCAAGCCTTAGACGAGCCCATTATGACGAGAGTTCAAACAATGACGAGTTGAGGCTAAGTTTGGATTGTTTATCCAAAGTCAAAGACGAGATAGCTCAAAGAATGGCCCGATACCAGCAGAAGATGGCAAAGTACCATGATCAAATGGTGAAGCTTCGAAGGTTCAACCTTGACGATATGGTACTGTGAAAAGTCTCACAAGCCACCAGAGACCCAACCCAAGGAAAGTTAGGCCCTACTTAGGAAGGTCCATATAAGGTCATCCGTTACTCGAGAAGAGGAAGCTCCTACTTGAAAGACCTTGAAGGCAATCCATTGCCTTGTCCCTAGAATGTGGAGTACCTCAAGAAGTACTATCAATAGGAAGTACCTAAGTCAATAAACTCCGTCCATAGGAGTACCTCATCTGACGATGCATCAGATAAGCGAGATTTCTTTTGCTTTTACTTTAGCATTTTATTTTGGCCAAGTTATTTCCCTTGTAATCCTTTCATAAATAAGGGTGAATGAAATAATAAGGCTCCCTAAGCCATCTCTTTTTCAAAAGGCCTGATCTCCTGTTTAGTTGTCCATAACAACACAATCTCAAGGGTAAAGTTGTAGACGAGGTTAGATCATGAAAAAGAGATACCTATGGTAAAAACTTCAAACAACATTTTTAAATCATGAGGGAACTATTAACGGTAAAAACTCCAATGACGGGTTTAAATCATAAGGAAAATTGTTAACGGTAAAAACTCCAATGACGGTTTAAATCGTAAGGAAAATTGTTGACGGTAAAAACTCCAATAACGAGTTTAAATTGTGAAGGAAACTTGTTGACGGTAAAAACTCCAATGACGAGTTTAAATCGTAAAGGAAATTTGTTGACGTTAAAACTCCAATAACAAGTTTTAAAAGAAACTTATTAGTGGTAAAAACTCCAATGACAAGTTTAAATCATAAAAGAGACCTATTAATGGTAAATACTCCAATGACAAGTTCAAATCATAGAAGAAACCGTTGGTAGTAAAAAATTCAATGACGAGTTTAAAGTATAAAAAGAGCCACTAACAATAAGTGTCAGTTTGGATAGAGATTAATTCGGTGTTCACGTTTTGCTTTTACGTTTTGCGCTGGGACCCACGCGCACACTGAAGCTGAGGAAACGCAAGGTTGAAACGCAAGTTTTCTGCGTAGCGCACCGTTTCATTTAAGTTCTCTCTATGCACCGTTTCATTTAAGTTCTCTACGCGTGTTGCAAGAGCTAAAACAAAAATCTCCATAAGCCTCTTGCTCATACTGTTCATGGCTTTGGAGTGTGCTGAGGAAATGGTGCGCTTAACTCTGATTTTAGAACCCTTGCGTGTACAGTTATCGCAGAAGCTTGGAGAATCATCTGATCAAAACGGTGCGCAACTCTCAACGGCTATTTCCATTCTCTTCACCTTTCTGCTTTTTCTCTCAACTACCGTGGCAGAATGCCTTCAATCCCTTTCAATGCTCTGTCTGAATCCTCTTCAATGTCTTTCACCTACCCACCAACCACAAAGCTATCAAAACAGAGCACACCAATTGATGAAAGCAAACCCATTACGCGGAACTTTCAAAAAAGATCCCCTCTGTTCAACAAACGCTCGAGCTCACCTTCTCTCCGCTTGGGACATCATTGCCACCACTGTGGCTGTCTACATTCACAGGTAAGTTGTGTTTAACTTCTCATGCTCTCTAATCTGTGCTTTTCCATGAGGCTTCATCAATCTGTGGTTTTTTGTGTTCAACGTTTGTGTGTGGTTTTTTTGTGTTCAACATTTATGTGTGGTTCTCTGTTGTGCTTTCCATGACACTGGTATGTGGGTTTCTTGATCCTTCGTGTAATACCATTGGTTCTCTGTTGTATTTGGATATATGTGAGTTTACTTTGCATTTGTCATGTGGGCATGCCTAACTGATTATTGATATGCACCCGAACTGTTTATTGAAATGCCTCAATGAGTATAGATGGAAGTTGTAGCAAAAATGGTTAAGTAGAAGAAATCGATAGATGGTGGTGGTAAAGATGAAAGAGCTGATTGGAAAGACCCTAAGAAACTAGAAGCTTTTTATCGGTTCTGTGCTGTTCAAGTCATGGAGGGCCAAAGGAAGTCCACCGGATTTTTGTCCAAAATTGGGGTTAATGAAGTGATTCGGCAGTTGGGTGAGATGGGAAAAGTGGTGACTTGGCTGCAAATTAAAAACAAATGGGATAATATGAGAAAAAGGTGGAAGAATTATAACAAGTGTATGGACAATGAGACTGGGTTGGGTTATGATGCTGGAACTGGAATGTTTGACGCACCTGATGAGTGGTGGAACCGAAAGATTGCAGTTAGTTCTTATCAATACATAATTGTGAAAAACTTTACTGTCTTAAACTATATTCTTGTGTTCTAACTACTGGTTGTCCACATGTAGGCATGTCCCGATGCAAAAACCTTTAAAATGTATGGTTTGCCAAATCGTGAGCTCCTGAACATCATGTTTGGAGGCACGGTTGCATCGGGGAAAAATGCATTCTACACGAGTGCTCCAATACCAATGGAAACCAACGAAGGGTCTGGGGACTTCGTTGATAGCATAGAATTTGTTGACCCCCAATGTGAACCCGTTGTGAATGTTGACGCAATGGAGGTTGAAGTTCCATCATCGTCGAGGGCAAGACCGGCAATGAATAAGGGGAAAGGCTTGGCAACTAGTGTCCACATTTTCAAGCCAATATCTAATAAACAAAAAAAAAAAAAAAACAAAAAAAAAAAGAAAAAAAAAAAAGCGTTCAGCTACGCAAGAGATGTCCGACTCTTTGAAGAGCATCTCAAATGTTATTGTTGAAAGATCTAGTCTAAGTGCCTATACACCATCTACTCCCACAGAAACTGCTCAAGTTAAAGCAATTCTGGACATGGTGTTGAGTCTTCCCGGGGTGTACTCAGGTCATTACCTTCATATGTTCAGCACCATCTACTTCATGGAAAAAGAGCAAAGTAGGCCCATGTTTGAAGCACTTTTCGATGACAAGGACGTCCAGCTGAAATGGCTAGAAAAAGAGTACCAAAGGCACCCTGAATATCAATGACGTAGTGAAGGAACAATAGATTGTCTCGATAGGATTGTGTAGGCTTGGTGTAGTAATCGAACTGTCAGTGTTATACCAGTTGCACTATTATTTTTCTTTTTTTATTATTGATAGAAACTAATGCTTGTTATGGGTGTGTATGTAAGACAATGCTCATCATTCCTATGTGTTTGAGCTATATTTATATATGTTTGTCCAATGCTTCTTTTTTCTGACTTTTTTGTATTTTTGATGGTTATGCACTGTTATTTGTGGTAAAATTTGATGATGGTTGTTTATGATTGGAAAGAAGTAGTGATGGGATATAATTCTTGCCTTTATAATTTAGAAAAAGCTGGGTTGCTCAAAAAGAAGATTTGGTGTCATTTTGCCTTTATAATCTAGCATTTCTACATTTGATTTTTAAAGTCAATTGGCTATGTTAATTGGATTTTTATCAAATTATTGGATTCATGGTAACATCATCTGAATCTTGCAGGAGTCAAAAAGCAACTGGTTGACAATTAAACGTGCGCTACAACTTCTTGTTGAGGACACTGATACAGCCAAGTATTATTCTATTTGACCTTGTGATTTGGTTCTTCTTCATAATTGAAAATATTAAGAGTTTGGTCCACATTTACGTCTAGGGTGGTGGGCTCATAGCTTGCATGTCTTACGTTCCTCACATTGATTTGTGCCCAATTCATATCTATTAAGGCTCTCCTTCCCTCTCTCCCTCTATCTCTTTTATTCTCATCTCTTGGTGTCACTGAAACAAATTCTGCAGTTTCTAGAACTACTTGCACCATATTTATGCATTCCAAGCTGTTACTTATTACACATAGGAAAATATAATACACTTAATTCTAAATCTAGCCATATAAAATGTTTTTAGGTTTTTTATTTTATTTTATTTGTGTGTGTGCGTGTATTTCCCCATAGCACTGTTGTGTTTCTTACTAACTTTTTATGTGCTTTCTTATGTAACAGCCCAAATGATATTGCCAATTATTTTCTGGATATGCACCTCTTAGTACCCGAAATGTTCAGCATGCTGTGTGGTCTGGAAGGTCAGATTCATTCTTTATTTGCTTTTTTTTTTTTTTTGGATGGGTTACTTTCTAAGTTTCTTACAAGTTCTTGTCATCAACAATACATATTATTGCCTTTAACCTTGTAAAAAAATATGGATTATGACATTAGTTCATCAGTTCTCTTTAGCCTAATTCTTGTCACAAATTGACTTTTGGGGCGAATAATGGAAAAAATAATTTTTTTTAAAAAAATTTATCCTGGTCTTATTTTAGTATTGTTGTTAATATTACTAAATTGAAAAAAATAAATTAAAAAAAAGGAGGAAACCTTAAAATGTTATAATGTTCAAACCAAAGCAAATCCAATGTGACTGGCAGTAGCCTCTTGAAGTGGATCAATGATCCCACGATGCTTTAATGGTCTATATTATAGTTTTCATCATTTTATTCTATCCCAAATGATACTCTTTATTACTTCCTTATTTGACATGTAGTTTTTTAAAGCAATACATTTAAATAGAGAAAAAAATTTACCTGCTCAGTTAAAAACTCGTTTTCAACAAAATCTGCCAACTGCACATCCTTGTTCCAATCAGCCACCTGTTGATCAAGTCAAGTGCTTGAATCAAAATTTTGCACTTGCTTTGGGTTAAACAAAGCAAATGAAGTGCACTACTCAAACAAAGCAAAGAACAAGGACAAAGGAGAGATGCATTACACTGTATAAGTTAAGGAGTTTCTCATTTGTCAGTTTCTTCAAAGACAATGCAAGCTCCATAGCTGAACCAAGAAAAAGGATAACATTAATGCTGACTAATGTTTGGATTCAGAAATTCTAAATCATTAGAGTTAGTTCTACGTTCCTTAGAACCTTACAATTCTAAAATTGCCACATTAACTGATAAGACTCCAATAAGGGTCTTGGTATCAAAGCTCACACATCATGTGATACCTCAATAAGGGTCTTGTCTTCATAAATACCATATGAAGGTTTTTTTTTCCCCAAATTTTCACACGCACATTTAAACTCTAGCATTTTTGTATATTGAGAGCATTGCTATTATTTTGTTAACATTTGAAACATGATGGACATAGCCTCTACCTTGAAGACCTGTAACAGACAAGCTTATTATGCCATCATGTGTAGAGTAACAGAGCAAGGATGGCTCATTTGTATTTTGCATAATGTAATACTCATCTGGTTTAACAATTTTTTGAATTGTAACATACTGTAATACCTGACCATTTTTCTTCCAAACATCAAAGTTTTGAAATTTCTGAAGATCATTACCAGCCCTGCCCTGATTTGACTAGCTGGTGATAATGGTCTTTTTGTGCATGAAGTTATACTATAAATGGCCAATCAAAGATTAATTTTGTTACAGATATTGTTAGAATTATTTGCCCTCAAAAACAATATTATGCATTTTTATTTGATAATAAAAATTTATTTTCACATTCATAATTTTATAGGTATATTTCATTGTTTAAATGTGGCATGTGATGTCACATCTGTAGAAAAATCATGTTAATGGTTAAGGAACCAAAGACAGGGAGTAATGATTTTTCATAGATTATTAAATTGTTCTAGGCTGTGGATATTAATTGAATATTACCACTAAAGCCTACACTTGTTGTGCTGCTATATGATAGGATGATTTACTCCATCATTGAGGTTGTGACTTTAAGCAGACAAGTGGGTGTAATGTAACAAGTACATACACTGAATAGGATCCGATCAAGGACACCTTATGGAGTGATCACTGTTAATTAAAAGGTTGTCTTATCACAATTTTTCTATTGTCCTTAAACATGAGGGATTTGTGTATATTTATTTATTATGCACATAACTTTGACAATGTCAACTGGTGATGCCGATTTTTAAAGGCTATATACAGACACGTTGGGTTATGTGTGTAATGAGTAAAATATATAAATGCTCAACAATGAATCCACTAGTCTATAAAGAAGATAGTATATTCAGTTGATTTTCATATTGAAGTTGGACTCAAAACAAAACCGGCCGGTAACATTTTTCAAAAATGTTTTTCATATATATATATAATATTGTGTATATATATATATATATATATATATATATTTAAAGAGTTTTTAAAGATATTTTGGAGTCCAATAGAAATTATGAAATCAAGAAATTAAGGGTTACATAAGCTAGGGACATGACAGTGATATTAATCCAGTCCTAGTGGCTTGTGGGAATATAGTATGGTGGAAGGACATAGATATAAAATTGTAAGTAATGGGACCTCATTTGTAATTCTCTAATCTTCAGAGGTCAATTGCAATGTGTTGATGGACATTATTGCAATTTGTAGAAGTTCAAATATTTTCTTGATATGATTGAGAAAATTAAGGAATATTTATGGAAAGAGTTTCAAGAAAAGTCAATAACGTTCAAAAAGGTTATTGATAAAATCCTACGGCTGAAGATTAGGATCCCTAAGGATCCCACGTCCAATCTCTCTCTAGGGTTTTAGAAGTCTACTATAAAATAAGATTTTATAATATCATATTTAGTGGTTGGCCATCAGAACTACTGTGTGATACTGCAGTCTTCTGAAAACTCAAAAAGAAATAGAGAGAGAGACGTGAATACCTTGGGAGGCAACACGCTTGGGTTGCTAAGAGAGGTACGCAATTTGTTTTATTTAGAATCCATGGTTGTGTGGTACAACGATCTTTAAAAACAAAAATATAAATTTTTGTTCTATATTGCTTCCGCAAAACTTTCAGTGGTATCAGAGCAAACCACACCAAATCATGGATTTTGAATCATTATTTAATTTCAGTATATGTGCCGAGAGTCTTTTCCTATATGCCATGATTCACATATGTGATATGTTAATTGTTTTTATTCGGAGAAGTTGAGAACAACGAAGATCTGTGCGTGATTTATATATATGTGATATATTGGTATTCTTGATTTAATATGTTGACCTTGTGTGCCGTGATTGATTATATCTCTTGCATCATACTCTTCAGTTGTGCGGCTTAGTGCTTTATAGATTGTCTTTTATGGTTTAATGTGCATACTTTATAGATTGTCTTGTATGCTTTATAGATTGTCTTTTATAGATTGTCTATTATGAACCAATATACATGTGTACGTGCTTATCTGTTTAATCCATATTGATATATATTGGTTCAATGACTCGCTTTTTATATTGATAAAATATTGAGTATTGATAAATTAAGGTATTGAATCTTGAGTATTACTGAATAGAGAGTGTTGCCGAATTGAAGTTTTGAATCCCAATTAGTGGGAGTTGTATTAGATACATAAAAAGAATAATATTTAAATAATCCCAGTACTGATATATATTAAGTGCTAAATAGGATTATTTTATAGAATAATTCCTATGGCCCTCCATTGTCGGTGAATAAAGGTTCTATTAAATTAAAATTTTGTTGAAGCCAAAAGGATAGACTTGATTTTGGTTTGGTAGTTCCTCTTGTTTACTTCTTGGGAAGACAGGTGTGTGTATGACTGGTGGGAGTGTGGCTAAAATAGCAACATAATCATACTAGTACATATATCACACTCAGATAATGGTTTGCACTTATCCAAATAAACATGACCACTAAAAAAGTGTAAAACATGTTTGATTTGGAGGCCAAAAGTAAATCGGGAGTCATAGATAAATTAAATTAAATTAGAAACATGAGATGAAATTATGATGAATAGTGTCTATTTGCCTTTATATGGTGTGCACAGTATATTTCAAAAGAAATTATTGGAGCATGCAAGGTAAGGGTTCCCGATGCCCACTTTGAACTATTTATGAATATAATTGTTATATTCTGTTCTGGGAATCTATGATATTTTGTTCTTGTGGGAGGTACCATTAGTTATTCAAAAACCAGAATATGATGGATATATGTATGTGAAAATATTATTTTATATTATTTTGCAGATTCATTATGACCAATTTTAATCCCTTAGCTAAGATTTTGGATGAAAATCGCTTGTCTGGACCAAACTATGTAGATTGGAAAAGGAACCTAATCATTGTTCTCACTGCTGATAAGATAGCTCATGTCCTTAATACTGAGGCACCAGAACTTGCTTTAGCTGATGCCACTGAGGCGCAAAGAGATGCATTTAATAAGTGGCATGAGGCTGATGAAATGGCTAAATGCTACATAATGGCCTCTATGACCAATGTGTTGCAAAAACAATGCCAAGGCCTAGTTACAGCACAAGATATGATGCTGCACCTCAAAGAGATGTTTGGAGAACAAAGCAGAAGTGCACGGCAAACTGCTATGAAAAATCTCATGTCCACCAAAATGGTGGAAGGAACTCCAGTTCGGGAACATGTCCTAAAGATGATTTCTTTCATCAATGAACTAGATATGCTTGGTGCAGAAATTGATAGTGAGACCCAAGTTGATGCGATCCTAGCATCTTTACCTGATTCTTTTAATCAGTTTATCATGAACTATAACATGAATAAGATAGTAGTGACATTGTTAGAGCTGCTCAATATGTTGAAAGCAGCTGAGGATCTCATCAAGAAATAAAAGCCTACTGTAATGTTAGCTGAAAAATCTGATACTTCTCTTAAGTTGAAGCCTAAGGGTAAGAACTTTAAGAGAAAAGGGTCTCAGTCATTCAATAAGGCTCAAGGTGACAAAGTGAATAAGGACACTAAGAAAAAGAAAGCAAAAGGAAATTGTTTCCATTGCGGTAAGCCTGGTCATTGGAAGAGAAACTGTCGCCATTATTTGGCTTCTCTGAAGAATGACAAACCTGCAGAAGGTATGCCTAATTTGCTCGTTATTGAAACAAATTTAATGGATGGTCCATTTGATTCTTGGTGTGTAGATTCCGGTACAATCTCACACATTTGCAATATGTTGCAGGGGTTCAAGGAGACCCGAAGGCTAAATGAAGGGGAGGTGATCCTAAAGATGGGGACTGGTGCAACTGTTGCAGCCACTGCCATTGGAACCTTTTATTTAGAATTATCTTCTAGTAGAACTCTTGTCTTAGAGGATTGCTTATATGTGCCAGAAGTGCGAAGAAATTTCATTTCAGTTTCAAAACTTGGTTGTTCAGGATATTCATTTCTTTTTACTTCTAAACTTGTTGTTAAGTTTAATAATAAATTTGTAACTTCTGGCATTTTACAAGATGGTCTTTATTTTTTGAGTTCTATTGATAATTCTATTAATTGTGTTGAGAATGATATTGCTGCTGGTGTGTTATCTCTTAAAAGAAAAAGAGATGTTAATCCTACCTATTTGTGGCACTTAAGGCTTGGTCATATCAATATTGACCGAATCAATAGATTGGTAAAGGATGGGCCATTGAATCTTTTGAAGGTAGAGCCTTATCCAATTTGTGAGCCTTGCTTACAAGGGAAAATGACCAAAAGTCCCTTTACAGGAAAGGGAGCTAGAGCCACTGATGTATTAGGATTAATACACACTGATGTTTGTGGTCCTATGAATCACATGGCAAGAGGTGGTTTCTATTACTTCATTACTTTTATTGATGATTATTCTAGGTATGGTTATTTGTACCTAATGAAACATAAATCTGAATCCTTTAAAAAGTTCAAAGAGTTTCGTAATGAGGTTGAGAAACAGGTCGGAAAATGCATAAAAGTTCTTCGCTCTGATAGAGGAGGAGAATACCTCTTGGATCAATTTAAGGAATATCTAAAAGAAAATGGAATTATTTCTCAATTGACTCCCCCTGCCACACCTCAACATAATGGTGTAGCTGAAAGAAGAAATAGAACCTTATTAGATATGGTTCGTTCTATGATGAGCATGTCAGAGTTGCCAATTTCATTTTGGGGTTATGCTTTGGAGACTGCTGTTTATTTATTAAATAGAGTCCCTACCAAATCAGTTCCTAATACCCCATATGAGCTATGGACTGGTAAGAAAGCAAGTCTAAATCACTTAAAGATATGGGGTTGTCCAGCACATGTTAGAAAGTCTAATATGGATAAGCTAGGACTTAGGAGTGATAGATGTTTATTTGTTGGCTATCCCAAGATGTCTACTGGTTTCTATTTTTACAATCCTAATGAGCAAAAGGTGTTTGTGAGCAGGAATGCTATTTTTCTTGAGGAAGATTATAGCTTAAATGAAAGTAGAGTAAAAGTTTCTCTTGATGAACAAACTGATAACCCAATAGTTGAGTTGAATGAGAATAATGAGGAGCAAGTAATAGTGCCTACTAAACCAAGCAAAATACAAGAGACTCGACGTAGTAAAAGGACTATCAGGCCTCCAGTTAGACTCACTTTGTTAAATGAGATTTATCTAATGGAGTCAGAGGAGCATGATAATGATCCTTTTACTTATCAAGAAGCAATGATTGATAAGGACGTTGAGAATTGGAAAAGGGCCATGGAATCAGAGATGGACTCAATGTATACCAACCAGGTCTGGACCTTAGTAGACAAACCAGAAGGTATTAAGCCTATTGGTTGTAAATGGGTCTACAAAAGGAAGATAGGACCTAGTGGTAAGGTCGAGACCTATAAAGCTAGGCTAGTGGCAAAAGGGTATAATCAAAAGGCTGGAATTGATTATGAGGAAACCTTTTCGCCAGTAGCCATGCTAAAGTCCATAAGGATTCTATTGTCAATTGCTGCACACTATGATTATGAGATATGGCAAATGGATGTTAAAACAGCTTTCTTGAATGGACACATTCGAGAAGAAATTTTTATGGACCAGCCAGAAGGTTTCATATCTCATGGTCAAGAATCAAAAGTGTGCAAGTTGATGAGATCTATATACGGCCTAAAGCAAGCATCACGCAGTTGGAACATCCGTTTTGATGAGGCAATCAAATCGTTTGGTTTCTCACAAAATATGGATGAACCTTGTGTTTATAAAAAGGTTAGTGGGAGCACTATTACATTTTTAGTTCTTTATGTAGATGACATACTGCTCATTGGCAATGATGTAGGAGCAATGTCATCTATAAAAGTATGGTTATCTAGTCACTTTGCAATGAAAGATCTTGGTGAAGCGTCCTATATACTCGGAATCAAATTGTTTAGAGACCGAAAGAAAAGGTTATTGGGACTTTCACAGGTCAATTATATTGACAAGATATTGGCTAGGTTTAGCATGCAAGATTCCAAGAAAGGGTTTTCACCTTTTAGACATGGAGTTCATCTCTCTAATCAAATGTGTCCTAAAACACAAGAAGAGAGAGAGAAAATGAGAAATTCTCCTTATGCTTCGGCTGTAGGAAGTCTCATGTACGCAATGCTTTGCACTAGGCCAGACATTTGTTATGCAGTGAGCATTGTGAGTAGATATCAATCTAATCCAGGTTCTGAGCATTGGACAGCAGTGAAACATATCCTCAAATATTTAAATAGGACCAAACATTATTTCTTGGTGTTTGGCGGTGAGGATTTGACTGTCCAAGGGTATACAGATTCAGATTTTCAATCTGATATTGATGATAGAAAATCAATTTCTGGATTTGTGTTCACTCTTGGCAAGGGAGCAATAAGTTGGAGAAGTTGCAAGCAAGATACTACTGCAGATTCTACTACAGAAGCAGAGTATATAGCTGCAAGTGAGGTTGCAAAGGAAGCTGTGTGGATTCGCAAGTTCATTCAAGAACTTGAAGTTGTTCCTTCTATTAAGTCACCCATTACTATCTATTGTGACAATAGCGGGGCTGTTGCAAATGCAATAGAACCAAGGGCTCATCAAAGGACAAAACATATTGCACGTAAATATCACTTGATACGTGATATCATACAGAGAGGTGATGTAGCAATAACAAAGATTGCCTCTGCCAATAATGTTGCAGATCCACTCACAAAGGCATTGTCTCAAAAGGTGTTTGAGAAACATTTAGAAGCAATGGGTATTAAATACATGTATGATTGGTTTTGAGTGCAAGTGGGAGATTGTTAGAATTATTTGCCCTCAAAAACAATATTATGCATTTTTATTTGATAATAAAAATTTATTTTCACATTCATAATTTTATAGGTATATTTCATTGTTTAAATGTGGCATGTGATGTCACATCTGTAGAAAAATCATGTTAATGGTTAAGGAACCAAAGACAGGGAGTAATGATTTTTCATAGATTATTAAATTGTTCTAGGCTGTGGATATTAATTGAATATTACCACTAAAGCCTACACTTGTTGTGCTGCTATATGATAGGATGATTTACTCCATCATTGAGGTTGTGACTTTAAGCAGACAAGTGGGTGTAATGTAATAAGTACATACACTGAATAGGATCCGATCAAGGACACCTTATGGAGTGATCACTGTTAATTAAAAGGTTGTCTTATCACAATTTTTCTATTGTCCTTAAACATGAGGGATTTGTGTATATTTATTTATTATGCACATAACTTTGACAATGTCAACTGGTGATGCCGATTTTTAAAGGCTATATACAGACACGTTGGGTTATGTGTGTAATGAGTAAAATATATAAATGCTCAACAATGAATCCACTAGTCTATAAAGAAGATAGTATATTCAGTTGATTTTCATATTGAAGTTGGACTCAAAACAAAACCGGCCGGTAACATTTTTCAAAAATGTTTTTCAAATATATATATAATATTGTGTATATATATATATATATATATTTAAAGAGTTTTTAAAGATATTTTGGAGTCCAATAGAAATTATGAAATCAAGAAATTAAGGGTTACATAAGCTAGGGACATGACAGTGATATTAATCCAGTCCTAGTGGCTTGTGGGAATATAGTATGGTGGAAGGACATAGATATAAAATTGTAAGTAATGGGACCTCATTTGTAATTCTCTAATCTTCAGAGGTCAATTGCAATGTGTTGATGGACATTATTGTAATTTGTAGAAGTTCAAATATTTTCTTGATATGATTGAGAAAATTAAGGAATATTTATGGAAAGAGTTTCAAGAAAAGTCAATAACGTTCAAAAAGGTTATTGATAAAATCCTACGGCTGAAGATTAGGATCCCTAAGGATCCCACGTCCAATCTCTCTCTAGGGTTTTAGAAGTCTACTATAAAATAAGATTTTATAATATCATATTTAGTGGTTGGCCATCAGAACTACTGTGTGATACTGCAGTCTTCTGAAAACTCAAAAAGAAATAGAGAGAGAGACGTGAATACCTTGGGAGGCAACACGCTTGGGTTGCTAAGAGAGGTACGCAATTTGTTTTATTTAGAATCCATGGTTGTGTAGTACAACGATCTTTAAAAACAAAAATATAAATTTTTGTTCTATATTGCTTCCGCAAAACTTTCAGATATGACAAGTTTCATGGAATTGTGCATCTTGCTTTAGTGTTTCATGGATAAGTTGTACACAATTTTCCCTATTAATGGGTCTTGGTCTTGTAGAAGTAAGAGATTGAGTTTTGTAGGGAGTGTTTTAGAAAGTGGGGCTGTCAATACTCAATACCCAGTGGGATTAATGGCAAATAATAGCAATGAATATTTGAATAAGATGTGTAACTTAGTTGAAAATTGGATAAACACCTATTTCTTTATGTTGCTAAATTTTTCTCTCTTTTTTAGTCATCGAATTTAAGCTAAGACATTACTTTTAAATTGTTACATAAAACTGTAATCTCTCTCTGTTTTTTATTTTTCTTTAATCTTTGGTATACAGATTTCGATACTCTGAATTTTAAGCTCGATATCTTTTAGATCATTATTCAATAGCTGTAAAGCAGTCTCAAGCTATACAAAAGGATGGATTTGCTAAATGACTCATCTGATTCCCAGCACCAGTGAGTTTCTATACTTTCCCCTATAGATGTGAATCTACAATTTTGAGAAATCTTGGATGAAATCGTGAAAGCATATGCTTAGGATTGTTAATTTATTGGTACAGCCATAGTTTGAGCCTAGTACTAATAAAGGTTCAATAAAATTTAACAACTTGTTTTTAACCTACATATTATAGTATCACATGAATATATGTACATGCAATTAAAGTCAGTACCATATGCAGGGACGCAGACTTCGACCTGAGCGACGACCTTGTACTCGCAACATATCTAGGCAGGTGTGCATGTCTAGCTTACGTGGAGACCTATATGACCAAAGTACCATTGCATACGAATATACAAACAAGCTTAGAATGGGTACAGTATATATTAACTGGAAATGAGAAGAAATGTCGAAGAAATTTTAGAATGTCAAGCTATGTGTTTGGACAATTGTGTAATACACTGCGCCAGTATGGATATTACGGTACCAGAAGAGTATGCATGGAAGAGTCTCTGGCAATGACATTGATGGTACCTGGTCATGCTGAGGGTAACAGAATGGTGCAAGAAAGATTTCAACACTCAGGTGAGACAGTGCATCGACATGTGGGCACAGTAGTTAAATTGTTAGCCACCATTATGGCATCGGACATTATAAAGCCTGCTGATCGTACATTTCAGGACATGCCAGAACATATTCAGCATTCATATCGATATTGGCCACATTTCAAGGTACTTTATGAATTTGGTATCTTGACTTGATTTTATTCAAATTATCTTTATGGTCATACCACATATTTCATTTCACATGGTATTTTTGTGGCAATGGTTAGGGTTGCATTGGTGTGATTGATGAGGTCCACATCCCTGTGGTCATACCAGTTGATGAGCAGCTCATGTACTATGGCAAGAAGGGAACCACCACAACAAATTGCATGTGCGCATGTGACTTTGACATGAAGTTCACATTCGCATGTGTTGGATGGGAAGGGTCAGCGCATGACACGAGGATTTTTTTAAGCTGCCTCAATAATGAGAGTTACAACTTCCCAAAAGCTCCAGCTGGTTTGTAAATATGCAGTTTAATTACAGTATTAAAGTATGTATTAATGTAGTGAAAATGCTAATGTAATAAACGTGTTAATTTGCAGGAAAGTATTATCTGGTTGATTCAGGATACCCTATGAGGAAAGGGTTCCTTGCACCATATAAGGGGGAAAGGTACCACATTGGAGAATTTCGGCCTTCTGAAGTGCTGCATCGTCTAGAGGAGAGATTTAATTATCTCCATTCATCACTCCGTTCGGTCATAGAACGAACTTTTGGAGTTTGGAAGAATAAACGGAAAATTTTGAGAAATATGTCACCCTTAAAGTTAGGCACTCAAAACTTGATCATTGTTGCTACAATGGTTCTTCACAATTTCATTAGAGCACATGAGATAAACAATGACGTTGAATGTTCCAGATCTACAGGGGGCACATCTGGACGTAGTGAGAGAGGTCATTACGATGCCGTGGCAGAAGCAATCTCAATCTTAGACGAACCTGAGATGAAACAAGTTCGTATTGATATCACAACATCGATATGTGCGGACGATAACTAATTTTTGTGGGGACCATAACTAATGGTTCACAAACTTCAATAATGTAAATGCATTTGTTGTTGTATTGTTGGTAAGCAGAACTAAGGGCTCACAAAACTTGATACATCTCACATTAACTCGTGGATTTTTTATGTTGTGAAGCATGAGGTTCAAGTGTTAAATCTGTATCTTAGAAACTTTCAGGACACTGTAGGCATATCCAAATTCACACAAAAGAGTGTTTTGTTGTTGCCATAGACTGTTTATTTTCACAAGTAGAATTAAGGCCAATTATCACTTTCATACTAGAATGCTCTTAAGAAAATATATGATACTTTAGTGTTAAAAGATTTATTGAACACTCAATACAAATTTCCAATGAGTTGTAAAATAAATTTGCATAATAAAGGCAAAAACAAATAGTTTTTCTTCAAATAGATTGTAAAATAATCCAAATAAATGACATAATTCACAAATGTGACTTATTTAAATGCCATTTAGCCAGAATAATATCAAATACAAAAGAATCAACAGAATAATATCAAATACAAAAGAATCTACATCAAACCCCAAACAAATTTTAGCTACCCCCAATAATTAAGATTGTACTCTTTCTACTACTTTGCAACCTAGCTTTGGGTCAGAGACAATACCACTCTCTCTAACATTACACAGCAAAGCATCACGCCCAGTTAAAATTACATGAAAAAAGCCATCAACTTCCTTTGTAAGAAGATCTAGTCCCTGTGAAAGTCCCTCTGCTCTCCTTGCCAAATCTGAAATGGAATTCTGGAATGCTTCCACTTCAATAGGGTCCAACTAGAAGCTTGGATCATGGGATACAATTTCTTTACACTTGTATCAACTACTTCAAGCTCTTTCAAAACTGTAAATCTTCCACTTGAATATAAATTTTTAATATCGCTATTAATGATAGCTTGCAAACCGGTAAAAACTTAAGCCCACATATATTTGTCATCAACATTCAAATCAAACAACTTTCTTGTAGAACCATAGAAGGCTGAAGCAAAGACACTACAGACAAATACCGTCTCCACCATAACCCCATACATAGCACGCATTAAAACCTTCCCTTTGGCTGAGTTCAAAATGGTGGAACAGTTTTCAACTCTAGGGTTCTTTGAACTAATATGCTGTCTCCATGCATCAAGTGAAGATCGAGCCTTGATAAACTACTTTGAAGAGCCGGAATCCAAATTGTGCAGCACACACTAAAGCAAGAGATGGCCCTGGTTCACACTGAAGCATTGCATATATCGAGCAAATTCACACTGAACAGGTGGAAGAAGGGATGAGGTAAGTCATGTGGACGACTCATGTCAATGAATTAACTACACAAGAAAGTTAAAATAGGCAGGGATGACATTAGAAAAGCACAAGAAAAACCATAAGACAAAGCACCAATTTCCTGCACCATATGAAAATAATTAATACAATTTAGAATTTTTGCATACAGCATAAACAATTCCTTGAGACAGCAGGAAAGTAATCATTTCAGCAAAGACGT
The DNA here is from genome assembly GCA_023736055.1 of Quercus glauca. Taxonomy (NCBI): domain Eukaryota; kingdom Viridiplantae; phylum Streptophyta; class Magnoliopsida; order Fagales; family Fagaceae; genus Quercus; species Quercus glauca. The sequence goes on from CM043316.1 coordinate 54,999,036, forward strand.
TTCTACCAAAACACCTACCTATGGATAATAACTAGAACCAAACAAAATACTCAATGAATTCCATTTCCATTTCGTGGATACTAATGCAATTATCATTCTAAACTAAGTAGAGATTTTATTTTTCATATTTTAAAAACCCACCATCAGGAAACAACAACAACAACCATGCCATCTCAAAATTTCTAGGTCGACTATGAAACCTAAACAAAGTAGCCAAGATCCGCCACATGTAATCATTAGTTGATGAAAATTTAGATCTTGCACATTTCTTTTTTCTTCTCAGCAATATAATCAAGCTAGAACAGCTCAAGCAACAAATGTAAACAAATAGTTCAAAAATTATTAAGCCCCAACATTAAAGCAACATTAGTAAATCCTTGAGTACTATCAATTTGAACGTTTTGATAATTTGCTCCTAAAAGGCACAAGATGTAAACCCGAAGGCAACAACAAAATTTTGCATCCATAATCAGCAGTAGTACCTAAAATGCAGTACCCAAAGGAAGGTAGCAAATGAAACTACCCAATGGAACGAACCATTTAAACGAAAGGCAACTGAATCCCATTTTTCCAGTATTAAACCTTACATACCACTCTGGTCAGTGGTCACAACAAAAATGTGGGTAAGTCTAAAAAATCATATTTTGCCACCTTAGTGGAAATTCAAAATTCAGTCTAAATTTATATGGTACATATAAAGCCTTGCCTCTTTAACCCTGGGCAACCCTATGTTCTCCAGTTTATCCATGTGATTCATACTCTTGGTGATTGATTAAATTCCTCTCTACTTTTTTTTTTTTCCCTTTTAATGCAAGTACTGAACTTTGCACTGACTAGACCACATCAGATTATTGCTGCAGTGGAGATGAGACTGACACTGGAAGAGGAAGGTGTGAAGAGTGGAGAGAGCAGAAAATATCAGAATACACAGGCTTGGAAAAGAATGGCTATTACAATTATAAGTCCATAATTCAATTATTGCGGTATGAATAACAGCTTTTACCTCACAACATAGAAATTCCAGAAGAAATGCAGAGCTTTGAGTTAGCACCACCACTAATTACGCTGTCACCTTTCCACCAGTCAGCACATAGTACCTGAATTAACAAAAGAGACCACCATATTAACGAAAACATTAGAATCTTTGCATTAAAGAAAAGATGAAACAGAGAGGCTAAATTTATACCTTGTCCATAACCCAAAAGAAATAATCCCTTGACTTCCTTCAAATCATATTCATACAACGGATCTAGATCCCATAATTTCCATTTTCATAGAGGTAGTCTCATGAACCCAGCTTTCAAGCGCAAAACCAAAACCAAAAAATTGAAAGAGAAGGCTTCCCTTCTCTTCTCCTACGTTTCTTACAAATTTACAGCAATTAATTTTTTTAAAAATGAAGATCCAAAACCCAAACCCTCTTCTTGCAAAACAAATTATATACATCAACAGCAAAACGTTTCAACTTTCAACCATAAATCGCTTGCATCCAAACATATACCATCAGAAATTAAAACAGAATCTATAAAATCATCCAAAACAAAGAGACAGAAAATCAAAATTAAGAATAAACACATACCGAAAAAATAAAAACTCATTTAACAGTAACATCTATAAATTAGAACCCAGATTACGCCAACCTGACCCAAAAATTTCCTTTGGATGTTACCAAAAAAAAAAAAAAATGTCAGGTAACAAAGTATAAATTTCCTCTGGATTAGGCCAATCTTGACACTTGAGAATTCTTTGCGATTGTGGGGAAGAAGGAACGGGGCAGGTGGGTCTAGGTTGTGAGTCATGTGATCCCTGTTCTGATGTGATATCCCTGTTCTGAAGGAAGAGTACACGCCGGCGTCGGACTGGGGTTGTCTTCCTCGTGGATTTCTCACCTGAGCTCTTTGCCGGCGTCGGACCGATGTAGGTCTTCCTTGTAGATTTCTCTGGTGGGCATGGAACTCTCTTGGCACGGGCGTTAGCTAGGGTACGGTGAGGAGTGAATAGAGAAAGAAAGGAAAAAAAAGTTGAACTTTGGTATTTATATGCTACAGTATTTGCTACAGTGTTTTTTCAATTATTTGCTACAGTATCTTCAGCAATAAGTTTTCTGTTTTAGTAATAATAAGTTCTATCCAAATGGACCCTAAAACTCAGATGACGAGTTTAAATCGTAAGGCCATGAAAAAATTGTTAGTAGTAAAATTTCGTTAAGGAACTTGGTTGATGAACCATCAGTATGTCTCACTGACGAGTTGCAAAAGAGGCCCTTCCAAAGGAAAGGTCAAAGCAATCAAAACTAAGAATATAACAGGAATTGAAGTTGCATTCTAAATGATTGATGTCTTTTGAACAGAAATAAAAAAGCCTAAAAACAAGGAGGCAACTAGCATCCAAAATATTCATTGTCTTTAAAAGATGAGATATTAAAGCCTCAAGACAGGGAGGCAACCAAAATTTCAAACAAAAAAAGAAAAGTTTCTTTAGGGTGCAACAATGACCTCATCCTCGTGACCTTGCTTCGTTGGTCTAGCATTAGTAGCATTATCTCCTCCATCAGCAACAATAGTAGTTTCCTCTTGCTCATTGGCTTCATCAGCAAGAACCTCAGTATCAATGACCACAAAGTCGAGGTTGGAAAAATCCACAGCTTGACTATGATGCTTCATCGTCCATCTACAAAGGAGCTCAAAGCCTTTGTAATACTGGATGAATTGTAGGTCAGAAAAGCGCTTAGACTTCAGGAATTGGTCAATTACTTTCTCACGCTCCTTGTCAGTCCTTAGAAGAGCAGCCTGAATTTCGTCATCTTTCTGCGCAATGAGTAGTTTCTCCACCTTCAGCGCTTCGTTGAGCTCCTTGATCTTCCTCTTTACCTTCGTAGCCTTGTCTATAGCCTCAATCAAGTCCTTTCTCAATCTCGAGCTTTCAGCTTCAACAGATTCAACCTTTAGGTTGGCCACCAATACCTTCTCCTCTGTACTCAAATAGTCAATCGTCAGATGCAGTGATTCTCCAAAAACCTGAAAGAAGAGTACAAAATCAAGCTCTGTGGATAAGGAAAAAATTTAATGACAAAGAAAAAGTTAAGTGTAATTCCTGCACCAGTTTATGTATGTAACAACTGACTAGTTCATGGGACGGGATGGTAAACAGCCTCTTAAGCTCCTCGTCTGTAATCACGTTATGGGCCCAACCAAGAGCTGTAGCCACATCCTCCCAGATGCTTTTTCCGACTTTGTTCTTCCCTTTAGAGCGAGTAGTGGGAGGCATAAACATCATCATTTCAAGGGATGGAGTTGGAGAGGAAGGGATAGTACGGACGGAGGGAGAAATGATCGTCTCACTTTTCTTCTCATTCAATTTGCGCTTCTTTGTGCTAATGGCTAGCTGAGACAAGGGTTCATTCTTCATCCCCTTAACACGTTATTTGTCCTTGCTATACTTGGTGGCCATCTCTGCGAAGACAGAGTCAAAGAAAGATGTAAGGTAAAAAAAAAAAAAAAAGATCAAGAAAGGAGGGTATACGTACTTTTCTCTTCTCGTAGGATTTTTCTCAACACATATTTAGAAGGCTCAGGTCCAAGGCAGTGGTCGTATAGATGACAAGGGTCCACAAGGTCGTCAAAGTCGTCAATCCCATGAGCAAATTCCAAGGCAGTTTCAACTCGACTCTGATAACTGCTCTCTAAGTCAGGACGTTTAGAAGTTGTAAAACAGGTGTCAAAAGAATGATTACATATATGAAATAAAGGTTGTCTTTAAAAAAAAAAAGTTTGAAAAAACACACCAAGAGATGGGATCTCCCATTTCTGTAGTAACCACGGGACTTCACCCCAAAAGTCATTAAACATGGTTTTCCATCTAGAGCCAAAAATAAAGAAGTATCGTGATTTCCAATCACAGAAGGAAGAAGGGAGTCCAGAGACAATCCTAGAGTTCCTATTCCAAGACAAGAGCTCATAATACCCATAATGGGTAGAGGGTGTCAGACAATACAAGTGTAGGAACTCATTCAAAGATATCATGTCCCCCTTCATAGACGGACACGCAAATCAACATACAGCTTATAATAGTCCTCCAGGCATTTGGGACAAGCTGTCTAGGGGCAAGATTGAGGAAAGAATGAAGTGACATTATGAACGGGTGGATGGGAAAGCAAAGACCACAAGAAAAGGCAGCTTCGTAGAAGCACACCTCGCCATGGGCAAAGGTGCAAGCCTTCTCATTTGGACGAGGTAAGCTAGCGACGATGCCACGAGGGAATTGAAACCTTCTTCTTATAGATTTCAGATGTTTCTTCTTTAAACAGCAAGATTCAAAAAGGGCATGGAAAGGGGGTGAAGAAGAAGACGAAGGAGGGTTTAGGGGTTGCAAAAGCTTCGACACCGCAGTGTCCACGCCTAATTCCCTTTACTCATAGTTTGAAGACAGGCCCATCTCAAGCTCGCTAGACCTAACTTTAGAGTCCCCATCCTCTATGATGGGCATCTCCAAATGGTATTTAATTAGAGAGCATCAGATTAAGGGGTAGAGGAACTAAGACAGGCCTAAAAGCAACGCAACAATGGGGTAAAAACAAGCCTACTTAAGGGAATTTCCCACCAAAGCGTTCAAGAAAAACTCCTAGTCTAGAGAAGAAAAAGGAAACAACAAGGGTTTGTTGCCTAGGAGAAACAAAATCAACCATTAATGGAATTTTGGAGTATAGAAAGCTTACCAGGATGAAGTTGAGAGTTCATGAGAGCTTCAAACTTTAGATATAGAGGTTGAAGAAGAAAGAAAAGAGAAGAAACGGTTTCTCTAAAAGGAAGAAGCAAAAATTAAGGCGCGGGAAATTCAATAAAAATTCCACACGCATGGAGAATAGGGAAGGGACACATGGCAATCACCAGACGGGAAAGTTGCATCGCATTAATGGTGATTGAACAAGAATCTTAGGAAATGAAGAGGAAGTGGGACTGCCAAAACTGTTTTGTATTCCTTTGCTCGTCCAAAGACAACAAAACAAATAAAGGGGGCAACTGACGAGTAGCGATAAGTGGTCGTCCATAAAGTGCTCGTCCAAACGAGTGACGTCATTATGGACAAACGTAAAGCGCATTGATCTCAGAGGTAAACTCAGCAATTAATGGCGAATGATGAATGGATACGTAGCCATTACCGTCATCCTCTTCCAACCCGTTGGATGACTGTTACAGACCTTAATTATTAATGATTAAATGGTCATTACTGAGCCATTAAATCCACCACCTCAGGTGCAACGTAAGGTTAAGCCAATAGGCTAAGCATTTAATCTCAAATGGGCTATATAAAGCCAAAAGAAACAAGTAAGTGCATTATGATTACACACAAAACTACTCTATAGATTATTGATCTCTAAAGAGTCTTAAGCTAACTTAAGCATCGGAAGGTCTTTGGCAGGCCCTAAACCGGTGCCGTTATTTACATTGTGTTCTCTCTTAAACAGGAATGCTCATCGCCCACTAGTACAGACGAGAAACATACTGACGAGATGAAATCTCATTTTATCATGTTCCATTAAACATCATTAATGCACTGATTAGAAAAGATTGTTAGGTTGATTCAACAAGCTTCTAGTTCTTGGATTTAGGTTTTTTCAACTTTCAAAAATAAAATTATCCTTCTCAAAGAAAATGCCATTCTCTTACTTATGGTAAAGAAAAAAAATAAATAAACCAAAAAAATTGATGATAATGAACATTTGATATGTAGACATTTCCTAAATTCTAAAATGGATTCCAATTATTTGACTCGTTGAAAATTGAACTAATTTCATATGATTCGAAAAGCAATGTGAAACGGCAAACAAAATTTTATTTCCAAGGATACTTCAAAAGGCAACTTTAATCGGACAAGAAGTTATTCTAGTATTGAAAAACAAGTTGACAACATAAAATTATTTCAGATGGCGTAGTTAACTAAAAACTATGTAGCTTTCCCCTGAGAAACAACACCAAAGATTCTTCATCAAGGAAAACAATGATTAAATTTAAAACCCCAACAAAGAGTGGAACTAAATCTTCATGAAAACATGAAAAAGCCATAGTGACCAAACATCCCACCAATAGAGGATTCAAACTTCAGTCCCACGTCATTAGATGCTCATAGGGCTTTGTGGATCATTGAGAGCCGCAATAGCTGTTTCGATCCTTATCTTCAAATGATCTTTCTCCTCTTCATCTGCCTGCAAAACATATAGAATGTTAGCAAATAGCAATGAGAGCTCTACTTCTCAAATTACATCAAGTGGGGGAAAAAAGCGCTATATTAAGTCACTGGCCATCATCTATGTGCCTTGTACACATCATGAATATCACTTTGTTCTTGATTTAGCTCTCGACCGCTGTATTTATCTGGTAAAGATAGAATAGTACGGATTATAACACCAGCATTTTCTTTTGGAAGCATTTCAGGTAGTGGATTCAGTCCTTGATTGACGTGGCTTTTACGCCCAAGACATAACCACATATGAGCATTGCCTAGTAGAGTTACAATGGTTCTATTTGGTACAAAATTTTCAAAGGATTGATTACTCCTTTCATCAAATCTTGGAAAAGGGAACGGATTGTGTTTTGTGGGTGCGAATTGAGAAAAAATTATTTAGTACTCGCAGTGTACGATATGATTCTTTCCTTTTTCACATAAATGATGAACCTCAGAACTAATAATATAATTTGTCGAACCAACTATTATGTAAAAATAGAAAATACCAAATCGATGAACATTTGGAATACTGAATTTTTACTTGCGTGAGGACCACCAAGATGAAGAAGATTCAAGAAGAAGTAAAAGAGCGACATGAAAACCAAATCCTAAGAACAAAATATTTAGAGTTGTATATTTTATAATAGTTGTAGTGCTTGGAAGATGTCGGCCATTAACCTTATTTTAGACTTTAAAAAAAACTCTAGCTGTGGAACAATAATTGATTGATAATAGTTTTTTTTTTTACCCCTTAATTTTTAGTTGATTATGAAAGTACTAGAAGATTTGGACAGAAACGAGAAAATGACCACAATAAAAACTGGTTCTTATCCGTGGATAAACGGGAAGAACAAAATGTGCAACCAAAACCTTCAAAATTGTCATTTTAGAATCATAACTAGTACCGATTGACAAGTGACATAAACCATTTTATTGAATTGACCCCCCATTAGAAAATTTGTCAGATCTGCTTTGCAAGTTGCAACCAACAAAACAATAGAAACATGATGATATGAAACTTAAAGAATTAAAAATTGAGGAACACCGAATTTTCGGCTTTATTCATGAATAGAAAAGCTTAGTTGTTTCTATAAAAAAAAAAATAAAAAGAAAAAGAAAAGCTTAGTTGTTTTCCATTAAAACAAAAAATGGAGAAGCTTTTTAGTCTCTTTTTTTTTTTTTTTTTTTGTCAGCTATTTCTTTTTTGTGGTAATAAAAATTTGAAGCTATTCTTAAACCTTCTTCCAGATAAGGAATTGACTCTACTACCCTAGGTTTTTTTTTTTTTTTTTTTTTTTTTTTTTTTTTTCATGTAATTATTCTTTGATATTTTTACTAAAAGCTTTACTGCAGAGAAGTGCTGAAACTTTTGGTGCCCACTCCATTATAAAGTATCAAATCATTTTTGGTCTCTTCTGTCACTAAAATCCAAAGGTCTCTGTTACCTAAACAACTAAACTTAACAACTTGTCAGTATACAATGCGTAGTATATAGTAAATACTTATAGGCTCCGAAATCGAAATGCAAAGAAAGTAAACGTGACTAATTAAAAGACCTAGCTAGCTCCAAACTAACAGTGAAAAATTAAAGCTCGTGGGAATTGTGTTTTTGATGAAATCGTGTGGGAAATGAATATCAAAATGGAAACACGTGCAAATTTTCAATTTTGCCACGAGATTCGCAAAAGAATTTCGTTCCTATGGGTTGAAGCTTCAAGGAAACAAAAATGGCATTGGCAGCACTCGGGATTTGATTTTCGGGAAACTTTGACCCATAAGGGAAACATGTTAGTATTTGGTATTCAAAATTCAAGCACTAGTAGAGAGTCATGGAAGTGGAACCCAGTGATGTTGCATGGTGGGAGACGACACGATGGACATATGCATGTGATGTTGCTTTCACAATGGCGGACCAATTTCTTTAATTCATGGGTCTACTCTAGTTTTATTCACCCAATTACTATAAACTTCAATCTCATACAACAACACTACTCGGCTACAATTTTACTGAATCCATCTCATTAATTTCTTTTTTTCATTTTTCATGACCACGCAAAAATAACAATAATTGATTAAGTTTTCTTTCTATTGCTTCAATTTTCATCAATCTATATAAATAATAGAACTCCTACCCTACTCTCTAAAACAACCGATGTCAATACCTAAAAAATAGAAGTTCTGCTACAATCACCGAATGATACTTCACTACGCTCTGTTTATCCAAAAATAGATAATTCACTTAATTGGCTCCACTATAATAATACAAAAACAAAATGGATGTGTGAAAATTTGGATACAAAATTGTGTTGTAAAATGTTTTCAGATGCTATAACAGTCCAAATCCAAATCCTACTAATTAGACTAGGCCCATTAAGGAAACCCAATTAATTCTAGATTAGAAATTTAATTAGGGTCTATTGAAATCGTACATTTAATTTAACCCATTTTAAATCAATCTTCAATTCATGAAAAAAGGAAAATCTAATTGGATGATGGCATGATACATGAATACACAAAAAAAATTAAAAAAAAATTTAAGTGGACAGACAAATGATGATAGTGTCGTTTTATTTTTTTAAAACAAGATTTCAACTTAAGATGTATATATAGTGCCAACTGCCAACCCTATCCAGTTACAGTATCCACTCTTCTACAAGCACGACTCAAGCATGTCCTTAATTTCTCGTCTCGAATTGGAAAACAATGTCTAGTGATTTCGATAGCAATCTAATCCAACTCAAATTATAAAAAAAATAAAAAATAAAAATAAATAAAAAATAAAAAAAGACTAGGAAAAAGAATCTAGCTAGCATGAGTACTTACTGTGTCTTTAATTATGCCACATTTAAATTCACAGAAAAGAATGGAAATTTATTAGGATCCAATTAGCCCCAAGTATTTCCTTGGTCTCAGTCCCACTGAAGCCAATGGTGAAGGGAGAGGAGACTTTTGGTTTTTATTTAATCGGGAGGAGAGTTGAAAATCAGAAGATTCAAAACCAATATATAAACTATAAACTATTTACGAGGAGCCTATCTAAATTAACACTTCCGGAAACTGTAAATATACAAATAAATAAAGCGTATGTAATGTAGGATTCATTTGTGGTTAAAGTGGCTATCTTTATCTTATCTTATGGGGTCCTTCCCTCAGAATCTGGATTACGCAACTCATCATTTCCCTAAAATACCATATCACAATCACATAATGGATGATCCACTTTATTAAAGTGTGGTCTATCAGTTTTCAATCCCATAGACCCCACTCTTTCAGCTGTTTAATTTCTTTTCCTATCTCTCTGCGTAATATACTAATATTCCCTAATCAAACAATTAATTGATCAAACTAACACAAGGTATCCAACCACTACTATTGTCAATTATTCTTGTTTTCTTAGATAAACACATAGATAGATCATAAACCTAAAGATTAAATATTATTACAATATTTAATTTCGTTAATACAATTCTAGCAGCCAATCCACCTTTTATGATATTTTTAACCAGAAAATTGCTATGTTTATGACATTTTCACAATAAGTTCAATATGACATATTATTATTAGTTATTATTAGTGGAAAAAAAAAAGTAATTTTACTGGTGGGTTTAAATTGAAATCAATAACAACTTACCATTTAGAATTTGTTATAAATATGTTGTTAAAATACTATAGACATATCACTTCTCTATTTTAACAAAGGCAGCATTTGAATTTTCGTCATCCCCTTACAATGTCTTTTAAATTTAAAAAAAAAAAAAAAAAAAAAAAAAAAAAAAAAAACCCCCACAATTACAATAACAACTATAATGAAATTTATATCTAAACTTGGTTGCATCTTTACTTTCTTAGAGGACGTTTAATATTTAATATAGTACGAACCCCATCTTCCCCCAGGTTATCGATTATACCTCTAAGGTACATATATGGTCATTAATCTTTAATTTCTATTTAAAAAGTAACGATGGAGATTAAAATTTATTAAAAATGTATGATTAAAAACAAACATTAAGCGTATTATAATGAATGAAACATAAACAGAAACATTAAGAATAAATTTTTTATGGATGTGTATTATTTTCATTTTTTCGTAAAAAAAATAGAGATATCATAGAATTTTTCATTCTCTTGTAATTTTAAATAATCTTACACTATTTAATAAATTTTTATTATATTAATATTTTAAAAATTAATTTTTAATACACATATATTTTTTTTAATTTTTAAATTAAAAATTAAAACATTTTATAAATTAAATAATTATTAGTTTAAATATGAAAAATATAAAAAGAAAATATGATTTAATAATAAATTTGTAAAATGATCAAAATGTGGAATATTAAGAGAGAGAGAGAGAGAGAGAGAGAGAGTTAAAAGCAAGGAAAAGGGACTAACCTCCACGAAGACTGTTTTGACAAGCCTCCCAGAAAAAGCGGTGATGTTTGCAGTAATAATTTTGAGCTTTAAAGATTCAAAGACCTCACAAAGTTTCACCATCGTATCTGTCCTTTTACTACATGTTAGACTCACCACCACAGTTTTCTCTCCCATGTAAGTAGCTCTGAGCTGCACCCCATTAATTATTTTGACCAAAAGTATCAGTAATAATATATATCAAATCCAAAGTTTAATTATTTACTAGTATAAATAAGAACACGTTTTGTCTTTATGCGAATATGTGAGAGAGAGAGAGAGAGTTGTACTCACTTCTAGGACTTCAATAGGGGAAATTCTTGAACCCCCAGAATCATAAAATTGGTCAGTTTTCTTTTTCTTTGATCTCAACAAGACAGGTAACTCCTGATCATCAAAGTCATAACCGGGATTTTTCTTCAATTTCCCGGATTCAAGATCCATTATCTCAGCTTGGATTCTTTTTTCTTGGTCATGTAGCTCTTGGATATAGTCAATTGCGTCCTTAATTATTGATGCCTTATCCATCTATTAAAAAATGTCAACCAAAGGATGGAAAATTAAATAAATAAATAAATAAAATTACAGAAGAAAATGGTGCACATTAGCAAGGTGATAAACCGATCGATGATCATAATTATTATTGCCAGTGCACGATAGCAAACATAAGAACTACTAGTTTTAATTAATTAATTAGTTAATAATTTAAAGTAGAGTGCATGTGTACGTGTAGTTTAATTAATGGATGGAGGTACTGACCTTGCTAATATTGGGGACCACCGCTCTAAGTGCAAAGAGTCTTTCATTCAGCTTCTTCCTCCTATTCCTCTCTGACACAATGTTCTTTGAAGCTGCCGATGATGCTGCCCCATCTGGTGAGCTCGAATCGTAGTACCCAGAAAAAGCCTCATCCAATCCCCAACTGCCATATCAAAATTAATTAATTGTTGCTATTTTTTGTATTTGAAATTGAACGAGCAAAATACACACAGATAGCTAGAGTATAGATGGATAGATAAGATACCTATCAAGCTCTTCAGTTTGGAGGAACATATTGGTTTCCCAATAATGTTTGTATTGTTTATATTCTTCACTCATATTCTCCATATATGGCTTTGTGTTGTTGTGGGAGGATAGAATACAACAAGTAGTATTAATAGAAAGAGAGGGCGAGTGGGAATGATTAATTATGATGCTTTCTTGAAATGGAGGTTTCTAGGCTAAAATAAAAAATAAAAAAAAAAATAAAAATTTCTTTTCTTTGGTGAGCTCTAAATTGGGCATTTATAGCTGGGGGAAGACTGGGTTTCTTAAGTTCCACGTGGGAAAGGCAAACCCCAAATCATATGTTCTTCTTTCTATGTTTAATTGTTGCTTCCTAGAAAGATCATTAACCGTCCATTTGAGTCTGAGATGTAAAACATTTTGGTCTACAAGGCCGCGTAAAGACATTTTTACCAAAGAATAATATATATATATATATATATATATATATATCTTTGTTCCAACACGTTACACGCCTAGTGTGGAGCGTGTGTTGTACGCTCCTAATAATTGGATTTGGGGGTTGCTTTCAACGTCTTCTTTGTCTTTCGAATTGGTTGTTGGGTGAAATCAGCAAAAAAGGTCAGTGCTACACACGCTGTTGCGTGAGACTTCGTATTGTCTTTATAACAACCTTATGTGGATTTCAATGGATGGGGGTGTTTAATTGTTTTTCTAAGCCGCAAATTTGTCGAATCAGGGCCGTTGCTTTAGCATCTTTTATCTTATATAAATATTACCTCGCTCCAAGTGAAGATGCTTCGCAGTTTGCTAAATGTAAATAGGAGTTGTTCTTTTTCATGGTCGGAGTACAGCGATGAAATACTCGTTGATGACCCAGACCAAAAGTTAAAAAAGAGGGTCAAAGTTTTGTAGTTCTACCAATTTCAATGTTCATTCATAAAGTATTGCATCTCATACAATATTCTAGATTTCTAAGTATTGCATTGCATGAGATTCTAGTTTTACTCCTACCCCTTTATCTATCAAATTATCAAAATAAAAAAACACAAAATTCATTATGGCCTAACAATAATTTTCTTAAAAACAAATTCTCAATATAATAGACCTTGATAACGTTATTGAGATTTTAATAATATATATATATATATATATATATAAAACCGAAACCTCTAAAACATTTACAATTTTCTATGTCAGCACAATATTTAAATAAAACTGAAGCCTCTGAATCTCTCACAATTTTCTATGTCAGCACAATTTTTCATCTGCGAAGACTATAACATGTCAACTAAGATGATTTGTCTTGATCATGGAAGTGGTGACTTCTAGTTGATATGTTGATATGTTTTAAGAGTTAAGACATATTGAACTGGACCGCTGTGAGATTTATTATTCTCATAAAGACTGTCAAATGAATAATAAATCTCACGACTTATATTTGCATGAACTCTTAATCTTGAGAGAATAATGGACTTGATCATGAAGTGTAGGTTGCTTTGATATATCAGGAGTGAGATCTAAAGTAACGGTCAAAATCTCAATATGTTGAGCAACTACATTTAGTGTTTATGGAACATATATTCTCAAGATGGAATTCATAGTCTCTTAACGGAGATACAAAATATTCTCTTGAAATAAGTTTAATGGGTTTGTTATTCAGAATGTTAGGCCTAACTACTTTAGTAAATAGTTACTAAAGTATATATTTATGAAATTGGATTTCATAAATATATGATGAATAACTTAAAGGATTAAACCGGGTACTTAAGAATTAAGATGTAGTAATTTACAAAGTGGCAGTCTACTTTCACAACTTTGTATTACTACAAATATTTTATGAAGATGTTGCATGTACAATAAAGTCTTGGAATATAATTTATTAATAAGGCCTAGAGTGCAATTATATTTATATAGTGGTATTAAATATAATTAATGGTAACTTTGGACTTGTCAAGAGTTGACAGAAAAGCCCAAGGCCCATTGGAGCTAGTGTCTTATTTGTTCCTTTTTGGTCCCACTCCAAGCCACATATTAGAGCTCAATTGGAAAGGCCCAAAAGGCTAGCCCAATTAGATAACCAGTTATTAGAAGAGAAACATACAGAATTTTGTGACATACAACAAGTTTATGAAAATACATGTATGTGAGTGTTGGACACTCTATCATTCTCTTTGAGAAATAACTGATTAAGAGACCACACATCTTGGGCGTTAGTGGAATTGGAGTGAAGATTGAAAGTGTTCATGAGAACTTTTCATCTTTGGTTTTGAAATTCGCTGCACCAAGGTACACTCTCTTGTTCTATATTCTGAAACTTACATTATGCATGTTATCAATTCTGAATGAAGTAGATTCGTTTATTTTCCGCTGCGTATATGCACATTTCCAACATCTGATTCTTTAATATTTTTTGGTCTTTCAAGCAATGGCTTCTTCATCAAATTGTAACACAAATTGAAGTCATACAAGAGAAAATCTTGCAATGATATAGTTTCTTAATCAATTTAAGATTTTATAAAATTATTTTAGTATACCTCATAAATAGGTAGGTTCCCGTAGCACAGGTTAGTGACTAGTTAACTAGAAAATGAAAATAATTTATAATAATTATAAAAGCAACGTTGGATATAATCTCTCTCAAATAAAAAAAAAAAAATCAGTAAAAAAAAAAAAAAACATAAGTGATGATGCTCGGAAAAGCAGTAGACTGGATGTTTCAAACTTGAACGATTTGGAGGGCCTGAAAAAGGAAAACAAAGAATCAAAGGAGACTGGGGTTGACCAGCCACAAACCCTCCGATGGTGAAGTTAGTTTCTCTCTTCGAAATCTAGAATTCCAAATTTCTGGGATTTGTGTAAAAGGAAAAACTTACTTTTTTTGTCAGGGATAAGTGCTTATATAATGCTATGGAAGCGGTTATTTGTCTCGTAACTTCCCCCACATTTGTGGAGCTCAAAAGATTCGGAGTTAACCTCTATAACTGCCATGGAAGTTATATTTTATTGTCTTATTTTCCATAACCGCTATTGGGAGTGTTTTGTAGTAATGAACCTCAACTTTTACTTGTGTTCTGCAATAAGTACCTGGAGGTCATCCAAAGCATATACAGAGAGAGACATGCTTTGGGACGTATGGAGGTTGTCCAAACAACTTTTTGGATGGACGACCTTATCTGGACGAGCACTTTGCGTGAAGTCATTTTTCCATTCTTGTCTTGGATGACCCTCATGGACGAGTTTGGAGTTAATAGTACACCATCAATAAGATCTATACATTATTTAAACCATTTATATTTTTGAAACTCTGTTACCTATCCTACTAAAACACTACTAATCCTATTAAAAAGTAAAAACAACATCTAAACCCCATTATCTCTCTCTCACTCATAAGCTGTAACCGTCACCTACAGTTCCTTCTCCCTCTCGTATTTGTGTTGTTCAGGTGACATGTTTGTACATCCAGGTGACATGTTTATACACTGTAGAATGAAGCTTTGACCAAAAATGAGATATTCTGCATTTTGGGAAGCACATAGTGGCAGAGGTATTATAGCCTCACTTACAAATTCCTTAGTTGTAATATATGCTTCTATATATTGTCGATTTTTTTTTTTTTGTTAGAATTTTTTCCTACTTGGCAATTTTTTTTTTTCGTTTGCCCCTGAAATAAAATTTTGAATTTTTTTTAGTATAGGGTTAACTATTTGTTTATGTACATCTAATTTCTAAATATTATAGTGTTGTTTGGGTTATTGGTTTAGGATCGTCTATTTATTTATTTTTTTTTTGGTTTAATAAATTTGAATTTAGGATGTACATGATGATGTGTGTGTGTGCGCGTGCGCGTGCATGTGTGCGTGACTGTATTGGTTGGTGTAGGGTTTGGTTTGAATTCTAGGTTTTTTGCTATTGCAATTCACTCAAAATTTTTACTGTAATTGAAAAAACAAAGTTCTGTTTAGGGTTTAATCTAATGTAGAATTGTAGATTCTCACATTGTTTTGCTAGGGTCAGTGGCAGAGTCAGGAATTTTGAGTTGGGGAGGTCAAACTATTGTGTCAAGATAAACTCAAATCAAAATCATAATGTTACAATTGAAATCTCATATGAGTTTTTTTTTTTTTTTCCTTGATAAAATCTTGAGAATAGAAAATTTCAACCAAATTGAATATATTATTAATGTTGAATGATTTGAACCCATAATAGAATTTGATAGTGAGCTAAAAGTTAGGGGTTCCACTATTTACTCAAAAAACTTACTATCTAATTATTTTATTCTATTGCAGTTGTATATTAACTCAACTCTAAACTCTCTCTCTCTCTCTCTCTCGAATGATTACTAGATTAGTTTATCAATGCTTTTTTTTGGGGGGGGGGGGGGGGGGGAACTCCTATTTTTTTCATATAACCTTTAAATATTTATAAAACATACCTATATTTAAAAAAAATTAAAAATTTTTGAGGGGCCAAGGCCCACCCAAGCATTCATGTGGCTTCGCCACTAGCTAGGGTTACATTGTAGTTGATGATAAGTATATGTGAATATATGTATGTATGATTTGGGCTAGTGTGCATATATATATATATATATATATATATATAAATTGAAGGTTATTACGACACTGTAACGTTACTCTAAACTTATTATAAACTTGTTGAAACGTATGGACTTTTTTTTTTAAATCCACTTACAATAATATTGAAAAAATATTTTAATACAAAAATATACATATTAATATAATGGTGGAAATGTTTGTTTTTCTTGTTATGTTATCCACAGACTAAAATGGGTCCCCTTTAATCCATTCCAAAAAATCACATATATATTTGGTAACGAGCAAATCAATTTATTCCAAAAAAGAAGTGTATGTTTTTTCTTTTTTTGGGGGAGGGGAGGGGGGAGAGGAAGGATAATTTTATAGAAAAATTACTCAAAACAATAACATTATGGGTGCAATACATATTAGAACATAAATAGTATTCTTTATGGAAGTGAAAGATGAATACAAATCTTTTTTACCACATTTTGTGTTCCACCAATCACAATTTGTCATGTGTTTATTTTATTTTTTTTTTCCATTTTAAAGTTTGGCTATATTATAAGGAAGGTTAAACAAATATATGACAAGTTGTGATTAAGGGAACATAAAGTGGAATACAAATACAGAGGATTCGTATTCATGAAAGACATTGTGTAAATAAAATTAGAATGAAGCTTGTAGCTTTTTATGCATTGTGTAACACCCTTGTTGAAAGACAGTTGATATGGGCGACAGTTAACATGTCCATTAATAGAGAGCAAATATTTATGTTTTACACATCATTTGTCATAATGTGAGGTTTCGTGTAGCTGGTAGTCGATTCCATAAATCAACTAAGACTATTCATCAATATTTTAGGATTGTCCTTAAAGGGGTTTTGAAATTATATAGATAACTAAAAAGACTACCTAATGAAGATACACCCCAAAAATAAGAAATAGCAGAAGGTTCTACCAATATTTTAAGGTAAAGATTGGGACTTGTTGAATGTTAGTATATTTTTATAAGATTCTGTGAAGTGATTGAAACATTATATTTGTCATAAATAGGATTGTGTTAGAGTAGTAGATGGTGTACATGTTTGTGCATCTGTGCCACTTGAGACACAAAGAAGGTTTCGTGGTAGAAAAGATGGAACAACACAATTTGTTAGTTGTCATTAGTTTTAACTTGAAGTTCACTTATGTCTTGGCTAGATGGGAAGGTAGTGCACATCATTCTCATGTTTGTTAATTTTTTTTTATCAAAGATTTATGGTGATTTTTTTTTTTTTACCATATGTAGGTAAATATTATCTTGGTGATGTTGGGTATGGTAATAAAAATGGAATTTTGTCTATTTATCAAAATATTTGATATCATTTGAATGAGTTTAGTAATTGTTCATTTGAAAATGCATGTGAATTGTTCAACTTTCATCACTCTTTCTTGCAAACTACCATTGAGCAAGGGTTTGGAGCCTTGAAGAAATGTTTGAGTCTTGGATGCAGAACAATATTGGTCATTTGAAACACAAGTGGAAGTAGTTTTAGTATGTTGTGTCATTCATAATCACATTATGGGGGTTGATCCTAGTGACTATCTTATGAAAACTGTAATTAATCAAGTAGAATCTAGAACAAGAGACTAACAACCATGTTTATGTCAGGACCTAACTCAAGAAAGTAGAGAATGAAATCTTAAAAAAGGGGAAATATGTCAAGCCACATGGAATGATTATATATATAATAGAGAATAGTAGACTTGTGTGTTTAATTTTCATTTATGGTTGAAGGTGTAATGTAATAGTCTGTGGTTGATGGTGTTATGTGTAAAGTTGTGATTTACAGCTATGTTTTATGTTGACTTCATTCCATGACAAAAAGTGTTGTAATTGCTTTAATTTTGTTCCTTGTATTTTGTGGGATTTTATTGTATTGAGTTTAGTATAAATTGGTGAAGACTCAAACCAAAATGAAGAATCAATGGATTTCGCGAGAAGCTCACGAAAAGCTAACCCACGAAAGAGCCATGTGAGAAGCACATACTGGAAGCTGAAGAGTTATGCCAGGCTGTCGTTTTTGCGAGTGTCTCACGAGTAAGGCCTTTCCACGAGGTAGTCGCGAAACATTTTGTTTGGAGATTTTTTAGTATGACTTTATTACCCTTCACCCATACTATATATACCCTCATTACCCACAAATGTAAAGGAGGCCATTCAAAGAGAAAAACCCTAGATAGGTTTTCTACAACACACACACACACACCCATCTTTTAGAGAGAGAGCTACTCATCCTTAGTGATAAATGATTCTAGCCTCTTCTCTTTCCCTCTCCCATTGTTATACCTATTGAGAGGAGATTTCTACCCAAACACTACCCACACACATTCAAAGTGTTGAAAGTGTTTTTGGTGCTGCTAGGAAGCATTGGAAGATACCAAGGATAGCGGATGCAACATGGAGCTTGTTGTAGGATCTAGAGAGCTAGACAAGACATGGTTCCGAGAAGTCTTGTTGGAGTAGAAGCTTGGAGGGCTTAGGTACATCGGGTAGATTAGGCTTAGAGGGTCTCTTGCTAATCCATGTATCCCAACTGATTGTCTAGTGAATCGATTACCGCTTGGAGGGCGGCGGAGATGTTTTTCGCCGAGTTCTTCGGTTTCCTTTTTGATAACACATCGGCGTGTTATCTTGTGTGTGCATTCTTCTTCCTTACTCTTTTACCTTTCATTGTACTGCTGTCTTATTATGATTTTGGGTTAGAGTAGTTTTTTTGTTTATCCGCTCGCATTTACTCTATTCTGCACTTTGTATTAAGTTAGAGTAAAATCAGTCTAGCCGTAATTTAATTTAGAGGTCTAAACAGCTCTTGTGTTTTTAACACATTTTCGAGCTTTCACAAATGATCCCCGGCAATGCGAGATTTGGCAATCATGTCGTCCACGTAGACTTCAATCTCTTTATGCATCATATTGTGGAACAAGGTTACCATGGCTCGTTGATAAGTAGCACTAGCATTCTTTAAGCCGAATGGCATGACATCATATGCATAAGTTCCCCAATGAGTGGTGAATGCTGTCTTGGCTTTGTCTTCTTCGGCCATTTTGATCTGATTATAGCCTGAGAATCCATCCATGAAGGAGAAGAACATGTTGGTAGCGGTATTATCGATTAGGGTATTAATATGTGGAAATGGAAAGTTATCCTTAAGGATGGCCCAGTTCAAATCCCTGTAGTCGACGCATATGCTTACTTTCCCATCTTTCTTAGGCACGGGAACAATGTTGGCAACCCAATCTGAGTAGGCTATCATGGTATGGAAACTGGCTTTCAATTGCTTTTCTACTTCTTCTTTGGTTATCAAAATGATCTCAGATTTCATCCTTTGAAAGGCTTGCTGCACTGGAGGGCATTCAGGTTTAACTGGAATCCTGTGCACAACAATCTTAGTATCCAACCCTGGGATGTCTTGGTAGGACCAAGCGAAGATCTCTCTTGTAAGGTTGAATTTATTCAACTATGTGTTGGCTTTATTCCATATCAAATTTTCTTGTAATTCAGCAATTAAATACCCTGTATTTATGTAGGAATCATGTAAGGGTTGTGTGTGAGAAAGTGTGAAGAAATCAAGTGTGTATGCATTCAAAGAGCTTTTCATTACTGGAACTCGCAAGTGACTTGCAACTGATGACTCCCCAAAATGCCACACATGTGAAGCATGCAAGAAGCTAAAAGGTCACGACAACTGGAGCACTACAGGGTAAAAATGATAGTCTAGCCAGTCAGTTATTTCGAGACTAAATCTCTCGACTCATCCCAGTCGCCAGTACCCACAAAATGTAGAGAGCTTCTAAAGAGAATTTTGAGAGAGAAACCTTAGAGAATAACAAGATTGATTCATTCACAATTTTATACCATTAATTCTCAAATTCCTCTATTCTCACCCTTTCCATTGACATACCCTTGAGAGGTTCTTTAGCCAAATTCTTATCTCACTATACCCATATGAGTGAGGAGGTTATTTGGTGCTTAGGAAGCAGTTCAGAGAGGACCAATTCATTTGGTTGATGCAATGGGCTTATTGCGGGATTTGTAAAGCTAAGACACGGTTAGGCTTAACCTTGTTGGAGCAAGAAGCTTGGAGGGCATAAGTGCATTGGGTAGATTAGGCTTGGAGGGTCTATTGCTATTCGTGTGTCCCGAATTTATTCTCTAGTGGATAATTTTATCGCTTGGAGGGCAGCAAAGAGGTTTTTCTCCGTGGTCTTCAGTTTCCTCTTCGATAACACGTGCCGGTGTTATCTTTGTGTTTGCATCTCTCTAACCCTTACTCTTACCTTTTAATTGCTGTTGTGTTGTGATTTATTATTTTAATTGCTGTTGTGTTGTGATTTATTATTTTAATTGCTGTTGTGTTGTGATTTATTATGGTTTAGAGTAGTTTGTTTATTTTTTCATTGCTTGTACTTATCATTCTGCACATTTATTGTTTAAGTATAAGCTTGGTTAATTTGAAATTGGGGGTCTAAACATTCACTAGTTTTTTATACACCAAGTGAACTTTCATCTCTAAATTCCTTGAGTAGTGCTATAAGCTCATGTTTCAAGTCCTTAGGAAAGTTTACCCCAGTCTTGATGGGTTTTTCATTCTCGCTTTCGTCAGCAAGGTTAACCACTTCTATCTCTTCTATGTTAGGCTTGGACCCTTTGCTCTCTCTATTTAAAGCTTCCAAAATATCACGAGGCAAACTTGGAATTTCCTCTAATCCTTCAATATCACGCTCCAACTCTATTGTCTTAATCATGTCATCAATATCCTCGTTCTTGCAACAGGACGATGTACCCACTTGGGAATTAGAATAGATCCTATAGAACGGAACATATAAAGAGAAACATAAGATAATTTGCACACACATATTCATAGGAAAGCAAATAAAGAGATAAATGCAAGGATTTCCTGAATAGTACACTGGATAATTTTCATTAATAGGTTATAGACAAGAAGATAACAAAGTTTATGCCTAATAATGATAAAGAGGGAAACACTCTTTCTTTTTCTTTTTTCTTTTTTTTTTGGAAAATAAACTGGGAAAATGCAAACAAGGAATGCGAGAAATAGGAAATAAACATGAAAAACAAACTAGATATGTTATTCCAACTCTTTCAGGCAATTGGAGGACCCAACCACATGATGATGGAATACTCATTACTCAGCCGACGCAACCACAAAGTAGGGCTCGATGGTTCAATGGCCTACTGTCTCACCTAGCACATAGGGCCTAATAGTAGAAGTTTGATTCCTTCTCCCATGATTCTTGTGCCATTTATGATCTGATGACCTCGGCCGGAGCCGAAAAAGTGACCCTAATGTGGGGAATAAACATCCCTTGGCCAATGCACTTCCTTTTCTTTCCTCCGGAAGTCTAGAAAAGTTCTTCATTTGAGGGGTCGTAGCCGAGACCAAATCCTCCTTTGCTGTTCGAGAGTTCAATCAAATCAGCCTTCCCGTGTCTTACAGCACCGAGGCCTTGGCCTAACTGATAGCCAAATTTAAGCATCCCCTTGGCAGCCATTAAAGTAGCGAAGAGCTATGCTGACTCGAGTTCCAAAGCTCTAAAGATCATGGAGACTAGCTTAAAACTGTGAAAAGTTGCCTTTGGAAAGTCATTAGCACAAATGTAAGGGATAGAAGTCTCCTTGAAGATAGTTAGGGGTTCTTCAACCATAATAGTGATCAATAGATCCTCGGATGGAAACTTAAGCCTTCGATGAAGGATAGAAGCAACTGTGCCAGCGGTGTGTAGCCAGGGCCTACCTAGGAGCATATTATATGGGGAATCCACTTTGATGACTTGGAAGTTGACGATGAAAATCATGGGGCAATTCCAATTGCTAATTCAATCTCACCTTGCACCTCCTGGAGAGTGCCATCAAAGGCTCTAATGATCATGGTGGTAAGGCAGATAAGAAAGGTATCCACATTCAAACGCTCTATAGTAGACATCGGGCAAACATTCAAGGCTAATCCATTGTCAATTAGTACTCTAGAAATGATCATATCTTCACACTTTACCATAATTTGCGTGGGCAAAGTATGCTCTCTACCTTCTAGTGGTAGCTCATCATCTATAAAGGAAATTTGGTTGGTGGTCAACACCGTTGAGACCATACCTTTAAAGGAAGATTCTATAACACCTGCAGGAACACATGTCTCTTTCAAGAGAGCCTTGCGGTGGACATCAGAGGATAGCAATAGCGCCAAGATGGTAATCTGAGCTGGCAACTTGTTTAGCTGCTGAATCACACTGTATTATGAGTTTTTGATATTTTTCAAGAATTCCTCGGCTTCTTTGGTTGTGACCCTATTCCTGACGGGTTCGGCTGTACCTTTGTTAATCTCTTTCCTTTTTTTTTTTTTTTTTTTCTAACTCCTTAGAAGTATAGCAATGGCCACTCCTAATAAGCCTAGATAGACCTGAAGAGATATTGGAGTAGACCTCCTCTTTTCCAGTTTGAGTGGAGATCAAGGACACATCATATTTCCAGGGGACACAATGGTTATCCTCATAAGGGAACAGCTTCGGCATGTGAATGATAACACCCTCCTGAGTTTGCAAATTGGGCGCTATGGAGAACACCTTCGAATTAATGACCACCAGACTTGGCAGAATAGCTTCAAGGGCCTTTGAGCCGGATACCCCAAAGTTTTCTAAGGCAAGCTTTAGCAGAATAAGAGGATTGAAACCTCGGATAGAGAGAACAATTGCGGTTCCCTCTTGAACTAATGATGAAGCTGGCCCTGCGACTGCGGACAATGCAAGAACTAGAGGAGTGAATCCCTCGATGGCTAGTAGGGTTTTCCCTTTTCTTGAATCTGATAACTTTGAATCCACAGGTGATTATATGATCTCCTCAATGATTATTGAAGAAGGAGGCGCTAAAGTAACTTTACCAAGGCGTTGTTGTAGATATTTGTCCCAATCTTTCCTCGACCCAACCAATATAGCATTACAATCAGCTCCTAACTCGATAGCTAGAGGACATAGGCTGCCTGCCACACAATCGCCTCTACGCACAATTTCCCTTTCAATCTAGATAATATCGTGGTCGGCTAGACTTTGAACCTATGCCCGGAGCACTTTACAATCAAACAAGGCATACCTGTCTCCATTGTCGCAAAATGAGTAGATTCCCCAATCAAATCCTGGGGTTCCCATACCCTTAAGATCAAGGTGGCTCTCTTAAACCAAGGCTCAAAGCATGGCCTTCCATGGGAATGATGGTGAGGAGAAATCTAGGACCCTTTCTTCCACTGTGATAATGGCGTTCACATTCCCTACTTGATAGGGAGGCAAAGGATTGGTGATGATATTCAGATAAGCTGCATTATCAAACTGTATCAACTTGTTGTCTATAAGATCTTGGACATGATCCCTCAAATGGTAACATTCTTCCATAGTATGCCTCTTGGCCCCAAAATGGTGTTCACACTTCTTGGACGAATCAAAGCCAGGTGATGGAGGGCCTTCTCTTGGCCTGGAAAACATCAAGGTCACTAACTTCCTTTCCAACAGGTAAGTGTAGAGATCTGCCATAGGTATGGGTAACGGAGTGTACTTCCAGTTCTCCCTTCTCAAGGGACAAGGTGGGTCTGGCCTCCCTCTCTAATTAAAGGTTCAGTTAGGTGCTTGAGTAGACTAAACCTATTGCTGATAAGGTCTAGCAGTTGGGGTTGCATAAGTAGAAGTAATACCCCTAGGCCTTTCTGATGTATTGTCAATCATATGAACATCGGCTCCCTTAGTCTTGCGGCTGGTCATTTTCTTGGCTTGTTGCTCAACTACGGAACTTAAAGACTCGGGATCCATGATTTTCTTGCTCCTAATACCCTCGTCAATATGCTCTCCAATAGGGATGAGGCTAGCAAAATGAGTGACTTGGGTGCTGATCATCTTCTCATAGTATAGAGGCTTGAGGTTGTCAATGAACCATTTGATCATCTCATTTTCCATCATGGAGGCTTGCACTTGTGCGGCTAGCTCATGCCACCTCTGGGCATATTCTAGGAAAGACTCCCCACTCTTCTTCTCTGTTCTCATAAGGACCGTGCAGTTAGGAGCTATCTTGATGTTGAACCTGTAATATTCCAGGAAAGAGTTGGCCATTTCCTTCCAACTAGAGGTCTTTTCCAAACTTGCATACCATGTAGCCGCGGGGCCAGTCAAACTATCAGGAAAAATCTGGCGAAGCAGAGGGTGATTATCCTCATAGGGAGCCATCTTCCTACAGAACATGCGCAAGTGCGCACAAGGGTCTCCCATACCATCATACTTGACTAAATCTGGTGCCTTGAACTTAGGAGGCATAACAACCTAAGGGAAGTTGGTCAGACTGTCTAGATCAACACTTCCATGGGCACTGGAGCCCTCTATGATACGAAGTTTCTCAGCTAGAGTTTCCACTTGGCTCTTGACTTGGCCATACCCAAATTCAGGGGTTTTATCCTTAGAAGGATTTGTTTCTTGGTCTTTGCCCTGAGGTGGCATATTGTGGCCTTGATCCTGTCCTTGTGGGGGCTGATTTTCATTCTTAGTTTAGGGACCTCCTTAACTATGACCGGAAGAGTTTTGTCCTTCTCCTACAACTGTCTGTTGCATCATACGCATCAATTCTGACATTTGCTCTTTCATCTGAGGGAACTCGACAGGACTCACTTCAAGAGTCGAAGGCCCATTGGTAAACATCTCCCTTGCACGAGACCTAGTGATGATGAGATCACGATGTGGTTGTAGCTTGGACTGTTTCTTTTTAGCAATCTTTTGATCTTGAGAAAGAATAGGAGGTGAAAGAAATAAGTTGCATTTGACAGTGTGGAAACACAACACCGAAATCAAGTTAATTTATGTCCTTGTTATTTAACATGCACCTACCATTTTTAGAAAAATTCAGCTTTTGCACCTTTGATCGAGTATTTATCATGGTGAGTTTCTATAATGATGCAGGATTAATGCACTAAATTGGCAAGTAACCGAAACTTTCATGACATGCTCAACAATGCGGGAAGGACCCTTCTTTTGATTACATGCTTGTACAAGATTTGCTTTTACAACGCCGAGTTCATTGTTTCCAACAGTGGGCCTTTTACAATGCAGGTAAATGCGATTACGAGAAAAAGCTTGGCTTCTAAAAATGTGGACTTCTCGAGGAAGCTCTTAGATAGCATGCATCTCTTGGTAACTTGGACAACATGGGTCTCTTGGACCTTTGGATCTCTTAAGGGAACCCTTGGACTCTTGACATCTTGGCGATTTGGATCTCTTCGATGATTTGAATCTCTCTTGGGAGAATTCTTGAACTAATGATGTCTTGGGATTCTTGACAGTTTTTAGGCATCATTTCTTTCTGGGGAGTTTCGGTTACTTACCACAGACCAATTAGGTGACAAGACCAATTAGTGTATGCATGAGTGCCCTTGTAAGGTTGTAAACCCTTAGGGATAGGGTATGATCTAGCATGTATAAGCAACGGGGTTGCTTTTCCTAGGGATTTAATCATGGATGATGTGGGTAGGATAGAAAGAACCTATTGTAGAGCACAATTTCTCTAGCGTAAGCAAAAAGGGCACACCTGTTACAAGACACTTTCCCTTGACCTCTAGTCCTATAAGGGTATCCTTTCCTAGGCTTGGATGTTCACTCTCTGGGCTTCACCTAGTTCTCATGGGCTTTGGGCTTGATCTAGTCCTCACAAGTTTGACATAACTAGGCCAACTATATGCAAAAGCTTAACTGGTAGGTTATTCCTATCCTAGGGGGACTTAATTGCCATACCCCTCCCTTCATGGAAATTTTGGGGTAGGAAGGATCGAAAGGGCCTTTTTAGCTACTATCCACCCATGGACCTAGAAGTGCCTACAAAGTCAGCCTCAAATCTAACTATGGGTAACACTGCTGATGTTTGTGTCTGGGCATCTGCAGATGGGGTGATGAAATCCCCAAGAGATGTGACTACGCCTGCAATGCGGAGCCAGGGTTCGGCTCAAAAAGGGTGCATATGTCATGCAATCCTTAATGAAGGGGAAAGACTTTTTCCAAACACAGTAGATACACACACACACACACACACACACACACACACATATATATATATATATATGTATATGAAAGTAGATAAAGGTGTTGTGGAAATTAAGTTTTGCTACCCTATGTTTGCATGTGAAGGAAAGCTATAAAGCATGTATGGAAAGTGGTAAAGCATGGGAGGAAAGCAATAAAGCATGTGAAGAAAGCGGTAAAGTATGTGAGGAAAGCAATAAAGCCCCATGTGAAAATACCTCAAAGCCTCCCTTTCGGAAAAGGAGTTTTGGAAAAAGATTTTTTTTGCTCTTTTGAAAATAGTCTACTAGATTATAGTAAAAGCCTTTTTCAAAAGGAAAGCCTCGGAGGCCAATGCCAATTTTTGTGTTTCTAAAAGCCAATGTCCAAAGATTATGGTTTTATCAAAAGCTCTAAAGGCTAAACTCTCGTTGATCGGAGCGAAAAATCGCCGTCGTCAGGCCTTCATTCGACCACTTGCCGTGACGACACTCCCGCGCGCGACGGGCCCGTTAGAGGCCCCTCTCAATTGGTTGGTGTGCTTGGTGTGGTTGGAGTGAAGTTTCGGGTGCTTTCTCTCTCGGTGGAGGAAGGTATTGGCAGTGTGGCAGGAATCTTGGCCAAGATGTTAAGAGTCCAAGGGTTCCCTTAAGAGATGCATAGGGCATGTGAAAGAGGCTTAAAGCAGATAAGCATGATAGACATGGCAAGCAAAGAAACAAGAAAGCAAGCAAACAAGCAAGAAGGCAAACAAGCAAAAAGGCAAACAAAAGTGGGTGTCCACGGGGGACAAATGTAGGTTTGGATCAAATGTCCATAAGTTCATTGTTTTGAAGTATGGACAACTCACTAGCAAGCAAGACTCATGCATGAACATGTAAGCAAGAGTGCAAAGATGCATAGAAAGCCAACGGGTGGCACAAACAAGCATATTAAGCATACATAGCATGAAGCGGAAAAGGGGAAAGGTATGCACTAAGCAGCCGGCATCATGGTGATGCATCCCAAATGGTTACATCCAAACAAGGCCTCACAAGCGTCAGATGTAACCATACAACCACAAACCCGCTAAGGGCGTCAAGCGTGGCAAAGTCTAGAACTAAAGAGGCTAACACAAGCATAAAGAATAGAAGCAAGCAAGCATAGACAGGCAAATAGGGGTCATCCAAACCCTTTTATGTGGGCCTTGGTGTATGGACGATGATAAAGACCATAGGGTCTAGATAGGTGCTAACCATTAGGCTAAAACATAAGAAAGAAGGACAAAGCGACAAAAGGGCTACAATAGCACATGGCATGAAAAACATGGCATGGAGCACACAAGCACATGGAAGATAGCATAAAGCATGTAGAGGACATAGGTCCAAGCACATAGGCATGTGAAAGCATAGATCTAGACATATAGGCATAGAAACATGCATGTAAACATGTAGAAGCCTAGCACATAGACATGGAAGAACATGGATACAAGCATATAAGCATGTGAAGACAAGGATCTAACCATATAGCATGGAAATAAACATATAGATACATAGATCCAAGCAAGGCATACCCAACAACATCATACAAGCACGTGAGCATGTAACCCTAACATCATCCTAGAACAAAAAGAGGAACAAAACATAGGAAAGCATGGCATATAACATAAAACATGTAGATTTAAACATATAAGCATGCATATCTAAGCATGAAACATGGCATAAGGCATAAAAAGCAAGGAGATTTAGGCTAAAAGCACAAATAAAGCAAGCAACATGCTAAAGAAAGCAATAAATCATGTGATTCAAGCAAAAAGAACAAGATAAATGCTAGAAAAAGATTTAAAAAGTTAGGGAAAACCCAGAAGTTCCCTTTTTTTGGTCTAGAGGGTGTCTGGTGCCTTTTACAAAACCAGCACTCTTTTCGAAGCGGCTGCCCTTCAAGGGCCACCACCTTCAAAAGGTCATGGATTGTGTTGATCTTGATGCCCCTAGAAATATCTTGACTTTCTGTTTCTAAAAAGGAATGGAACATGAAAATCAAACGAACGAATCAAAAGTTATGGCTCTCGTAAGTTAGCGGTGCATTGATCGATGTCTTATCCCGGTTTTTGTGATATCTTAGTCATTCTAACTCTGATTTCGAACCATGAATAGTCTTTGGATTTGAGAATTTGATCATCTTTGCAATGACGTTGGTTTCAACCCATTCTGATGGCTGGATCAAAATTAGGATTTATGGGCCCATTGAGAGTCAACTCTAGGTCAAGTTTGGTCAAATTTGGTCAAAATTGCCAAAAATCTTCGAGAAGCTGGGGTTTGATGTAAAACTATGAAAAGTTTTGTTTTGTGAGGGTTTTGACCTCGTTTAACCTTCGGTCAAACTAGGGTTAATCAGGGGCGTTTTGGTCATTTTGGCTTAAAAAGGCACTTTGAGTGCTCTAGTGTCCGAATGAGTTATGCCACGTCATTCTAGATGTTCTCACGGCCCCATGGAGAGAGAATAATATTTTTGAATTTTTCAGAGTCTGGCACGCAAATCGATGGTGGACAAAATATGGTATCAACAGCCTTATAACATGTCCAAGAAGATTTCATTTAGAATGTCCGCATTCATTACCAGCATTTGGTATGGTCTGTGAAGTCAAGGCCATTTTCAGCTGGTCTATAGGTTTGGAACCCCGCAAAACCCTAAACTGGGTAGTTTATTTTGTGCAGTTCCCTCCATATTGTCCAATATATAAGAATGGGTCCGTCCCATTGAGGATGTGTCCCTCATGTCAAGAATAGCATAAAACCCTAAATTAGGGCAGTTTATTTCACGCGGTCTCTCCATTCTCTCTCCCCCCAGCGAGACGATCATTGTCAAAATCCATTGATAAACCCATGAAACTATGGTGCAATACAAATGAGTGTGACACAAGCTGGTTCAAAACCACCATCTATGATGAAAATGCAATAGTGCATACCTACAGCAGCAGCCCTTTGAAAGGCGACACCCAGATATACATGTAAGTCCTACCCAAAGACATTGTTTCATGCATACAATAGCAGCCCTTTGAAAGGCGACATCCAGAATCATACATGTAAGTCCTACCTAGAGGCATTGTTTCTTGCATACATCAGCAGACCTTTTAAAGGCGACATCCATAATTGTACATGTAAGTCCTACCTAAAGGCATTGTTTCTTGTACACATCAACAGCCTTTTTAAACGGGACATCTAGAATCATACATGTAAGTCCTACCTAAAGGCATTGTTTCTTGCATACATCAACAGCCCTTTTAAAGGCGACATCTAGAATTGTACATGTAAGTCCTACCTAGAGGCAATGTTTCTTGTACACATCAGTAGCCCTTTTAAAAGCGACATCCAGAATCATACATGTAAGTCCTACTTGGAGGCATTGTTTCGTGCAAACAGTAGCAACCCTATAAAAGGCAATTTCCAGAATCATACATGTAAGTCCTACCTAGAGGCATTGTTTCTTGCATACATCAGCAGACCTTTTAAAGGCGACATCCATAATTGTACATGTAAGTCCAACCTAAAGGCATTATTTCTTGCATACATCAACAGCCCTTTTAAAGGCAACATCTAGAATTGTACATGTAAGTCCTACCTAGAGGCAATGTTTCTTATACACATCAGCAACCCTTTTAAAGGCGACATCCAAATCATACATGTAAGTCCTACTTGGAGGCATTGTTTCGTGCAAACAGAAGCAACCCTATAGAAGGCAATTTCCAAAATCATACATGTAAGTCCTACCTAAAGGCATTGTTTCTTACATACATCAACAGCCCTTTTAAAGGCGAGATCTAGAATTGTACATGTAAGTCCTACCTAGAGGCAATGTTTCTTGTACACATCAACAGCCCTTTTCAAGGCGACATCCAGAATCATACATGTAAGTCCTACTTGGAGGCATTGTTTCGTGCAAACAGCAGCAACCCTATAGAAGGCAATTTCCAAAATCATACATGTAAGTCCTACCTAGAGGCTTTGTTTCTTACACACGTCAGCAACCCTCTCAAAGGTGATTTTTCTATGGTGATACATTAGCCCTCTCAAAGGCAATTTCCTAAAGTTATGTATGTAAGCCCTACCAAGAGGCATTGCTTCTTACATATGTCTACAGCCTTCTTAAAGGCGATTTATCTAGGGTTATACATATAAGTCCTAACTAGAGGCATTGTCTTTCATATACATCAGCAACCCTCTCAAAGGCGATTTCCTAGAACTATGCATGTAAGTCCTAATCAAAGGCATTGTTTTTCACATATATCAGCAGCCCTCTCAAATGCACTTTTCCTAAAGCCATACATCAGCCCTCTCAAAGACAATTTTCAGAATCATACATGTAAGTCCTAACAAAAGGCATTGTTTTATACATACATCATTAAGGCCCACTGTGGGGCAATATAATACGCACATGTTCAGGCCTATCAAGAGACGATACATAATATACATACACAACTAGCCCACCATGGGGCAATGTCTACAAAATACATGGAAGGTACATACATGCCCACACAGGGGCTACATCATGCTACAATAGGAAGCCCCACTAGAAATAGTGCGAGACTCAGAGGAAGAGCTAACTGTCTCGGCTGAACGCCATCTCCTGGATTGGGTCTTTATGGGAATCCTGTCGATGGGCTTGATGTCATTACCCTGCGGTCAAAATGGCTCTACAGAACCCAAGCCGCCTGCTCACTAGCCGAAATAGTCTCATCATCAAAAGAAGAGTCCCCAAGGGACGTAGCATAAATGGGGGCCTTCCCCCAGTCTCCTCTAGAACTCGTCCTCTGTGATATAATCTGCAAAATAGCAAGAAATCCAAACATAATTGGTAAGCCCATAAGTCAAATGGAAACACAAATGGACTAACACTATTTTAAAAAAAACATGCAGGTCTGTACCCAGCACACAGTTGCAAAGGACGACAATCGGGACTACTGTTTAGATATCCTCTGTTCCTACCCGGCTTAAGATCATGACTGCTATTCAGATATCCTCTGTTTCTACTTGGCAAAAATTAGGACTGCTATTCAGATATCCTATGTTTCTACCTAACACAAATCGGGACTGCTGTTCAGATATCCTCTGTTTCTAGTTAGCAAAAACCTAGACTGCTATTTAGATATCCTCTGTTTCTACTTGGCGAAAATCAAGACTACTATTCAGATATCCTCTGTTTCTACCTAACACCAATCGGGACTACTATTCAAATATCCTCTATTCCTACCTGGCCTAAGACCAAGATTGCTATTCAAATATCCTCTATTTCTACTTGGCAAAAATCATAACTGCTATTAAGATATCCTCTGTTTCTACCTAACACAAATCAAACTGCTATTCAGATATCCTCTATTCCTATCTGGCCTAAGACCAAGACTGCTATTCAATCAGGACTACTATTTAGATATCCTCTGTTTCTACCTGGCTAAAGACCAAGACTGCTATTCAGATATCCTCTCTTTCTACTTGGCAAAAATCAGGACTGCTATTCAGATATCCTCTGTTTCTACCTAACACTCATTGGGACTGCTATTCAGATATCATTTGTCTCTACCCGGATCCCCCAAATTTGGAGGCTATCTAGCGATCGTGCTGTACGTCTCTACAGTGGGTTAACTAGCGGCCATGCCGTATGCTCACATCCCATTTTGAGGTTAACTAGCGGCCATGC
The DNA here is from genome assembly GCA_023736055.1 of Quercus glauca. Classification (NCBI taxonomy): domain Eukaryota; kingdom Viridiplantae; phylum Streptophyta; class Magnoliopsida; order Fagales; family Fagaceae; genus Quercus; species Quercus glauca. The sequence goes on from CM043316.1 coordinate 55,030,963, forward strand.
TATACGCCTTGCCATCACACAATCACCAAGTTCCTAACGAATCCTAAGTTCTCAATCACCAGGTAAGTCCCCTTACTTTTACCTAGCATTTTATTTTCTACATCCATAGCATCTAACATTTGCTTGTTTTTCTACCTAGCCCACCAAAAAAAAAAAAAAATCTTGCATGCTTTCCTAGTTGTATTGCTACAAACATATTTGCAGAAAAAGAATGAAGTTTTTGCCCAGTATCAAGAAACAAATGCAAAAGAAATTTTTCAAAGCAGAAGCAGCAGACCACATCAGCTAAAAAACTGGTCTCGATCCATGAATAGCCTCTACACATAATTTAGGGGCGACAAAATGCGAAATCATGTTCTTTATTTGACACCTCTCATTGCACTTGAGATATTAGATAAAGAAGGGGAAGCTGTTGATACCGTATTTTGTCTACCCTTGATTTGCGTGCCAAACCCTGAAAAACCCCAAAATATAATTTTCTCTCCATTGGGTCATGAGAACATATATAATGGCATGACACAACCCATTCAGACACTAAAGCGCTTAAAGTGCCTTTTTAGCCAAAATGACCAAAATGCCCCTGGTCAACTCTGGGTTGACCGAAGTTCAAACAAGGTCAAACTCCTTACAAAACAACATTTTTCATGGTCTTATATCAAACCCGAGCTCCTTAGAGATTTTTAGCAACTTTGACCAAGTTTGACCCGGAGTTGACTCCTAGCAAGCCCCAGAAATCCTAATTTTGATCCAACCATCAGAATGGGTTGAAACCAATTCCATTGCAAATATTATCAAATTCTCAGTCCAACGACTATTCATGGGTCGAAATCGGAGTTAAAATGATTGAAATATTGAGTAAATCATGAAAAGCGCATCAGTACGCTTCCTAAGGTCATAACTTTTGATCCAACTGTTGGAATTTTAATTTCTCTAGTTTTCTAAAAACTAGACATCCAGAGGTTTCCATGGACACCAAGATTGGCTCAATACGAGTCCAAGAAGACCTCTAAATGCACATCCAAATTCAAAACTGAAAAAGTGCATGAGGACAAAATTACTGACGTCAGCCGAGCCCCGAAAAGCATGCCAAGGCCTATAAAGGCTCCTAGCAACTTAGATTGAAGGGGAGACGTTTTAGGAGCTATTTAGGCATCTTTATAGGCATTTTCTCTCTTTTCTCACCATATTTCTCTCCTAAAAAACACAAAAACACATCAAAGCTTCTTGATTCTTCCATCATGCTTATCGGCTTTATGCCTCTTTCATATGTTCTTTGCATCTTTTCCTTCCATTACTTGTCTGCTAGTTTCTTGTCTTTGCCTTTGCATGTACACATATGGAGCAAGGACACGTGGAGCTAGGGCACAGTCTCCTAGGCGAAAGCAAAAAGGGCGAGGATGTGAACATGTGGATATAAGCCAAGCGGTTATGTTCAATAGGTTTAGGGGTCTACCTCTCCCATTTGGTTATGTACTCTTTTAAACCCCCATTCCTTCCTCCCTCCTTTCTATCTTAGATGGGTTGTATTAGGTATATCATACCGTGTACCATTCGTCCTCATCTTTAGGGCATGGCAACCCTTGTTTACATTCCTGCAATTATATTTTGGGCCATGCTCTAGGGATGTAGGCATTTACCTTCTTGCTATGTGTGCTTGCATTGTGCATGATGTGTGTATATATACTTGCCTGCCCCTTCCGGTGTGATTGTCACAGTCCATGTCACCTAAGGCAAAACGATGCCTAATTTTTGCCATAAAAGTAAGGTGACATGTCGCCGAATTTTTGCCGTGGAGATCTGGTACCTTGCCCGAATGCTTTAGGAAAGCATATATTAGGACCACACTCATTCAAAAGCCAAACCTCAAAGCCCCCTATGCATGCAAAGCCCCGTAAGCCAATGCCAAAATCATGTTTTTTACTATTAATCTTCGAAAATTAAGGTTTTATCAAAACAAAGGACTGTCCTTAGACAGGCGTTGTAAGGTGCCTAACACCTTCCCCACACGTAACCAAACTTTCAGACTCAAGAATCAAGAGTTTTTTGCCATCCACATTAGATTAGGAAAAATGCCCTTTTTCTTAGCCTAGGATCGGTAATAAAATTAACTAGAAATAGGTGACCAATCACACCTTAGAAAAACCTAATGATTGGTGGCGACTTCACTTACCTCTGGTAATCACCTAAAATTTGGCCAAGATTCCTGCCACACCCCCAAAAGTAGACCTACCTTCCTCCCCCGAGAGAGAGAGCACCCGAAACTCCACGCGAACCACACAATTATTAAGAGGAGCCTCCAACAGGCCCCACATGTGTGGGAGCATAGCCACGGCGGGTGGTTGAACGAAGGCCTGGCGGCGGTTTTCTAGCGGCCCGGTGGTCGACAGTGAGGTAGACTAAAATAATTTTGTACCATTGCATGATTTGCCCTTGTATGACTTCAATTTTGTTACAATTTGATGAAGAAGCCAATGCATGAACGTGCAATGGCTTATAAAAAAACTTGTCAGAAAATTTCAGATACTACTATAGACACTCAATTTTGCACCTATAATCTAATCAAAGAAGATGGCTAGAGTGACCATTCATATACCTGACATTTAGAGTTGCATTAAATGCATTAATTCATTCATTGCATATCATAAAAATGATATTGAGGTTCTAATGGTTGCGAAGGTGTGTCCAATTTCTAAATCAGACCGTTGGATTGAACGATATCACATGATCAAGTTTGCACGGTCTGCATGCATTTTGTTTAGGTGGAACCGACCACGCATGATTAATTTATATTAATTCTAATTGGCTAAACAATTAAAATTAATTAAATAATTTTGTGATTGGTTGTTGGTCAGTGTCAAAAATAGACTTGTTTGCATGGGAATAAAGTGGATAATCAGATAACAAAGAAGTTGTGGATAATAAAGAATTTTTGGAATATTTATCTACAAGATAATTATAAGACCTGAATATTTAGAAAAAGGGATTAATTTTTAGAATACGGACTTAAATGTGTCTAAGTACAATTCCTAGCTCGAAAATCCTCAAAAAAAGAGTCTGAATTGGACCAAAATTCAAACACGAGCTCGGCACCCAAGAGAGCCATTTGGCACTTCCCAAGTGCCGAATGGAAAAAATTTGTGTCTCTGCTTGAGGACTTCTGAACTAAGATAAACCTTACCTTTTTCGATTTTTTAGAGATAAGGACGCATTCCAATTTGTATATGATCATTCAGCTAATTCTTCAAAGCATTCCAACCTCTATAAATAGGGGATGCCTCTCAAAATTCAGCACACTTTCTGACCCCCCCCCCCCCCCTCTTTCTAGCTCTTCTCTTCTGACTTTTCAATTTCCCTTACATTAAAGACATTCTGGAGGCTTTTGCTTTAGGAACTTCTTTTTTGTAAGTAAAGTATTTTAGACTTCAAAGAAGTGAACAAATTTCTTTGAATCCTAAAATATTCTTTCATTAGAAGAGCATGCTCATGCAAGAGGTATTCTATTTTTCTTCTTTCATTAATTTTGGTTATTGTTTTATGCATGAATATGTTTAGCATATTTTTATTATATTCTGTTCTTGACCAGGCCTAAATATGTTGCTAGAATTTTCTTTAACATGTACTTAGGTGATTGTTTATTGTAACTCTTTTTCTTAAGTTTCAAAATCTGCAATGGCTAACAAAAATTCTTTTATGAAAACCAAAAATTGATCTGTATTTTTTTCAGATCTAATTTTTTAGTTCAAAAACTGATCTGTATTTTTCAGATTTGATTTTTTAGTTCAAAAATTGATCTGTATTTTCAGATCTGATATTTTTTAGCACAAAAACTAATATGTATTTTTTAGATTTGATTTTGTTAACACAAAAACAGATCTATATTTTCATTAAATACAAATCTGACTTTTTTAACACAAAAACCAATCTGTACATTCATTAAATACAGATCTGATTTTTTTAGAAAAAGTTTTCTTTGTTACAAAATTGTAGAGTTTGAAATTTAAAAGAGGGAATTGAAAGTTAGGTTGAAGACTTGTCTTTTTTTATGATGCATGTATAATAAATCTATCTCATGAATATGGATCCTCTTTCAATTTTTTTTTTAAAAATCTCTTTTACATTAAAAAAAAGATATGATTTTTCTTGATAAAATCACATTTTTTGAACTTTACACAAAACAAATCTGATACTTTTTAACAAAAATCTAATTCTTTCTTTTACATAAAAACATATTTTCTTTACAAATTCAATTTTTTTATTTACAAAACAAATCTGAATTTTCTTTAAAAAGAGGACACATCCATAAGGCAAATTTATTTAAATTAATTTTGCCAAGTGTGCATCGTGTGTGTTCAACATATCATTTAACATCATGCAAAAAATGGTATATTGGTCATTAGAGTCTAGAATACCAGACTCTGTTTGGGCAGAATGGGTGCCTAACACCTTCTCATTCCGTAACCTAGCCCCCAAGCTTGGGTTTTTGGATAGGAGATTAGTGTTTTGTATATTTGATTTTGGTAGATTGTAACTAGGACCAAAGTTTTGTATTCTTTTGCATAGATTGTAACTAGGACCCAAAGCATTATAAGGTTTAATTTACCAAAATTGTACTTGTCTTTATTTAATTAATGACATTCAAAATATTTTGATCATGTAATTTGTATTTATTTTTTCTTAATTTTTTTTTTATAAAAAGAGAGGTGCCCTTAAAAGCACCCAAATCTCTTTTTTGAGAGCGTCCGATTTTTACGGTCTCTCACAACTACAAAAAAATAACTCAAAATTTCAGATATTAAAACTTCTGAAAGACCAAAAAATATTAAAGAATCAGATGATTCACCGCTTAGAAATTATTGAAACAAAATAAAATATATATGACTAAATAATAAAGAAATATAAGAGAAAGATAGATTACATTCAAAAGAATAATCCATGGCTATAATTGTGATCCCCAAACCTACTAGAACTACAATACTGAACAAAGGATTTGGGCCCCAATTTATTTATTTGTGAGCTTTACTACAATCCTACAAGTAGAGCTCCAAACTTCAACTGGATAGTCCAAACTGTATTCTCCTCCGAAAAAACCCTTTTTGACCCACTTACCCTCCCCTCTCCGTCGTTCTTCTCCCACCGTGTTTAATTGCGCTCACTCTCTATGTTTTCCTTGCTTTTCTTCAATCTACCCCTATCTCCTTACGTTTTCCTCTATTTCCCAGTGTTTTTCTCAATGTTTTTCAACCATCCTCTCTTGTTTGCCTCCCCATTCCTTTTATAGTATCCCATTAGTGGGGTACTCATCATTACCATTTCGCCACTTCACACACATTTCCACCTTTGCCAAAATCCCAAGAGAATCATCACGCCTTCTGAGCATTCTCTTGGAACTTGTTCCAGACGCCAAATAGTGTTCGGTAGTGAGTTTTCCAAAGGCATTAACAAGTAGACTGGTCCTAGCCCTACAGTGTTGGGCCTTGGTCACATGGGCCATTCTGGGTCACCCAGGCCCAAGCCTTTACAATAACTATTGAAAGGAATTAAAAGATTTAGAGCCTACAAATTATAGATAATATATATATATATATATATATATATATATATATCTGTGTGTGTGTGCGCGCGCGCGTGTGACTACACAAATTCAGATGTTAAAACTTCCAAAAGGCCAAAAAAGATATATAATTAAAGAATAAGTTATTGAAACAATTCAAAAAATATATTTCTATTCAAAAGAGAAATAAAAAATAAATAAAAAAGTACACGAACCCATAAAGCAATAAGTTTTAAATTTTAACGGGTCTAAACTTTAAACGAACCTTATCAGCATGTGGCCCACGCTAAAAAATGTTAAACAGGAGCCCACGTTGAAATAATGAAAGTCATACCTCCTCTTAATATATCATATATAAGTTTTCTATGCAAAAGATTAACATACTTTCATATCGTGAGGTGGAGCAAAGACAAATGCAGTAGCAGCAACCTTAAATTTCAATTATTGCAAGTTTTTTTATCTTGTAAAAAATGGCTAAATAGAGTTTGATGGTTCATGTACAAAAATTACTTTTAAAAAATACATGAAAGCCATAAAATAAATTTTTTTTTTTTTTAACAAAGTAGAGGAGAAGAAAATAACTGAAGAAGAGTTCATACCTCTTAACGGTTTTTAAATATATATATATATATATATATATATATATATATATATATTGGGGTTTGCACTGCTTTTATAGTGTTCATGATTAACCTCACAAATTTGGAGATAAATTATCAACATTTGAGTTTGAGTTTAAGTTGGGCTTGTTAGAGAAATAGAGTTTCACTCCTTGTTAAGTTTGGACTAAACAAAAATAATTTTGTTTAGAAAAATGATAATGATGAGTTTGAGTTTAAGTTTAAGTTGGACTTGTTAGAGAGATAGAGTTTCACTCCTTGTTAAGTTTGGACTAATCAAAAATAATTTTGTTTAAAAAATGATAATGATGAGTTTGAGTTTAAATTTTACTTATTAGAGAAATAGAGTTTCACTCTTGTTAACAAGTTTGGACTAAACAAAAATAATTTTATTTTAAAAAAATGATAATGATGTGACAAGTTCTAGAAAGGTCAATAAAAAGTCAAACGTTTCTATTATGTATATATATATATATATATATAGATGAAAAAATTGACCATCTCTTGTATGAATTAGTTGGGTTCATCGAGGCAATACAACTAACAATAAAATTACATTTTTCTTCAACAAAACAATCAAAACACCTTACCCAAAGAAGCCATTGTCAACTCACTCATTGATGCCGTCACTTGGGAATGGAACACGACCCTCATCAAGCAGATTTTTCTCCATGCAGATATTGAGACCATCCTCAGCATCCCACTCAGCCGATGCCGGCCCACGGATCATTTAGTCTGGGGTTACACGCCTAAAGGCAACTTCTCTATCAATAGTGCATACAAGGTGGCTCTATCTCTTGCTTCTGATACAGCTTCAGGGAGCACGTCAAACACCCAAGACCAAGGTAAGCATACAGTTTGGAACCTTAGAATTCCAAATAAAATTAAAACTTTCACGTGGAAAGCTTGCCGAGATATTCTGCCCACGAAGGTTAACCTTCGTCATCGCCAAGTCCTTGAGGATGCTACGTGTGAAGCCTGCGGTTTGGATTCTGAGACTACCGGCCACCTTTTTTGGGATTGCTAGCGAGCCCGCAAGACTTGGGAACTTTTGGGAATTCCGTTTGATATCACTGGAATTCGCTACAAGGACTTTAAAGATCTCTTATGGTACCTCATCTTTACCAAACATGTAGACAAAGACTTGCTTGCACTCATTGTTACCGTGGCTTGGTGCATGTGGTTCAACAGAAACAAAGCATGCCTAGGCAATCCAAGACAACCTAGTCGTGAAATCCTCCACAAAGCCCACCTCATCCTGGAAGAGTTCCAGCTTGCCCACCTCTGGAAGCCTCATCACCAACAAGCCCAAGACTCATGTTGGGTCCCCCTAACCTCCCCATACTACAAAATCAACACTGATGCTACTATTTTTAATAACTCAGTGGGCATCAGTATTGTAGTCTGAGACCACGAGGGATCGGTGACAGCAACCATGAGTAAACACCTTCAACTACTCTTGGGCCCACTAGAGGTTGAAGCCAAGGCAATGGAGGAAGCTATCTCTTTTGCATGGGATATCAGAGTCTGAGATGTTATTTTTGAGACAGATTGTAGCACTATCTCTGAAGCTCTCAGTGGGTCCACCACACCCCCTGTTGCTATTGTCAACCTCATCATAGATTTTCAGCATAGACTACAGGATTTCAGACAAAGTCATATCTAACATATGACTAGACAAAGAAACAAACCAACACATATTTTGGCAAAGCACGCCAAAAGAATTGATAATTTTGTAACTTGGATAGATAACAGTCCACTCATTATTGAATCCGTTGTGATACAAGATGTTTTGTATTTATCTTCTTCATAAATAAAGTTACCATACTTCCCATAAAATAAAAAATAAAAAACTTATATTTTAAAAGTCAATACAAAACAATTAGGGGAGTCATCCATTCATAAAATAAAAAATAAAAAACTTATATTTTAAAAGTCAATACAGAACAATTAGGGGAGTCATCCATTGTTACTGACATTTCCACACGTACACATGTGACGCTTATCATTTTTATTTTTTTTGGTAGAATGTGACGCTTATCATTAACATTCCACGTAACATACGCAATGAATGGGCTTTGCACGTAATGCACGTGAAGCTCTTACCAAACTCCTCATCCTTGTCTTACCTAGTTACCTTTTTCTCATATATATAATAAAATTTATTAAAAAAAAAAACACTTCTCATCCTAAACGTCAATCACCTCTAAACAGGAAAATTTGATAAAAACATTTATATATGATAAATATATAGATATTTATTTATTTATCAATAAATAAGAATTTAATTCATATAAAAGAAAATACCTAATTTAATTTGATTTTTTTTTTTTTTTTTAGAGAAAATCAAACGTTTGGCGCATGGGTTGTTTTATGTTTGGCAAGCCCCTTCTTGTAACAAATTAAATTTTGATGCTGCTGTCTTCTATCCTCATGCAGCTTCAGACTATGGAGTTGTGATTCGAAATCATCTGGGGGAAGTGATGGCTGCTAGATCTCTCAGAGGCACCGCTGCTTCCAGTAGTGACAAGGTGGAACCACTGGCTTGCCGATGTGCTCTTGAGTTCGCTGTGGATCTGCATTTTTTTTTAATTTGGTGATCGAAGGTGATAACACAAGTGTTATGAACTCTATTTTGTCTTCTGGACTTTAGTGGTCTCGGTTTGGTCATGTGTTTCCTGTCAAGACTTCATTGATTCTCAGTAAGTACTGTTCGCCAAGATGCTAATTCAGTGGCTTATGCTTTGACCCGTTATGCTAAACATATTTCTTTTGATGTATTTTGGTTAGAGGAATGTCCTCCCCCTGCTATGGAGGCTTTGTATTATGATTTGGCTCATTTACCTTTATAAATGATAATATATATATATATATATATATATATATATATATATATAGAGAGAGAGAGAGAGAGAGAGAGAGAAGAAAATATTTGTATTTTTTTAATCAATGTCTTTTAAATATCAAAACCTATAAAAGACAAATGAATGTAAGAAAAAGGTAAAGCTAGAAAATAACAAAACTAAAGTTTTATAGAATGAAAAAAAAAAAAAAAATATATATATATATATATATATATTATTAGCATTTAAAAGTGATGTATGTACAGTCTTTCTCTCAATAGTTGGTATCAAAGCCCTGTGATTTGTTTCTCCCTCCTTTGATTAGTATACTTTGATTATTGTCTGATTAGTATGCTCTGTGATTTACAGTTGCCACAATCCGTGAATCCTCTATATTAATCACATTAGAACACTGGATTTGATAATCAAGTAGAACACTAAGGAGTTTGCTCTCAAAATTTTCAAAGAACTTGCTTTTCCATAGTTACCTTGTGGACGTTTCAGCCTAGAGTTGGCGTTTTAGTCCTGTTAGGTCTTTGGTAAATAGGTCTTTCTAAGAAGAAACTATCATGGCAAGTTCATCTTCAGAAGTTACTGATACCACTAAACCTGCCCTTGATCTTTCTCTTAGTAAATCTAATGCACATAGGTTAGATTACTTTATGAAATCTCCCATGTACCTGAAGATAATAAGATCCCTATTACTGAATTCCCTATTATAAACCCTTATACTGTGTTTGATAAACCTCAAGCTTCTTTCAAAAAATTCATAAAAAAGTTTTTACGTCTGTCTCAACCTTCTACTGTAAAAGAGTATGTCCAAGCCTCCAAGTTTGACCAGTATAATATTCCAGCAAGTGAAACAGAAAATTTACCCTTGCCTTTCCCAAAGAATTTATAATTCCATGGCAAAAACAAGGATATACACACCTTCATTTTGATGCAATAAGGATGGCACTAACTTTCCATGGAAGAAAGGGACTCCTTATAGTCTCTAGAATTTCACTTCTTGATTCCAGATTCTTGGAATATCAAAATGCTGTCATAGGAACAGTCTAGACCACTTTAAATGCGGGAACAGTTTTTGTCACACTTTTTCCTAACTTCAATAAGTCTCTCAAAGATCCTCACCTCTGTGATGCCCTCAAAGTACAAGTCCAGATTACAGGAGCCTCTCAAGTGCAAGACACATTTGCTACTACACTTCACTACTAGCTTACTTATAGACTTCAGAATCATGCTTTTGACAAGGTGGTTCCAGACATAGCCCAATCCAATGATGCTTTATTGATTCAAGTTGATCCAGGCATGACACCCATGTGCACGTTTGTTCCAAGACAACTCAACAAAGACTAAATGACTTCTCTCTTTCCAGAATCATGGATTACGAAATATGAGATGCTTCATCAGGCGACTAAACCGATCCAATCAAATGATCCTCTCTTTATCAGAAGGGTAAATGGTGAAGTTGAGACAAGATTCTTGACAGCTCCACCAGAGAAGAAAGATGTAACCAGTGTCCTATGTTATGAAGGAAAATCACCTTCTAGTCACATATGGTGAGATATTTGTGATTGTGCTGATTGCCAAGAAGAAGGAGCTTTTGAAGAAGATTATTCCAGAAGAAAGAAAAAATCTTCCCAGCAGACACTCAAAGAAAGATATGTAGCAGGAGATCCAGAAGTTAACCTCCTTGGAGAACCCTCTAGAAAGTTTAATTTTTATGTTCTTTATCCTAGAACCAAAAAGCAAAAAATCCCTCCTCCCCCATCATGTGCAGAGAATTGTAATCCGAATCTAAAACCTCCATTGATCCCATATTACTAGAAAGTTCTTCCCCAAATACCAAAATACCAATCCCTTTCTACCAATCAAACCCAAACACAAAAGCTCTTACCTTGCTATATGTTTGACCATACTTTAATCTCCTACTCATAGAATTTTCCCTCATCTTGAAAGTTTTGACCATCCACAAACCAATACCAAACATGTTTGGAAAATAAAAAATCCGGTTGGAACCAAGAAACAGGTCTCTTCGGCAGAAGCAGCTTTAACTAGCAAGAAGAAAATGTTGTGGCATAAAACCAAGTTCTTTCAAAGATTCTTGACAATCAACAAAAGATGGCAGAGGTTGTTACTCATGCCTTCTCATCCTCAAATTCTCTTATTGACGATTTGAAGAAGAAGATTAAGATGGTTGAACAGGAATTAGCAACAATAGCTTCCACACTTAAAGACTTGTCTGTCTCTTTTCCTCTTATTGGAAAAAAGGAAAAAGAAAGAAAACAGTTGTTACTACAACTCCAATCCATGGAAGGTTCACAAAAGGAAGTCACTCAGACTCTCTTGATGCATGTTCATAGGCCCTACCAATCTTGACAATCACTATATAAAGACCTGTCCATGCCTTTGACCTCACCATTTTCACCAACTTCTCCCTACCAAAACCTACAACCATTAGCCATGACACATCCTAATCATAACCCTTTTAAACCAAGTGAAATTTTCCCTAGCATAACAAATTCAGTTCCACCTCAACTAGAACCACATGCTAACCCACAAAATAAATCTTCTCCTATGAAAAAGGATAAAGAACCAGTATACCAACCCCCAGATCCAACTATTGGTGCTTCTTCAAAACCTCTAGATATGAATATGTTGGCTGTGGACCTTGACCCCCCAACCCAATTTCATCATTTCTCAAAACTCTCACCCTTGAAGATTCAAGAGAACCCTTTGTGCTTCTAGTAATTGAGGACTCAGACCTAGACTTGTCTAACCTTGGTCTAGAGGAAGTGTTTATGACAAATATTGAACTAAAGGTAGAAGAAGATGATGTTCTCCACCCTAAATAGACCCCACCTCCACCACCAATCTTTCCTCGACCATCCTTTATTCTTGATAAACAAAAAAGGTTGACCTATTCACCAACTGCAGACTTAAAACATATGTTCACCATTGATAATGTTCCTCCTTCCAGATGACATGATGAGATCTTTAACATGTATTCATGGTGCATAGCTGAACTCCAAGCCCCAAATGCTACTGTCGCCCAAATCATTGCTAAATTTGTTGCAAGAATTACAGGAAGATTAGGAAGATTAAGAGAATGGTGGATCAATCTAGGGGAATACAGGCAAAGACAAGCAGCTCAATGCAACACGTTAGAAGACTTTTTCACGATCATCCATAATGAGTTTCTTGGCTCGGCGACCCATTATATAGAAGTGTCACGAGAAGAATTTTTACTGATAAAGTGCTGCTCATTTGAAAGAAAAGACTTGGAGAAACATTTTGATAGGATGTTAAGGAGATACTACTCTTTTAATGGTATGGATAATGTTAATTCCAAGCATACCTTTCTTAACTCCCTTCCAGAACCATTGGGAGATGAAACTCTCCGTATGATGAATCTCCAAAAAATAACTTTGCAACAAGCCTCCTTGGGAGAAATTTATCAGCATGTGCCCATTGCCCTAGAAAAACTCTGCAATCAGAGAAAATTTCTTTCAGGAATTGACAAAGTTCATAGCAAACTCAAAAACAATTGCAAAAGGAAAGACTTGCAAATAAAGTGCTATGAGAAAAACTGTGCCTGTCCAACAAAAAGAAGAGATCATTTCAAGAAATATTCTTGGAAGAAAAGACACTATGCAGGTCAAAAGAAAAAAAAAACTTCAGGAAGAAAAAATTGAAGTTTCTTAGAAGAAAACAGTTCAAAGGAAAAACTTCAAAAGTCCGTTTTGTATGCAGAAGACCAGGTCATTTTGCAAAAAATTTTCCAAAAAAGGAGAAAGCAATAAAGCTTCTTGAACAAGCCCAGATCCATGCAGATGATACTCCTTTCTCGGATGTAGAATCACTCTTTTCATTGGATGATGACTACTCCCCTTAAGCTTTGGTGGTTATGGCTTATTCCACTTCTGAAGATGATTCAAACTCAGACAATGTTGATGACTCAGATCCAGAAATCCAAACAATTTATACATCCCAGCCTATTATAGCCCCTGTAACCAATCCCACTCCTATAGCCCAAGTGCATATTCTTCTAGACACTTACTCCAGACCCATCCCAATTATAGCCTTGTTTGACACAGGAGCAGTAGCAACAATTCTCCACCCCAAAATTTTACCTGCAGAATTATGGTTGCCTTATAATCAGATGTTCAGAGCAGCAAATGGTGAAACATTCCTAATCACCTTGAAAAGTAAGCCTATTTTCATCAGAATTTTTCCAACCCTTACCATCAGACACTAAGTCCTTGGATCCCCTCTTACAGGTAGAGACCTTCTCATAGGATTTGATCTTCTTCATCAAATACCTAGTCTTAAATGGTCTTCAAAAGGACTTTTGCATAAACAACACCTTCTCACATGGACCCAAGTACCTCATTTATTCACAGTTGACCCCTTTGACTCCCTAAGACTCCAGATTATCAATGACTATTGCGCAAAGACCTATTTTGAATTCCTCCTTAAAAATCCAAATCCTTTTTGGAAAAATCCAAAATTTTTCATACACCTTCCCTTTAAGAAAAATGAAGATGTCAATCCCATAAAAGCCAGTCACAAAGGAATGAATCCAAAACATTTAACCTTGGCCAAGCAAGAACTATCTACCCTCCTTTCAGAAGGCCTAATTGCACCCACAACCTCTCCCTAGGCATGTGAAGCTTTCTATGTCAACAAGCATGCTAAGCAAGTTTGAGGAAAACTCAGATTGGTAATCAATTACCAGGATCTTAATCATTTTCTTACAGATGATAAATTCCCCTTACCAAGCCAGAGTGCTCTCTTTTAGCATCTTTCAAATGCAAGAGTGTTCTCAAAGTTTGATCTTAAAGCAAGATTTTGGCAATTAGGAATCCATCTAGAAGAGAGATATAAGACAGCGTTTTGCATCCCAGACCATCATTACCAATGGACTATCATGCCTTTTGGTCTAAAAAATGCTTCATCTCAATTTCAGAAAGCAATGGTAACGTTGTTCCAGCCACTCTTAACCAATGCATTAATCTATGTGGATGACATCCTCCTTTTCTCAAAAGATGAAGAATCCCATGGCAAGTTGCTCACTGAATTTTATAATTTAGTGAAATCTCAAGGAATAATGCTTTCAGAAAAGAAAATGGTCATCGGACAGCTTCTATAGATTTCTTGGGAGTAAATATCTCAGATGGAAAGTATACTTTGCAGCCTCATATAGTTGTCTCCCTCGGTGAATTCCCAGATAAGCTCACAGGTACCAAACAGATACAGCAGTTCCTTGGATTCATTAATTACATGTCAGATTTCATCCTAAAAATCTCCAGATACAAGAATTGTTTAGCTCAATTGCTAAAAAAATCTCCTCCAGAATGGAATTCTATTCATACAGAAGCAGTTCAACAATTGATGCAAGTGATGAATATTGGGCAACAGCTCTCTTTGAAGAAATTGATGGCAAAAGAAATATTTGTGGTTATAAAAGTGGTACATTCAAAGCCTTCAAAACCTCATTACCACTCTACTTTCAAAGAAATCCTTGCAGTCAAACGTGGGATTGAAAAATTCCAGTTCCAACTCCTTGTGCATAATTTTTTAATAGAAATGGACATGTCTTCCTTTCCCAAAATGCTCCAGTTCAAAAGGAAAATGCTCCCACATCCTCAGTTACTCTGATGGGCAAATTGGTTTTCACAATGGTCTTTCCAAGTCAAGCACATTAAAGGAAAAGATAATCTTATCATTGATTACCTTTCCAGAAAACCTCCGGTTCTAAGCACTACAATTATTTCTCCACCCTTCTGTGTATATCCTATTACAGATCCATCCTCCTCCTCAGGATCTTCTTCTGCAAACCCTGATGATATCCTTAAAATGATAGAAAACCTTCCCCCAAAAATTAAGACCAAATAAAGACCTTGACCCTAGAAGCCAGATCCAAAAGAATTATTAGAATCCTTCATAATTATCTCAAAGACCACAACAAACTCTTCCTTGCTATCTTTCCTGATATAGACCAACCATGGAAAACTCCTTTTGCCTTCTGGATAACCCAATGGACTGTTGCACATTATCTCTACATGTGGTATTTACTCAATGAGTATTACCTGTGTCTTCATTTTGAGCCAGAATTTTACAGATATATTTTCCCATGTGGAAATAGATATTTTGGTAAATTTTGGCTTAAAATTTTAAAAATTGATGCTCATAAAGGAGATGGATAAAGTATCCTAAGACAGAACATCCAAGATTTGGCTGTAAAATTACTTCAGTGTGTTTAGTTGCAAAACTCAATTCTAAAAATGATATTTGTGTAGAAGGAATCTTTCACCCAGTAGAAATACATTGGGTCACTAATCCAGATGACACACTCCACACACACATGGACACCTCTTGGGTATCTTGTCACCATGCTCTCACAATGACGGAATCCCTTAATAAAGGAATCATATCTGAAATAGTACCAATTGATCTAGAAGTCTGTAAATAGCAGTGGCCACATGAAGATCATTAGGAGATGCCCAATCCTCTTATAGGATATGATGATCCTTATTATCACAACCATGATCCAAATGTGGATGTTGATGAAGAATGGTTCCAAGGAAGAGATAGATAGGACTAGACATCATTAATATTAAAAAAAAAAAGGTCCTAGAAACGTCTTCAGACGTAGCACTCTTATCTCCAAATATCTACTTTTCAGAAGCGTTTCTATAACCATGGATTCAAACCCCCTACCTGGATTGACACCTATTGATCAATCCCAACATTGGTCAGCCAAGACCTCTGTTTCCCTAGACAATTGTCAAGAAGGAATCGGCCCCTACTGTCCTCTCTAGAACCTCATGATACTCTGAATGTAAATTATTTCTGTAAGATTTTGCCTATAAATAGGCCTCTGGTGTCTTTGTAAAGGGCAAAGTGAAGAAAGAAAAGAAAGCCCTTGTAAGTTCTTGTAAGATTTTCCTCAGTGTCTCTTATGTCTAATGTAAAAAAGCTGTTGAACCTAATAATATCTCTTAGGTTGTTGAATCTTGTGTTGTGTTCTATACCATTTTTTCATGTGATCTTTTATATGTTCTTAGTAATATATGTTATTAACCAGTTTCCATAATCTTTTTACACCCTCTATCTCCGTTTCTTGGTCTTTCTCTTAATAGTTGTTTATTAAGGTGAAAATTTAATAATTCAATCAAGCCACTTTATATAAGGACTCAACCACCCACTAACCCACCAAAAAAAAAAAAAAAAAAAAGATGAAGAAGAAGAAGAAGAAAAAGAGATATGTACCATTGCTTCAAAAATGCCGCTATAGCTCCTAAAAGTGCCGGCATAGGTCCATTTGGGCTATGCCGGTGTTTTTCATGAAAGTTGGAACAACTTGAAAAATCTATCCTAACATTTTTTTAGTAGTGACTTTTAGCTTGAAATCTAATTTTTTTACTTTTTTAAGTTATTAGTTTTTACTATTTCCCAATATAGGTAGTTCCCTTTAGAAGCCTCGAATGCATTGGATTTCCATCTTTAAACCTCCAAACCCAAAAAAATAAGGACTTGCATAATTGTATTACCATCAAGATTCAGGGTCCTAAATTTTTCTCTATATTTTAGGATAAAAGCCTACTTTTCTTATTTTAGTTAATAAACTTTCAAAACATCAGTGTCTATTATAACCCTATTATATTTAAATATTATTTATCTCACTTTTTCAAAGTACTAAATTTTATTATTACGGCTATGAAAGACACTATATATATACAGGGGCAGAGCCACGTTGTCCCCTGGGGGGGCCGTGGCCCCTGCAAAAAATATATATATATATATATATATATATCCATTAGACTATGTAAGAATATTGATTGCCCCCCCCCCCCCCCCCCCCAATGTTTGACATCCGGCCCTCCCATATCTCCTTTATTCTCCCTTTAGTTTTAGGCCTCTACTCTCCCAACTAAAAGCCTTTAGTTTTAAGCCTCCACTCTCCCAACTTTGGTTTTAGGCCTCTATTCTCCCAGTTAAAAAGCCTTTAGTTTTAGGCCTCTTATACTCTAAATAAAACAAAAAGCTAACCCACTTACATTTAAATACTCAAAATCCAAACACAAAAACAATAAAATTTCACTTTCTCCCTCTCAAAAACCCACCCATGGAATCCCTATTCTCTTTACTTCATTTTTTTTTTTTTTTTTTTTTTTTTTTTTTTTTTTTTTTTTTTTTTTTTTTTTTTTTTGTCTTCTGTGATACACTTTCACTTCCCATTGGTATCGCCTACCAGCCCCAAAACTCAACATCAGTCCGAAAAAAAAATTTCCTAACCAATTTTTTATTTCTTCTTGCTTTCTAAAACAAATTACTTAGCATATTTTATTGTCAAATTTCGGGATTTGGAACTTGGTGACTACCTGGTGAGTTTTCTTCTCTTATTTAAGCACTAGACCATCATCTCTTTAGAATCTTTTTACTACTCAGCTCAACCCTCCTCTCAAACTCAATCCTCACGATCTCAAAAAAAAAAAAATTGACCATTATTTTCTTTCTTCTTGCTTTCTTAAAATAAATCATTCAGAGCATAGGCGTAGCCAGCGAGTAAGTTTTCAATTTCTGCTTCATCTCTTTTTAGTGTTTTTTTTTTTTTTTTTCCTCAACTATCTACACTTAAATATTTACATGCTCTTTAATTTTTCATAGATTTTTAGAGAAATATATTGTTGAAGGCATGGGCATGGGGAGGTTGTTTGTGATGAGTCTTGAAAGGAAGATAAAGTTTCTTAGGTAAATTTTTTTATTTATTTATTAACTATTTTTGATTAGTTAGATATCATGTGATAGTGGGTGTTGTTAAATTGTTTGGTTTATATTGTGTACTTGTGTGTTTAATTTTTGCTTTTGTTTAAGAGGTTATTCTTAATTAAAAAAAAATTAAAATACAGGAAAATTTGAATAATAAGAATGATGATGGGTTGACTGTTTAAACTATAGTGGAATTTTTTTTTTCTTGAGTATGAATAACATCCATATAATTAAGTAAAATTTTCTAATTAAGATTTTATTTTTTAAGTTCTTTTCAGGTTAATTTTTGAGTCATATTCTTAAAGCTAAAAGAATTATGAGCAAACGAAAAACAATTGATGCATTCTTAAAGAAAAAAGATGTTAGCAATTCAAAATTTAGGACACCTGTGGCTGTAGAAACAAATGTGACTGTAGAAATAAATGTTGATACTTCAATGCCTGATGAACATCCCTTCAAATATTCAAGAATTCAATCTGAAGAGATACACCTGTGGCTGTAAAAACAAATGTGACTGTAAAAATAAATGTTGATACTTCAATGCCTGATGAACACCCCTCCAAATATTCAAGAATTCAATTTGAAGAGATAAATCGTGATCCATGATCACGTAAACAAATATGTGAATTTCCTATTAACAAACAAGATAAAATTCGACGAGTTTATCTCAAAGAATGTTCATATCAACCTATATATATAGACTATCCATACAACAATGATAATCATCGTCGTCGAAAATCGGCCCCCCATGTAAAAAATCCTAGCAATGCCCCTATATATATATATATATATATATATATATGGGGGAACCGGAACGAGCTGATGTGGGAGTATTTTAAAAAAATACTCTTTAAATTTGAGGTCTTAGTGTTACAATAAAAAATTAAAAATAAATAAATAAAAGAAAAAGAAACCTGACGATGGGCTGCGTAGTAATGCAAATGGTTATGGTGGATAAAATGGAAAAATAGTATGAAATGAGATGAGGATTGAAAAAGGAAGCACCGGCCAAAGACAAAGTGAGTCAAAGTCTCCCACTAAACACGGTCAATCGGAGTCAAATGAATGGAAATCGGCTATTCACGTTCATACTCATACATAATAAACTCACAACATTTTCCATGTGTCCCCGTGCAGACACGGCTGGATCTTGCACTATTGGCGTCTCGAGTATACCGACCCCCAAAAAAGTCCAAAATTCCTAGACCCAGTCCCGTACGGCACGGACCAGTTATCTTAAATTATTTCTCATTCAACCATATATATATATATATATATATATATATATATATATATATTATTTTATAAGTGTGGGGTAGTTTTTGGGTGAGTTATATAGCTTTTGGCTTTTTTCCATCCCATTTTCAATCTCACATCGAAGGAATCTCTCTCCACTTTTTGCCTTATAAGCGTGAAGTCAAAAGAGTAGTGTACGACTTCACGCTTATAAGGCAGAAAGTGGGGGGAGATTCCTTCGATGTGGGATTGGAAAGGGGATGGGAAAAAGCCAAAGGCTATATAACTCACCCAAAAACTATCCCACACTAAGCATTTTCCATTCAATTTTTTTTTTTTTAAAATAAAGTTTCATCATCAAATCAAGACAAAAATTGATTTTTAACATAGTTAGAAATTCTTTCTTTAAAAAAAAAAGTTAGAAATTAAATCTCAAATTTATTATTCAATCATAAAAAATTTATCAATTGAACTAATTAGAACTTACTTCATTCAATCTTTATTACTTACCATTTGCAAAATTCTCTTCTCTATTATACATCATTCAACAATTCAACATTTCAACGCCTTCATGACTTCTTCTTCTTTTTTTTTTTTCTTTTCTTTTTTTTTTTTCTTTTTTTTTTATATGAAACTGCCGCGCTTCCACCTCTTGCTTTTATACTATTTTCACTTGGGCGCTCCACGTCTCCACTACTATAAACCATGACGTGATATAATAGTATAAGTACATACAAGTTATGAGTTTTTTTTTTTTTTTTTTTTTTTTTTGATTGAGAAAGAAGTTAAGAGTTTGTATCATGTGCATTGGTTGCACCCAATATATGAGTTGGATCTCACATTCTTGGAGACTAATTTGATTCACCTTTTACTTGTGAGAGAGATTTATATAACGGTACAAATTTAATTCTGTTTTCACAAAAGTATTTTTGTCCAAAAATGACTAACAAATAAGAAAAAGAAAAAAAAACGTTTTTTTTTCTTTCTTGTAGTTAATGTTCAAATTAATAATAGAATGGTTTGATGTATTAATTTTTTTTTTTAATTCGATCATTTATCTCTCTATTTTATTCTAAATTATCTTTTAACCACTAATATTCACACTCCTCACTTATGGTGTAATCAATAATTTTATGTGAGCTAGATAATCCTAATGTACCCGCACTCCTCACTTTCACATATTCTTTCTTTTTTTCTTTTTTTGGTCAATACTTTCACATATTCTATCCCATGTAATTTTTTTGTATTTAATGTTTTAAAGTTTGTAAAATGACCTTGTCTTAAAATTATTTCCTTCTTGTGTGTGATTTTTTTTAATTTATATATTTTTATTTTAAAAGGGTATTGGAATCTGGAAAGGATACGGACACGATATGTGTCAAAAATAGCCACGTATCAAACTTGTAGTACTGTAGAAAGAAGTTTTGCACTGTATTAACAACCGTGGGGGCCACAAGGTGGCGCTCACCTGTACAATTGAAAGCTCTTGAAGGGCTGATCTGATCAGCTGCTTGAAAAGTTAAAACACTTAACACGACGACGTCAGCAGAAAAGGAAATGATGACGTCCAAAATAAGACCAACTGGCTAAAGCAAAGCAAAGCATTGCTTTTTTTTTTTGGCTGGAAAAGCAAAGCATTGTTAGATTCAAATAAATTTTTCAAATAGTATTGATGCTCCATTTCGTCTCTTTTTTCATAGAACAGGACTCAAATCCCTTTTTATCCCTTGCATTGCATTTGCTTTATGGGCTTCAATTGGTCATCTGGTAATTGAGTGTTATAACTTGTAAGTGTTTTCCTTGTAATGATTGAAAAAGAGAGCAGCAAAAGAAGTTAAAATATAATAAAAACAAAAGCGAAAGTGGTGGAATACACTATAATGGCTGACTCAACTAGAAGCACAAACCCCAAAACCCACGTGCCCCCTCCAACTTGTTGAATTCGCAAAGTGTAATTACGAACAACATCATTTTTTTTAATCAGCCACTAATCACATTATTTTTATTGTATACTAATTATAACTTGACACCTCAACAATATAAAAAAATTATGAAATTTTGTTATATCATTAGACTTAATGATAAAAATTAGATAGTTCCATTAAATTTTAAAAAAAAATGTAAAAAAAAAGAAGATAAAAATTAGATAGTAATAATGTTAGGGTACGATTAATGAATATCAAAGTGTATTGGTTATGTTGAGTCTATAAATAGGTTGGAAAACCGTGAACAAATGTCACTCAAGTCTTGTAATTTGGGGCCCATTTAGTAAATGATTTCTAGTAACGTTGTTTAAATGTTGTGAAAATATGTGTGAGTGAAAAAATGTTTTGGAAATATGCGTTGTGGTGTTTAAACAGTAAAAACTGTTGTGTAAACAACAATACCAAACAAACCCCAAGTCCTTTTAGTCCCCCTCAAAAAAAAAAGTCCTTTTAGTGTTCAAGACTACTGCCTAGGATTGCTCAAGGAAGACTTAGGTTGTGTTTAGTTCAACGTAAAATATTTTCCAAGTATAAAAATATTTTCAAGTGAAAACATTTTTTGGAAATTTATTTATTTTTACATGTTTGGCTGTGTTCTAAAAAATATGCCAAAAAATGATTTCCTTTGTTTGGTTTGCGCATAAAATTATTTCATGAAAATATTTTCAAATGTTTGGCTTGTATGTAAAATATTTTTTGGGAAATATTAAAAAATAAATGCCAATATAGTCTAGTACATGACTATGTCAAATGTACCATCCAAGTTTACATAACCATTGGAAATGTACGATCCAAGTCTACAAAATAATATCATCCAAGTTAAGGAACATAGCCATTTATAAATGTACCCACCAAGCCTACAAATATAACCATCTAAAGCCAAGGTTCTTAACCGGGGTGATTGTACCATTCTAAGTCTACAAAATACTACAATCTAGTCAAGGTACATGATTGTTACAAAAGTACCATCCAAGTCTTCAAAATATACATACTACCATCATAAATATAGCCACATTAACTATCATCACAAGTGTGGGCGCAAGTAGGGGGAGTATGCTTCAGCCGAGTGGACTGTGGCGGAGAAAAGAAAAGGAGCTGCCACCTAAATTAGATCTAGGAACCAAATATATAGCACCCTTACATTGAATGATTGATCTTACCACTGGAGTACGGGTTTGGAGTTCAGGTATGGGGATGGGAGGGTGGTAAACACCCAACCCCACCCGACCCATGGGTCGGCTTCCACTTATTGTGTCTTATGTCTTAATCTTATTAAAGACATGTTCAATATTGCATCTTAAACTCACTCACACACACACACACACGCACTAGCATACATCTAAGCATACAACATGACATCAATCATCCCAAAACCCTAAAGTGCATCTTGTCTTATCCCACACCTTAACATCACATCACATATAGCATTGAAACCCCAACATACATCTCACCATGCATCTCATCTCATATTTCATCCAAGGCAACAACATGTATATATCAAATCAAGGCAGAAACATAGACATGGTAAGATTAAACAAACATGTGATTGCATCTAAACATCATCCAAACAAACATACTCACACTCATCATCAAAACAACATATTCCAAATGTATGTTCATATGAATGCATGACTTACCTCACTCCATCACAGGACCTATGCATCAATGCATGTTCATATCATATGCATGTCCATGTAAATAAACAAATCAAAAACCCTAACTTGCATCAAAGAGGCAAACAAGCTAAAACAAGACAAAACAGAGAGACAAGAACATATGGATAGAACAAAAGAGATTAAACAGAGGCTAAACATGTGAAAGAAAACAAAAGAAAAGGTAAACAGGGCATGAGTATGCATGTGCATACATAGGCTTGCGTACACAGCCCATCTATATGCATACACATACTTGGAGTATGCGTGTGCATGCAGCGAGCATGAGTACGCATACACGCCCCAAAAACCCTAACCTAGAAATAGAAACATAGAAAACGGAGCAGAACTAAATCTAACAACCTAACATGCTTTAAAACAGAAAGCTATGGAACCTTAGGCTGTCTAAACATATTAAAACATAAACAAAACAAGAAAAAAAAGAAAGAAAGCAGAATTAAAACAAAGAAAGAAAAAAAGAAAAGGTTAGAATTTAATACCTCAAACGCAAAGCTTTCCAAGCTTGATTTTGATCGTTCTCTTTAGTCAATTTATTCACAATCAAAAGCAAAAGTGATTAGTAATCTTTAAACTCAAAGATTAAGGCCAAAAAAGGCCCCAATCAAAAAATATTGACTTAAGGATATTTTGTGAAAAACTCCCTCTTTGATTCACTATTTGTAGTGAATCTTGTGTTTTCCCTCAAAATTTTCTCCATGTTTTGAAAAGGTATCATGTAAGGCTTTTTAGATTGAGATAATGGGGGTTTGAAATGGCTTTCGTGTATGCGTACGCATGCATGAAGCTTGCGTACGCAGGTCCGAAGCATGCATATGCGTACGCGTGTCTGCGTACGTATGCCTAGGGTTTTTGTGGCCTTTATTTTCCAAAAATAGTTCTATTCAGCTCATAAAAGAGTTATATTTTCCATAAAACCTTCCTCAAGTCAATTCCAATTTGATCGGGCCCTAAACCAACCTTAGGCTTTAGAATTTTATCACCATTAGGGAACGGAGGCCCAAGTCATAAAGGGTACAAAATGCGGTGTCTATAGATGCCCCTCTTTTTATTCGTGAGCTCTGCTAACGGAAACAAAAGAATAAGAGACAAAAAATTTTGTTTTGATGTACAGCTCAAGCCTAACCCACACACATGGCATGCAACACGCATACATAGGGCTGGATGCAACTCTTTAGAGTTACATGAGATTCGTATGTCCGAATTCCCACCT
Source organism: Quercus glauca (assembly GCA_023736055.1). Taxonomy (NCBI): domain Eukaryota; kingdom Viridiplantae; phylum Streptophyta; class Magnoliopsida; order Fagales; family Fagaceae; genus Quercus; species Quercus glauca. Next base: position 55,054,856 of record CM043316.1, read on the forward strand.
TTGTTGCTCGGGAAATAAGCAATGATAGGTTTACTATCCCATAACTTATTTTGCCAATTGCAAGCAAAAGGCAAGTGACTCACTATCGTAAAGTCAATAAAAAAAGAAAAACAAACATACCCAACGGCAGCAACCATCAACCAAACAAACATGGTGCTCTTACGAGCTTAAAAGGATACATATGTGTGGTGTCCATTTGGGGCTCTTGCCTTGAACTTCTCCGAGTGGCTTGCACCTTTTGTCTTCCATCTTTATCTCTACCTGTTCTAGTGAGGCTCTTGCCTTGGGGTGATCTTAGTCTTTATCTCTCTTTCTACCTCTTTTATTGTGCTTACATATTCAATTCCCAGAGGAAATATGTGTAGACATTGCATTTTGTACCCCTTACGACTCGGGCCCCTGTTCCCCAATGATGCTGAAATTCTAAGACCTAAGGCTGGTTTAGGGCCCAATCACATGACAAATTGACTTGAGAGGTGTTAAAATGGAAAATATAACTTTTTAATAAGCAAAATATCTATTTTTTTGAAAAGAAAGGCCAAAGAAAGCCCTCGGCCTGCGTATGTAGGCATGAACCTACGTACGCGGTCTTAAGCATACGTACGCAAGCACGAGCCTGCACACACAGGTAGGGTTTCAGAAACATAAAAAAGGCAAGTTTTCTGTATTAATGTTGAGGTTTGGAATGAATCTCACATCGTTTGAAAGCCGTTCCAAACCTCCATTTTCACAATATAAATAGTCAAACATGGTACCTTTTCAAAACACACAAAAAATCCTAAGGGAAAACCTAAGATTCAATAAAAATAGTAAATCAAAGAGGGAGTTTTTCACAAAACATCCCCAAATCAATTTTATTTGATTGGGGCTTTTTCTGGCCTTGATCTTTTGAGTTTAAGATTACTAATCACATTTTCATTGATTTGTGAATATCTTTGACTGAGGGGAATGGTCGAAAACCAAGCCTATGAGCTTTTTGCTTTAAGGTATTTATTTTAAACTTTTCTTTCATTTTTGCCTTTTAATTTATGTTTTAATCTATTTTTTTTCTTTGTTTATGCTTATAATATGTTTGTTTAGATTAGGTTTAAGTTTTCCTTATGTTTTGAGCAGGTTGTTAGATTTAAGTTTTTAAGTCTTTTTCTGTATTTCTGTCTTTGGGTTAGGGTTTAGGGTGTGTCTGTATGCGAATGCTTCTTGCATGCATACGCAGGCTCGAAGTATGCGTACGCATATGACTGGCTTGTGTACACAGGCCAATGTATGTGCACACATACTCAGGCCCAGAAACCCTAATTCAAGTTTTCTGTTTCTGTTCCTTCTTTTATTTTACATCATATGTCTCTGTTTTTACCTTCTTGTATGCTTTTTGAGTTTTCTATTTCTCTGTTCACATGTTTGTTTGTCATTGTATGATTAATTAGGGTTTTCTCTTAAAGTTCTTGCTTGGATGATATGCCATTCATTCACATGCCTATGTTCACATGTTTGTTTGTCATTGTATGATTAATTAGGGTTTTCTATTAAAGTTCTTGCTTGGATGCTATGCCATTCATTCACATGCCCATTCATTGATGCCATAGGTGTTGTGATACAATGAGATAAGTAAGGTAAGACATGCATTGGTATGAACATGCATTAGATATATGAGCATGCTTGTTAGGATGATTTGTTCTTAATGCAATCACATGTTTATCTTGTCATGTTTGTGTTTCTACCATGTATCCTTGCTGCCATGCCTACCGTTTTACCTTAATTTGTTGATGCCTTGTTTGGATGATATGCCTACCATGCTAGATGAATGCTAGGGTTTATGATGTGATGATATGCATGATTAGGTGTATACTAGGGTTTGTGATATGATGAGAAGTATGATAGGCGTATATTTAGGAATGTTTAATGCCATATTGATTGTTAGATGTATGCTAACATGTGTATGAGTTAGTTGTACATGCCTTTAATAGGATTAAGACTCAATGAGAGCAAGCCAACCTTTGGGTTGGGTGGTCTTTTGTACCTAGCACCTTCCCAATAACGTACCTAAACTCCAAACCCATACTTTGGTAATAAGATCAATGGTCCTTCCTCGAAAGGACGCTATATTCATGGTTCTTAGGCCACTGCAAAACTAGGCGACAACTCCATTTCCCGTTGTGTCCACAGTGGTGACTCCACCGGGGGCTGTGAGTTTAGTTAATATGTGTCTTGTTTCTTACTTTTAATAAAGGCTTGTTTAATACTTGTTTGCACACACATCACGTGGCTCTTTTTTCCCTTGACTCAGTTAGTGATGAGTAGGAAAATGGAAGGCTTCATTTGGGCCCAAGTCTTTTGAAGTTCATCCCACCAACTCAGAATCAGTGTCATTGCCTATAATGGGCTTTGAGTACATTAAAGATTTGCCACCAATCCATAAAGATCCACTTAGGCCCTCAGTTGGAATCATGACCCACCTAGTTGTGGGTGGCCTTCTTATCTATCCCTTTAGCCTTAAAGAGCCTACCCACACTTGGAGAGGTCCTAGATCCAATCAAAAAGAGGATACCCTTTATATATCTCTTGTTTGTTCAACCATGTATCTTGTGCTCACCTAATTCTAAAGGATAAATTAAATGTATAAAATTGGGGGATGACCCAAGAGTTATGGTATACCTTAAGATGTTTGGGATTGAAAAAAAAAAGAAGTTCTCACATATAATAGGCTTATCCCTAAAAGTCCAAAGGTAAATCTTAACTTGAAAGGTTTATAAGATCATAGTCTAATTGCTATCATAAGCCCAAATCAAAAAGCCCTTTTGAAAAAGAGGACTTTGAGCCTAAGATAACAAGTATACTATGGACTTAGCATTCAAAATCCTACAAAGTAAATATGAATTTCCCTAATCTTGGGCCTCTTTGTTGTATGCCAAGGCCCAAAATGATGTGAACTTCATGGACTTTGAGAGGAAGGCTACAATATATTCTAGCTAAAGGGCTACTTCAAAAAAAAAAAAAAAAAAAAAATGATGAATGATAATGAAAAGAGAAAAGCCTAAAGATGATGACTATATTATAAGCTCATGTTTGAGAAAAGGGTTGAAAATCTCTAAGCACGTTCTAATGAAAATCCATGAGAGTAAGATGAGAGTTTTATGAAAGGAAAGTGAGTGATTTTCTAATTAGGCCTTCATTAAATGGACTTAAAGATTTTCTAAGAACATCTAAAGTTAAAAAGAACCTTTTAATTGGGGCATGAACTTATTAAAGATTGGACTTCTTTTCAGGTACCATTGCACCACTAAGGTCAAGAAAACACGCCCCCTCTCCAATTTGGATTTGAGAAAAGCATGAAAGGTGTTTGGTCAAGATTAAGGACACATATCAAGAGGAAGTTCAAAAGGAAGTCGACTGGGTAGATTACATGGATGCCGAAGCGATGGAGACTATGCTCAAGATGGAAGGGGACGTGTTCACTATCACCATGGAAGAGCCAAGTGATCCTTCTACTTTCATCATGCCTGCTGTGAGGCAACTTAATAATTGGACTTGGGTTGGGTTTTCTAAGAGCGGGGAAAAGAAATTTTGTAATGCAAGTCCCGATGTACTTTTCAACATTTTCAATAAGATGAGTTTTGATTTGGCTTATTTTAATGTGTCCCATAATATGGAAATTCTGCACTTTAAATGATTCAAATGAATTTGAAAGTGAAATTAATAAGCAATTGGAAAAGAAAATTGAACCTATCAAACCAACTTTTGAAACTATTAATTTGGGCAATAATGAGAATCCACGCTTAATAAAAATTGGCTCAACCCTAAATGAAGAAGAAAGAAAAAATCTCAAGGAGCTTCTCACAGAATTTCAAGAAGTGTTTGCATGGTTCTATGAAGATATGCCTGGTATTGATCCTAAGATAGCTCAACATCACATTGATACTCATGCTCACATGGTACTTGTCAAGCAAAAGTTGAGGTGTATAAAAATCGAATGGCTTCTAAAGATCAAAGAAGAGGTCACGAAACAATTGAAAGTAGGGTTTATTAAGCCCGTGCACCAAGCCAAGTGGATAGCCAATGTTGTACCTCTACCCAAGAAGGATGGAAAGGTAAGGATGTGTATAGATTATAGGGATTTGAATAAGGCTTGCCCTAAAGATGGTTTCTTCCTTTCCCACATAGATGTCCTAGTGGATAATATAGCCGGTAATGCCTTAATGCCTTTTATGAATGGTTTTTAGGATATAACCAAATCAAGATGGCTCCTAAGGATATGACTAAAACTACTTTCACCACCGAATAAGGGATCTATTGCAACATAGTAATGTCATTTGGGCTCAAAATTGCAAGTGCAACTTATCAAAGGATGGCCACAGCTTTGTTACATGATATGATGCATAATGAGGTTGAGGTGTATGTTAATGACATGATTGTAAAATCCAAGGATAGAGGAGGTCACATCATTAACTTAAGAAAGTTCTTCAAAAGGATCAAGGAGTATAGATTGAGGTTGAACCCCCAAAAGTTACCTTTGGAGTAACAACTGGGAAATTGCTAGGCTTCCTAGTAAGTATTAGAGGGACAGAAGTAGATCCATCAAAGATTAAAGCCATATTGGAGATGCCTCCACCCAAGAATGAGAAGGAAGTAAAAGGATTCCTAGGTCGACTACAATATATCAGTCGATTCATTACCAAGCTCTCCTCCACTTGTGAGCCCATCTTTAAGCTCCCAAGGAAGAATGAACCCCACACATGGAATGATGAATGTTAGAAAGCCTTTGAACTTATCAAGGAATACCTCCTCCATCCACCTTTCCTAGTACCTCCATAACAAGGAAAGCCTTTACTATTATACCTCTCTATCATAGGAGATGCAGTTGGGAGCATGCTTGCACAAGAAGACAACGAAAAGAATGAGAGGGCAGTGTACTACTTAAGCAAAATATTCCATGATTATGAGACTAGGTACACCTCTATAGAGAAGTCATGCTTTGCACTTGTGTGGGCCGTACAGAAGTTGAGACATATCATCCTACCGTTCCAGATATGGGTGGTAGCTAAAATGGATCCCTTGAAGTACCTATTTGAGAAACCAGCTTTGAGTGGAAGACTGTCAAGATGGTTGATCCTATTAGTAGAATTCGATTTAAAGTATGTGGCAAGGAAAACTATCAAAGGGAGTGTTGTGTCTAATTTTTGTGTTGAGAATCCTATAGAGGGAGAGGATGGAAAAGAAGACTTCTCAAATAAGGACATCTTGGATATCGAGCTAGGGGCATGGAAAATGTATTTCGATGGAGCTATAAACCAATATGAGAATAGGATAAGAGTATTTTTTATCACCCCCAATGGATCCTATGTGCCTCTGGCTGTCAAATGGAACTTTGAGGCAACTAATAACATGGCAGAATATGAAGCTTGTATCGCCGGAATGGAAGCTCTTCGAGAGTTGAGGGTGAAAGAGGCAGAGGTTTTTGGAGATTCGACCTTAGTTATAGCTCAAGCCTAAAAGCTATGGAAGGTAAAGGAACAACATTTGAAGCCTTATCAACAATATCTAGACCAAAACTTTTGACAAAATTGAATACACGATCATCCTTAGAACTCAAAATCAGTTTGCAGAACCTTGGCATCAATGGTTGAAATACTTGAAGGAGTATGGACACGACCTTTAGAGATTGAATAGAGTTATGAGTTAATACACAAGGAGAAGAGTGTCGTAAGTTTTGGCTATAGAAGAAGAAGGGGTTCCTTGGTATAATGACATCGTGAAGTTTTTAGAAGTGGGGGGTATATCTTGACAGTGCCAACAAGAGATAATGTCGTTCGGTTAGGGTGATGGTAATGCAATACATCCTATGTGGAGGACAGCTCTATAAGAGGCCCTATGATGGTATACACCTTTGTTGCCTAAAGAAAGAAGAAGCAAAAGGAGTTATAAAGGAAGTTCATCAAGGGATTTGTGGTCCTCATATGAATGGGAGAATGTTAGCCAAGAAGATTCTAAGGATAGGGTACTACTGGAGTACAATGGAAACTAATTGTGTGGACTTTGTGAAGAGTTGTCATGACTGCCAAACACATGCAAACTTGAACCACATATTGCCTAGTGAATTGTACAGCATGACCTCTCCTTGGCCTTTCTCAGTTTGGGGTATAGACGTGATTAGAATAATAGCCCCTAAAGCCTCAAATGGACATCGGTACATCCTAGTGGCAATCAACTACTTTACCAAGTAGGTGGAAGCAGCCTCGTACTCTATGTTGAAAGCCAAGCACATGGCTCGGTTCATAAAGAATAACATTATTTGCCGATATGGGGTACCCAAGAGATCATCTTGGATAATGGCTCCCACTTTGAGGGGGAGGTTCGAAGGATTATGGAGTTGTATAACATTAAGCATCACAAGTCTTCACCATACTGACCGCAGACTAATAGCGCTGTAGAAGCAGCCAATAAGAACATCAAGAACATCCTAGCCAAAATGGTAGTGACATACAAGGATTGGGCCGAGAAACTTCCATTTGCTTTATGAGGTTACAGAACTTCTATCCGTGCATTAACTAGGGCAACACCTTACTCTTTGGTCTATGGTAGTGAAGCGATGCTTCCAATACAATCTTTGAGAGTGCTAGTAAAAACCAAGGTCTTAGAAGAAGATTGGGTGACGGTAAGATATGAGCAATTAGCTCTGATAGATGAGAAGAGAGCTAGGGCACAATACCATGCACAAAGGTACCAAAGGGGATTGCTAGAGCATTCAATAAAAAAGTGAAACCTAGAAACCTTAAGGAAGGGGACTTAGTCCTAAAAGTACTTAGAGATGAAATTTCTGACCCAGGGGGGAAGATGAAGCCAAGATGGTCTAGGCCTTTCATTATCAAGAAGATCATGTTAGGGGGTACTACAAAGATCACAGATTTAGATGGGGAAGAGATGCCTCACCCAATCAACATGGATAAACTCTGGAGATACAATGTTTGAAAAGAAAAGAAAAGAAAAAAAATCTTGCCAGATTGAAAACTTGAAAGGGTGGCCAAGGCAAAAGTTAGGGCAAAAAGACCTCATTGGATTAAAAACCCGAAAATGAGGTCTAGGCAAAAGATAGGGGAAAGACCATGGTCGTGGCGACAATTACTTTAAGGACGTCATGGGCAAAAATTACATGGCATGGGAAAAAAAAGAAGAAGAAAAAAAAGAAAGAAAAATAAAGACAATAAGCAAAGATAATAAATAAATGATTCTCTTATTGCTCAAATTCAAAGATAATAAATTGTTTCCATAGGGGATTTGGAACATTTCAATCCTTTATTAAATTCAGAAGAAAAGATGTGAGAATCATAAAGTGCAGAAAATTAAAATTTAGGCCATATCAAGTTTGTCATTCAGCCATCTTCCTTTCACTGGACTTCTTGTAAGCTTTTCATCTATAAGGACCCATTTCATGTCATATTGTAGCCACTTCTTGTACCCCGAAGTTGGATGAAGAAATTGAGGAGGACGGATGCCTCTAGTCACCCTTTATTGTGGCCAAGCCTCATAGATTCTGCTTAAAGTCCTATCAGTGAACTCCAAGGTATGGAAAGAGCCATCATCACTAGGAGCCCTTTGATGGTCAACAAACTGTCTGGCAATGCAACATGTGGAGTAGTAAGAGCAACAACAAAGCCCTACCAACGGAGCACAGTTATCCTTAAGGCTACGTTGAGCCATGCTTGAGATGCGCCACCATTCCACCACCCATTGGATGTCTATGGCATTAATGCTCTCCATGAGCTCAGTAAACTCTTCAAAGTGCATCTCATCATGCTTGGGCCTACGGTCATGATAATGCTTAGGGAGATATTGACTAAGAGGAACAGCAGGAGGTTGAAGCAAACGAAGCCTCTTAGACACCCATATCTACAAAGAAGAGAAAGAAGGGAGAAAAGAGAGAGAGCATGAGTGGAAAAAGGAAAGATAAAATAAATAAATAAAATGGAAAAGACGATATAAGGTGCCTTGATGGGTTGAAAACCATAAGGCGATCCATGCAAAAATTAGAGGAATCTCGCTAGGTAGAGAGCCTAGACAAAAATTAGAAAATCATACTTGAAGGAGGAGATGGCTCCCAACAAAGAAGTTTGCTTCTTTATTATGAAATGCATCCAAACCATTAAGAGTTTCAGCCAAAATCATGCCCGCAAGATTTCGGTTCCTCTAGTCGGCGACCACCAAGCACATCCTATGATCTACACAAGGGGTCCCATGAACCAAGAAGTAGCTTGCAAGGATGCATAGCAAGAAAGCATTGAGAAACTGGGAGCGCGATATATTGGTCATGGGGACAATTAGCCGGGAGAAGTACGCAAAGATGAGACGAACATTCAACTTGCCAAAAATGCACCACTGCTTTTCCTTTTCAAGAGGAACACCCAACAAAGCTTGAATCAAGGTAGGAAGATCACCACCCATGATAGGAAAGACAAGCTTGTTCACCGATGATTGCACTAAACTCCTTAAGAGTGGGGCATATCTCTACACCACTAAATTGAAAAACATGCTGAGAAGGGATCCAATAGTTGGCAGCAGCACGTAGAAGAGGTTTTATCCACCTTGATTTGATGGTATGAAAAAAAATACAAGAGTGACCTTAAGGAATGGCAGCCTCTTTAAAACTAGGGCCAAGCTTCCTGATCCAAGCCGACACTTTAAGAGGGGAGAATTCTGCCATTGGAAAGCCTTAAAAGAGTGTTTTCTAAGAGGAAAATACATTTGGTGAGGCTTAGGAGCCCTGAACGGCTATTTTACACTAAAGGAGGATAGCTAGAGTTTTTCTGACCCGCGGCGTACGTACGCATGGTCAAACTTGCATACGCAAGCTCATATACACGCACGCACATCGAGAGGCAGAGACTTGGTTTTCCCTTGTTTTGAGTATGGTTTTCTTCCAAATGCTTCTCCTATGGTTTCTATGGCCCAATGGACTATTCAAGACACAATTCAAGCTTAGATTTTCAAGCATCAAAGACCAAGAAAAACATAGAATTATGCATTTATTCCCATAAGTTGTAAATTAAGTACATATCCTAAATAAAAGCATGAATGTAAAAGATATTCTTCAAATACAACCCAATGTCTCAAATCAAATCCAAAGTGCAGTGATAGGCCAAAAACGAATTGACCCCTTGTGATGAATTAATTAATTAATTAGCCAAGTTTATTAATTAATCAAATTAACATGCAAATGCATGGTAGCAAAAAAAAATCACCAATAACTAAAGTATGCAGCGGAAAATAAATTGACACGGTGATTTGTTTACGAATGGGGAAAACAAACAGCAAAAACTCCACCGGGTGATTTTAAGGTCACCACCCTGAAATTCCACTATTATCACAATAAACGGTTACAAGTAAAGGAATCCCAGTACCTTATACCAACCTACATTTGAACCCTTACCCCAATACCCAATTGAACTTGTTCTATAGTGACAATTTCTGCTTTTGATGCACGGCTCCCAGTACGTGACTAACCAATTACGCGGATCCCAGTACATGACTTCAATCACCAACTAGAGAAGGTTGTTGGCTGCAAAGTTCTTCAGTTCATCCACGCTGAAGAAGATGCTTGGTTACAAAACCCTACGGTGCACAAAACACAGCAACTTCTTCACATGAATGATGAACTGGGGTGAAACTCTGTCTCCGATCACAATTTACTTGAACAAACTTTGCTCAACACTTGTGTAACTTATGTCCTCTTTGACGACCTTTAAAATAATCCTTTTATATGTCTAGGGTTATGAGAAAAGAAAGCCCAAACACATAATCACGGATTAGAGTCAAAACAGAATTGAAAATCTGTTTTTCATAAACCTCGATAAATGCCTATCTGTCGAGCTGCTGTCGAGCCACAGGGCTGAAACAGCTTCTTAAGCTTGATAGATGGCTAGCTGTCGAGCTTTAATGACAGGCACTTCTTCATCTTGAATCTTGGACAGACTTGCATGTTTTCAACACTTGATTTTGAAACACAGTTTCTTGGAGTAATAAACACTTCCTAGATCTACCCAAATACAAGTAAAGTGCATTTTGTCAAAGGATTAGCCAGTTACATAAAATAGTGACATATGTTCCTAACAAGTGAATCACATATGTCCTAACAATCTCCCCTGTTGGCAATCCATGACAAAACCATAATAAACAAATGAGATATGAGAGAAGTTATAAATCACTCAACCCATATTCACTTGTTGAATACAATAAAATCTATCCTATCACAAACTCTTGAAAAATTTTGCAAGAAGAAAGTTTATGGCAAGTAGACTTTGACAACCTGTATTTCTAAAACACTTTAAACAAAACCCATCAAGGCATCTTAATGTGAAACAGAAATTATAGATTGCATACACGTAATAAGAAGCATGTGCATAAAGAGAGAAAAGAAACAACACATGTAAGGGTAGGTGAAAAAAACATACATCAACATATAAAGAAAATAAGTACAATGTATGTCAATAATGGTAACAAGACCTAATGTACAAGAATAAATGTATCTAAAGTAGAGAAAAGAAAAAGATACAAGTAATCCTCACTACATCCCTCAAGATATCAACACTCTCCCTAACAAAAATGTCCTATACTAACTCTCCCCCTAAGAATGACTACTTTCATATCCAAAACTACTCCCCATTTTTGTCATGAGTGACAAAAGGTAAGAGTGTCAAGTAGACATCTCATCATCAGAAGCATCATTGTCATCACCATCATCAGAAGCATCATCGTCATCACCATCATCATCATCATCATCCTCAGCCTTAGAATTAAAAGCCACTGGAGGAGGTGAAGGAGAAGCCTCAGAAGCGAAGCCACCCATGATCACCTGCCGCCGTGCAATATGGCCGACACAAACGTTCACCTGATACAGCTCTGTAGAGAGTGTATCAAGGCGAGCATCCATGCGCTGAAGCTGCACCATGATGTCTCCGAGTGTCACATCACTCGTAGAAGAGAAGGGAGGGATGTGGATGGAGTAGATCGAGATGGAGCCGAACGGGAGGGAGAAGCTGTTGAATCCGATTGTCGTGCTCGAAACTGCGCCTCACTACGTTTAATGGTAGCGGTGTCTATGGTACACATGACATATTAGTGATCGAAAGAAGGAAAAGGAACAGAAAAATGGCATAAAATCTGCGTGATAGCCAAAGGGAAAATGAGCTTATCACAGGTAGCCGTATCCCTTAACACATCTATAATGGAAAGAATAAAATATGAAGAAAAATCTATAGTGAGGTGCTCTAACAAAGAAAGCAAAAATCAATCACGAGACTCTGTGATGGAGTTATGGTGAGAGAGTGGGTGCAATACAAAAGTCATCACCATGTTCATGAATCTAGGACCTTTAACAAAGGGCTTACATGGTGTAAACTGACGATCACCCCAAATAGAAGGGCGCTTGCAGAAAGCAGACATCATCTCATCTTTGGACACAGTCCTCAAACGCTCACAACCGGGGTAGTTAGGATGCTCTACCCTAGGGACATGGAGCACATCCACAACAAGCTGCAATGTGACAGCAATGTGCGTACCTCGAATGCAAGAATGAAAGAGAGGTACTGAAGAATCAAGTCCATGCATGTTGGAGTAAAACTCCTGGATCAGCATGGATGGACATGTGACCGAGACGTCACATAGTGACTCCCAACACCGACTATGAATGACATCAGGTAGGTTAGTGTCGGCAAAGTTCACCAAAATGACTTGGTGTTCTGAATGAATGACTTGTCGAGAAAAGTTCTCCGAGAAGTCCTTTCGAGCATCCTTATCAGGGAACCGAATATGAGAAGGAGTAGGATAAGATGAAGACAATGCCCTAGAATGAAAAGGGTTCCGAGACAGAGCAAACTTACATTTAGGTGCCATAGACACGACTAACGTAAATAGCAAAGAGAGGGAGAGAGAAAGACAATCAAAAAAGTCCCAAGTAGTTCAAATATATCAAAATATATTGAAAAGAGATTACGTATGCATGGGAAATGCATGAACATGTGACATGCAATATAAAATTCATCATGGGCTCAGCCCAATCTAATCCTATCAACACACAATCAATTTGCACACATCTAAATGCATGATAATATTATTATAATGCTAATGTGATGCACTGCATGAGATTTGAAACTCATTTAAGCAAAAACCCACCCCAAAATTGCAATAATAACTCATCAATTTTGAAAAACCCCAAATTTTTTTTCAAAAACCCCAAAACCTAGGTTTCAAAACATGAAATGCATGTAAATGAGAGAAAAGAGACATACCAAGTGAAAGAAAAACCTTGAAGCTTGAAAATCACTTGGAAAAGAGGTTTGGAGAGAGTGTGAGTGATTTGGAAGGTGAGGAGACAATTTTGCTATGCCGAAGCACACATATTTAAAGCATTTTTATTCTTTTTGCTTTTTATTTTTTATTTGCATATTTTTCTTTTAAGCAAACCATGCATGGGCATATAAGAGATAGAAAAGAAATACCCAATTATGTTAAGCATTTGACATTCCAATTTTGCTATGCCAAAGCACACAGATGTCATTCATGATTGGCGGGCAACAGTGGTAAGATGGTTATTTATGCATTTTTCTTAGGATTTTCTAGTCCTTCCCGTCAAAAAGAGTGATATGAGTGTTAAGTACAGGAGATAACTTAATCTTACTCATCACAAACAAGAGCCACAAAGCTCATTTACTTAGTTGTGCATAGAGATGCCCATCTAAGCTATAAAAGATACAAAATTTAGAAAATTGTGTTTCAATGGCCATCCAAGGTACACAAGTACCAATGTACACAAAACACACACTGTTTTTTGTATTTTTCTGATTTTTCAATTTTTTTTATTTTTATATGAAAAAAAAATAAAACTGAAAACAAACAAACGAAAACATGTTAGGCAAAGCAAAGCATAAAACTAGATGCAAATGCATAAGGAAGAAGGAGGAGAGAAAGAGATCAATCCATGGAAATAACACCAATGTTTTAACGAAGGAATTCAAAACGTTTGCTGTAAAGAGGTTTGGTGAACAAGTCAGCCTTCTGATCATTGGTTTGAATAAACTCAAGAGTGAGAATACCAACTTCAACAAGTTCCCTAATGAAGTGATGTCGAATCTCTATATGTTTGGTTTGAGAATGTTGAACCGGATTCTTAGAGATGTTGATGGCATTGGTATTGTCACAATAGATGGTGAAATGCTCTTGACAAATACCATAATCATGGAGGAATTTTTGCATCCATAGGAGTTGGGTGCAACAGCTACCGGCAACAATGTACTCAACTTCTGTAGTGGATAAAGAGATGGAGTTTTGCTTTTTGCTCATCTAGAAGACAAGATTGTTACCAACATAAAAACAACCACCCGAGGTACTCTTTTTATCATCAGCATTCCCAACCCAATCAACATTAGAATACCTAGCTAAGACATCATATGTGTCCTTGCTGTACCACACACCGAACTCAGCAGTGGTTTTGACATACTTTATAATTCTTTTTAAAGCAGTCATATGAGATTCTTTGGGATTAGCCTGATATCTAGCACACACTCCAACACTGTAATTAATGTCAGGTCTACTAGCAGTAAGGTAAAGAAGACTACCTATCATGCTTCTATATAAAGATGAATCTACACTTTTGCCTAACAAGTGTTGGTAATATAAATGTGCGCAGCGGAAAATTAACGGATCTACTTCATTCATAATTGATAACATGCACTATGTAAGTTTCAGAATATAGAACAAGAGAGTGTACCTTGGTGTGGTGAATTTCAAAAACAAAGATCAGAAGTTCTCGAGAACACTTTCAATCTTCACTCCAATTCGAGTAACGCCTAAGATGTGTGGTCTCTCAATCAGTTATATGTGTATATTCTAGAAAGAATGAGAGAGTGTCCAACACTCACATACAAACCATTTCATACACTTGTGATTGTTTCAAAATTCTGTATGTTTCTCTCCTATAACTGATTATCTAATTGGGCCAGCCTTTTGGGCCTTTCCAATTGGGCTTTAATATGTGGCTTGGAGTGGGACCAAAAGGGAACGAATAAGACACTAGCTCCAATAGGCCTTGGGCTTTTCTGTCAACTCTTGACAAGTCCAAAGTTACCATTAATTATATTTAATACCACTATATAAATATAATTGCACTCTAGGCCTTATTAATAAATTATATCCCAAGACTTTATTGTACATGCAACCCTTCATAAAATATTTGTAGTAACACAAAGTCATGAATGTAGACTGCCACTTTGTAGTTTACTACATCTTAATCCTTGAATACCCGGTTTAATCCTTTTAAGTTATTCATTATATATTTATGAAATCCAATTTCATAAATATATACTTTAGTAATTTCTTACAAAAGTGGTTAGGCCTAACTCTCTAAATAACAAACCCATTAAACTTATCTCAGGGGAATATTTTATATCTCCGTTAAGAGACTATGAATTCTATCTTAAGAATATATGTTCCATCAACACTAAATGTGGCTGCCTAACATACTGAGATTTTGACCGTTACTTTAGATCTCACTCCTGATATATCAAAGCAATCTACACTTCATGATCAGGTCCATTATTCTCTCAAGATTAAGAGTTCATGTAAATAGAAGTTGTGAGATTTATTATTCAATTAACAGTCGTTAGGAGAATAATAAATCTCATAGTGATCTAGTTCAATATGTCTTAACTCTTAAAACATATCAACATATCAACTAGAAGTCGCCACTTCAATTAACAAGACAAATCATCTTAGTTGATATGTTATAATCTTCGCAGATGAAATGCCCAATTTCATCAACGATTATGAACTAAAATTCTGAGTTTACAAAAAACTTGTGATTTATATTTTTTGTGACTAAATCACTTAAATCACATACTATGCATCTTATGGACTATATGATAATGTCCGAATATTCATGTTACCATTATTTCAGATAATAATAAAACATCTTTATTAATTACAATATTAAGTCATACATCATGTCATACATAATGTCATACATAATATAATACATAGCATCATTCAATAGGATTTAAGGGCACTAATCCTAACAATCTCCCACTTGCCCTAAAGACTATTATGCACTAATCTAACTCCCATTCCCTCCAAATGTGACTCGAAAGTCCTTTGAGGCAAGGCTTTGGTAAAGGGATCTGCTAGATTATTTGCACTTTCAATCTTTGCTACCACCACATCTCCACGAGCAATAATATCTTTAATGATATGGTACTTTCTCTCAATGTGCTTTCATTTCTTGTGATTCCTTGGATCTTTTGATTGTGCAACTACACCACTATTGTCGCAAAACAATGTGATGGGAACTTGTTCCATTCTCATTACACCAAGGTCAGAAAGGAACTTCTTAAGCCATACAGCTTCCTTTGCTGGTTCACAAGCAGTAACGTACTCAGCTTCCATGGTGGAGTTCGCAATACAAGATTGCTTAACACTCCTCCAAGTTATGGCTCCACCTCCCAGGGTGAAAACACATTCTGATGTGGACTTTCTAAAATCTAGATCCGATTGAAAGTCTGAATCTGTATAGCCAATGGGTATCAAATCCTCACTTCGGTAAACAAGCATATAATCTCTCGTTCTCTGTAGATACTTGAGAATATGCTTTACAGCTTGCCAATGATTTGGTCCTGGATTTGATTAACCATGCCAACTGAATAACAAATATCTGGTCTAATACAAAGCATTGCATACATGAGACTTCCTACTGCAGTAGTATGAGGAACTTGTCTCATCATATCTACTTCCTCTTGAGTCTTAGGCCTTTGGTCATCAGACAAAGGAATCCCATGTCTGAAAGGAAGTAAACCTTTCTTGGAGTTTTGTATGCTAAACTGTTCTGGAACCTTATCTATATATCCAGCTTGTGATAGCCTAACATTTTATTCTTGTGATCTCGCTAAAGCTTGATCCCTAGAATAAAGTTAGCCTCACCCAAGTCCTTCATATCAAATTGACTTGACAACCAAACCTTTACTGATGACATTACCCCTACATCATTTCCAATGAGTAGAATATCATCAACATAAACCACTAAGAACATTACTACTTTATCTCGATGTCTTTTGTACACACATGGTTCATCAAGATTTTGTTCAAAACCAAATGACTTAATTGCTTAATCAAATCTGATGTTCCATAACCTAGATGTTTGCTTAAGTCCATAAATGGACCTTTTCAATTTGCATACCATATGCTCTTGGTTCTTTGCTATGAAACCTTCCGGTTGCATCATATAGATTTCCTTTTCAAGATTGCTATTAAGAAAAGCAGTCTTGACATCCATTTGCCAAATCTCATAATCATAATGAGCAGCAATGGATAAGAGAATTCTGATAGATTTAAGCATTGCTATTAGTGAAAAGGTTTCTTCATAATCAATACCTTCTTTTTGTGTATACTCTTTCGCCACTAACCTTACTTTAAAGGTTTCAACCTTTCCATCTATCCCTCTCTTCCTCTTGTAAACCCATTTGCAACCAATAGGTTTAATGCTGTTAGGCGCCTCTACAAGATCCCAAACTTGATTGGAATACATGGAATCTAATTCAGATTTCACAGCTTTTACCCAATGATGTGCATCTATATCATTTATTGCCTCTTCATAAGCGTAGGGATCCGATTCAGCCTCTTATGAGATAGCCTCATAATTTTCTCCCAAACCTATGAATCTTACAGGATGCCAAACAATTCTCCCACTGCGACGAGGCACCTGTGTATTAGACATCTCATAAGTAGTATCTTGTGGTGTATCTAATACATCTACATCATTCCTAGTTTCATCTATTGGCTATTCATTGACAGGTTCATTCATTTCAGCCAAAACAACTTTATTTCTAGGATCAAAATTATTCATATAATCATCTTCCAAAAATTTGGCATGTGTGCTAACAAACACTTTGTTATCTTTATGATTATAGAATAAATAACTCTTTGTTTCTTTTGAAAACCCTAAAAACATGCATACTTCGGTTTTAGATTCCAACTTATCAAACTTTCTTTTCAACACATGTGCTGGACATCCCCAAATGTGGAGATATTTCATACTAGGCTTACGCCCACTCCACAATTCCTTAGGTGTGTTGGGAACAGATTTTGATGGAACTAAATTCAAAATATGGATTGTAGTTTTTAGTGCATATCCCCAAAAAGAAACTGGTAAAGTTGAGTAACTCATCATGGACCTAACCATTTCTAAAAGAGTCCTATTCCTTCTTTCTACTACACCATTTTGTTGGGGAGTTCTAGGTACAGTCAATTGGGATATGATCCCATTTTGAGTTAAGTAATCATTGAAAACCCCAAGAAAGTATTTGCCACCACGATTAGATTGGATGGCTTTTATGCGTTTACCTAATTGGTTCTCAACTTCAGCCCTAAACTCTTTGAACTTTTCAAAGGTTTCGGACTTCCGTCTCATTAGGTACACATAACCATATCTTGAGTAATCATCAGTAAAAGTGATGAAGTACTCATAACCTCCTTTTGCTTAGGTTGACATAGGACCACAAACATCCGTATGAACTAATTCAAGCAACTCTTGGACTCTTCTACCTTTTGTATTAAAAGGTCGTTTGGTCATTTTGCCTTCCAAACAAGATTCACAAACTGGAAATTCATCAAAGTCCAATGGCTCTAAGAGTTCATCTTTGATCAGTCTTTGAATTATGTTTGGATTAATATGACCCAAACGCAAGTGCCAAAGATATGCATCATTAGTAGAGGTAAACTTTCTCTTTAATGATTTTACATGAGAGTTATTATATAATTCAGAATCATACAATTCATGCTTATCAGGAGTTAAAATATAAAGACCATCAACAATATTGTTAGAACAGATAAACATTTTACCCTTCTTTATTACAACATTGTCTTTAAGGATAACACAATATCCATATTTACCTAAATAAGTTGTAGAAATCAAATTCCTACGAACATTAGGTACATACAAACAATCTTCCAATATTAAAACTCTAGACTCAAAACATAAATTATAAACACCAACAGCTACAACCGAAATCCTGCTCCCATCAGCCAAAGTAAGAAACAATTCTCCTTCTTTAAGTTTTCTAGTCTCCTAGAACCCCTACAAAGAATTGCAAATATGATTAGTACAACCTGAATCCACATACTAGGAATCTGTGGGATTTTGTACTAAACATATTTCAAGGAGGAAAGAACTATTTATACCCTTATTATTGGCAGCCTTGAATTTTGGACAATTCCTCTTCCAATGTCCTTTCTCACCACAATGGAAACATTTGCCTTCAAGCTTCTTTCCTTTGTTAGCAACCCCTAAGACAATTTGTTTACCTTCTTGCTTGGTGAAGTCCTTCTTATTCTTCTTCTTTCCTTGCCTTTCGACTTAGGTTGAGAAGTAGAAGCTTCACCCACATTGGCTTCAACATTAAAAGTACCAAGAATGCCTTCTGCCACTACCAATTCATTCATTAATTCAAACAAAGAGTGAATCTTTTTGTTCATATTATAATTGAGTCTGAATTCCTTGAATGATTCCGATAGTGACTGGAGTATCATATCCACTTGGGATTCTCCATCAATATCGGCACCTAAAACTTCCAATGTATTCAGATTGAAAATCATTGTAAGACAATGCTCCCTCATTGAACTACCTTAAGCCATTTTGGTATTATAAATTTGTCTCATGGTTTCTTGCCTTGTAGAACAGCCTTGCTCACTAAACATCTCCTTCAGACTTAGCATAATGTCTGAAACTAGTTCTACATCCTGCATTTGATGCTGTAGAACATTTGAGATAGATGCTAGGATGTAGCACTTGGCCATCTCATTAGATTTCTGCCAATGATCATATCGTTGTTTTGCCTCAAAAGGAGCATCTAATGAAGGAAAGCTAGGACATGGTTTAGTAAGCACATATTTGTGCTCTTCAACAGTGAGAACTATGTCCAATTTTTTTTTTCAGTCAACATAATTGGATCTAGTAAGTTTGTTTTGATTAAGAATAGTAACAAGTAAGCTAAATGATGTCATGTTCAAATTTGAAAATAATAAACATGAATATAATAAGTAAACTGGACATTATCAATTTAGCATATAAACATATAATATGGAACTTTAATAAAACCATAAAATAATATATGCAATGACAACCCAATCTATGTCTATAATTCCTTGGTAGCAAGTTTATTATAAACATATTAATTGATTGAGAACTATTCTCATTATTGGTACTATCATGATAACTCTTATCAAACACTAATAATATGCCGTATTACCTTCAACCTCTAAGTAATAATGATATAGCTCCTTTGGGAGGTTAACATTACACTTAGTCTAGTGTACACCATTATCTAGAATCATGTGTAGCCACATTTTATCTCCCTTTATGGTGTTTAAACTTGTAGTACCATGGAACAAAACACCTTCCTTTAGGATCGCGAGGCATATACGCCAAGACGAGGTGCTTGTCCACACTACTTTAAACGGGTAAGTTCAATCTTGTAGTACTATGAAGTAAACACCCTCCTTTGGGATCACAAGGCATATACACCAAGATGAGGTGCTTATCTCACACTATTATGAACTGATAATGGAGGTCATGAGATCCAACCCTTATATCTCTCTCCCACTAGATGTTTTAAATTAAAGGTTTTTAATAAGAAATCATGTGTAAACTAATCACACACAGCCTTACACTTTATACATGTAAAAACACTTGGAAAAATTCAAAAATTATCAAGCTCGACAACTTCCCGACATCTGGTCGATCGATCAAGAAACAATCTTGCTAGCTCAACAGCTGCTCGATAGTTGGTCAATCGATCGAGAAAACTCCTGTTTGCTTGATCGATGCTTGATAGCTTCTCGATTGATCGAGCTTTTGAATCTCCAAGCTCGATCGATTCTCGATAGCTTCTCGATCAATCAAGCTTCGCGAATTTTGAATTTCCAGAATTTTTCTAAGACAGTTTTTAACGACTTTTCATGAACTAACAACCATCATATGAACATTATAGTCAGAGATTGATATCAAAACTAAATTCCATTGATGCTATAGCCTTAAACTTCAATTTAACATACTTAAATTCAAATTTAAACAACATCATAACATCAATATCAGTTTTTATCAAATCATAGTTTCAACAACCATGCAGAAAATTAAATACAAGTATAATCTTCTAGCATTATGAAACTATTATCTCTAATTCTAAAACTCACAAAACATGTTATACAGATTGGAATTGAAGACCGTTCTGATACCAATTGTTGGAAATATAAATGTGCGCAACGAAAAATTAACGACGCAGCGGAAAATTAACGGATCTACTTTATTCACAATTGATAACATGCACTATGTAAGTTCCAGAATATAGAACAAGAGAGTGTACCTTGGTGCGGTGAATTTCAAAAACAAAGATCGAAAATTCTCGGGAACACTTTCAATCTTCACTCCAATTCGACTAACACCCAAGATGTGTGGTCTCTCAATCAGTTATATGTGTATGTTTTAGAGAGAATGAGAGAGTGTCCAACACTCACATACAAACCGTTTCATACACTTGCGATTGTTTCAAAATTCTGTATGTTTCTCTCCAATAACTGATTATCTAATTGGACCAGCCTTTTGGGCCTTTCCAATTGGGCTTTAATATGTGGCTTGGAGTGGGACCAAAAAGGAACAAATAAGACACTAGCTCTAATGGGCTTTGGGCTTTTCTGTTAACTCTTGACAAGTTCAAAGTTACCATTAATTATATTTAATACCACTATATAAATTTAATTGCACTCTAGGCCTTATTAATAAATTATATCCCAAGACTTTATTGTACATGCAACCCCTTTATAAAATATTCGTAGTAACACAAAGTCATGAATGTAGACTGCCACTTTGTAGATTACTACATCTTAATCCTTGAGTACCCGGTTTAATCCTTTTAAGTTAGTCATTATATATTTATGAAATCCAATTTCATAAATATATACTTTAGTAATTTTTTACCAAAGTGGTTAGGCCTAACTCTCTAAATAACAAACCCATTAAACTTATCTTAGGAGAATATTTTATATCTCCGTTAAGAGACTATGAATTCCATCTTGAGAATATATGTTCTATTAACACTAAATGTGGCTGCCCAACATATTGAGGTTTTTACCGTTACTTTAGATCTCACTCCTGATATATTAAAGCAACCTACACTTCATGATCAGGTCCATTATTCTCTCAGGATTAAGAGTTCATATAAATAGAAGTCGTGAAATTTATTATTCAATTGACAGTCGTTAGGAGAATAATAAATCTCACAGCAGTCCAGTTCAATATGTCTTAACTCTTAAAACATAACAACATATCAACTAGAAATCTCCACTTCTATGATCAAGACAAATCATCTTAATTGATATGTTATAGTCTTCGCAGATGAAATGCCAAATTTCATCACCGACTACGAACTAAAATTCTGAGTTTACTAAGAGCTTGTGACTTATATCTTTGTGACTAAATCACATACTATGCATCTCATGGACTATATGATAATGTCCGAATATTCATGTTATCATTATTTTAGATAATAATAAAACAACTTTATTAATTACAATATTAAGTCATACATCATGTCATACATAATATAATACATAGCATCATTCAATAGGATTTAAAGGCACTAATCCTAACAATAAGTGCACAGTGAGTTTAACATTTGGGCTCATTGGGGTTCTAACAAAACTAGCAGATTTCAAACCAAACTTTTTCACAAGATTCTTAGCATATTTAGATTGAGATAGGAATATACCTGAATCTTATTGACGAATCTACAATCCAAGGAAGTGAGTTAACTCTCCAATCATGCTCATCTCAAACTCGACTTGCATGAGTTTTGAAAAGTCATGAGCAAGTTCACCCTTAGTCGATCCAAAGATGATATCATCAACATAAATTTAAGCAACTATCAACTCGCCATCTTCCTTTTTGATGAAGAGAGTTTGATTAGCCTTTCCTCTTGTGAACCTATGTGACACCAGATATTGTGTGAGCCTATCATACCAAGCTCTAGGGGCTTGCTTCAACTCATAAAGTGCCTTCTTAAGGTACAACACATGATCCGAAAAGTGTGGATCAATGAATCCTTTTGGTTGTGCCACATGTCTATCTTCTTTAAGTAGCCCATTTAAGAAAGCAGCCTTTACATCCATCTGATAAAGTTAGAACTTCAGATGACATGCCAGGGCAAGAAGAATTCTGATGGACTCCATACAAGCAACTGGGGCAAATGTTTCATCATAGTCTACTCATTCTATTTGAGAGTATCCTTGAGCTACTAGTCAAGCCTTGTTGTGGATCACATTACCCTCCTCATCAGTCTTGTTGCGAAATATCCATTTTGTGCCGATGATGTGCTCACCCTCCAGTTTAGGTACTAAAGTCCAAACATCATTCCTCTAAAACTGAAGCAGTTCATCATGCATTGCTTCGACCCAACTTTCATCCTGAAGAGCTTCCTCAACTTTTGTGAGTTTAACTTGTGACAAATAACAGAAATAAGACACAAAGTTAGCAACACATTTATCAACTTTACGTTTCCTTAATGTGAGTTCATTCATGTTTCCCACAATGACTTTTGGAGGACGATTTAATTTAATCCTGCAGGAAGGTCCCTTCTCTTCATGAGATTCAGAATCTGGTGAAGTGGGTATATCTGCAGAATCTTCCACAACACTGGGAGTATCGGGAGTACTTGGAGATGTAGGGTCTTGTTCAACAATTTCTTAAACTTCCCTAGGCTCAGGAGGAAGAATTTCTTTGGAGAATTCCTTAATACCTTTCTCAGAACTGGAATCTGAAGACTCATCAATAACAACTTTTACTATCTCCATTACCTTCATAGTTCTTTTGTTGTGTACCTGATAAGCCTTGCTTGTGGAGGAATAGCCCAGAAATATATGTTCATCGCTCCGAGAGTCAAAGTTTCCCACATTCTCTTTATCCTTAAGGATGAAACAAGTACTTCCAAAGATTTTGAAATACTTCACATTTAGCTTCCTTCATTTCCATAACTCATATGGAGTCTTCTTGGTACCAATCTGAAGTACACCCTATTAACCGTATGACATACAGTGTTAACAGCTTCTCCCCACAAGTTTCTAGCCATATCTTTGTTGTGTAACATGGCTTAGCCATCTCCTGAATAACCCTGTTCTTTCTTTCTACTACGCCATCTCCTGATCTTGTGCAAAAGGACTCCATATACGAGTTCTCAACTTCTTTACCATGGTCACTTCGAATTCAATCAATCTTCAGGCTCTTTTCATTCTACAGTCTTGTACACAAAGCTTTAATGTGCTTAGGAGCATTAAACTTGGATCGTAGGAGAATGACCCAAGTGTACTTGTGAAATCGTCTACCACAACCATGATGTATCTCTTACCACCAAGAGACTCGGTTCTAGTTGGACCCATAAGATCCAAATGTAGAAACTCCAATGGTCTAGATGTAGCTGATGTATGAGTGCCTGGATGCTTAGCTTTCGTCTATTTCCTAAGCTGGCATGGTCCACACACTACATTGCTCATTCTACTAAGTTTTGGTATTCCCAAAACTGATTCATGCTTAGATACAATAGAAAGATATTTGTAACTAGCATGTCTTATCCGTTGATGCCATAGGTCTTCATTTGGCAAACGAATGCTATTGCACACAATATCAGCATCAGGAACCAATCCATAACAGTTGTCAAGAGTGCGAACACCATTTATGAGTTTCTTTCTAGACTCATCCATGACAAGAAAATTTCCCTTTGAGAATAGCACCATGAAGTCTTGATCACATATCTGACTTATACTCAACAGATTCACCCTCAAACCTTCTACATATAGAACATTTGTAATGTCCAGTATTCCAGGTAGAGAGTTGATTCCCTTCCCTTTAATCTGTGATTTGCTCCCATCACCAAAAGTGACATTGCCACCTTTCTTAGTCTCGAAAACCTTGAAGAGAGATTGGTCTCCAATCATGTGTCTTGAGCAACCACTGTTAAGGTACCACAAACACGTGTCCATAACTTTAAATGCGGACTTCATCATAAAACATACTTCGTGCTTAAATGACAGATCAGTGGGAATGGTGCTTTCTTTCATCTGCCTTTTACAAGCTAAGCCTTTAATTTTTGCTCTTCTCAGACGAACTCCTTTGCACATTTTCATTCTGAGACAGTCTAGTTTCTTCTTAGTTAAGCTGAGATCTTTTCCAATACTCAACATAAGAGAATTCAAATAACTTTTAAACTTTTTTTTTTTTTTTGAGACACTCAAACAAATAGAGATTAGAAAAACAAGATGTATTTGAAAACAAAGATCTCTTCAAACCGGTTACAGCCATGACAACAGGGGTCAATGGATCAACATAGCAAAGATTAACCCTAATTAGAGTGTGCTTGCTCTGATACCACTTGATAGGCCAAAAACGAATTGACCCCTTGTGATGAATTAATTGATTAATTGGCCAAATTTATTAATTAATCAAATTAACATGCAAACGCCCACAGCACAAACAAATCATCAATAACTAAAGTATGTAGTGGAAAATAAATTGACACGGTGATTTGTTTACAAATGGAGAAAACCAACACGGTAAAAACCCCACCGGGTGATTTTAAGGTCACCACTCCTGAAATTCTATTATTATCACAACAAGCAATTACAAGTAAAGGATTTTCAGTACCTTATATCAACCTACAATTGAGACCTTACCCCAATACCCAATTGGACTTGTTCTGTAGTGACAATTGTTGGAAAAATCTGGTTTTTGTATCTCATACAAAAACACACGCAGCGGAAGCAACAAAAAAAAAAAAACGGATCTACTTCAATCATGAATGATAAACATGTAACCATGAATTCTAGAATAAAGAAAAAAATGCGTACCTTGGTGTGGTGAAATTCAAAACCTTGAAGATCAAACATTCTTGGGAAGACTTTTAATCTTTACTCCAATTCCACTTGATGCCCAAGATGTGTGGTCTCTCAATTGGTAACAAAAGGGTGATTAGAGAGTGACAAGAACTCACATATTTTTCATTTCACAATGATGTTACTCTTATAAAATATTCTGAACGTTTTTCCCTTTTGTATCTAACCAATTATCTAATTGGGCTGGCCTTTTGGGCCTTTCCAATTGGGCTTAAATGTGTGGCTTGGAGTGGGACCAAAAGGGACCAATAAGACACTAGCTCCAATGGGCCTTGGGCTTTTCTGTCAACTCTTGACAAGTCCAAAGTTACCATTAACTATTTTTAATACCACTATATAAATATAGTTGCACTCTAGGCCTTATCAATAAATTATTTCCCAAGACTTTATTGTACATTCAACCCCTTCATTAAAATATTCGTAGTAATACAAAGTCAAAAATATAGACTGCCACTTTGAAGATTACTACATCTTAATCCTTGAGTACCCGGTTTAATCCTTTATGTTATTCATATATTTATGAAATCTAATTCCATAAATATATACTTTAGTAACTCCTTACTAAAGTGGTTGGGCCCAACACTCTGAATAACAAAACCCATTAAACTTATCTCAAGGGAATATTTTATATCTCCATTAAGAGATTATGAATTCCATCTTGAAAATATATGTTCCATCAACATTAAATGCGGCTGCCCAACATACTGAGGTTTTGACCGAAACTAATAGATCTCACTCCTGATATATCAAAGCAACCTACATCTCATGATCAGGTCCATTATTCTCTCAGGATTTAGAGTTGATGTAAATAGAAGTCGTGAGATTTATTATTCAATTGACAGTCATTTGGAGAATAATAAATCTCACAGCGGTCCAGTTCAATATGTCTTAACTCTTAAAACATATCAACATACCAACTAGAAATCTCCATTTCCATGATCAAGACAAATCATCGTAGTTGATATGTTATAATCTTCGCAGATGAAATGTCCAATTTCATCACCGACTACGAACTAAAACTATGAGTTTACAAAGAACTTGTGATTTATATCTTTCTGTGACTTTTCACATAAATCACATACTATGCATCTCATGGACTAAGATAATGTCCCATTAGTTCATAAATAGTCTCATATAAATAAACAACTTAATTATTCATGACATGCCAATAAATTGGATTTTAGGGCACAAACCCTAACAACAATTTTTCCTTTTGATGCACAGCTCCTAGTACATGACTAACCAATTGCGCGAATCCCAGTACGCAACTTCAATCACCAACTAGAGAAAGGTTGTTAGCTGCAAAGTTCTTCAGTTCATCCACGATGAAGATCAAGAAGATGCTTGATTAAAAAACCCTACAATGCACAAAACACAGTAACTTCTTCACAAGAATGATGAACTAGGGTGAAACTCTGTCTCCGGTCACAATTTGCTTGAACAAACTTTGCTCAACCTTGTGCAACTTGTGTTCTTTTTTACGACCCTTAAAATAATCCTTTTATATGTCTAGGGTTATGAGAAAAGAAAACCTAAACACATAATCACGGATTAGAGTCAAAACAGAACTGAAAATCTGTTTTTCATAAACCTTGACCGATGCCTATCTGTCGAGCTGCTGTCGAGCCACGGGGCTGAAACAGCTTCTTAAGCTCAATAGATGGCTAGGTGTCAAACTTTAATGATAGGCACTTCTTCAGCTTGAATCTTGGCTATACTTGCATGTTTTCAACACTTGATCTTAAAACACAGTTTCTTAAAGTATTAAACACATCCTAAATCTACCCAAATATAAGTAAAGTGCGTTTTGTTAAAGGATTAGCCAATTACATAAAATAGTGACATATGTTTCTAACAAGTGAATTACATATGTCCTAACATGCAGAAATGTGGCTAAAAAGAAAAAATAAAAATAAAACCAACAAAAAAAGAAAGAAAGATATGATATGCTATGTTGTGTGTTTGTGTCTGGCTATCTGTTTGCAGGAATCACCAGAAGCGCCTTTTCCTTGCCTAGTAACTTGGGTTTGCCTTCGAGTCTTCACCACCATCACCATCACCTCATCATCATCATCATCATTGCCAGGGTAAGCTAGTCCTCTAGGGTCGTACAAGTCCTTCAAGTACTGAGTCACCTCCAGCTTGAGATTCCCAGCTAGTCAAACCAACTCCTCTAGAAAGGTTTGAACAAGTAGTTGAGAAATACAAAAAAGGAAGAAGCAAAGAAAAAAGTGAAAAAGAACTCACCACTCATGTGCCTGGAGCTAGGGGATAACCCATGGCAATAGGATTCCAAGGCATGGGACACGCCCTTGCAAAGCCATCAGGGCTATAAGCATAGACCATCCAAGGTAGATGAAAAGGATCGATAGGAACACTAGGAGAAGGGGTAGCCTAGTTCAAGTGTTTCATTTGAGCGTCACCATATTCGAGAATGCAAAAGAAGAGAGTAGGAATGAAAAGATATGGAAAAAGAAGCATACCTCAACAGTAAGGGAGGGCATGAGGCGAGTACAGTTGAACTCATCATAGTCCAACTCCTCCTTAACCCGGTCAGCATAGGCCACGCTAGGCCTTCACAAGGCGTATTCGGCATCAGTCATAGAGAGCGGGGCAAGCGTGATCTCTAGTGGGTTTATAGGCACTTGTGGTGCATCCTCACCCACCAATTGGCAGTGCACCAGCTCTGCCAAGCAAAGCACCCTCAAACCAGCACCCTCGAAAGGCTACGTGATATCAGAGGTGACAACAACAAATACCTCCAAGTTGGGAGTCGCAGTAGGAAGAACACCAGCCCATGGGTTCCAGTTGATCTGTAACAATGCATGAGGTTAGAAGCAAAACATAAAAAGCATGTAAAGAACATAATAGAAAGCATTAAATTTCACACTTACATCATCGGAAGACAAGCCCTCAAGATAGGCCCTCACGGCAAAAGAGTCCCTAAGACTCAAGTTAGTCCCTTGAACAATAAGACCATATTGAACGGCCCAGTGCTGAAAAGGAAAGGGAGACATGAATACAGTGCACAAGTGAATATAGTTTGCAAGAATACAATGTTCAAGATGGGTACTGTAATACCCCACATACTTTTATTTGAGGTTATTATTATATTTTCTTTTAAAGATAATTGTTGGGCCATAGGTATTTTTTTTTATTAGTAACTGCAGCCCGCTAACACACTAAGCCCACATCTCTAATACAAACTACAGGGTAGAGGAAGAGATAATCAGGGTTTTCATAAAAAGGGTTTTATCAAAGAGGCTAAGAGGTATTTTTTCCTTAGAGTTAATTGAAGAGACAACTGATTGTTCCAGGTATGATTTTTCATCTATTAGAAACAAAGAATTAAAGGATTAAAAATTTTATCTTAGAAACATTAGTGATATGTAGATTTGTTTCAAAGAGATATCTTTTCCTAGAATTTGGTTTACACTTTTGCGTTAGTCTTTGAATCTTAGATTGAGCCACGGAATTTCAAGAATCCGTGATTTTGGCTTTTGGTCTTCTTCAGTTTTGTACATATAAATTAGATATATAATAAGTCAACAATGCTGCCACCGTTTTCCTTACCGTTGGGATTTTGCTATTAAACCATGAATAAGGCTGCATAGTGTTCACACTAGGCTACTCACATTTTGTCAAAGTTCATGTTCTTTGATGGATAAAGTGATGGCCTTGGTAGTCTTTGCCTAGACTTTGACTATTTCCCTACCACAATGAATCATTAGAATCAACACGTCTACAATTTTTTAAAGGCTAATGGCAGACTTGTGTCTTCTATCAAATTCTAATTTATTTCAAAATAATGTTTAGATATTTAAGACATTAGAGCCAATGATATTAAGTCCATGAACAAGTCATATTAGTTTTGCCCCACAGTCTTCATTGAGATATTTATTAAATCCCAAAGTATTGGCTGCTGGGTCTGAGTTTTGATAAAGTTCAAGGAAACATATTCTTGGGTAGAGATGCTTTGCACTAGTGTTAATATTTAGTTCAGCAAGTATAAATTTAGTGAGTCAATTTGTATAAGTCAATAAGATTTATATTTTGTGGAGGATATTAAGAAGTTTTTCGTGATTGATTATAGGTTCTATTTAAGAGTATTTTGAGACTATTTGGAGGGTGTTTCAGCTAGACTTTCAGAGTGATTCAAGTGCTGTAAGTAATTATGCATAATATGCACAAGTTTTGTCCTTTAGGTTCTTAGAAGTTATATGTTTTCAAAAGTTATATTTTTAAGCTTACGTTTTAAAAGTTTATCAAAAAACATTTTTACACTATTGAAAGAGAAATTTTAACTTTTAAATAATGTTTTTTTTTAAATAATGTTTTAAAGAGAAACTTTGGATTTTAAACAAAGTTTTGAACACCTAAATCCCATTTAAAAGGTTATTTCTAAACTAAACTATTTTCCGAAAATAATTGAGTTTCAAAGTAAGTTTTCTATAATGATTCTTGTTCTTTAAATTTGTTAAAACCAAGTGATTTCAGTTATATTCCGATTCTCCAAACGGTATTTAAAATGTTTCTTTTAGCAAAATAAATTTTCAGATTTACTCAAGAATTATAATATATTTATATAAACTCCTCAGTTTCTATTCGTTCCCCAAGAGAGTCAAGCATCTTTTGATTTCTGTTCTATTGTATATTGTGATCTTCGATATGCCTCTGTATTCGAAAAGAAATTGTTAATACCAAGTAAATTATCATATTTTGTATAAGCTTTGCTTTATGATATGTGACTCAAAATAAGTGTTTTTAGAATTGATTAAATATATCAGATATATGTGTAAATCCGCTCACAGGATTGTATGTGAGAATATGTATTGATCCCTTACCAGCAAGGGTTAGATGTTGGTATCCGCTCACAGGATTGTATGTGAGAATATATGATGTGTATATGTGACACTGTGCTCTGATCAATTATATGTATGTGATTTCTAATTATTTTAAGATGTGATTACATGTGTATAAAGTGATTTATTATATGTTTTGGAATGATTATTTTTGATATCATTGAATGAGTTTGTGAATAATCAAAATACTCGTGCTTGGCTTGACTCTATCCTGTTGTGTATTTTGTATAATTACTTACTAGATGTGGCTTACCCCATCAATTACTATTTTTCAGATTAAAGTGTAGTTGGGAATATAGAACCGTTGGGTCGCTTTGTAAGGTGCAAGGTAAAGCATGGAAGTTGTAGGCGATTTCAGTGTTACTTGAAGACTTATAGAATTTTAGTTATTTTTATTTTGTAATTCATGTTTTACGTTTTGGAGACTATTTCTAATTTGTGGAGTTTAGATTTTTGTAAGAGGTTATTTATTAAGAGCATTGTTTCATTGGAGTTTTAAATTATTTTGGATTTAATTATACTTATTGAGTTATGTAAGATTAACAAGTTAGTCATGCATCTAAATTTATGTTCCATGGATTTGGATCGTAACAGTGTTGGTATCAAAGCTCTAGGTTATGACTCTGTAGATAATTAGGACTACGATATTTTTATAAGATGTGGAGGAATAGGCTTGAATTATTATTCATAGGCAAAAGTAGTCTTGAGAGTTTGATAATTGTGAGAAGCTATATGCTTACATGCTTAGAATATTATTAGTAAAGGGTTTAGTTTATCTTGTATATCATGACTTTACTTGTGATCTATTTGATTCTAAGGTGTTGTTTGTTTGGTTATAGGAAAATGCCACCCCGCAATTCTAACCCCTCTGATCTTGAATCCAAATCTGAGAGCCTTGAAGGTGTTTTAAGTGCTATCAGAAGTCTTGCTAAGGTGGTGGAGAAGCATGTTAGTACTAGTGGAACAGTTAAGCCCAAAGATGCTGAGACTGAAGGATGTACTATTGAGCAATTCAGGAAATTGGGTCCTCCTTCATTTTTAGGCAACCCCGATCCTACAGAAGCAGAATCCTGGATAATGCAAATGGAGAAAATTTTTGATGTGATTGGTTGTACTGAAATGCAAAAAGTCTCTTTTGCTTCCTTTATGCTGAAGGGGGAAGCAAAGTATTGGTGGAGATCCACCAAAAAGACCTTGCCACTTGAGGAAGATGAGATATTGACTTGGAGTATTTTCCTTGATGCCTTTTACGAAAAGTATTTTCCAGAAAGTGTGCGAGATGAGAAAGAAGTGGTGTTTATGGAGCTCATTCAAGGGAATAAAACAGTGTTACAGTATGAAGCTAAATTTACAGAGCTGTCTCGATTTGCCCCTCACATTGTGGCTGATGATGTTAGAAAGGCTAAGAAATTTCAGAGGGGACTACGACCAAGTATCAGAACTAGGATGGTAGCCCTACGATTGAAGTCATATTCTGAGGTTGTGGAGACTGCAAAGGTTGTTGAGAAGGAGTGTGAAGACTATCATAGGATTAGGAGTCAGAATAACAAAAGGCCTAAGACTGAAGGGTTTCATAGAGGGAATGAACACAATAAGCAATTTAAGAAGAAGACTACAGCAGAACCAGAGACTAAAGTGGTGCCACAAATAATAGAGGTTTGTCAGAAGTAAGACATCTCCATTTCCAAACATTACTCCTTCTGAACCAATATAAGTTGTCAAAGAATGGAGATTACCTCGGTTTCCTGTGATATGGTCAGTAGCACCGGTGTCGGGAACCACTCAAAGTCCTAGCTATTAGCAATGGTAATAGCAGCAAGTGCTTGTGGTATGTTTTTTGGTGTGAAGGAATGATTAAAGCATTTGAGGGTTGTGTGATTTCGTTTGTTGCATATTTGACATATAGGAACTTCATCCTTATTGTTGGATCTAAAGGGATTATTTGCACTTTGAACTCGTGCATCTGGTTGATTTGGTTTCCTTGAACCAGATTAGAGTCCTTGAGAAAAACAACATCCTTTGGAATTGAAGGAGTTTTCCCCCCATTGTTTTTCTTGTTTTTGTTTGCATGTTGCCATTGAAGGCCATATGAGGTGTAGGTTATGTGTCCAGTTGATGCCTTTCAGAGTGACTCTCCAATAGAGTGACAATCTTTGTGTAAGGTGGGATTAGTGGCCGAAGCATCGTGGTGGTGAACATCTCGTAATCTTTGCCAAGACCATTATAGAGCCACCATGACTTCTTATGGTCTTGTACAGGTTTTCCTATGGCAGCAAGGTCGTCACAAACAGCCTTAAATCTACATAGATATTCTGCCAAGGTGTTAGTACCTCAATTCATAGAGGTGAGCTGCTGCTTGAGTGCAAGGCTTCAATCTGAAGAAACACGGGCAAAGGCATGGACTAATGCATTCTAGACCTCGAATGCAGTATCAAGACCTAATACATTGCCAAGTACTTCTTGGGAGAGGGTGGCTGATAGCCATCCCTTTACCAGGCGATCAGTTTATCACCATTTTAAAAAGCTAGTATTAAGACTCTCTGACTATGAGTTGAATTTCTCAATAGTAACAAACTGCAGTGGTGGCTGCCTCACCTATGATGAAGCCCTGAAGATCATAGATTTCAAGGATGTTTAACATATATGTCTCCCAAAGAAAACAGTTTGTGGATGAAAGTTTGAGTGACACAAAATTAGCGACATTTTGTGTCACAGGGTAAGGGTATTCTTCAGATTGGGTTGAAGACAAAGAGGAGTTTGAGGTGGAAGACATGTTATGGCTATAAACAAAGCAAAGAAAAAAAATCTCTCTATCTCACCTTTAGCTCTAATACCATATAGACAAATTGAGAAAATCTATATCAAGATGAGTTAAAGAGAGATTTTGTATTTACATATATAGGTGAAATACATGCTGAATCAATGAGAATTTAATACACAGTAGTAGTTATATTCCATTTTCAAAGGCTAGAATTGTGAAAGATATGATGCAGAGAATTATGAAGGAGTTGATTTAGAAGCTTTCCAAATTTGTTGGAGCAGATTTTGTATTAGTTTCCATATTAGTACCTATCTGAATTAGCTGATGTTGAATTTTTTGTAGGTTCCATATTTGTTATGTTTTCACAATCATGGGCGAACCCAATGTTAGTACTCTCATTCTGCCCACTACTGACGAGGATTTCTCTAACATGGCTTATCAACTCTTAGGAATTCCTCTTGCTATGGCTTAGAGATGGTGCAAGCTTAACAAGTTGAATATCTGCATGGTTTTCACGTACTTTTCTCAGAAGAATGCTCCTTTGGCTGGGGTGTAGCGCTCTCACTGTCTTAATGCATTTTTTGTATGCCTTCTTGTGAGGTACTTCTTGGTGCATGAGATACCTCATGTAGGTCAAAGGATGCTTTTGGTGGTTATTAATCTTGAGAGGGGAAGTCCTGTAGGCATGTTCTTGGCCAAGATTCTCAATGGTTTGGATGTTGTTCATTGGGAGGAAGCAACTTTCTTCGCAAGGAGCCCGCTTCTCCTTTAGGTATGATCCCTAACTTTTGCCTAGGTTCTCAACCTAGCGGGATTCCTCTAACTTTTGCATGGATTGTCTTTCATTTTTCAACCCATCAAGGCTCTTAATACCTTGATATGCCTAAAATTTTACTTTTCTACATTTTATGATTCTCATGTCCTTTCATTTTGAATTTAATAAATGATTAGAATGTTCCAAATCCCCTATGGAAACAATTTATTATCTTTTAATTTGAGCAATAAGAGAATCAACTATTTTATTATCTTTGCTTATTGTCTTTATTTTTTCCTTTTCTTTCTTTTTCTTTTTTTCTTTTTTTTTTTCCCTTTTCTTTTTTCTATGCCATGTACTTTTTGCCCATCTTGGCTTCATCTTTCCTCTTGGGTCGAAAGTCTCATCTTTGAGTACCTTTAGGATTAGATCTCCCTCCTTAAGGTTTCTTGGTTTCACCTTCTTGTTAAATGCTCTAACAATCCTCTTTTCATAACCTTGTGCATGGTATTATGCTCTAGCTCTTTTCTCATCTATCAAAGCCAATTGTTCTTATCTTTCTTTCATCCACTCTTCTTCTAGGACCTTTTTTTTCCACCAGTACCCTTAAAGATTATATCTCCACATCAATAGGAAGTACCGCTTCATTTCTGTAAACCAAAAAGTAGGGGGTTGCCCCAGTTGATGCATGGATAGAAGTTCTATAACCCCATAAGGAAAAGGGAATCTTTATGGCTAAATCCTTGTATGTTACTACCATCTTGGCTAGGATATTCTTGATGTTCTTGTTGGCTGCTTCAATGACCTCGTTAGTCTGTGGTCGGTACGGTGAAGATTTGTGATGCTTAATGTTTTACTACTCTATAATCCTTCGAACCTCTCCCTCAAAGTGGGAACTATTATTGAATATAAACTCTTGTGGTACCCCAAATCGACAAATGATGTTATTCTCTATGAATCGAGCCACATGCTTAGCTTTTAGCACGGAGTAGGAGGCGACTTCTACCCACTTGGTAAAGTATTCAATTGCCACTAGAACATACTTGTGTCCATTTGAATCCTTAGGGGCTATTCTTCCAATCACATTTATGCCCCAGACTGAGAAAGGCCATGGAGAAGTCATGTTGTATAGCTCACCAGGTGGTACATGGTACAAATTTGCATGTGTTTGGCAATTGTCGAAAATTTTCACAAAATCCACATAATTAATCTCCATTGTATTCCAATAGTACCCTATCCTTAGGATCTTCTTTGCTAACATCCTCCCATTCATGTGGGGACCACAAATCCCTTGATTAGTTTCCTCTATGACCCTTTCAATTTCCTTCTTCTTCAAGTAACAAAGGTGTATACCATCATAGGATCTCCTATAAAGTTGACCTCCATAAAGGAAGTATTACATCACCATCATCCTAATCGAATAACACTCTCTCTTATTGGCATTGTTAGGGTACACTCCCAATTCCAAGAACTTCATAATGTCATAATACATAGGAACTCCTTCTTCTTCTTCTGTAGCCATAACTGAAGACTTTATCCTCCCCTTGTGTACCAACTCATAACTCTACTCAATCTCTAAGGGTCGTGTCTATATTCCTTCGAGTACTTCAACCATGGAGACTAAGGTAGCCAAGGTATCTGCAAACTGATTCTGGGCCCTAGGGAAGATAGTGTATTCAATCTTGTCAAAGGTCTTGGTCAAATTCTCTAAATATTGTTGATAAGGTTTCAAGTGCTCCTCTTTCACCTTCCACAATTTCTACACTTGGGCTATAACTGAAGTCAAATCTCCAAAGAATTCTGTCTCTTTTACCCCTAACTCTCGAAGAGCCTCCATTCTGGCAATACAAGCCTCATACTCTGCCATGTTGTTGGTTGCCTCGAAGTTCAACTTGACAGTCAAAGGTACATGGGATCCATCGAGGGTGATTAAAAGTACTCCTACCCCATTTCCATATTGGTTCACAACTCCATTGAAATACATCTTCCATGCCCCTAGTTCGATGTCCAAAATATCCTTATCTAGAAAATCCTCTTTACCATCCTCTCCTTCAATGGCATTCTCGACACAAAAATTTGACATTGCGCTTCCTTTGATAATTTTTCTTGCCATATACTTCAAATCAAATTCTACCAATAGGATCAACCATCTCGACAACCTTCCATTCAAGGAAGGCTTCTCAAATAAATACTTTAAAGGGTCCATTCTAGCTGCTATCCATACTTGGAAAGGAAGGATGAGTAGCTGCTATCCATACTTGTATAGTTGCTATCCTTACCCTCTTTGTCTTCACTCCTAACTACAACCTTCTCTTGGGAAAGGCGTGGCTTCATCCCATTGTTGCTATCCTTTCCATTTTACACCTAAAGATGAAGATCCCATGGAAAAAGGGAATTGTTGTAGTGCTTGGTGATGGTGAGATCCTAGCTCTCATCCATGGACTTGAAAAGGGAGGAAGTAAGCTTCAAATGAGTGGCTTTAAGTTTTTGAACATGGCTGACTAGAAGGTACTCATTGTAGCAACTACTCATCCTTTAAAGGGTCCATTCTAGCTGCTATATCTTTCATCCTTCAATCCATAGTCAGCCATGTTCAAAAACTCAAAGCCACTCATTTGAAGCTTACTTCCTCCCTCTCCAAGTCCACGGATGAGAGCTAGGATCTCACCATCACCAAGCACTACAACAATTCCCTTTTTCCATGGGATCTTCATCTTTAGGTGTAAAATGGAAATGATAGCAACAATGGGATGAAGCCATGCCTTTCCCAAGAGAAGGTTGTAGTTAGGAGTGATGTCCATCACATAAAATTTCACAATTGTTTCCATCGGACCAATCTTGCAAGGAGCTTTGAAAGTTTCCATAACCTTCCTCGAAGTATTGTCATATGCCCTAATAGTCAAAGGAGAGGGGATGATTGTCTTTACATCTAGCCCAATGGTGAGAGTAGTCCTAAAAGGGCACACATTTAGTGTGGATCCATTATCAATAAGCACCATTGGAACTTTGGCACCCATGCCTAGTGTGAGTGGCCCCTTTGAGAGGGATTTCTTCATCAAAAAGGTGAGGGAAGGATGAAATAGAGCCTCAACCCCGTTGAAAGGTAGCTCTTCTTGTGGACTAGTTTCTATGGGCACCTTTTTCCCATTCAAAGCATCCAAGAGAGCACTACAATACTTGTGAGAAGCCATTAGCAAGCCCCATACGGACACATGAGCTTAAATCTTCTTCAATTGGGTCAAGACCCTATCCTCTTCCTCTTTCTCTTCTTTACCTTTTAGTTTCGTGGGTTTGGACCCTCCTCCTATATTACTACTAGGGTGATCATTCTCTAAAAAGGATGGCTTGTAGTGTTTCCCACTCCTAGTAATATTTTCCACATTGTCCTCAAGGACTCTTTTCTTCAACTCAGTCATTCCTTTGAGGAGTATACCCCACACAGCCACCGTACTCTTCAAAATCTCATCTTCTTCATCCTATATTCCTTGGACTTCTACCGCGTTAACCTCCACGATTTCAATCAACTTTGAACAATCCTAATCGACTTCTTCTATTTGCACCTAATTCTGATACGGAAGAGGAGCTCAGCAAAGGGCTCTTCTTAATGTTAGGCTTGGTAATGATGTTTGGATTCGGGAGGGTTCCATTTTCTATGAGGTCTTGTATTTCATGCTTGAGGCGGAAGCAATGTCAGTCTTACAACCAGGTTTCTAATATAAGTTGCAATAGTCATTAAGGTTCCAAGTAGGAGACAAAGGATTAGGCATAGGTGTGGGGTCTAAAGGTTTAATGAATCCTATGGAGGTTAATTTCTCATATGCTTGGGCAAGGGTCATTTCTAGGTTGGAAAATTCTCGGCGGGCCTCCTTAGTGAAACTTGGGTAGGCTAAAGTTTGTTGAGGTATGATGGCACTTACATTCACGGGGTTAGGTGCTTTAGAAGAGGAAACTCCTCCCCTATATGTCTCCTTGATTGGAGGTGCTCTTACCTTTCTCTAATTGTCCATTATTGATAGCATCCTCAATTCTAGTTCGACAATCATACAATTCCCCAAAAGAACTAATAGGCGATGACACGAGCCTACTATTATATGCTTGAAGCAAATTCTTGATAATCATGTTGATTTGGTTTTTCTCATTCCACCTTGTCATGTATTCAGAAAATATCTCCACTATTCCTTGCTTGGTCGTCTCTAATCCCTTAGAGTCACATCAATCATAGTATTGAAGATGAATTTATCCACAACCAACTCTAATAGCTCATTCCACACTTTGGTTTTAGTTAGGTCCAAGCTATAGTTCCACCTTAATGCACCTCCCACAAGTGAGAGAGGAAATGCATGCAAAGTTTGCTACTCATCCAATCCTTTCATTTCAGCAATGCTTAGATACCTCCTAACATGTTGCTTTGGGTCTTTAGTTCTATCAAACTTTTCCACATCGGAGATCTTGAACTTTGGAAGTAATGCAATGGGAGTCTTAGAGCTTATGCCTGTTGGAAAAGTAAATGTGTGCAGCAGAAAAATTAACAAATCTACTTCATTCACAATTGATAACATGTACTATGTAAGTTTCAGAATATAGAACAACATAGTGTATCTTGGTGTGGTGAATTTCAAAACAAAGATCAAAAGTACTTGAGAACGCTTTTAATCTTCACTCCAATTCTACTAACGCCCAAGATGTGTGGTCTCTCAATCAGTAAAGAATAAAGAATTTTCACAAATATACATGAGCATTGAATATAAGATTTATTTTATTTTTTTAGCTATATTGATTTAAAGTAAAGAATTATAGAAATATCACAAATAGATTTGAATATTGAATATATGATTATATATACGTATTTGAATAAGATATATTTTTGTTAGAAACTATGATTTCATATATATGATTATGAATAATCTGACTATGAATTTATTCTGATACCGAGCCAATGGGGGTTATTCATTGGTACACTGATACTCAAACCAGTGGGGGTTATTCATTGGTACTCTAATACCCAAACCAATGGGGGTTATTCATTGGTATTCTGATACCCTAACTAATGGGGGTTATTCATTGGTACTCTGATGCCAATGTGGGTTATTCATTGGTGCTCTGATACCCAGTCACGGGGATATAGCATGACCAAGGTCATAAGATTGTTAACGATATGAATTACGTTTGAATATTGAATTATTTTGAGTCCTTAAAACTACATATATGATTTTGAAAATGTTTGAGTATTTGAACTATTTTAAGTCACTAAAACTACTTATGTGTTTTTGACACCTATTGTAAGGTATAGCTTTTAATATATGGAAAATTGACTAGTGTCTAAACCATCTATGATATATTTGTAATAATTAAAATATGTGATCTATGTGCAACTTATTATTTTAAGACTATGAAACTTCCTCAATTATTTTGAAAACACATAGCATATTATAACTTTTGAAAACACATATTACATCTCATACTTTACAGATCTATTGCTTGATGGAACTTATTAGGATTTTTGTTACTTATTGGGTTGTCAGCTCACCCCTTTTTCCCCTCCAGTTTCAGATTGTGAAGAAAAGCAAGTTGTGGGAGTTTTAATGTTGTGTTGTGAGCAAGGAAAGAAGCTTACTGATTTTAGAATTAGGTGGTTTTCTAATAGTTTTAAATGTATTGGCATTATGTACATGAGGTTTGGATTTTGTTCCAATTAAGTTATACATCATGTCATACATAATATAATACATAGCATCATATAATAGGATTTTAAGGCATTAATCCCAACAATCTCCCACTTGCTCTAAAGACTATTGTGCACTAATCTAACTCTCATTCCCTCCAAATGTGACTCGAAGGTCCTTTGAGGCAAGGCTTTGGTAAAGGGATCTGCTAGATTATCTGCACTTTCAATCTTTGCTACCACCACATCTCCACGAATGATAATATCTCTAATGATGTGGTACTTTCTCTCAATGTGCTTTCCTTTCTTGTGATTCCTTGGATCTTTTGATTGTGCAACTGCACCACTATTGTCGCATGACAATGTGATGGGAATTTGCTCCATTATTACTACACCAAGGTCAGAAAGGAATTTCTTGAGCCATACAGCTTCCTTTGTTGCTTCACAAGCAGCAATGCATTCTGCTTCCATGGTGGAGTCCGCAATACAAGATTGCTTGACACTCCTTCAAGTTATGGATCCACCTCCCAGGTGAAAACACATCCTGATGTGGATTTTTTGAAATCTAGATCCGATTGAAAGTCTGAATCTGTATAACCAATGGGTATCAAATCCTCACTTAGGTAAACAATCATATAATCTCTCGTTCTCCGTAGATACTTGAGAATGTGCTTTACAGCTTGCCAATGTTTTGGTCCTGGATTTGATTGATATCGGCTGACCATGCCAACTGAATAACAAATATCCGGTCTCGTACAAAGCATGGTATACATGAGACTTCCTACTGCAGAAACATAAGGAACTTGTCTCATCAAATCTACTTCCTCTTGATTCTTAGGTCTTTGGTCATCAAACAAAGGAACTCCATGTCTAAAAGAAAGTAATCCTTTCTTGAAGTTTTAAATGCTAAACCGTTCTAGAACCTTATCTATATATCCAGCTTATGATAAGCCTAACATCTTATTCTTGCGATCTCGCCAAAACTTGATCCCTAGAATAAAGTTAGCCTCACCCAAGTCCTTCATATCAAATTGGCTTGACAACCAAACCTTTACTGATGACATTACCCTTATATCATTTCCAATGAGTAGAATATCATCAACAGAAAGCACTAAGAACATTACTACTTTATCTTGATGTCTTTTGTACACACATGGTTCATCAAGATTTTGTTCAAAACCAAATAATTTGATTGCTTTATCAAATCTAATGTTCCATGACCTAGATGCTTGCTTAAGTCCATAAATGGACCTTTTCAACTTGCATACCAAATGCTCTTGGTTCTTTGCTATGAAACCTTCCGGTTGCATCATATAGATTTCCTCTTCAAGTTTGCCATTTAGAAAAGTAGTCTTGACATCCATTTGCCAAATCAGTTAATCATAATGAGCAGCAATGGATAAGAGAATTCTGATAGATTTAAGCATTGCTACTGGCGAAAAGGTTTCTTCATAATCAATACCTTCTTTTTGTGTGTACCCTTTCACCACTAGCCTTGTTTTAAAGGTTTCAACCTTTCCATCTATCCCTCTCTTCCTTTTGTAAACCCATTTGCAACCAACAAGTTTAATGACGTTAGGCACCTTTACAAGATCCCAAACTTGATTGGAATACATGGAATCTAAATCAAATTTCATAGCTTTGACCCAATGATGTGCATCTATATCATTCATTGCTTCATCATATGTGTAGGGATCTGATTCAGCATCTTCTAAGATAGCTTCATAAGTTTTTCCCAAACCTATGAATCTTATAGGAGGCCGAACAATTCTCCCACTACGACGAGGTACCTGTGTACTAGACATCTCATGAGCAGTATCTTGTGGTGTATCTAATACATCCACATCATCCCTAGTTTAATCTATTGGTTGTTTATTTACAGGTTCATTCATTTCAGCCAATGCAACTCTACTTCTAGGAGTATAATTATTCATAAAGTCATTTTCCAAGAATTTGGCATTTATGCTAACAAACACTTTATT
Source organism: Quercus glauca (assembly GCA_023736055.1). Classification (NCBI taxonomy): domain Eukaryota; kingdom Viridiplantae; phylum Streptophyta; class Magnoliopsida; order Fagales; family Fagaceae; genus Quercus; species Quercus glauca. Next base: position 55,095,840 of record CM043316.1, read on the forward strand.
ATCTTTATGAATATAGAATAAACTTCCAACAGTTCCTTTTGGATACACTACAAAGAAGACCACTTCTGTTTTAGGCTGTAACTTGTCAGACTTTCCTTTCAACACATGTGCTGGACAACCCAAAATACGAAGATGTCTCATACTAGGCTTACGCCCATTCCACAACTTAACAGGTGTTTTAGGAATAGACTTTGAAGGTACTAAATTCAGAAGATACATTGCAGTATTTAAGGCATATCCCTAAAAAGAAATTAGTAGAGTTGAATAACTCAACATAGACCTAACCATATCTAAAAAAGTCCTATTCCTTCTTTCTACTACACCATTTTGTTGTGGAGTTCCAAGTGCAGTCAATTGGGATACAATCCCATTTTCAATTAAGTAATCCTTAAAATCCCCAAGAAGGTATTCGCCACCACGATCAAATCGAATGACCTTTATGTGTTTGCCTAATTGATTCTCAACTTCAGCCCTAAACTCTTTGAACTTTTCAAAGGTTTCGGACTTCCGTTTCATTAGGTACACATAACCAAATCTAGAGTAATCATCAGTGAAAGTAATGAAATACTCATAGCCACCTCTTGCCTGGATTGACATAGGACCACATACATTTGAATGTATTAAAACTAGCAAATCTTGGGTTCTTCTAACTTTTGCATTAAAAGGTCGTTTGGTCATTTTACCTTCCAAACAAGATTCACAAACTAGAAATTCATCAAAGTCCATGGGCTGTAAAAAAACCATCTAGGATCAGCCTTTGAATCGTATTTGAATTAATATGACCTAAACGTAAGTGCCAAAGATATGCATCACTAGTAGAAGGAAACTTTCTCTTTAATGATTTTACATGAGAGTCATTATCTAATACAGAATTATATAATTCATGTTTATCAGGAGTTAAAATATAAAGACCATCAACAACATTGCCAGAACAGATAAACACTTAACCCTTCTTTATTACAATATTGTCTTTAAGGATAACACAATATCCATGTTTACCGAAATAAGTTGCAGAAATTAAATTCCTACGAACATTAGGTACATACACACAATCTTCTAATATTAAAACTCTATATTCAAAACACAAATTAAAAACACCAACAGCTACAACTGGAATCCTGCTCCCATCAGCCAAAGTAAGAAATAATTCTCCTTTATTAAGTTTTCTGGTCTCCTAGAATCTCTGCAAAGAATTGCAGATATGATTAGTACAACCTGAATCCACACACCAAGAATCTGTGGGGTTTTGTACTAAACATATTTCAAGGAGGAAAGAATTTTTCATACTCTTATTATTGGCAGCCTTGAATTTTGGACAATTCCTCTTCCAATGTCCTTTCTCGCGACAATGGAAACATTTTCCTTTGAGCTTTTTTCCTTTATTAGCAACCCTTAAGGCAATTTGTTTACCCTCTTGCTTGGTGAAGTCCTTCTTCTTCTTCTTACCCTTACCTTTCGACTTAGGTTGAGAAGTAGAAGCTTCACCTACATTGGCTTCAACATTAGAAGTACCAAGGATGCCTTCCGCCGCTACCAATTCATTCATTAATTCAGAAAAAGTATAAATCTTTTTGTTCATGTTATAATTAAGTTTGAATTCCTTGAATGATTCCGGTAGTGACTGGAGTATCATATCCACTTGGGATTCTCCATCAATATCAGCACCTAAAACCTCCAATGTATTCAGATTAGAGATCATTGTTAGACAATGCTCCCTAACTGAACCGCCTTCAGCCATTTTGGTATTGTAAAATTGCCTCATGGTTTCTTGCCTTGCAGAATGGCCTTGCTCACCAAACATCTCCTTCAGACTTAGCATAATATCCGAAGCTAGTTCTACATTCTACATTTGATACTGTAGAACATTTGAGATAGATGCTAGGATGTAGCACTTGGTCATCTCATTAGATTTCTGTCAACGATCATATTGTTGTTTTTCCTCAAGAGGAGCAAATGAAGGAAAGCTAGGACATGGTTTAGTAAACACATATTTGTGCTCTTCAACAGTAAGAACTATGTCCAAATTTCTTTTCCAGTCAACATAATTGGATCCAGTCAGTTTGTTTTGATTAAGAATGATAACAAGTAAGCTAAATGGTGTCATGTTCAAATCTGAAAACAATAACCATGAATATAATAAGTAAACTGGAAAGTATCAATTTAGCATATAAACATATAGTATGGAACCTTAATAAAACCATAATATAATATACGCAACGACAACCCAATCCCATAGTCAATATCCCTTAGCATAGAGTGAATATTAAATACTATGATTAATTGAGAACTATTCTCTTTATTGGTGCTATCATGATAACTCTTATCAAACACTAATAATATGTCGTTATACGTTTGGCCTCTAATAGTTATAGTAAGAACTCAGCATAGAGGATACTACAATATTTAGTCTAGTGTGTACCATTGCCTAGAATCATATGTAGCCACATTTCATCCCCTTAACATGCTTATTTTGCAGTACCATGATACAAAACACCCTCCGCATGGAATGCAAAGCTTGAAACTAAGACAAGGTGTTTGATCAAATTACTATAAACCAAGAAATTCAATTTTGTAGTACCATGAAATAAATACTCTCCACATGGAATGCTAAGCTCGAAGCAAAGACAAAGTATATATTTTACACTACTATAAACCAACAATGAAGGCCATGAGATCCAACCTTTGTATCTCTCTCCCACTGGATGTTTTAAATTAAAGGTTTTTATTTTGTAAACATGTGTAAACCAATCACACAGCCTTGCACTTTATACATGTGAAAACACTTAGAAAAATTCAAAAAAAATTCCCAAGCTCGATAGCTGCTGAACAGCTTCTCGATCGATCGAGAAACAATCTTGCTAGCTCGACAGCTGCTCGATAATCGGTCAATCGATCTAGAAATCTCATGTTTGCTCAATCGATGCTCGACAGCTTCTCGATTGATCGAGCTTTTGAATCACCAGGCTCAATCAATGCCCGATAGCTGCTCGATCGATCGAGTTTCATGAATTTTGAATTTCCAGAATTTTTCTAAGGCAGTTTTTTTAACGTTTTTTATGAACAAACAACCATCTTATGAACATGATAGACAAAGATTGATATTAAAACTAAATTTCATTGATGCTATAGCCTTAAACTTCAATTTAACATACTTAAATTCAAATTTAAACAACATCATAACATCAATATCAGTTTTTATCAAATCATAGTTTCAACAACCATGCAGAAAATTAAATACAAGTATAATCTTCTAGCATTATGAAACTAGTATTTCTAATTCTAAAACTCATAAAAACATGTTATACAGATTGGAATTGATGACAGCTCTGATACCATTGTTGGAAAAGTAAATGTGTGCAACGGAAAAATTAACAGATCTACTTCATTCACAATTAATAACATGCACTATGTAAGTTTTAGAATATAGAACAAGAGTGTACCTTGGTGTGGTGAATTTCAAAACAAAGATCAGAAGTACTCAGGAACAATTTTAATCTTCACTCCAATTCCACTAACACCCAAATGTGTGGTCTCTCAATCAGTTATATGTGTATGTTCTAGAGAGAATGAGAGTGTCCAACACTCACATACAAAAAATTTCATGCACTTATGATTATTTTTCAAAATTCTGTATGTTTCTCTCCTATAACTGATTATCTAATTGGGCCAGCCTTTTGGGCCTTTCCAATTGGGCTTTTATATGTGGCTTGGAGTAGGACCAAAAGGGAATAAATAAGACACTAGCTCCAATGGGCCTTGGGCTTTTCTGTCAACTCTTGACAAATCCAAAGTTACCATTAATTATATTTAATACCACTATATAAATATAATTGCACTTTAGATTTTGTTAATAAATTATATCTCAAGACTTTATTGTACATACAATCCCTTCATAAAATATTAGTAGTAACACAAAGTCATTAATGAAGACTGTCACTTTGTGAATTACTACATCTTAATCCTTGAGTACCCCGTTTAATCTTTTAAGTTATTCATTATATACTTATGAAATCCAATTTCATAAATATATATACTTTAGTAACTATTTACCAAAGTAGTTAGGCCAAACTTTCTGAATAACAAACTCATTAAACTTATCTCAAAGGAATATTTTGTATCCCCATTAAGAGACTATGAATTCCATCTTGAAAATATATGTTCCATCAACACTAAATGTGGCTGCCCAACATACTGAGATTTTAACTGTTACTTTAGATCTCACTCTTGATATATCAAAACAACCTACATTTCATGATCAGGTCCATTATTCTCTCAGGATTAAGAGTTCATGTGAATATAAGTCGTGAGATTTATTATTCATTTGACAGTCGTTTGGAGAATAATAAATCTCACAGCGGTCCAGTTCAATTTGTTTTAACTCTTAAAACATATCAACTAGAAGTCTCCACTTCTATGATCAAGACAAATCATCTTAGTTGATATGTTATAGTCTTCGCAGATGAAATGCCCAATTTGATCACCGACTACGAACTAATATTCTAAGTTTACAAAGAACTTGTGATTTATATCTTCTATGACTTTTCACATAAATCACATACTATACATCTCATGGACTATATGATAATGTCCAAATATTCATGTTACCATTATTTCAGATAATAATAAAACAACTTTATTAATTACAATATTAAGTCATACATTATGTCATACATAATGTCATACATAATATAATATATAGCATCATATAATAGGATCCTAGGGCATTAATCCCAACAATGCCACCCATATTGTAGAGACAATCATCCATCCCTTGGGCCTTGCTAAAGGTCAATTGCATCTTTTCCATCTTCTCCTTTATAGCCTTGATGTCCACAGTGAGCATCTCAAATTTCTTATTCCTTTCATATTCGGCCTTATCCCTTTTATCCCAATCTTCGTCTTCATCACGTGTATCCACATGTATGTACTTCTTGAGTTTGCTCTCCTCTAGCTTGGTGAGACGACTCCCTATTTTTTTGAGAATGTCACTTTATTCTTCTATTGCCTTGAATATCTTTTATGCAGTTGTGTCATTGATCGGAGCAGCCATTACTTCTTAAGATCCTTTCCCTTGCAATGTCTCCTCTTGGAATACCTCTTCTTGATATGTTTCCTCAATTTTGACCAAACGCCTTTCGTTCTTTTCACAAACCTAAATTGGAGTAGGGACATACTTTCTTGATCTTGGTGGTGCAATGGTGCCTGAAAAGAAGTCCCATTTTATTAAGCCTATGTCCCAATTAAAGGGTTTTTTTCATTAGATGTTTTTAGAAAAGCCTTTTAAGTCCATTTTAATGAATGCCTAATTACGAAGTCACTCCCTTTCCTCTCATGAACCTTGTCCCTTGTTTCATTGGGCTCTAGTTCATTTACAATAAAGCTCGCTCTTACTCTCATGGGCTTTCATTAGGATGTGCTTAAAAATTTTCAACCCTTTGTCTCAAATATGAGTTTACAATGTATCCATCACCTTTGGGCTCTTCTTCTTCTCATTCATTATCATCATTTTTTTTGAAGTAGCCTTCTAGCTATGGTATATTTTAGTTCTAATCATGCAACAAGGAGGCTAAGATTCAGGAATTTCATATTGGCTTTATAGGATATTGGATACTAAGTCCATAGCATACTTGCTACCTTAGGCCCAAGGTTCTCCTTTTCAAGAGGTCATTTGATTTGGGCTTATGATAGCCATTAGGCTATAGTCTTATGAACCTTTCAAGTTAAGATATGCCTTTGGATTTTTGGGATAAGCCTCTTATATGTGAGAGCTTTTTTTCTTTTATCCCAATATCTTAGGGTATGCCATAACTCTTGGGTTATCCTCAAGCTTTTACATCTTTTATTTTGTCCTTTAGAAATAGGTGAATACAAGATATATAGTTGAACAAACAAGAGATATAAAATGGTACCCTCCTATTGATAGGATCTAGGATCTCTCTAAGCGTGGGTAGGCTCCCCAAAGCTAAAAGGATAGATCAATAAGTCACTCACAACAAGGTGGGCCATGATTCCAAACAAAGGCCTAAGTGGACCTTTATGGATTGGTGGCAAACCGTTAACGTACTCAAAGCTCATCATAGGCAATGACACAAATTGTGAGTTGGTGGGATGAACTTTGAAAGACTTTGGCCAAATGGAGCGTACTTATCTTCCTATTGTAGACACTGCATTTTGCACCCCTTATGACTTGGGCCCCTGTTCCCCAATGATGCTAAAATTTTAAGACTCAAGGTTGGTTTAGTGCCCAATCAGATGTTAAATTGACTTAAGAAATGTTAAAATAAAAAATATAACTTTTAATAGGCAAATAAATCTATTTTTCAAAAAGTAAAGCCAAGGAAATCCTCAGCCTGCGCATGCACGAATCAACCTGCTCACCCGGCTAAGATGCATGTGCACGTAGGCCCAAGCCTCTGAGTGCATGTAGGGTTCCAGAAACTAGAGAGACAAGTTTTTTGAATTAAAGACAGAGGTTTGAAACGAATCTGGTCTGGGAGCTGTTCCAAACCCCCATTTCACAATATAAATAACCATACATGGTACCCTTTCAAAAGACACAAAAATCCTAAGGGAAAACACTAAGATTCATTAGAAATAGTGAATCAAAGAGGGAGTTTTTCACAAAACATCCTCCAGTTAATTTTCTTTTGATTGAGGCCTTTTCTGGCCTTGATCTTCGAGTTTAAGATTACTAATCACTATTGTTTTTAATTCTGAATAGATTTGACTGAAGGGAACGGTCAAAATCAAGCCTAGGAGCTTTTGTTTTGAGGTATTGAGTTGTAAACTCTTTTTCTGTTTTAATCTTTTTATTAATCTTGTTTCTTTTCTTGTTTTAGGTTTTAATATGTTTACATAGCTTAGTTTTAGATAGCCTCTGTATTTCTAAGCATGTTAGGTTGTTAGATTTATTGTTTTGAAGTTTGCTCTATTTTCTGTGCTTGCTGCGTTTCTGGGCTAGGGTTTCTGAGCAAGCCTGCGTATGCATGTGCACGTAGGTCAAAGTATGCGTATGCATACATTTGACCTGCGCACGCTGGCCACTACCCAGAAACCCTAATTTAGGTTTTCTTCGCTTGTTTCACATGTTATTCCTTTTTTTTAATTCCTTTTTATAGATATTGGTCCCTATTCTATGTTTATTGCTTATTTGTCTTTCACATGTTTAAATTAGGGTTTATCTTTGGTTTCTTTGTTTTGATACCATGAACACGCATTCACATGTTCATGCATTAATGCCATAGGTCCTTTGATGCAGTAAGGTAAGTGAGGTAAGTCATGTACATGCATTTGTTTGTGACATAATCTTGTTTAAGTTTGATGAATAGAATATGGTGATTTGAATATGCATGTTTGCATTCTTAATGTTTCTTAATGATCCCTTGATGATACCACGATTGTTTGCTGCCTTTGTTCTGCCTTGATTTAATGTTTATATGCTTTTGCCTTCGATATGATGACATGATGCTAGATGAATGCTAGGTTGATATGACGCGATGCTAGATGAATGCTAGGTGATAGATGCATGTTAGGCTATATTATGAGTCGAGTACTGTTTCTCCCGACCCAAGTTACAGCGTTTCCGAATAAATAGTAAAAAAAATTCAAAATATTAAAAAACATTATTCTCACTTTATTTAGGGCTAGAATGGAGCAAGATAGGCCGAAAAAGCGATAAAATTTTTTTTCAAACTGAGTACAGTTTCTACCTTACCCTTACTAAAGCATTCTCAAAAAAAATCAAAAAATATATTTAAAAAATTAAAAATATCGTTCTGATCAAATTTCAAGCCAAACTAGGCCAGGACAACTAGAAAACGAGATTAAAAAAAAAAAAAAATTCATTCCGGGTACCGTTTCTGCCAACCCAAGTTACAGTGTTCCCAAAAAAATAGTAAAAAAATTCAAAATTTTTTTTAAAAAAAAAAAACATCATTCTCACTTAATTTCTAACCAAACCAGACTGGGATAGTCTAAAAAGGTAATAAAAAATTTTCATAACAAATACAGTTTCTACCTTTCCCGTGCTAGAGCATTCTCCAAAATATTCATAAAAAATATTAAAATAATTCAAAAAAATTAAAAATATCATTCTACCCAAATTTTATGCCTAACCGGGCCAGGACAAGAAGAAAACAAGATAAAAAGAAATTTCGTTACGGGTACGGTTTCTCCCGACCCAAGTTATAGCATTTCCAAAAGAATAGTAAAAAAATTCTAAAAATTAAAAAACATCATTCTCGCTTTATTTGGGTTCAAAATGGACCAAGACAGGCTTAAAAAGTGATAAAAAAATTTTCAAACCAAGTACAGTTTTTACCTTATCCTTGCAATTCAAAAAAAAATATTTAAATAATTTAAAATTTTAAAAATATTATTCTGTCCAAATTTGAAGCCAAACCGGGCCAGGATGTGTAAAAAATGAGATAAAAAGAAATTTCGTTCCGAGTACCGTTTCTACCAACCCAAGTTAAAGCGTTCCCAAAAAAATAGTAAAAAAAATTCAAAAAATTAAAAAACAACATTCTCGCTTTATTTCTAACCAAACCAAACCGGAAAAGCTTAAAAAAGAGATAAAACAAAATTTGTACCGGGTATGGTTGCTACCTTTCCCGTGCAAGAGCATTCAAAAAAAATATTTAAATAATTCAAAAAAAAATTAAAAATATCGTTCAGCCCAAATTTCATGCCAAACTAGGCCAGAACAAGAAGAAAACGACATAAAAAGAAATTTTGTTCCGGGTACTGTTTCTCCCGACCCAAGTTACAGCGTTTCCAAAAAAATATTTAAAAAATTAAAAAACATCATTCTCGCTTTATTTAAGGCCAAAATGGACTTGGATAGGCCGAAAAAGCAATAAATTTTTTTTTCAAACCGAGTACAGTTTCTACCTTACCCTTGCTAGAGCATACTCAAAAAAATTCAAAAAATATTAAAAAAATTAAAAATATCGTTCTGCCCAAATTTCAAGCCAAACCGGGCCAGGACAAGTAGAAAATGAGATAAAAAGAAAATTCGATCCGGGTACCGTTTCTGCCAACCCAAGTTACAGCATTCCCCAAAAAATAATAAAAAAATTCAAAAAATAGCATTCTCACTTTATTTCCGACCAAACCGAACCGGGATAGCTCGAAAAAATAATAAAATTTTTTTCGTACCGAGTACAATTTCTACCTTTCCCGTGCTAGAGCATTCTAAAAAATATTCATAAAAATGTTTAAAACATTCAAAAAAATTAAAAATATCATTCTACCCAAATTTTATGCCAAACCGGGCCAGGACAAGAAGAAAACAAGATAAAAAAAATTTTCATTCCGGGTACCTTTTCTACCGACCCAAGTTACAGCGTTTCCAAAAAAATAGTAAAAAAATACAAAAAATTAAGAAAAATAATTCTTGCTTTATTTCTGACCAAACCGGACCAGAATAGCTCAAAAAAGGGATAAAAATATTTCGTACTGAGTACAGTTTTTATCTTTCACAAGCTAGAGCATTCTCAATAAAAATTCAAAAAAAAATATCAAAATAATTCAAAAAAATTAAAAATATCGTTCTGCCCAAATTTCATGTCAAATCGGGGTAGGACATAAAGAAAACGAGATAAAAACAAATTTCATTCCGGGTACCGTTTCTCCCGACCCAAGATACAACGCTCCCAAAAAAATAGTAAAAAAATTTAAAAGATTAAAAAATATCATTCTCGCTTTATTTATGGCCATAAAAGACCAGGATGGGCCGAAAAAGGGATAAAAAATTTGTCGTACCGAGTACAGCTTCTACCTTACCCTTGCTAGAGAATTCACAAAAAAAATTCATTCATGATTTATTTCTGACCAAACCTGACTGGAATAGCCTTAAAAAGTGATAAAAAAAAATTTTCGTACCGAGTACAGATTTTACCTTTCCCTCGCAAGAGCATTCTCAAAAAAAAAAAAATATTAAAATAATTCAAAAATATTAAAAATATTGTTCTGCCCAAATTTAAAGCCAAACCGGTACAAGACAAGATCAAAAAAAGATAAAAAAAATTTCGTTCTGGGTACCGCTTCTCCCAACCCAAGTTACAGCGTTCCCAAAAAAATACAAAAAATTAAAAAAAAAAATGATTCTCACTTTATTTTTCACCAAACCTGACTGGGATAGCCCGAAAAAGCAATAAAAAATTTTTCATACCCGGTACAGTTTCTACATTTCCCGTTCTAGAGCATTCACAAAAAAAATTAAAAAATATATATATAAATAAGTCAAAAAAATTCAAAATATTGTTCTACCCAAATTTCAAGCTAAATGGGCTAGGACAAGAAGAAAATGAGATAAAATGAAATTTCGTTTCAGGTACCATTTCTCCCGACCCAAATTACAGCGTTCCCAAAAAAATTGTAAAAAAATTTAAAAGATTAAAAAACATCATTCTCGATTTATTTATGGCCATAAAGGACCAGGATGGGCCAAAAAAGGGATAAAAAATTTGTCGTACCGAGTACAACTTCTACCTTACCCTCGCTAGAGCATTCACAAAAAAATTCAAAAAAAAAAATTAAAATAACTCCAAAAAACTCAAAATATTGTCCTGGCCAAATTTCAAACCAAATAGGGCCAGGACAAGAAGAAAACTAAACAAAAAGAAATTTCGTTCCGGGTACTGTTTCTCCCGACCCAAGTTACAGCGTTTCCAAAAATATAGTAAAAAGATTTTAAAAATTAAAAAAACTCCATTCTCACTTTATTTCTGACCAAACCAGACTAGGATTGCCTAACAAAGTGATAAAAAAAATTTCGTACCAAGTACAGTTTCTACTTTACCAATGCTAGAGCATTCTCAAAAAAAAATTCAAAAAAAAATATTTAAATAAATCAAAAAAGTAAAAAATATTGTTCAGCCAAAATTTCATGCCAAACCGAGCGAAGACATGAAGAAAATGAGATAAAAATAAATTTCATTCCGAATACTGTTTCTCCGGACCCAAGTTACATCGTTCCCAAAAAAATAGTAAAAAAATTCAAAAATATCATTCTTGCTTTATTTCTGACCAAATCGGACTGGGATAGCCTGAAAAAGTAATAAAAAAATTTCCGTACCAAATACAGTTTCTACCTTTCCCGTGCTAGAGAATTCTCAAAAAAATTCAAAAAAAATATTTAAAAAATTCAAAAAAATTAAAAATATCATTCTGTCCAAATTTCATGGCAAACCGAGGCAAGACAAGAAGAAAACCAGATAAAAAAAATTTTGTTCCGGGTACCGTTTCTCCCGACCCAAGTTGCGCCGTTCCCAAAAACATAGTAAAAAAATTCCAAAAAAAAAAAAAAAAACATCATTCTCGCTTTATTTATGGCCATAACGGATCAGGATAGGCCAAAAAAGGAATAAAAAATTTTTCGTACCGAGTACATATTTTACCTTTCCGCAAGAGCATTCTCAAAAAATTTCAAAAAAATATTAAAATAAGTCAAAAAAATTCAAAATATTGTTCTACCCAAATTACAGTGTTTTCAAAAAAATAGTAAAAAAATTCACAAAATTAAAAATGATCATTCTTGCTTTATTTTTGACCAAACTGGATTGGGATAGCCATAAAAAGCGATAAAAAATTTTCCTACCGAGTACAGTTTCTACCTTTCCCATACTAGAGCAATCTCAAAAAAATTAAAAAAAAAGATATTAAAATATTTCAAAAAAAATTAAAACTATCGTTCCGCCCAAATTTCAAGCCAAACCGGGCCAGGGCAAGAAGAAAACAACATAAAAAGAAATTTCGTTCCAAGTACTGTTTTTCCTGACCAAAATAATAGCGTTCTCAAAAAAGTAGTAAAAAAATTCAAAAAAAAAAAAAAAAACATCATTCTCACTTTATTCTGACCAAATCGAACCGGAATAGCTTTAAAAAGCGTTAAAAAAAATTTCGTACAGATTCTAAAAAAATATTCAAAAAAATATTAAAAAATTTTAAAAATATTAAAAATATCATTCTGCTTGAATTTCATGCCAAACTAGGGTAGGACAAGAAGAAAACGAGATAAAAAAAAATTTCGTTACAGATACCGTTTCTTCTGACCCAAATTACAGTGTACCCAAATAAATAGTAAAAAAATTCAAAAACACAAATTTTTCTTTATTTCTAATCAAATCGGACTGGATAACCTGAAAAAGAGATAAAAAAATTTTCATTCCGAGTACAGTTTCTACTTGTCCCGTGCTAGAGTTTTCTAAAAAAAAATTCAAAAAAATTAAAAATATCATTCAGCTCAAATTTCATTCCAAACCGGGCCATGACAAGAAAAAAATGACATAAAAAAAATTTTTCGTTCCGGGTAACGTTTCTCCCGACCCAAGTTACAGCATTTCCAAAAAAATAGTAAAAAATATCAAAAAACAAAAAAACATAATTCTTGCTTTATTTAGGGCCAAAACAGACCAGGATAGGCCGAAAAAGTAATAAAATTTTTTCGAACTGAGTACAGCTTCTACCTTACCCTTGCTAGAGCATTGCCAAAAAAATTCAAAAAAAAAATATTAAAATAATTTAAAAAATTAAAAATATCGTTCTGCCCAAATTTCAAGCCAAACCGGACCAGAACAAGTAGAAAACGAGATAAAAAGAAATTTCGTTCCGGGTACCATTTTTCCCGACCCAAGTTACAGCGTTTCCAAGAAAACAGTAAAAAAATTCAAAAAATTAAAAAACATCATTCTTGCTTTATTTAGGGCCAAAACGGACCGGGATAAGCTGAAAAAGAGATAAAAAAAAAAAAATTTCAAACCGAGTATAGTTTCTACTTACCCGTGCTACAGCATTCTCAAAAAAAACATTAAAATAATTCAAAAATATTAAAAATATCGTTCAGTACAAATTTCATGTCAAACTGGGGTAGAACATGAAGAAAACGAGATAAAATTAAATTTTGTTCCAGGTACCGTTTCTCCCGACCCAAGATACAGCGTTCCCAAAAAAAAATAGCAAAAAAATTCAAAAAATTAAAAAACATCATTCTCGCTTTATTTATGGCCATAACGGACCAGGGTGGGCCAAAAAATTGGTAAAAAACTTTTCATACTGAGTACAGTTACTTCACTACCCGCGCTATAGCATTCCCAAAAAAAAAATTCAAAAAAGATATTAAAATAATTCGAAAAAATTAAAAATGTCATTCTGCCCATATTTCATGATAAACCAGAGAAGGAAATGAAGAAAATGAGATAAAAAGAAATTTCGTTCCGGGTACCGTTTCTCCCGACCCAAGTTACTGCGTTCCCAAGACAGGCTGAAAAAGCGATAAATTTTTTTTCAAACCGAGTACAGTTTCTACCTTACCCTTCCAATTGAAAAAAAAAATATTTAAATAATTTAAAATTTTAAAAATATTGTTCTGCCCAAATTTGAAGACAAACCAGGCTAGGACAAGTAGAAAATGAGATAAAAAGAAATTTCATTCCGAGTACCGTTTCTACCGACCCAAGTTATAGCATTCCCAAAAAAATATTAAAAAATTTTGAAAAATTAAAAAACAACATTCTCGCTTTATTTCTAAACAAACCGAACCGAAATAACATGAAAAAGAGATTAAAAAAAAATTTGTACCGAGTACAGTTGCTACCTTTCCCGTGCAAGTGCATTCTAAAAAAAATTAAAAAAATATTTAAATAATTAAAAAAAATTAAAAATATCGTTTAGCTCAAATTTCATGCTATACTGGGTCAGGATAAGAAGAAAATGACATAGAAAGAAATTTTGTTTTTAGTAATGTTTCTCCCGACCCAAGTTACAGCTTTTCCAAAAAAATATTTAAAAAATTAAAAAACATCATTCTCGCTTTATTTAGGGCCAAAACGAACCAGGATAGGCCGAAAAACAGATAAATTTTTTTCTAAACCGAGTACAGTTTCTACCTTACCCTTGCCAGAGCATTCTCAAAAAAATTCAAAAAATATATTAAAAAAATTAAAAATATCGTTCTGCCCAAATTTCAAGCCAAACTGTGCCACGACAAGTAGAAAATGAGATAAAAATAAAATTCGATCCAGATACCGTTTCTGCCAACCCAAGTTCCAGCATTCCCAAAAAAATAATAAAAAAATTCAAAAAATATCATTCTCGCTTTATTTGCGACCAAACCAGACTGGGATAGCCTGAAAAAATTAAAAAAAGATTTCGTACTGAACACAGTTTCTACCATTCCCGTGCTAGAGCATTCTCAAAAATATTTACGAAAAATATTAAAATAATTCAAAAAAATTAAAAATATCTTTCTACCCAAATTTTATGCCAAACAGGGTCAGGACAAGAAGAAAAAGAGATAAAAAGGAATTTCGTTCTGTGTACCGTTTCTCCAGGCCGAAGTTACAGCGTTTCCAAAAAAATAGTAACAAAAATTTCTAAATTAAAAAACATCATTTTCAATTTATTTCTGATCAAACCGGACTAGAATTGACTAAAAAAGCGATAAAAAAAATTTTCGTACCATGTACGGTTTCTACCTTACCCATGCTAGACCATTCTTAAAAAAAACTCAAAAAGAATATATAAATAATTCAAAAAAATTTAAAACATCGTTCCGCCCAAATTTCATGCCAGACCGGGCGAGAACAAGAAGAAAATGAGATAAAAAAAAAATTTTCATTCCAGTTACCGTTACTCTCAACCCAAGTTACACCGATACCAAAAAAACAGTAAAAAAATACAAAAAATTTAAAAACATCATTCTCGCTTTATTTCTGACCAAACCGAATTGGGATAGCCTGAAAAAGCAATAAAATTTTTTTCGTATCGAGTACAGTTTCTACCTTTCCTGTGCTAGGCCATTATCAAAAAAATTCAAAAAAATTAAAATATCTTTCAGCCCAAATTTCATGCCAGACCGAGCAAGGACAAGAAGAAAATGATATAAAAAGAAATTTCGTTCTGGGTACCGTTTTTCTCGACCCAAGTTACAGTGTTCCCAAAAAAATAGTAAAAAAAATTTAAAAATTAAAAAACATCATTCTTGATTTATTTCTGACCAAACTGGACTGGAATAGGCTTAAAAAGTGATTAAAAAAAAAAAACTTTCGTACTGTGTACAGTTTCTACCTTACCTGTGCTAGAGCATTCTCAAAAAAAAATTCAAAAAAATTACAAATATCATTCAGCCCGAATTTCATGCCAAGCCTGGGCAGGACAAGAAGAAAACCAGATAAAAAGAAATTTTGTTCCGGGCACCGTTTCTCCCGACCCAAGTTACGCCGTTCTCAAAAAAATAGTAAAAAAATTCTATAAAAAAAAAAAAAAAAATCATTTTCGCTTTATTTATGGCCATAACGGATCAGGATAGGCCGAAAAAGGAATAAAATTTTTTTCGTACCCAGTACAGATTTTACCTTTCTCTTGCAAGAGCATTCTCAAAAAAATTCAAAAAAAATATTAAAATAAGCCAAAAAAATTCAAAATATTGCTCAACCCAAATTTCAAGCTAAACGGGCTAGGACAAGAAGAAAACGAAATGACATGAAATTTCGTTCCAAGTACCGTTTCTCTCGACCCAAATTACAGCGTTTCCAAAAAAATAGTAAAAAAATTCAAAAAATTGAAAACGATCATTCTCACTTTATTTCTGACCAAACTGGACTGGAATAGCCATAAAAAGTGATAAAAAAATTTTCCTACCGAGTACAGTTTTCTACCCAAATTTCAAGCCAAACCGGGCCAGGACAAGAAGAAAACAATATAAAAAGAAATTTCATTCCAAGTACCCTTTTTCCCGACCAAAGTAACAACGTTCTCAAAAAAATAGTAAAAAAATTCAAAAAACTAAAAAAACATCATGCTCGCTTTATTCTGACCAAACCGGACTGGAGTACAGTTTCTATCTTACTCGTGCTAGAGCATTCTAAAAATAATTCAAAAAAATATTAAAATAATTTTTGAAAAATTAAAAATATCATTCTGCATGAATTTCATGCCAAACTAGGGCAGGACAAGAAGAAAACGAGAGAAATAACACAAATTAAAAAATTAAAAAATTAAAATTAAAATTAAAATAACACAAACTGGACTGGAGTACAGTTACAGGTACCGTTTCTTCTGACCCAAATTACAGTGTACCCAAATAAATAGTAAAAAAAATTCAAAAAATTAAAAAACACAATTTTTGCTTTATTTCTGATCAAATCAGACCGAAATAACCCGAAAAAGAGATAAAAAAAATTTCTACCGAGTACAGTTTCTACCTATTCCGTGTTAGAGTATTCCAAAAAAAATAATAAAAAAATTCAAAAAATATCATTCTCACTTTATTTTTGACCAAACCGGACTAGGATAGCCCAAAAAAATAATAAATTTTTTTCGTACCGAGTATAGTTTCTACCATTCCCATGTTAGAGCATTCTCAAAAATATTCATAAAAAATATTTAAATAGTTCAAAAAAATTAAAAATATCGTTCTACCCAAATTTTATGTCAAACCGGGCCAGGATAGGAAGAAAATGAGATAAAATTAAATTTCATTCCGGGTACCTTTTCAACCGACCCAAGTTACAGCGTTCCCAAAAAAATAGAAAAAAATACAAAAAAATTTTTAAAAAATTATTCTTGCTTTATTTCTAGCCAAACCAGACCAGAATAGCCAGAAAAAAGAGATAAAAAAAATTTGGTACCGAGAACAGTTTTTATCTTTCCCATGCTAGAGCATTCTCAATAAAAATTCAAAAATATTTTCAAAAAAATTGTTCTGCGCAAATTTCATGTTAAACCGGGGTAGGACATGAAGAAAACGAGAAAAAAAAGAAATTTCGTTTCTGGTACCGTTTCTCCCGACCCAAGATACAGCGTTCCCAAAAAAATAGTAAAAAAATTTAAAAGATTTAGAAACATCATTCTCGCTTTATTTGTGGCCATAAAGGATCAGGGTAGGCAAAAAAAAGGATAAAAAATTTGTCCTACCGAGTACAACTTCTACCTTACCCTTGCTAGAGGATTCACAAAAAAATTCAAAAATAACTCAAAAAATTTCAAAATATTTTCATGCCCAAATTTCAAGCCAAACAGGGACAGGACAAGAAGAAAACTAAATAAATAGAAATTTCGTTCCGAGTACCGTTTCTCCCGTCCCAAGTTACAGTGTTTCCAAAAATATAGTAAAAAAATTTTAAAAATTAAAAAAAACTTCATTCTCACTTTATTTCTGACCAAACTGGACCAGGATTACCTGACAAAGAGATAAGAAAAAATTTCGTAACGAGTACAGTTTCTACCTTACCAATGCTTGAGCATTGTCAAAAAAAATTAAAAAAAAAATATTAAAATAAATCAAAAAAATAAAAAATATCGTTCAGCCAAAATTTCATGCCAAACCAGGCCAAGACAATAGGAAAACGAGATAAAAATAAATGTCATTCCGAGTACCGTTTCTCCGTACCCAAGTTACACCATTCCCAAAAAAAATAGTAAAAAAATTCAAAAAATTGAAGAACATCATTCTTGCTTTATTTCTGATCAAATTGGACCAGGATTGCCCGAAAAAGTAATAAAAAAAATTTCGTACCAAATACAGTTTCTACCTTTCCCGTGCTAGAGCAATCTCAAAAAAATATTAAAATAATTAAAGAAAAAGTATTGTTCTGCCCAAATTTAATGCCAAACCGAGCTAGGACAAGAACAAAAAGACATAAAAAGAAATTTCGTTTCGGGTACCGTTTCTCTCGACTTAAGTTATAGCGTTCCCAATAAAATAATAAAAAAATTCAAAAAATCAAAAAACATCATTCCTGCATTATTTTTGACCAAATCAGACCGGAATAGCCTTAAAAAGCGAGAAAAAAACTTTCATACCGAGTACAGTTTATGCCTTACTCGTGCCAGAGCATTCTCAAAAAAAATTCAGGAATAAAATTTTAAAAATTCAAAAAAATTAAAAATATCATTATGCCCAAATCCCATGCCAAACCAGGGCAGGAGAAGAGGAAAACGAGATAAAAAGAAATTTCGTTCTGGGTACCGTTTCTCCCGACCCAATTAGAGCGTTCCGAAAAAAATTGTAAAAAGAGTAAAAAAAAATCATTCTCCCAATATTTGTGGCCATAATGGACAATGATATGCCAAAAAAGTCATAAAAATTTCTCCGCACTGAGTATTGTTTCTACCTTATTCTTGCTAGAACATTCTCAAAAAAATTCAGAAAAAAATATTAAAATAATTCAAAAAGAAATTAAAAATATTGTACCGTTTCGGGTACCGTTTCTACTGACCCAAGTTACAACGTTCCCAAAAAAATAGTAAAAAAATTCAAAAAATTATAAAAACATCATTCTCGCTTTTTTTCTGACCAAACCAGACCGGAATAGCCGAAAAAAGAGATTAAAAAAAAAATTCGTACTAAGTACAGTTTCCTTCTTTCCCGTGCTAGAGTATTCTGAATAAAAATTCAAAAAAATATTAAAATAATCCAAAAAAATTAAAAATATCGTTCTGCTCAAATTTCATGCCAAACAGCGGTAGGACATAAAAAAAAAATGAGATAAAACGAAATTTCGTTCCGGGTACCGTTTCTTCTTACCCAAGTTGTAGATTTCCCAAAAAATAGTAAAAAAATTCAAAAAATTAAAAACATCATTTTCGCTTTATTTATGGCCATAACAGACCAGGCTGGGCCAAAAAAGGGATAAAAAAAATTTCATACCGAGAACAGCTTCCAGCTTACCCTTGCGAGCATTCCCAAAAAATTTTTAAAAAATTAAAATAACACAAAAAAAAAATTCAAAATTTGGTTCTACCCAAATTTCAAACCAAACAGGGTCAGGATAAGAAGAAACAGAGATAAAAAGGAATTTCGTTCCGGGTACCGTTTCTCCAGACCCAAGTTACAACGTTTCCAAAAATATAGTAAAAAAATTTCAAAATTAAAAAATATCATTCGGCCCAAAAAAATAGTAAAAAAATACAAAAAATTAAAAAACATCATTCTCGTTTTATTTCTAACTAAACCGAACCGGGTTAGCCCGAAAAAGCAATAAAATTTTTTTCGTATCGAGTATAGTTTCTACCTTTCCCGTGCTAGAACATTCTCAAAAAAATTTTAAAAAAATATTAAAATTATTCAAAAAATTTAAAATATCTTTCTACCCGAATTTCATTCCAAACCGAGCTACAACAAGAAGAAAACGACATAGAAAGAAATTTCGTTACGGGTATCGTTTCTCCCGATCTATGTAGCATTCCCAAAAAAATAGAAAAAAAAATTTTAAAAATTAAAAACCATCATTCTTGATTTATTTTTGATCAAACCGGACAGGAATAGCCTTAAAAAGTGATAAAAAAAACTTTCGTACCATGGAATAGCCTTAAAATAATTATAAAAAATTAAAAATATCATTCTGCCCAAATTTCCTGCCAATCCTGGGTAGGACAAGAAAAAAACCAGATAAAAATAAATTTTGTTTCGGGTACCGTTTCTCCCAACTCAAGTTACGCCGTTCCCAAAAAAATACTAAGACAATTCAAAAAATAAAAAAAAAACATTATTTTCATTTTATTTATGGCCAGAACAGATTCGGATAGGCCGAAAAAGGAATAAATTTTTTTTCGTACCGAGTACAGGTTTTACCTTTCCCTTGCAAGAGCATTCTCAAAAAAAATTCAAAAAAACATTAAAATAATTATAATATTAAAAATATTGTTTACCTAAATTTAAAGCCAAACCGGTCCAAGACAAGATGAAAAAAAGAAAAAAAAAATTCATTCCGGGTACCATTTCTCCCGACCCAAGTTACATCGTTCCCAAAAAAATAGTAAAAAAATACAAAAAATTAAAAAAATTATTCTCGCTTTAATTCTGACCATACGTAACCAAGATAGCCCAAAAAATAAAATAAAATTTTTGTACCAGTTACAGTTTCTACCTTTCCCATGCTAGAGCATTCACAAAAAAAATTAAAAAAAAAAATTAAAATAAGTCAAAAAAATTCAAAATATTGTTCTACCCAGATTTCAAGCAAAACGGGCTAGGGCAAGAAGAAAACGAGATAAAAGGAAATTTCGTTCCGGGCACCGTTTCTCCCGACCCAAATTACAGAGTTTCCAAAAAAATAGTAAAAAAATTCATAAAATTAAAAAAGATCATTCTCACTTTATTTCTGACCAAACCTAACCGAGATAGCCCAAAAAAGTAATAAAATAAAATTTTCGTACCAGGTATAGTTTCTACCTTTCCCATGCTAGAGCATTTACAAAAAAACTAAAAAAAAAAAATTATAATTAGTCAAAAAAATTCAAAATATTGTTCTACCCAGATTTCTAGCAAAACGGGCTAGGGCAAGAAGAAAACGAGATAAAAGGAAATTTCGTTCCGGGCACCGTTTCTCCTGACCCAAATTACAGAATTTCCAAAAAAATATTAAAAAAATTCATAAAATTAAAAAAGATCATTCTCGCTTTATTTCTGACCAAACTGGACTAGGATAGCCATAAAAAGCGATGAAAAAATTTTCGTACCGGGTACAGTTTCTACCTTTCCCGTGCAAGAGCAATCTCAAGAAAATTAAAAAAATTTAAAAATATCATTCAGCCCAAATTTCAAGCCAAACCGGGTAAGGACAAGAAGTAAACAACATAAAAAGAAATTTCGTTCCGGGTACCGTTTCTCCCGACCAAAGTAACAACGGTCTCAAAAAAATAGTAAAAAAAAATCAAAAATCTTAAAAAACATCATTCTTGCTTTATTTCTGACTAAACCAGACCAGAATAGCCTTAAAAGGCATTAAAAAAAATTTCGAACTGATTACAGTTTCTACCATATTCGTGCTAGAGTATTCTAAAAAAAATTCAAAAAAATATTAAAATAATTATAAAAAAATTAAAAATTTCATTCTGCATGAATTTCATGCCAAACTAGGGCAGGATAAGAAGAAAACGAGATAAAAAGAAATTTCGTTACAAGTACCGTTTCTTCGGACCCAAATTACAGTGTACCCAAATAAATATTAAAAAAATTCAAAAAATTAAAAAACACAATTTTTGCTTTATTTCTGATGAAATCGGAACAGAATAACCCGAAGATGAGATAAAAAAATTTTCGTACCAAGTACAGTTTCTACTTGTCACATGCTAGAGCATTCTCAAAAAAAATTAAAAATATCATTCAACCCAAATTTCATACCAAACCGAGCCAGGAAAAGAAAAAAACACATAAAAATATTTCATTCCGGGTGCTGTTTCTCCCGACCCAAGTGACAGCGTTCCCAAAAAAATAGTAAAGAAATTCAAAATACATCATTCCCACTTTATTTTTGACCGAACTAGACCAGAACTGCCAAAAAAGAGATAAATTTTTTTTTCTTCAAGGTACAGTTTCTAGCTTACCCGTGCTAAAGCATTCCCAACAAAAAGTCAAAAAAAATATTTAAATACTTCAAAAAAAATTAAAAATATTGTTTTGCCCAAATTTCAAGTAAAACCGGGTTAGGACAAGAAGAAAACAACATAAAAAGAAATTTGATTCCGGGTACCATTTCTCCCGACCCAAGTTACTGCGTTCCCAAAAAATTCAAAAAAAACATTCTCGCTTTATTTCAGACCGGGATAGACCGAAAAAGTCATAAAAATTTTTTCGTGCCGAGTACAGTTTCTACCTTACCCATGCAAGAGCATTCACAAAAAAAATTCATAATAAATATTAAAATAACTCAAAAAATCTCAAAATATTGTTCAATCAAAATTTCAAGCCAAACCAGGTCAGAACAAGTAGAAAACGAGATAAAAAGAAATTTCGTTTTGGGTACCGTTTCACTCAACCCAAGTTACAACGTTTCCAAATAAAATAGTAAAAAAATTTAAAAAAACATCATTCTTGTTTTATTTCTCACCATACCGGACCGGGATAGCCTGAAAAAAACCGTAAAATTTTTTTCGTACTGAGCACAGTTTCTACCTTTCCTAATGGAGACCAAGGCACCGCTTCAAAGGATCTCGTACAAGTATCAATTAGGCCGGTTACGAGAGCACAAGAAAAGAAGTTCAAGGATGTACTCAATGGACTCATCCAAGAGTTATGGGCTTAAGCAAATTCGTGGAGGCCCATAGAGCATGATCCACGTGGGCAGCAAAGAATCGTCACCTTGATTCAAGTTCTAGAAGGATCCGGTCAAGGCTAAGAATTGGCAAGAAATATTTTGGGCCTATTCTAGAAGGATCGTGATGCACGACACAATTTACTATTTAATTATTGCAATTTATTATTTTTGGTATTTTTATGTTAAAAAACGTTATTTTAGGTTTAGGTGATTTATTTCCTCGTTTTTAGGTGCATTTAATGCTTTTTAGATCAAATTTGATTCCTCATATGGTTAGGTATCAATTAGGAGTTTTTTTAGAATATATTTTCTTGTCTTTCAAGTTTTATGGAGCCCTTAAATAGGCTCCTAAGTCTATAAACGTTTTTGGCAAGACATTTTGAATATTCATAAAAACTTGTGAGGTTTATTCTCTTTGGTTCTTTGAAGAACTATTCGAACTTATCGGGATTTCCCGTGGCGTTCATCTTAACTTATCAAACGTAGTTTCCACCACCGTTTGTGGCGTCTTCCATATACCGAGGTTCTTGTTTGTCATAAACAACGGGTCGAGGTCTTCCATTCGAATCTGTCCATAGAACGATTTTGGGTTCCCTTTCGTTGTTGGGTCTCATTATTCTTGACGGGGTTCACATCATTTCCCGTGCAGCATTATATAACAAATTCAAAAAAAATATTAAAATAATTCAAAAAATTAAAAATATCGTTATGCCAAAATTTCATACCAAATCGGGAAAGAACACGAAGAAAACAAGATAAAAAGAAATTTCGTACTAGCTACCCCTTCACCCGACCTAAGTTACAGCGTTTCCAAAAAAATAGTAAAAAAATTCAAAAAATTAAAAAACATTATTCTCGCTTTATTTCTAATCAAACCAGACCAGAATAGACTGAAAAAGCAATAAAAGTTTTTTCGTACCTTGTACAGTTTCTAGCTTACCCATGCTAGAGCATTCACAAAAAAATTCAAAAAAAAAAATTCTAAATTAGCTCAAAAAAAACTCAAAATGTTGTTCTACCAAAATTTCAAGTCAAACCGAGCCAAGACAAGAAGAAAACGAGGTAAAAAAAAAAAAAAAATTCGTTCCGAGTACCGTTCTCCCCAACCAAAGTTACTGTGTTTCCAAAAAAATAGTAAAAAAATTCAAAAAATTAAAAAACATCATTCTTGCTTTATTTCTGACCAAACTGGACCGGGATAGCCTGAAAAGGCGATAAAAAGTTTTTCGTACCGAGTACAGTCTCTACCTTTCCCATGCTAGGAAATGAAGAAAACGACATAAAAAGAAATTTCGTTCCGGGTACTCTTTCTCCCGACCCAAGTAACATCGTTTCCAAAAAAATAGTAAAAAAATTCAAAAAACTAAAAAAACATCATTCCTGCTTTATTTTTAGCCAAACTGGATCGGAATAGCCTTAAAAAGTGATAAAAATAGTAAAAATTTTGAAAAACATCATTTTCGCATTTTTTGTGGCCATAACGGACCAGGATAGACCGAAGAAGCGGTTAAAAAATTTTCGTGCGGAGTATAGTTTCTACCTTACCCTTGTTAGAGCATTCTCAAACAAATTCAAAAAAAATATTAAACAATTCAAAAAAATTAAAAATATTGTTCTGCCCAAATTTCAAGCCAAATTGAGCAAGGACAAGTAGATAACGAGTTAAAAAGAAATTTCGTTACGGCCGTTTCTGCCGACCCAAGTTACTGCGCTTCCAAAAAAATAGTAAAAAAATTCAAAAAAATTAAAAAACGTTATTCTCACTTTATTTCTAACCAAACCAGACCAGAATAGACCGAAAAAGTAATAAAAAATTTTTCGTACTGAGTACAATTTCTAGCTTACCTGCTTGAGCATTCACAAAAAAATTCAAAAAAAAATATTAAATTAACTCAAAAAAAAACTCAAAATGTTGTTCTACCAAAATTTCAAGTCAAACCGAGCCAGGACAAGTTACAGTGTTTCCAAAAAAATAGTAAAAAAGTTCAAAAAATTAAAAAACCTAATTCCCACTTTATTTTTAGCCAAACTGGACCGGAATAGCCTTAAAAAGCGATAAAAATAGTAATAAAAAAAAAATTTAAAAACGTCATTTTCACTTTTTTTGTGGCCACAATGGACCAGGATAGACCAAAGAGGCAGGAAAAGTTTTTTCGTACCGAGTACAGTTTCTACCTTACTCTTGCTAGAGCACTCTTAAAAAAATTCCAAAAAAATATTAAAACAAATAAAAAAAAACTAAAAATATTGTTCTGCCCAAATTTCAAGTCAAAATGGGCAAGGACAAGTAGATAACGAGTTAAAAAAAAATTTCGTTAGAGCCGTTTCTACAGACCCAAGTTACAACGTTCCAAATAAAAAAGTAAAAAAATTCAAAAAATAAAAAACGTCATTCTCGCTCTATTTTTGACCGAACCGGACCGGAATTGCCAAAAAAGAGATAAAAAAAATTATATTAAAATAATTCAAAAAAATTAAATGTATCATTCTACCCATATTTTATGCAAAACTGGGGAAGGACATGAAAGAAAATGAGACAAAAATAAAATTCAAAAAATTGAAAAACATCATCCTCGCTTTATTTATAGCGATAACGGATCAGGATGGGCTGAAAAAGGGATAAAAAATATTTCGTACCAAGTACAGTTTCTACCCTAACCATGCTAGAGCACTCACAAAAAAATTCAACAAATTGTTTCGGCCAAATTTCAAGCAAAACTGGACCAGGACAAGCAGAAAACGAGATAAAAGGAATTTCGTTCCGGGTACCATTTGCCCTTAACCAAGTTATAGCGTTCCCAAAGAAATAGTAAAAAAATTCAAAAAATTAAAAATCATCATTCTCGCCTTATTTCTAACCAAACCGGACAGGCATAGCCTAAAAATGGGATAAAAAAAACTTTTCGTTTTGAGTACAGTTTCAACCTTACCCTAGAGCATTCTTAAAAAAAAAATACAAAAAACAAATATTTAAATAACTCAAAAAAAATTAAAAATATCATTCTGCCAAAATTTCATGCCAAGCCGCTCATGACAAGAAGAAAATGGGGTAAAAAGAAATTCGTCCCGGGTACCAAAAAAAATAGAAAAAAAATTTAAAAACATCATTTTCGCTATATTTGTGACCAAAACGGATCAGGATAGATCGAAAAAGCAATAAAAATTTGTTCGTACCGAGTACAGTTTTACCTTATCCTTGCCCGAGCATTATAAAAAAAATTCAAAAAAAATATTAAAATAATTCAAAAAAATTAAAAATATTGTTTTGCCCAATTTCAAGCCAAATCGAGCCAGGACAAGTAGAAAACGAGATAAAAAGAAATTTCGTTCCAGATACCGTTTCTGCCAACCCGAGTTACAGCGTTCCCAAAAAAATAATAAAAAAATTTAAAAAATTAAAAAACAACATTCTCGCTTTATTTATTACCGAACCGGACCGGAATATCCAAAGAAGAGATAAAAAAAATTTCGTTCCGAGTACCGTTTCTGACGACTTGAGTTACAGCGTTTCCAAAAAAATAGTAAAGAAATTCGAAAAATTCAAAAACATCATTCTTACTTTATTTTTGACTAAACTGGATCGGGGTACCCAGAAAAAGCGATAAATTTTTTTTCATACTGAGTAATGTTTCTACCTTTCCCGTGCTAGAGCATTCTCAAAAAAAATTAAAAACATTCAAAAAAATTTAAAATATCATTCTATCCAAATTTCATGCCAAACCGGGCTAGGACAAGAAGAAAACGACATAAAAAGAAATTTTGTTCCGGGTACCGTGTCTCCCGACCCAAGTTAAAAAGTTCTCAAAAAAATAGTAAGAAAATTAAAAAAAAAAAAAAAAAAAAAAAAAAACCCATTTTCACTTTATTTTTGACAAAATTGGACCAGAATAGCCTTAAAAAGCGATAAAAATTTTTTCGTACCGATCATTGTTTCTACGTTACCTGCGCTAGAGCATTCTCAAAAAAAATTCTAAAAAATTATTAAAATTAATCAAAAAAAATTAAAAATTGACTTCTGCCAAAATTTCATGCAAAACCAAGGCTAGACAGGAAGAAAATGAAATAAAAAGAAATTTCATTCCAGGTACCGTTTCTCCTGAATAGTAAAAAAAAATTCAAAAGATGAAAAAACATTATTCTCGCTTTAGTTAGGGCCAAAACGGACCAGGATAGGCCGAAAAAGCGATAAAAAGTTTTTTGAACCGAGTACAGTTTCTACCTTACCCTTGCTAGAGCATTCTTAAAAAAATTTAAAAAAACATTAAAAATATTACTCTGCCAAAATTTCAATCCAAACAGGACCTGGACAAGTACAAATCGAGGTAAAAAGAAATTTCATTCCAGGTACCGTTTCTGCCGATCCAAGTTACATAATTCCCAAAACAATAGTAAAAGAATTCAAAAAGTTTAAAAAAATATATATATATATATATATATATATCATTCTCACTTTATTTCAGACCAAACTGGACCAAGATAGCCCAAAAAAGTGATAAAAAAATTTTCGTGCCGAGTACAGTTTCTACCTTACCCGTGCTAGCGCATTCTAAAAGTTAATTCAAAAAAAATATTTAAATAATTCAAAAAAAATGAAAAATATCGTTCAGCACGAATTTCATACCAAACCGAGCCAGGACAATAACAAAACGATATATTAGAATAAAACCCATGTAGCGTTCCGAAAAAAAATAGTAAAAAAAATTCAAAAAACTAAAAAAATATCATTCTCGCTTTATTTATGGCCATAACAGACCAAGATGGGTCAAAAAAGGGATAAAAAAAATTTTGTATAGAGTGTCTCTACCTTAAATTAAAAAAAATATTTGAATAACTTAAATTAATTCAAAATATCGTTCTTCCCAAATTTCAAGCCAAACCGGGCCGGGACAAGAAAAAAATGAGATAACAAGAAATTTCGTTCCAGGTACCGTTTCTCCTGACCCAAGTTAAAGCATTTCCAAAAAAATACTTAAAAAATTTTAAAAATTAAAAAAATCATTCACGCTTTATTTCTGACCAAACCAGGATAGCCTGAAAAAGTGATAAAAAAATTTACGTGCCAAATACAGTTTCTACCTTACCCGTGATAGAGCATTCTAAAAAAAATTCAAAAAAAATATCTAAATAGTTAAAAATAAAATAAAAAATATCGTCCAGCCCAAATTTTGTGCCAAATCGAGCCAGGACAAGAAGAAAACGAGATAAAAAGAAATTTCGTTCCGGGTACCGTTTCTCCCGACCAAAATTATAGCGTTTCCAAAAAAATAGTAAAAAAAATTCAAAATGTTAAAAAGATTATTCTTTCTTTATTTAGGGCCAAAACGGACCAGGATAGGCCAAAAAACCGATAAAATTTTTTTGTGATTTGAGTACAGTTTCTATCTTACCCTTGTTGGAGCATTGTCAAAAAAGTTCAAAAAATATATTAAAAATATTTTAAAAATTAAAAATATCGTTCTACCAAAATTTCAAGCCAAACCGGGCCAGGACAAGTAGATGACGATATAAGAAGAAATTTCGTTCCAGGTACCGTTTCTGCGAACCCAAGTTACAGCGTTCCCATTAAAATAGTAAAAAAATTCAAAAAATTAAAAAAAAATATCATTATCAGTTTATTTCTGACCAAACTGGATCGGGATAGTCCGAAAAAGTAATAAAAAAATTTTAGTACTGAGTACAGTTTCTACTGAACACGTGCGGGAGCATTCTCAAAAAAAAATAATAATAATAATCCAAAAAAATTAAAAATGTCATCCTGCCTAAATTTTATGCTAAACCGGGGCAGAACTAGAAGAAAACAAAATAAAAATAAATTTCGTTCCGGGTATCGTTTCTCACGACCCAAGTTACAGCGTTTCCAAAATAACTGTAAAAAAATTCAACAAATTAAAAAAACATCATTCTCGCTTTATTTTGTACCAAACCGGACTAGGATAGCCAATGAAGCGATAAAAATTTCTTCGTACCGAGTACCGTTTCTACGTTACCCATGCTAGAGAATTCTCAAAAAAAATTCTAAAAAATTATTGAAATAAATCAAAAAAATTAAAGATTGACTTCTGCCCAAATTTCATGCACAACCTGGGCTGGACAAGAAGAAAACGTGATAAAAAGGAATTTCGTTTCGGATACCGTTTCTCACGACCCAAGCTACAGCGTTCCCAAAAGAATAGTAAAAAAAATTCAAAAGATTAAAAAATATTATTCTCGCTTTATTTAGGGCCGAAATGGACAAGATAGGTCGAAAAAGTGATAAAATTTTTTTCGAATTGAGTACAGTTTCTACCTTACCCTTACTGGAGCATTCTAAAAAAATTTAGAAAAATGTAAAAAAAATTAAAATATCATTCTACCAAAATTTCAATCCAAACTGGGCCAGGACAAGTAGAAAATGAGATAAAAAGAAATTTCGTTCCAGGTACCGTTCCTCCTGACCCAAGTTACAGCGTTCCCAAAAGAATAGTAAAAAACAATTCAAAAGATTAAAAAAACATTATTCTAGCTATATTTAGAAAACGAGATAAAAAGAAATTTCATTCTGGGTACCGTTTCTGCCGACCCAAGTTACAGCATTCCCAAAAAAAATTCAAAAAAAAATATTAAAATGTTTCAAAAAAATTAAAAATATCATTCTGCCCAAATTTCAAGCCAAATCGGGGAAGACTAGAAGAGAACAAAAAAAAAGAAATTTCGTTTCGGGTACCGTTTCTCACGAATCAAGTTACAGCGTTCCCAAAAAAATAGTAAAAAAAATTCAAAAGATTAAAAAACTTTACTCTCGTGTTATTTAGGACGAAAACGGACTAGGATAGGCCGAAAAAGTGATAATTTTTTTTTTTCAAACCGAGTACAGTTTCTACCTTAAATTAAAAAAAAAAATTAGAATAACACAAAAGAATTCAAAATATCATTCTCCTGACCCAAGTTAATGCGTTTACAAAAATATAATTAAAAATATTTAAATAATTCAAAAAAAATAAAAAATATCGTTCAACCCAAGTTTCATGCCAACCCGGCCAGGACCAGAAGAAAACGAGATAAAAAAAAAATTTCGTTCCGGGTACCGTTTCTCTCGATCCAAGTTACACCGTTCTCAAAATAATAACAAAAAGTTTCAAAAATTAAAAAACACCGTTCATGCTTTATTTCTGACCCAAATAGACCAGGATTGCCCAAAAAAGCTATAAAATATTTTTCACACCGAGTATAGTTTCTACCTTTCCTGTGCTAGAGCTTTCAAAAAAAAAATTCAAAGAAAATATTAAATTAATTAAAAAAAATTAAAATAATGTTCGGCCCAAATTTCAATCCAAATCGATCCAGGACAAGAAGAAATTGAGATAAAAACAAATTTCGTTCCAGGTACTATTTCTCCCGACCCAACTAACAGCGTTTCCAAAAAAATAGTAAAAAAATTCAAAAAAAATAAAAAATGTCATTCTCGCTTTATTTTTGACCAAACCAGATCAGAATAGCCTGAAAAAGTGATTAAAAAAAAAAAAAACATTGAGGACTGAGTGCAGTTTCTACCTAACCCGTGCTAGAGCATTATAAAAAAAAAAATTCATAAAAATATTAAAATAATTCAAGAAAATGAAAAATATCATTCTACTCAAATTTCATGCCAAACTGAGGCAGGAGAAAAAGAAAATGAGATAAAAAGAAATATCGTTCTGTGAACCGTTCACCCGACCCAAGTTACAGCGTTTCCAAAAAAAATTGTAAAAAAATTCAAAAAATTAAAAAACATCATTCTCGATTTATTTCTCACCAACCCGGACTGGGATATCCAGAAAAAGAGATAAAAAAATTTTCGTACCAAGTACAGTTTCTACCTTTCCCAGGCTACAGCATTCTCAAACAAATTAAAAAAAAAATATTAAAAGCATTCAAAAAAATTAAAAATATCATTCTGCCAAAATTTTATACCAAACCAGGGTAGGACATGAATAAAACGATATAAAAAAAATTTCGTTCCGGGTACCGTTTCTCCTGACCCAAGTTACAGCATTTCAAAAAAAAATAGTAAAAAAATTCAGAAAATTAAAAAATATAATTCTCGCTTTATTTCTCACAAAATTAGACTGGGATGGCATGAAAAAGTGATAAAAAAAATTTTCGAACTGAGTACAGTTTTTACATTTCCCGTGCTAGAGCATTCTCAAACAATTTCAAAAGAAATATTAAAATAATTAAAGAAATTTTGTTCCGGATACTTTTTCTCCCGACCCAAGTAACAGCGTTCCCAAAAAAATAGTAAAAAAATTTAAAAAACAAAAAAACATCCTTCTCACTTTATTTCTGACCATAGCAGATCAGAATAGCCTGAAAAACCGATAAAAAAAATTTCGTGCCTGGTACAGTTTCTTCCTTACCCGTGCTCGAGCCTTAAAAAAAAAAAATTCAAAATTTTTTTTTAAATATTTCAAAAAATAAAAAATATCGTTCTACCTAAATTTCACGCCAAACCAGGGCAAGACATGAAGAAAACGAGATAAAAAAAAATTTTCGTTCCGGGTACCGTTTCCCCTGACCCAACTTACAATGCTAGAAAAAAGAGTAAAAAAATTCAAAAAAAAAAAAAAAAACATCATTCTCAGTTTATTTTTGGCCATAACAGACCATGATAGACCGATAAACAAAATTTCGTACTGAGTAAGGCTTCTACCTTTCCCTTGCTAGAGTGTTCTAAAACAAATTCAAAAAAAAATATTAAAATAGTTAAAAAATATTGTTCCGCCCAAATTCCAAGCCAAACCGGGACATGACAAGTAGAAAACAAGATAAAAACAAATTTCATTCTGGGAACCGTTTCTGACGGCCATAACGGACAAAGATAGGCCGAAAAAGTCATAAAAATTTCTCCGCATTGAGTATAGTTCCTACCTTTCTCTTGCTAGAACATTCTCAAAAAAATTAAAAAAAATATTAAAATAATTCAAAAAGAAATTAAAAATATTGTGCTGCTCAAATTTCAAGCCAAACCAGGCCAGGACAGTAATAGAAAACAAGATAAAAACAAATTTCGTTCCGGTTACCGTTTCTACCGACCCAAGTTACAACGTTCCCAAAAAAATAGTAAAAAAATTCAAAAAATTATAAAAACATCATTCTCGCTTTATTTCTGACCAAACCAGACCGGAATATCCCAAAAAAGAGATAAAAAAAAAAATTCGTACTGAGTACAGTTTCCTTCTTTCCCGTGCAAGAGTATTCTGAATAAAAATTCAAAAAAAATACGAAAATAATTCAAAAAAATTAAAAATATCGTTCTGCTTAAATTTCATGCCAAACCGCGGTAGGACATAAAGAAAACGAGATAAAACGAAATTTCGTTCCGGGTACCGTTTCTCCTTACCCAAGTTGTAGATTTCCCAAAAAAATAGTAAAAAAATTCAAAAAATTAAAAACATCATTTTCACTTTATTTATGGCCATAACAGACCAGGCTGGGCCAAAAAAGGGATAAAAAAAATTTCGTACCGAGAACAGCTTCCACCTTACCCTTGCGAGCATTCCCAAAAAAATTTAAAAAAAAAATTAAAATAACAAAAAAAAAAATTCAAAATATTGTTCTACCCAAATTTCAAGCCAAACAAGATCAGGATAAGAAGAAAAAGAGATATAAAAAGGAATTTCGTTCCGGGTACCGTTTCTCAAGACCCAAATTACAGCGTTTCCAAAAATATAGTAAAAAAATTTCAAAATTAAAAAATATCATTCTCGCTTTACTTCTGACCAAACCGAATCGGAATTGCCTAAAGAAGCAAAAAAAAAAAAAAATTTCGTAACGAGTACAATTTCTACCTTACCCATGCTAGAGCATTCTTAAAAAAAAACTCACAAAAAAACATTTAAATAATTCAAAAAAAAATTAAAATATCGTTCGGCCCAAATTTCACGCCAAACTAGGCGTGAACAAGAAGAAAACGAGATAAAAAAAATTTTCATTCCGGGTACCGTTTCTCCCGACCCAAGTTACACCATTCCCAAAAAAATAGTTAAAAAATACAAAAAACTAAAAAAAATCATTCTTGTTTTATTTCTAACTAAATCGAATAGGATTAGCCCGTAAAAGTAATAAAATTTTTTTCGTATCGAGTATAGTTTCTACCTTTTCCGTGCTAAAACATTCTCAAAAAAAATTTAAAAAAATATTAAAATTATTCAAAAAATTAAAATATCTTTCCGCCCAAATTTCATGCCAAACCGACCTAGAACAAGAAGAAAACGACATAAAAAGAAATTTCGTTACGGGTATCGTTTCTCCTGATCCATGTTATAGCATTCCCAAAAAAAGAGAAAAAAAAAATCAGTTTAAAAGTTACAAACCCAAATGGCAAGGGAAAACAAAAAGAAACCCATAAATTCATTAAACCCTTAAAATTTGAATCCACCGCTCTCCACCGCTTCGATCATAGCCGATCTAGACAATCAGGTTGTCCTGCAACTCAGCCGATCTCACAATTTCATTTTTCTTGTTTCTTTGTTTTTCTTCCCAGTCTAGGGTTTTGGGCAATCTAGAAACGATGTCGGAGCGGAGCAGTCGAGGCCTTCTGTGGAGCTTGGGTGCTCATGGAATAAGCAGCAGACGCTGAAATGCGAAACCTAAGGCATAGCCCGGCGACGCTGCTTGTCGTTGATGAAGAAGAAGATCCGATGAGCTCGAACAAGAAAGGCTCGACGACGTCGTGTCGGATGAGCTTGAACCTTGGGTTGCCGAATCAGTTGGGTCACTAAGAACCAAGGCTTTGGTTGCTTCGGTGTGTACGTGTCCGACACGGGTTGGCTCTCATGTCCTCTGAAAATCAGCTCCGAACCCATCTTCTCCTTCTTAAACGATTCAAAATTCTATGTTTCTGGGTAATAAGGAAATGAAGGGTAAAGATAGAATCCACGGCTTTTACAGAGGTTGAGTGGTGGAATCAGATCAAACGGTTTGAAAATCAAAGAATCCGAACAACAACAACAACAACAACAGCAGCAACAGAGTGAAGCTAATAATTTAGGTCATTTCATTAAGATCTGGGTTCGCTGCTGGATATGCAAGATCCGGGTTCTATGTTTTTTTGGGTTTAGGTATTTTATTGTATTTATTCATTATTCATTCATTCACAGCATGTGATGTTTTATCATGTATTAAACCCAAAAAATTTGAACCTAGCAATTTGAACAGATTGCTGGGTTTTTTTTTTGGCAGATTTTTTTTTTTTTAAACTTGCAAATTTGGGTTTTTTTTTTTTAGAGAACCCAGCAAAAAAAAGGGTTTTAGAGTTTTATTTTGTGATTGTTCTATAAAGAATTAAGTAGTCAATTTTTGGATTTGGCAGTAGAAGGCTAGCGAATCTGTGGGTGTATGTTCACATGGATTTGTGGCTGTGTTTGTGACTTTAGGTGTATCGGTTTTCTTGTCATTGTAAAAATATGTTTGGCAATTGCAGTGGGCATTGGGAAAGAACATTAAATGCACATTTCTGGGTTTTTTTTTTATGTGAACATTTCTGGGTTTTGATTGTGAAGAAGAAGAAGAAGAATGAGAGAAAAGAGGAGAGAGAAATAAAACATAATGAAAAAGACATATTTACCCCCATTTTTAACGGTGAAAAGGGAGAGAGGTGGGTAATAGGGGTCCAACGGAGGCCACCTCAGGTGGGTTAAGTGACAAATTTCAAACCACGGGTAGGCACTGTTAAAACGGGCCAAACCACAGGTGGGTTAACTGCAATTTCCCCTAAAAAAAACTTTCGTACCATGCACAGTTTCTACCTTACCCGTGCTAGAGCATTCTAAAAAAAAAAATTCAATAAAAATATTAAAATAATTAAAAAAAATTAAAAATATCATTCTGTCCAAATTTCCTGCCAATCCTGGGGAGGACAAGCAAAAAACCAGATAAAAACAAATTTTGTTCCGGGCATTGTTTCTCCCAACTCAAGTTACGCTGTTCCCAAAAAAATAGTAAAAAAATTCAAAAAATAAAAAAAACATTATTCTCGTTTTCTTTATGGCCATAACAGATTAGGATAGGCCGAAAAAGGAATAAAATTTTTTCGTACCGAGTACAGATTTTACCTTTCCCTTGCAAGAGCATTCTCAAAAAAAATTCAAAAAAACATTAAAATAAAGATAAAAAAAGAAAAAAAGATGAAAAAAAGCAAAACCAGTCCGAGACAAGATGAAAAAAAGAAAAAAAAAATTCCTTCTGGGTACCGTTTCTCCCGACCCAAGTTACACCATTCCCAAAAAAATAGTAAAAAAATACAAAAAATTAAAAAAAAAATCATTCTCGCTTTATTTCTGACCAAACCTAACCAAAATAGCCCAAAAAAGTAATAAAATAAAATTTCCGTACCAGGTACAGTTTCTACCTTTTCCATGCTAGAGCATTCACAAAAAAATTTAAAAAAAAATTAAAATAAGTCAAAAAAATTCAAAATATTGTTCTACCCAAATTTCAAGCAAAACAGGCTAGGGCAAGAAGAAAACGAGATAAAAGGAAATTTCATTCCGGGCATCGTTTCTCTCGACCCAAATTACAGAGTTTCCAAAAAAATAGTAAAAAAAATTCATAAAATTAAAAAAGATCATTATCGCTTTATTTCTGACCAAACTGGACTAGGATAGCCATAAAAAGCGATAAAAAATTTTTCGTACTTGGTACAGTTTCTACCTTTCCCGTGCTAGAGCAATCTCAAAAAAATTAAAATAATTCAAAAAAATTAAAAATATCATTCAGCCCAAATTTCAAGCCAAACTGGGTCAGGACAAGAAATAAACAATATAAAAACAAATTTTGTTCCGGGTACCGTTTCTCCCAACCAAAGTAACAACGGTTTCCAAAAAATAGTAAAAAAAATCGAAAATCTTAAAAAAACATCATTCTTGCTTTATTTCTGACTAAACCAGACCCGAATAGCCTTAAAAGGCATTAAAAAAAATTTCGAACGGATTACAGTTTCTACCTTACTCGTGCTAGAGCATTCTAAAAAAAAATTCAAAAAAATATTAAAATAATTATAAAAAAAATTAAAAATATCATTCTGCATGAATTTCATGCCAAACTAGGGCAGGACAAGAAGAAAATAAGATAAAAAGAAATTTCATTTCAAGTACCGTTTCATGCCAAACCGGGCCAGGAAAAGAAAAAAACACATAAAAAAAATTTCATTCCGGGTGCCGTTTCTCCCGACCTAAGTTACAGTGTTTCCAAAAAAATAGTAAAACAATTCAAAATACTAAAAAACATCATTCTCACTTTATTTAGAGCCGAAACGAACCAGGATAGAGTGAAAAAGCGATAAACATTTTTTTGAACCGAGTACAGTTTCTACCTAAATTTCAAAGCCAAACCGGACCAGAACAAGTAGAAAATGAGATAAAAATAAATTTCGTTCCGGGTACCGGTCTCACGGCCCAAGTTACAGTGTTTCCAAAAAAAAGAAAAAAACGAGTATAGTTTTTACCCATTCTAGAGCATTCTCAAAAAACATTCAAAAAAAAATTAAAAAAATTTAAAAATATCATTCAGCCCAAACTTCATGCCAAACTGGCGTAGAACATGAAGAAAATGAGATAAAAATAAATTTCGTTTCGGGTATCGTTCCTCCCGATCCAAGTTACTGCGCTCCAAAAAAAATAGTCAAAAAATTAAAAAAACATCATTCTTGCTTTATTTGAAGCCAAAACGGACCAGGATGGGCCGAAAAATTGATAAAAATTTTTTTGTACTGAGTACAGTTTCATCACTGCTCGTGCTATAGCATTCCCAAAAAAAAAATTCAAAAAAGATATTAAAATAATTCGAAAAAATTAAAAATGTCATTCTGCCCATATTTCACGCCAAACCAGAGAAGGAAATGAGGAAAACGAGATAAAAAAAATTTCGTTCCTTGAACCATTTCTCCCGACCCAAGTTACAGCATTCCCAAGACAAGCCGAAAAAGCGATAAAATTTTTTTCAAACTGAGTACAGTTTCTACCTTACCCTTGCATTTCAAAAAAAATATTTAAATAATTTAAAATTTTAAAAATATTGTTCTGCCCAAATTTGAAGTCGAACCGGGCCAGGACAAGTAGAAAATGAGATAAAAAAAAAATTTAATTCCAGGTACCGTTTCTTCAAAAAATTAAAAAACAACATTCTCGCTCTATTTCTAACCAAACCGAACCGGAATTGCCCGAAAAAGAGATAAAAAATTTTTTGTACCGACTACAATTACTACCTTTCCCGTGCAAGAGCATTCTAAAAAAAATTAAAAAAAATAAAATAATTCAAAATAATTAAAAATATCATTCAGCCCAAATTTCATGCCAAACTAGGCCAGGACAAGAAGAAAACGACATAAAAAGAAATTTTGTTCCGCATACTGTTTCTCCCGACCCAAGTTACAGCGTTTTCTAAAAAATATTAAAAAAATTAAAAAAACATCATTCTCGCTATATTTAATGCCAAAACGGACCAGGATAGGCCGAAAAAGAGATAAATTTTTTTTCAAACCGAGTATAATTTTTACCTTACCCTTACTAGAGCATTCTCAAAAAATATATTAAAAATATCATTCTGCCCAAATTTCAAGCCAAACCAGGCCAAGACAAGTAGAAAACGAGATAAAAAGAAAATTCGATTCGAGTGCCGTTTCTGCCAGCCCAAGTTACAGCATTCCCACAAAAATAATAAAAAAAATTCAAAAAATATCATTCTCGCTTTATTTCTGACCAAACCAGACTGAGATAGTCTGAAAAAATAATAAAACAATTTTCGTACCAAGTACGGTTTCTACCTTTCCCGTACTAGAGCATTCTCAAAAATAAAAAATTTTTAAAAATTCGAAAAAATTAAAAATATCATTCTACCCAAATTTTATGCCAAACCAGGCTAGGAAAAGAAGAAAATGAGATAAAAAGAAATTTCGTTCCGGGTACCTTTTCTGCCGAGCCAAGTTGCAACGTTCCCAAAAGAATAGTAAAAAAATACAAAAAATTAAAATAAACAAATCATTCTTGCTTTATTTCTGGCCAAACCGGACCAGAATAGCGCAAAAAAGAGTACAGTTTTTATCTTTCCCGTGCTGGAGCATTCACAATAAAAATTCGAAAAAAATATCAAAAAAATTAAAAAGATCGTTCGGCCCAAATTTCATGTCAAACCTAGGCAGGACAAGAAGAAAACAAAATAAAAAGAAATATTTTTCTAGGTACCGTTTCTCCTGACCCCAGTTACACCGTTCCCAAAAAAATAATAAAAAAATTCAAAAAAAAAAAAAACATTATTCTCGCTTTATTTATGGCCATAACAGAACAGGATAAGCCAAAAAAGTAATAAAATTTTTTTCGTACCGAGTACAGATTTTAACTTTCCCTTGCGAGAGCATTCTCAAAAAAAATAAAAAAAACTTTAAAATAATTCAAAAAAAATTTTCGTACCGAGTACAGTTTCTACCTTACCCAAGCTCTGCATTCACAAAAAAATTCATAAAAAATATTATATTAACTCAAAAAAACTCAAAATATTGTTCAACCAAAATTTCAAGCCAAACCGAGTCAAAACAAGTAGAAAACGAGATAAAAAGAAATTTAGTTTTGGGTACCGTTTCACCCAACCCAAGTTACAACGTTTCCAAAAAAAAATAGGAAAAAAATTAAAAAAAAAAAAACATCATTCTTGCTTTATTTCTCACCAAACCGGACCGGGATAGCCTCAAAAAAACCATAAAATTTTTTTCGTACTGAGCACAGTTTCTACCTTTCCCGTGCTAAAGCATTATATAACAAATTCAAAAAAAATATTAAAATAATTCAAAAAATTAAAAATATCATTATGCCAAAATTTCATACCAAATCGGGATAGAACACGAAGAAAACAAGATAAAAATAAATTTCATACTAGGTACCCTTTCACCCGACCCAAGTTACAGCGTTTCCAAAAAAATAGTAAAAAAATTCAAAAAATTAAAAAACATCATTCTCGCTTTATTTTTAATCAAACCAAACCAGAATAGACCAAAAAAGTAATAAAATTTTTTTCGTACCTTGTACAGTTTCTAGCTTACCCATTCTAGAGCATTCACAAAAAAATTAAAAAAAAATTACTAAATTAGCTCCAAAAAAACTCAAAATGGTGTTCTACCAAAATTTCAAGTCATACGAGCCAGGACAAGAATAAAACGAGATAAAAAAAAAATTCGTTCCGAGTACCGTTCCCCCCAACCCAAGTTACTGTGTTTCCAAAAAAATAGTAAAAAAATTCAAAAAACATCATTCTCGCTTTATTTCTCACCAAACTGGACCGGGATAGCTTGAAAAAGCGATAAAAAGTTTTTCGTACCGAGTACAGTTTCTACCTTTCCCATGCTAGAGCATCCTCAAACAAATTCAAAAAAAATACTAAACTAATTCAAAAAAATTAAAAATATCATTCGGCCCAAATTTCATGCAAAACCGTGCTAGGAAAACATCGTTCCCAAAAAAATAGTAAAAAAAATCAAAAAACTAAAAAAACATCATTCCCGCTTTATTTTTAGCCAAACAGGATCGGAATAGCCTTAAAAAGTGATAAAAATAGTAAAAATTTTGAAAAACATCATTTTCGCTTTTTTTGTGGCCATAAAGGCCCAGGATAGACCGAAGATGCGGTAAAAAAAATTTCGTAGCGAGTATAGTTTCTACGTTACCCTTGTTAGAGCATTCTCAAACAAATTCAAAAAAAATATTAAAACAATTTTAAAAAATTAAAAATATTGTTCTGCCCAATTTCAAGCCAAATCGGGCAAGGACAAGTAGATAACGAGTTAAAAAGAAATTTCGTTATGGCCGTTTCTGCCGACCCAAGTTACTGCGCTTCCAAAAAAATAGTAAAAAAATTCAAAAAAATTCAAAAACGTCATTCTCACTTTATTTCGTACTGTGTACAGTTTCTAGCTTACCTGCAAGAGCATTCACAAAAAAATTAAAAAAAAATATTAAATTAACTCAAAAAAAACTCAAAATGTTGTTCAACCAAAATTTCAAGTCAAACCAAGCCAGGACAAGAAGAAAATGAGACAAAAAAAAAAAAAAAAATCATTCTGACGACCGTTCCCCTCGACCCAAGTTACAGTGTTTCCAAAAAAATAGTAAAAAAATTCAAAAAATAAAAAAACATAATTCCCACTTTATTTTTCGCCAAACTGGATCGGAATAGCCTTAAAAAGTGATAAAAATAGTACAAAAAATTTAAAAATGTCATTTGCACTTTTTTTGTGGCCACAATGGACCAAGATAGACCAAAGAAGCGGGAAATTTTTTTTCGTACCGAATACAGTTTCTACCTTACTCTTGCTAGAGCATTCTTAAAAAAATTAAAAAAAAAATATTAAAACAA
The DNA here is from genome assembly GCA_023736055.1 of Quercus glauca. Taxonomy (NCBI): domain Eukaryota; kingdom Viridiplantae; phylum Streptophyta; class Magnoliopsida; order Fagales; family Fagaceae; genus Quercus; species Quercus glauca. Next base: position 55,135,238 of record CM043316.1, read on the forward strand.
ATCAAAAAAATTAAAAATATTGTTCTGCCCAAATTTCAAGCCAAAATGGGCAAGGACAAATGGATAACGAGTTAAAAAAAAATTTCGTTACAGCCGTTTCTACAGACCCAAGTAGTAGCATTCGAAAAAAAAATAGTAAAAAAATTCAAAAAATCAAAAAACATCATTCTCGCTCTATTTTTGACCGAACCGGACAGGACTTGCCAAAAAAGAGATAAAAAATATATATATATTAAAATAATTCAAAAAAATTAAAAGTATCATTCTGCCCATATTTCATGCAAAACCGGAGAAGGACATGAAGAAAACGAGATAAAAAGAAAATTCAAAAAATTGAAAAACATAATCCTCGCTTTATTTATGGCGATAACGGAACAGGATGGGCCGAGAAAGGGATAAAAGAATTTTCGTACCAAGTACAGTTTCTACCCTAACCTTGCTAGAGCATTCACAAAAAAATTCAACATATTGTTTCGCTCAAATTTCAAGCCAAACCGGGCCAAAACAAGCGGAAAACGAGATAAAAGGAAATTTCGTACCAGGTACCATTTGCCCTGAACCAAGTTATAGCGTTCCCAAAGAAATAGTAAAAAAATTTAAAAAATTAAAAATCATCATTCTCGCTTTATTTCTAACCAAACCGGACAGGCATAGCCTGAAAAAGGGATAAAAAAAACTTTTCGTTTTGAGTACAGTTTCAACCTTACCATAGAGCATTCTTAAAAAAATACAAAAAACAAATATTTAAATAACTTAAAAAAAATTAAAAATATCATTCTGCCAAAATTTCTTGCCAAGGCGCTCATGACAAGCAGAAAATGGGGTAAAAAGAAATTTCGTTCTGGGTACCGTTTCTCCTGACCCAAGTTAAAACGTTTCCAAAAAAATACTTAAAAAATTTTAAAAATTGAAAAGAATCATTCACGCTTTATTTCTGACCAAACCAGACCAAGATAGCCTAAAAAAGTGATAAAAAAATTTACGTGCCGAATACAGTTTCTACCTTACCCGTGATAGAGCATTCTAAAAAAAATTCAAAAAAATATTTAAATAGTTAAAAATAAAATAAAAAATATCGTCCAGCCCAAATTTTGTGCCAAATCGAGCCAGGACAAGAAGAAAACGAGATAAAAAGAAATTTCGTTTCGGGTACCGTTTCTCCCGACCAAAGTTATAGCGTTTCCAAAAAAATAGTAAAAAAAATTCAAAATGTTAAAAACATTATTCTTTCTTTATTTAGGGCCAAAACCGGATAGGCCAAAAAAGCGATAAATTTTTTTTGTGATTTGAGTACAGTTTCTATCTTACCCTTGCATTGTCAAAAAAGTTCAAAAAATATATTTAAAATATTTTAAAAATTAAAAATATCATTCTACCAAAATTTCAAGCCAAACCGGGCCAGGACAAACAGATGACGATGTAAGAAGAAATTTCGTTCCAGGTACCGTTTCTGTGGACCCAAGTTACAGCGTTCCCATTAAAATAGTAAAAAAATTCAAAAAATTAAAAAAAATATATCATTATCAGTTTATTTCTGACCAAACTGGACCGGGATAGTTCGAAAAAGTAATAAAAAAAATTTTAGTACCGAGTACAGTTTCTACCTAACATGTGCGGGAGCATTCTAAAAAAAAATAATAAAATAATTCACAAAAAATTAAAAATATCATTCTGCCTAAATTTCATGCCAAACCGGGGCAGGACTAGAAGAAAACAAAATAAAAATAAATTTCGTTCCGGGTATCGTTTCTCACCACCCAAGTTACAGCGTTTCCTAAACAACAGTAAAAAAATTCAACAAACTAAAAAACATTTTTCTCGCTTTATTTGTACCAACCCGGACCATAATAGCCAAAAAAGAGATAAAAAATTTTCGTTCCGAGTACAATTTCTTCCCTACTCGTGTTAGAGCATTTTTAAAAAAAATTCAAAAAACATATTAAAATAATTCAAAAAAATTAAAAATATCGTTCTACCATATTTCATGCCAAACCGGGGAAGGATATGAAGAAAACAAGATAAAAAGAAATTTCGTTCCGGGTACCGTTTCTCCCAACCCATGTTACAGCATTCCGAAAAAAATAGTAAAAAAATTTAAAAAATTAAAAAACATCTTTCTCGTTTTATTTATGACCATAACGGACCAGGATGGGCTGAAAAGGGATAAAAAAATTTTCATACAGAGTGTAGTTTCTACCTTAAATTAAAAAAAAAAAATAGAATAACACAAAAAAATTCAAAATATCGTTCTGCTCAAATTTCAACCCAAGTTAAAGCGTTTCCAAAAAAATATTTAAAAAATTTTAATAATTAAAAAGAATCATTCACGCTATATTTCTAACCAAACTAGAAAGAGATAGCCTGAAAAAGTGATAAAAAAATTTTCGTGCCAAGTACAGTATCTACTTTACCCGTGCTAAAGCATTCTAAAAAAAATTCAAAAAAAATATGTAAATAATTCAAAAAAAATTAAAAATATCGTTCAGCCAAAATTTCATGCCAAACCAGGCCAAGAGAAGAAGAAAATGAGATAAAAAGAAATTTCGTTTCGGGTACTATTTCTCCCGACCAAAGTTACAGCGTTCTGATAAAAATAGTAAAAAAATTCAAAATATTAAAAAACATCATTTTCAATTTATTTCTAACCAAACCGGAATGAGAAAGCTCAAAAAAGCAATAAAATTTTTTCCTACCGAGTACAGTTTCTACCTTACCCTTGCTAGAGCATTCACAAAAAAAAAATAAAAAAAATGTAAAATAAAGTCTAAAAAATTCGAAGTATTGTTCTACCCAAATTTCAAGCCAAACCGGGCCAGGACAAGGAGAAAATGAGACAAAAAGAAATTTCATTCCGGGTACCGTTTCTCCTGAACCGAGTTACAGCGTTTCCAAAAAAATAGTAAAAAAATCCAAAAAGTTAAAAAATATCATTCTCGTTTTATTTTTTACTAAACTGGACCGGGATACCCAGAAAAAGCGATAAAAATTTTTTCGTACCAAGTACTGTTTCTACCTTTCCCGTGCTAAAGCATTCTCAAAAAAAATTCTAATAAATTATTGAAATAAATCAAAAAAATTAAAAATTGCCTTCTGCCCAAATTTCATGCCAAACCGGGGCAAGACTAGAAGAGAACAATGCGTTTACAAAAAAATAATTTAAAATATTTAAATAATTCAAAAAAAATAAGAAATATCGTTCAACCTAAGTTTCATGCCAACCCGGCCAGGAACAGAAGAAAACGAGATAAAAAAAATTTTCATTCTGGGTACCGTTTCTCCCGAGCATTCAAAAAAAATTCTAAGAAAATATTAAAATAATTAAAAATATTAAAAATATCGTTCTGCCCAAATTTCACGCAAAACTGGGCTAGGACAAGAAGAAAAAGACATAAAAAGAAATTTCGTTCCGGATACTTTTTCTCACGACCCAAGTAACAACGTTCCCAAAAAAATAGTAAAAAAATTCAAAAAAATAAAAAACATCATTCTCACTTTATTTCTGACCAAAGCGGATTGGAATAGCCTTAAAAACCGATAAAAAAAATTTCGTGCCGAGTACAGTTTCTTCTTTACCCGTGCTCGAGCGTTAAAAAAAAAAATTTAAAAATTTTTTTTAAATATTTAAAAAAAATAAAAAATATCGTTCTACCTAAATTTCACGCCAAACCAGGGCAGGACATGAAGAAAACGAGATAAAAAAAAATTTCGTTCCGGGAACCGTTTCCCCCGACCCAACTTACAATGCTAAAAAAAAAAAGTAAAAAAATTCAAAAAAAAATAAAAAACATCATTCTCACTTTATTTTTGGCCATAACAGACCATGATAGACCAATAAACAAAATTTTGTACCGAGTACTACTTCTACCTTTCCCTTGCTAGAGTGTTCTCAAACAAATTCAAAAAAATATATTAAAATAGTTAAAAAATATTGTTCTGCCCAAATTTCAAGCCAAACCGGGCCATGACAAGTAGAAAACAAGATAAAAACAAATTTCGTTTTGGGAACCATTTCTGACGGCCCAAGTTACAGCGTTTCCAAAACAACAGTAAAAAAATTCAACAAATTAAAAAATATCATTCTCGCTTTATTTCTGACCAAACCGGATCGGGATAGCTTGAAAAAGCGATAAATTTTTTTTTGTACTGGGTACAGTTTCTATCTTACACGTGCTAAAGCATTCTCAATAAAAAGTCAAAAAAATATTAAAATAATTCAAAAAAATTAATAATTTTGTTTTACCCAAATTTCATGCCAAAACGGGCTAGGACAAGAAGAAAATGACATAAAAAAAATTTCGTCCCGGGTACCGTTTCTCACGACTCAAGTTACAGCGTTCCCAAACAAATTCAAAAAATTAAAAACAATCAGTCTCGTCTTATTTCTGACCAAACCAAACTGGAATACAATTTCTACCTTACCCTTACTAGAGCAGGATAGGCAGAAAAAGCGATAAATTTTTTTTCAAACTGAGTACAATTTCTACCTTACCCTCTAGCATTATCAAAAAAATTCAAAAAATATATCAAAAAAATTTAAAGTATCGTTCAGCCCAAATTTCGAGCCAAACCAGGCCAAGACAAGTAGAGAACGAGATAAAAAGAAATTTTGTTCTGTTTACCATTTCTGCCGACCTAAGTTACAGCGTTCCCAAAAAAATAGTCAAAAAATTTAAAAAAACCATTCTCACTTTATTTAGACCCAAAACGGACCAGAATAGGCTGAAAAAGTGATAAAATATCATTTTGCCCAAATTTCAAGCCAAACCAGGCCAGGACAAGTAGAAAATGAGATAAAAAGAAATTTCGTTCCGAGTACCGTTTCTGCCGACCCAACTTACAGCGTTCCCAAAAAAATAGTAAAAAAATATAAAACACCATTCTCACTTTATTGCTGACCAAACCAGAGCGAGATAGCTTGAAAAAGCAAAAAAAAAAAAAAAACGTACCGAGTACAGTTTCAACCTTTCCTGTTCTAGAGCATTCTCAAAAAAATTAAAAATATCATTGTGCCCAAATTTCATGCCAAATTGCGCAAGAACAAAAGAAAACGACATTTAAAGAAATTTCGTTCCGTGTACCGTTTCTCCTGACCCAAGTAACAGCGTTACAAAAAAAATAATAAAAAAATTCTAAAAATTAAAAAAAAAAAAAAACATCATTCTCACTGTATTTCCGACCAAACTGGACTGGGATTGCTCGAAAAAGTAATAAAAATTTTTTTGTACCGAATACAGTTTCTACCTTTTCCGTGCTAGAGCATTTTTAAAAAAATACAAAAAATAATATTTAAAAAACTCAAAAAAATTTAAAATATCATTCTGCCCAAATTTCATACCAAACCGAGCCATGACAAGAAGAAAATGTGATAAAAAGAAATTTCGTTCCGGGTACCGTTTCCCCCCGATCCAAGTTACAGCGTTCTCAAAAAAATAGCAAAAAAATTCAATAAATTAAAAAACATCATTCTCACTTTATTTCTTGCCAATCTAGACCGGAATAGCCTTAAAAATCGATAAATAAACTTTCGTGTCAAGTACAGTTTCTACCTTACCCGTGCTAAATCATTCTCCAAAAAATTCAAAAAATAAAATAAAATAATTCAAAAAAATTAATAATATCATTGTGCCCAAATTTCATGTCGAACCAGGGCAGGACAAAAAGAAAACAAGATGAAAAGAAATTTCGTTCCTAGTACCGTTTCTCCTAACCCAAGTTACAGCTTTCCCAAAAAAATATTAAAAAATTCAAAAAATAAAAAAACAATATTCTTGCATTATTTATGGCCATTACGGACCAAGATATGCTGAAACAAACCGGGCAAGGATATCTAGAAAAAGTGATAAAAAAAATTTCGAATCGAGTACTGTTTCTACCTTTCCCGTGCTTGAGCGTTCCCAAAAAAATTTAAAAAAAAAAAATTAAAGATATCGTTCTACCCAAATTTCATGCCAAACCAGGGCAGGACAAGAAGAAAACGAGATAAATTCTTTTTTTTTTTACGGGCACCGTTTCG